>CM039730.1:43018501-43620193 GCA_022539455.1 Dendrobium nobile
TTGCTTGATTGAATTCATCTCAAATTTAGTTGTGATGAAGCTCAACAGGCAGAAGTTTGAAGATGGACGAAAGTTCGGCGATGGGCGGAAGTCTGGCATCGGGCGGAAATCCTACGATAGGCGGAAGTCTTGTGTCGGTTAGAAATCTAGTGACGGGCGGAAGTCATGCGTCGGGTAGAAATCCTGTGACGGGCGGAAGTCCGGCATCAGTCGATGGTGGGGAGGTGGTCGAGGAGGAGCTTGGTGGCAAGAGAAATCTCTGATTTCTCTTATTCTCTTCTCTTCTTTCCCTCCTTGCTTCCTTCCTTGGGCCTCGTTCCTCCACCCCTCAATGATGAATGAGTGGTCTATTTATAAATATATGAGAGTGGCATGGTCAATAAATAGGAGGAAGATCAAGGGTAAATTGAAAGTGATTTGAATGGACAACCGATGTTGAATCCCTTGATCGGGGGCCATTTATTGGGCATTTGAATGTCTTAATGATATCAAAATTTGACGATCTTGGGCTCGTTGGATTCGTCTTGTCAAGCCCCTTGACTCCATTGCGTCCATGATATTGGCGTCAAATTCCACTAGCGGCGTCTGGGGTGTAGCTTCGTCAGCAAGCTAATTAATACCAACGATTCTTCAGCAACCTTCGAATATTTCTCACACGGAAGGATTAAAGCTTTTTAGATGGATGAGGCGCCTTACAGTAGCAGCAATAGAGCTTTTAGAGCTACAACCAGTAGTAGCTTGCTGCATTGCCAGCGATTGATTAGCTCGCTCCGTAACAACGCTTCTCAGTTGAATCCACTGACCACTCAACTCCTCCAGCTCTTCCAACCCCATCGACTCAACCTCCCCGTTCCGCCAGAAAGGCATATTGGCACAAGTTGTGGCGCCGTCAAGGCCTCATGAAAGCAGCGCGCCTCATCATCTCCTTCTCCAACAAATGGTTCAGTTGCGGATAATCCTCATTCAGCTTAATCACTGCAGCCGCAACGAAGGGATCACATAATGAGGACAACGGCGCGTCGGCGAGGAAGCAGTGGGCAACTACGTCAACCTACAGATGGCCAAAAGAAAAGGCCTTTCCGGCTGGGGAGAAGACAACAACACGTATCTTTGTGCTGCATAGAATCGAGAGCTCGCTGGCTTTCCTGTTACATTTATTCAGGTTCGCGATCTTGCCTACATTACGGGTAGGATCGGGTCAACCCGGTAACCCTCACGGTCGGGTTCGGGTTGAAAATCTTGACCCATTTGTAAAATCGGGTCGGATTCGGGTTGACCCGTTTAGACTTGGGTCAACACGGGTCCGACCTGAGGGACCCATCGACCCATTTTGACACCTCTACACTTTGTGTCTTTGATTTGGACTCATTTGGGCTCGGATTGAGCCGAATTTTGTGTTGTTGGGTGCATATTTTCGAAACATTCAGTTCGACTATAAGTTTGTTGAAATTGAAGTTCAGATGATCCCGGATTTAATTTTTGAAGTTTCCAACTTAATTTTTGCCTTGAGATTTGTTCCTGATCAAGATAAATTGTTGACGATATATCAAAAACATATTAGTATTGAATAAATAATTAAACGGGTTGTAATTTAAAAAAAATTAATTGAATGGCATACGAGCAATAATTGAGCCTAATTTCAAACCTATACTAAGGTACTTCTTGAATAATAAATATTTTTTTCGTGAATGTAAATTAACTGATTGTATTATGTTCATGCTTGATGTCGCATTTTTCGTGTCGACTCAACTCAAATCGAGTCAAATCGGACCTGATCGGATTTGATTGAACCTGATCAATTCAAATCAGCCCTGTGAAAGCCTAAATCGACTCAATTCAAAGCTGATTCGAGTTCAATTTTATCAAATTGATCTGATCGAGCTAAATTGGACTCAAATCGACCCGAATTGATTCAAATCAAGTTCGATTCTGGCTCAATTTCAATCCAATTGATTGAAAATCAGCCCAATTGACTTTCCAAATCAATTCAAATTCTTCCTTCAATTAGAAAATCCATTTAACTGCTCTAATTTCCTTGAAATTTCAACTATGAGCCGCTGTCGCATTATGAGTCGCATGATCTCATTTCGCTGCGGATTTGAGCGGCTTTGGTAGAGATCGGGTTGCAAGACCTGATTTCGTGTATAGGAGAGCGGTCTGTTGCTTCCTGCTGCGTGCGTTCTAGTCTTCTAGACAGATACTGGGAGAGCATAACTTGTGTTCTTCTTCCAGCCGAGCAGAGCGTGAGAGGGATAGTGTCTGGAGCTGCGGTTTTCTTCGGCTTTGTGCGTGCTTTCTTCCAATCAAGCAAAATAGGGCGCAGAGGTGAGGATCGGGACTGGAGTCGGATCGAGCAGGAGAGCTGCTCGCATGCGGTTTAGGACGGGATCGAGAGGCTGGGATCAGCATTCCCGCGTTTGTTCTTCGGCTAGTCGAACTGATACGACGGGTCAAACTGGAGCAGAAAGCCTTGCGTGCGCATATGAGGCCGAACCAAAAGTTGCGATTGCTGTATCGTGCGTGACCTTCAGAGCCGAGTCCGACGACATCTACATGCATTTGGACCTAATCCAATGGTCCAGGTGAGTTCGTTCTGCAAACAGAGAGCAGGAGAAGGAATTGGGTTGTTCGAGCTGGTCTCTTCTTGCAAACTGAGAAGAAAATCTGATGTAGACCTTCATTCCTGCAATCAGGGAAAGTTTGGGAGCTTTCTGCTTCCTTATAAATCAACTCCAGCAAGCTCGTGGCAGTGGAGAGCATTTGGGGCGCTTTGGACAGCAAGCCCCTTCCTCCATCTTGTTTTATGCAAGGTGAGAGCATTCTGTCAGGGCCCGGAGAGGTAAAATCTCCCAAACTAGCAAAACTTAGGTCTACCGGCCAATGTTTGTCTGTATGATGCCCCCCGAGCCTTAGAAACCTAGAAAACCCTTGCATTTAATTTTCAAACCCAACAATAAATCCCCTATTTGCTGTCCTCTCCACAAAACAGTGAAAATTCGACAATTTCCACTTGTTTTCTCTCATGTGAGAGCCCGAGGAGGATATCGACGCGCGTAGGGTGTTTTGATTGGTTTCCTACATCTCCAAATGCATGAAATAGCATCATATTGCATTCCCACACCGTCACCTATGGTCAAATCCTAGGTTAGGTGATATCATTTGATGCTGAATAAAATGTTGAAGTGTAGATTGACTCCAAATGTTGCATGCTATGTACTTTCTTCTAGAATTATGTGTCAACTTGAACAAAAATTTAATTTTAAAATGTAAAGCCCAATCAGATAGTTTGAGTACCTCTGAATTTTCTCATAATCTAGTACTCCTACATTTTTATCCCTTTGGCTCTCATTCCTAAATTTTGATTTAAAGTTGATTTTATCATCCTTGAAATTCTCAAAATCAAATCTTTGAACGAGAATTTCTCAAATATCAAAAATGAAAATATTAGCCAGCATTTTAATGATTCAAAAGAAACAATTAGTTTAATCAAAAGTGTTCTTATATAACAAATGTTTGAGATGAAATTAACCATAGGGGCAAGCCCCTATGGGACATCTATACCCCAGAATAAAATAAAGTTTATTTAACCAAAAATTGAATAGGGGAAAATCTCTTTTAAAATTAAAACTATGAGTTTTGTTATTGAGTCCATAGTGAAATAGTATTTTTGTTGTTTGAGATAATATATTATTTTCTATGTCATGCTCATTCACATAATATCTCAATCCGTTGAGGATGATAAAATTTCTCCAACAAAGCTTAGGTCATTTAATATTTGAGTTTTTTAAAAAAATGTTCAAACTTGTTTAATTATTAACTCGATAAAACTTAACAACTATTAATTGAACCAAATTCGAGCTATTTATTGAGTGTATTGGTTTACTTGCATTCCTACTTTTACTTGGGGTTTATTTTTGTTAGTTTTCTCGTAGTTTTGCTTTTACAACTACAATCATGTTTGGCTATATTTTTTTGAACTATTTTTCAAAAAATTATAACTAAATCTTTTAGAGTGCGGTGGTTATAAAGAAGGTTATTGTCTGAATTTTTCAAAAAGGAAACAACCTATAATACCCATAGACGTTTCAAAAAAAAAAACTTCCCCAAATGAGTTCTACAAAATGGTTTGTACAGATAACTGTAAACACCCGAAATGCACCCTTATCTAATTGTCTGCATCATATTTTTCTTTCTAGGTCAATCAACTCAAACGTCTGAGGTTCAATAAAAATTTGTACCATTATGCTGCTTTTATTTTTTTTATTATGGTATCCCACCCTTGTTTTATTTTTTTCATAATTCAAGATCTTTACAGTATTGTCTACTTTCAGACAAATATAAGGATTAGCGCTGATGGAATTGGTTCAATCAGTGGAAGGCTGTTAGTGGGAACAGCTGAGTTGATATCACCTTCAGAACTAATTGACACCACCGGTGCTGGGGATGCTTTCATAGGAGCAATTCTCTATGGTTTGTGAAACTCTTAAAATTTTCCCTAGTTTATTTCAAGGATCTTTAAGTAATTGTTCTCTTGGTTTTCCTTCGAATTATTCATCAATTATTAGCAAGTTATTTAACGGCTTCAGGCTAAATGACATAAAACTTGATATTGATTTTTTTAACTTAGGAATAGGTCAGATCATTTTGTGGTTTTTGTGGTCTTTGTTTTCATTTTGTTAAATTATCAAACCATGGCCAGATTCTTCTTCTAATCATAGTTTTGTAGATATGGAAAGGAAAAAAAAAGATGGAGAGAAAATTATTCTGGTTACCCAATAATAATGATCAGTCGGGGATAATTTATTTTTCAACCAAACTTAATGTTCGCTTTGATCTCACTCCACTATCACGTCATCATTAGTCTTATCCTAATCATGTTACATTTTTTTTTCTCCTGCCAAAGGCTACCTTAAGTGTTAAACCTCGTCTTCCCAAATCATTTTGAACAACTTATTCCTTATTATTTTAAGTATACCTCTTCTTCTTAATCTTCGTACGCTAATTTTAGATACCATATTAGTGTATTTCTATCATTCATTTTATATGCCTAAACCACTTAAATCTATTTTCAATTATACTATATTCAATAGTTGTCACTTCAAACACACCTCATATATAATCATTCCTCGAGTTATCATTTGTTTTTTTATGCCAGACAAGAGTGCTTAAACAACATTATGTTATGTTATTTTTTTAACTTTATTGTAACATGTATGCCATTTTGTTTTTCTTATGTCCTGTTTATGTAAGTCTTTAAATTAACATTGGAAAAAGTTTTTTTTTCTTTTTCTTTGTGTTGAAAGTTTCCTACAATTTTCATGTTTAGAGTTTTTTTTTTTTTTTTTGTTGAACCCCATCTGTCCTAGCTAAATTTCAACCCTAAGTCAGCGCCACCAAAATCAAACCTAGCCTGAATCAACTCTACTAAATTGGCTAATCTTACTCAAATCCATCAGCAAACTGGAGGCCTCTTTAAAAGGGACCCTTCACATCTTAAGATTAATTAATTCACACACCAAACTCTACGCAAATACATCCCTCCTTCCTCCCACAGAAGTTTCTAGTTATTTTTCAAGTCTGGTGTATGATACCATTGCCTACACAAAAGTTCAACCAGGAACTCCACTGAAGGTTGTAAAAAATCCTCTTCTTCTTCTTTTAGTGATGATGTTTTTGCACAATTTCTTGCAAAGCATAAACGTGTCTTATAGTTGTGCAATTCTTTTAAACCCACATACTCCTTTGGCTTCTCCCAAAGTGAAATTGATAAGGATCTATACAATGAAGAGCCTCTTTCTGATTAAGAGGATTCAATCTCTTTCTAATTTGGAGATAATTGATGAACAGTTGAAACTCAAACTAAATAGGTTTCATAAGCAATTATATAAGTTTCGCATATCATTCCGGAGATGGAAAATGACGTTGAAGAAGCATAAGAGCAAAGTTCAATAGTTTCTTCTTTATAAAATCTCTTAGAGTTTGTCCTTCAAGTTTGAACCTGTTGAGGAAATAATTGCACAGATTCTTGCTACTTCATAAAGCTTTCGATTCGTCCTCCCTTTAATTGGCTGAAACTCACACATATTATGAGCAATTAGTGCACGAATCCTTAAATTGTCATCATTAAAATGTAAAAAGATTTTAGTTTATATTTGTTTTTTTTAATTTGTAACAAGGTCTTATGTGTTGTTTTAAGTGTTTGGGGTTTTTTTTCTTTTTCCTTCCCAGCTTTATGTGCAGGCATGCCGGCAGAGAAAATGCTTCCTTTTGCCTCTCAAGTGGTATGAGTACTTCGTCCCCCTCTTTCCTCCTATTTCTCACTACTTATCAATATCTAGATTTCAGTTTCTCCATTGTTCGGCTGCTGTGTATTTCAGGCTGCTGCTGGTTGCAGAGCTTTGGGTGCCAGAAGTGGTCTACCATGGCACACAGATCCTCGCCTCGCTCCATTTTTGGCAAGTTCCAACAAAAACTCGAATTTGTTAACTTGATTTTCTTTCATACGATAATAGTTCAAGTGAAAGAAAATATGAACAGTTTAACATTTTTTAAGTTATGTTCTTGTTGTATTTTAATTTCAGATTTTATTGTCAAAAAACGCTTCAGTAATAAGGATTATATATGGCTAACTAAAGCCTTGCGTTTAAAATCCGAAACTAGAAAAACATAAATTTGTTGTTCTCTAACTAAAACAGATCAATGTTTCACTTTAATGCTATAAATTTACTGTTTAATTCTGACAAATGTTACGCTAATCAACCCGTAACTTTTCAAAAGGCTTGAGTTGTTTTCCAACCCTTCATAAGGTTGAGGCTATTAATAGAGGATCAATTCTTGATAAGTGAAAGTTAATTAAAATTTTCCATCTGATTTATCTTCACATGCGTGCATTGATCCATAAATGCTTGTTCTTCTAATTCATTTAAATAAAAATACGAAGGTATCCTGTTTGCATACTTTTTATTCCTAATGACTGAGATCGCACAATATTCGAAGCAAATTATGAAAAACCAAAGCATCCTAAAAGAAATATTGACGATGCATATCATTTCAAATTTTTAGATTTTTGACATTCTTAAGGATTTCCTGTATCCTCCATTTCATGAGTCATTTTTTGACAATTAATTGGACTTAAAAGAGAAACATTTCATAGCCTCGCTGCATGCCAAATACAACTGAACCACCTTAAAGTCTGGGCAACGTCTAATCCGATTGGCAAACAATCAGATGGCTTAAAACCACATCAACTACTACATAGACAAATGCAGGGTGACCGATTATTTAAATGCCTGCAAATCTCAAGACAAACAAATATTGGCATGTAGATAATAAGGTTCAAGACTTTTAGCATGTATCTTAGGCTTCATTTCAGACTGTTTTCTTACTATTTTTTAAAGTTATTTTTTAGTATAAAAAAATTATTTGTTGTGCTAAATCATTGTTTAAAAAAATAATAAGAAAGTCATTCCAAACGAAGCTTTAGGCAATCATTTTGGCATAGATCTCAAAGACATCTTCAAGGCTTTAATCAATTAAAACGCAGGTTTAACAGAGGTGAGTCACTTCATATTGTTGGACAAGCTAACTATAAGTCTATAACCATGGTACTTACAATAGAAGAAGTATATTTTCTCTACATGAACTGAATGGTTTCTAGAGAGAACAGATAGACCAAAAGAAAATAATTGAAAATCCGTACAGGAAAAAAAAAACACAAATGGTGACAAATGAGCAGAAATCTCATATAACCAATTAAAGCTTTTTTTCTTGGTTTCAACAACATAGGCAGCAGTCAAGTGCCCTTGTTATGATCATCATTTCATTTTTTTTTTTAATTTTTCTAACTAGAAGCATGGGGCAAAAGGCTGAACAAATTTAACAAGCCCACAAAGATGGAAGAAAAAAAAAAGATAACTGACATAATACATCAAAATAATGTACATATGGACCGGTGGAAAATGCTGGAAAATCAAAATGGAGATGATTGATATACCCAGCACAGATGCTAACATCATTCGAAAAGCTCCCATATCGCATGTTCTTTATGCAACTTGGGGCAACCAGCCACGACAAATTTAGCTAAAACAATAGGAATTTACTGGAACTCTTCTCAGGTCAGCATTGCAACTATTTTAACTGTAACCTGATGTTGGATACAACAAAGAACGAAATAATTAGAAATTACAACAAAATGCAGGAATAAATCTGTTCTATTTGGGTCCATTTGATTTCTTGTAAATAAGATCATGATAATAAACATAAAATTTGCTATTTCAGTTATCTGGTTGGAAGCCAGTAGAAATCAATATAAATTTTGAAGAACACAAATTACTCAAATCTATGAATTTTATTTTTCACAAATAAAATGAGTGGAAAACAAGGCAACACCTTCAACAAAACATGTTGAAATTAACTTTAACTGAAAACTGAATTTAAATTTACTATTGGTTTGATTTTAAAATTATGACATTTCAAAAAACAAGTCTCGTAATTACTTGTAGATTTGGATTGGCATTCAAGTGGGATATGGCAAATTTAATTTCAGTTTTATTTTGGTTTAGGAGGAGAAGTGTGCTTCTTGTGTATCAAAATAGAATAGGGGCATAATAATAATAAACAAATCCCATTCTCATAGGCCACATCATCACAACTACATTAAAACAAAGAAACTAAAATTGAGAAGTATAAAATAAAATAATTACCAAATAATGAAAGTAAAACTAAACTCCTCCAATCATTTATGAGCTCAACATGAAAATTCAACATAGGCAAGACAAATCAACCTGGAATGTTGGCATATGCTAAGAAAAATAAAGGCAAGCAAGAAATCTAGAAGAGATAAGATGTAAAAAGAATCCTTACACCGGTAGAACTTGCAAATGGTCAGCATTGGTCAGCAATCTAAGGCGTACTTCTGCACCTACAAAAATCAGTACATGATTTTACACAAAAAACACTCTGAGAAAAGAATGAGCAATCATCATCATTAAGCAAAAACCTAGTCTAACACCTCGGGAAATTTTCTGCAAAGAATACGCCTAACAAAAAAAGATTACCTCAAGCATATTTTCATCAATCAGAAGCTTTGAACCCGTGCCGTTTATCTCTCGTGCACCATCATAATGAAGAATTCTAAGCTTTCCTTCCTGCATTTTTCATCATAAGAATCAGTGTGATTTAAACAAAAAAGCACTCCAAAAAACAAAAATGTTGCCTCTATCATGGTACCTTAGTTCCATAAACAAGGCCTCCTCCAGGAAGAGGATGAAAACATGCAACATTAACCTCATCTTCAGCACTGGGTAGAACTCTAACTAGTTCCATATCGGAAACTCTATAAACCTGAAAACAGCACACACAGGATAAATTACGAAGCTTGACCATGTCAAGTGAAAACAATATGAGGCTCACTTTCCACAGGACATAATCAATTCAAGGAAAAAATCAACCAATAAGACGCAATTTAGGAAGGTACATTTTAATTACAGAATATTCAATTAAAGCAATGAGATCAAATACTAATAGCAGCATACAGCCCACTCCTAGGGTTTCTCCTCTAGAACTCACAAAGAGATCAAAAAAGAAAAGCTAAAAATTTTTCATTCATAATCATCATAACCCAAAATACAAATAAATAGACCTAATGAAAAGAAAAGAAACAATGACTAAAATGCCCTTCGAGCTATAACACCACATGACCATCCCTAGGGGTAAAATGAAAAAAATAGAAATATAAAATAAACTAGTACATAAAACACATTAAAAAAAAAAAAAAACTCCAGATCGTAGCCACTGATCTCTGATGTCCTCATCAAGAAGACTTCCATTATCAAAATGAATTATTCACCAATATAGACGAATGGCATCAAAAGCAATAAGAAAAATCAATCCATGAACTGATGTGAAACGTATATGCGATGGAGGAGTTACTTTAGGAAATTAAAGAGATCAATTGGAACTTAATAACCCAAAATAAAATTATCATTTATAATAAAAGAGTGATCCTTTGAACTCTTAGTTTTTAACTCGTTTAGGCAACGAATAGTGACATCGATTAACCAAACAATTCAAGAAAACACCAAAATAATTGTAGGCTACGACAATAAACAATAATCCATGATTTAATAAAGAGAACTTTCACCTTTGGAGCCCATGCGCTCAACTAATCTAGGCTTCAGCGGAAGAAGCGTCTCCACATTAGAACCGAGGTCACTCCGAGGAAGAAGGAACCTAAGATCGTCGTTCTGGGATGGTGGCCGGAGTGGTGGAGGGTGGCGGCTTGGAGTGGAGAAGGTTGGCCGGCGTGAGGGATGGGGGAGATCGGCTAGGACTAGCCGTGGGGAGTCACGGGTTGGTGGAGGAAAGTGGGTTTGGCTTGGGCACTTTGAAAAGTTTGGGTAGGGAAAACAATTAAGGCCCAAGAAGAGCTCGGGTAGGAGAGAAAAATCTCCTGAGACAAACAATTTCAGTTTTCTGAAATTGCATTAATGAGAAAACGTGGAGAGGGGAAACAGGTTTAAAGAAAATTCAAAACAACTTTCAAAGGAAGGGAGGGGAAGGGTGGAGTAAGGTTAATTAAGTGGGTCCCATGGGGAGTAAATAAATTAATTAAATCTGAATTATTATTTCAGATTTAATTAAATCTTAAGTAACTCTCCCAAATAGATTTAATATGAGAGGGAAATGAATTCAAATTTCAAATAGCTCTAAGTGTCATTAACTGCCTTGCCTTAAAGGGATTTAATTGGGCAATTAATTAACACACAAGGATTGGAATTCACGGCTTGAGCCAAGCATAGAGATCCACGGCAAGGAGGCTGCAGGGATAACTGAAATTCAAAATTTCAGACTTGAAACTGAAGTTCAGAATTTCACTAGCTTCAAATCTGAGAATAAAATCAATTCCCATTAATTGCATTGATTGCATTAATGAAAACCCTTTAGGAGCTAGTATTGCAGCACGGCTGAAATTCAAAATCCGGCATTTGAAAGAAGTGAAGGGGCGGCGGCAAAGGGGAGGACTGCCGGCGGCTGGAATCTGGCCGGTGGCTGCTGGCCGGTGGTTTTGGGGCTGCAGGCCGGCGGCTGGAGCTGTCCAGGGAGGGGGCGGCGGCAAAAGAGCAGGAGAGGGGAAGATGTAGAGAAAACTAGGAATCCAAAAAAAGTGAACTCTAATCTTCCACCAATGTTTTCACCCGAACCTTCGTGACAACGATGAAATCTTGAGAAATAAAGAAAAGAAGATTTGTAGGACACGGAAAACCTAGAACTCACAAAGAGATCTAGATTCTCCTATGAACTCACTAAGAGATCGTGGAGGTTTTTGCACTCACAAAGAGAACATTAGAGGCAAATTTTCATTCATTCAAAAAACTGAAATTACAAAGCATGAGGCCTCATATAAATAGGCCAAAATGAGAAAATAAGAAATGACACAAATGCCCTTCCGGGCTACATAAGCGACTAAATGCCCATAAGGGCAAAAGTGGAAAAAAACAACAAAATAAATACGCTACTACATAAATGACAAAATACAAGTCATGCTCGTGGCCGTCGATCTCCGGCGTCGACAATGCTGACGATGTCCTCATCATGAACTTTGATATTAAAATAAATCAACATAAGAAAAAAATACAATAACTGCTCTTGCACGTTGAAATAGCTGCATAGTAAACTGTACTGTAAGATATTGATACCTCTAAGATCGTGTAGATGGGGATCGCAGTCTCTCCATCAATGACAATGCTTCTAAGAAGCGAACTGTGGCGGCGTCCATATGCTAGTAGTATGTGCTCTGATGTAGGAGAGAACTGGAGAGGAAAAAATCAAGGAAGATGGCCGTGAGATAGACTTATAGCATGACAAAAGCAAAGCTATTTATCCAATATTTAGGAATGTAAATAACAGTTGGGTTCATAGATGATGCTTTTACCGTATTGATTTCATGGGTAAATATAGGTTATCAATAGTTGAAATTGATTCCAATAACATAGTCAAAAAGGAAATTTCAAACTTCTGAAGAAATAAACATGAAATCCTAAAATAATAAAAGCAGTTCTTCTTGAAAATTCAAATTTAAACAATAAATCAAAATAAATGTTCAAATAGCTGGGATATCAGCAGAAGCATTAAGAATTATAAGCTTTTTTTTTTATCAAACAGTTATGATGATAATTACATAAAGATCGTACAAATGATTCATTTGACCATCATGAATATGCAACTAAACAAGCAGTGACAATATGAAAGAAATTTGAATTTGATCATCATTAGAAGCCATTCAAGTAATTACAACTGTTATGCAGTAACCCATATCTGAATGATTACCAAATAATGGATAGAACTATTTTCTGAGAACCATGCAAATACTAGACTAGAGGACATTAACACGTATTTTACTTGACGGAGACAATTTTCAAGCTAGAGAAATGAGGAGATTTTTGCACCGTAAAAAAAGCTGGCTTGAGTAATGAAGAAAATCTTTCATTATTTCAATCTTATCAGAAATAAAATCAAAGAGCATAACAAAACTGTATGAAGGGCTCCTACCTGAATAGATGTTAAACAATGAGCAGCTCTTATTGCTCTTGAGGCCAACACTGAACCAAATCTGTCGTCCAAATTGGATTAATCAAAATAAAGTTAATACTGTTTTATAATTAATAAAAGCCAATGCAAGTAAATCAAGAAGGAAAATTTTGAAGGCTTACGTTGCCTCTTCAAGTGAGTAGACACGAAGCTCATACATGAACTGGCGTGCAGAAATTGGAAGACCTGTTGGAGAAGTTGTAACATCCATAGCATCAAGGCTCCTCTGTGATGGAATTCCTAAATCACCTTCCAAGTCAGGTAGCATGCATGCAACACAAGCTACCAAGAACCTCCAACACATTCAGGCACACGTATATGCTGAAAGTTCTACATATGATCAATGAACCCTACTTTTCTAAGGATTGAACTTAATAGCATCAAGTGCTATCATCCATACATCCAAATTGACCGAGCTAGAATTTATTAAATTTAATTTAAAAAAATCCAATCCACAAATACCATCCTAAATGAATGAAATAGATCCCAATCCTTCAATGATCACCTTTTGCTGAAAACTATAAGCAAATGCTAGGAAACTTACTAATTGATTAAAAATAACAAATGATTATAATCAGCACAAAATTGAAATGACAACAGATTGCATGGCACACTGTGAAGTTTCACTATCTAATGGTGTTATCAAGCAAGAAAAGCATGTATTGAATGGAAAGGGCACCTGCAAAGGACAGCATGTGGAATGGTTAAGCGGCATGTATCTGGATCTAGGGAAGCACACGGATCTTGAATATCATGTGGCCATATTCTAAGTTTCACAGTACAAGGTAACTCTGCAGCTGTTGCAGTAGCCAATGAAGAAGCATTTTCAGTTTCAATGGCCGCTGGACCAGAATGAGGCTGAGGTTCGTCATTCTGGGCATTTAGAAAGGTCGAACCATCAGCAGCACCAGTGCGGCGATTCCGACTACGGGTGCCAGTCCGCCCAATTCCCCGGGAATTGTTTGCTGTGGTCACTGTTGCTGAAGGAGCTATTATAGCTTCCATGCTGCGATTATACTGCAGATCAGCCAATAAGTTGGGGCCAGCTCCAAAGGCTGTTGAAAGATTGCCATGAAATGTACTGTTCGCTGGGAGCAATGAGTGCAAGCCTGCATGAGATTGGCCCATAAGCCAACCCTGCAAGAAAGGAAGCTCCCAACTAACTGAATCAGTGACTGGAATAAACTGCTGAACTTGCCCTGCTTCCATGCTCCTTAGAAGCATTTGAATTTCAGCATTTCCAGAAGAGCTTGGGGAGTTTATGGCAAGATTGCCGTCTGTGCCAGCTCTACTTTGCCTGATAGGTATCCTATGAGCCACTGGTAAAGCATTGGACCCGTCTGTTCTCTCAGCATTGCTAGTATATCTATGTTGAAACCAACTACTGGACTGCCCATGGGTCGAATCTGTACTCCCTAAAAGTGAACCATAATTTGAATTTTCAACTCTAGGTGCCGAAGTATGAAAATCGGTATCCATAAAATTAGAGCCATGAGTTTCTGCAGGAGACATTTCCATAAGAGTCACTGAATTGTCCAGTTGGCTCCCCCAATTCAATGACCCTTGCAGATTAGATACGGGGCCATCTTGTTGCCTTTGCTGATCATTTGCAGAAACACCAGCCCCCCTGCCAACAAACTGTAACGATGTTGTAACATCATCCTTCAGAAATGTTGGCAAAAACAAGTATGGGGAAGGCATTACTGGCACTTTAGCCTCCACAAGAGACTGTAAACTGGAATTTATATTGGCAAAAAGAACAGCAGGAGGTGGATATTGCAAATAACCAGATGTAGTTGCAAAAGTCAACGTTGAATCTGGAGAATCAAGATCATTAACCTACAAAGATGAAAAATGAGGTCTTTTAGCATGAGAAATTAGTGGATAACAATGCAGAGAAAACACTCAAAAGGCAGATCCACCTCGGCTGTCAATAGAAATGGGGCACCATGTGGATGAAAATGCACAGCCCTTAATGAGCGTCGAGTCTTCAGAACAATTGTTGGGGAAGAAGTTTCCCCTCTCCTATTATATGTCCATATGTACAACTACAATAGAACAGTTAGATGACATTATGAAACTACATTCATCTTTTTCTTCTGTTTTCTTTGTTCATTGAACTAAGAGGATCTCACCTTGTGACCTGAAGCCACAGCAAGAAGTTCTCCCTGGGCATGGAAAGCAATAGATGCTATAGGACGATCTGAAACATGATGCACACAGGTAACCATATAAGCGCAAACACTACAGCAAAATGCAATATCATATCAACATAATTAGAAAGAGCTTGATCTGAGAAATTACAAAAATTACGTGACCCTATGCAATCAGCAGTATGTGCATCCCATATACGAACTTCATGGTCCAAACTACCACTGGCAAGAATTTCAGGGTATAGAGGGTGGAACCTAACCTGTCCATGCCCCATTAAATAATAGTAAAAGAACATAATATTTATCACAAAAAAATGGAAATAATAGTGTAAAATAGTATCAGTAAAAGAAAAGCATGGTCAAAATAAAAATAATTAAAATCAATGAAAGAAAAACCTATGCCTAGCAAATGGGCTCTTAATGAATATATCAGAGTTAGAAACAGTAGCGTAGTGATAGTGCTTAAGGTAAATTTAGAATTCAAAAGGCTATTTACCAAATACCAGTAACACTCATCACACATGGCTATCAAATTGATCATGCCCCATGAATAGGGATGGAACCAACCTCTCTTTTGAGCATGAACAAAATAGGATTATGAAATGCATAATTTTATGCATGAAATAATTTTTCTTAGAATTTGGATAACTGCATTTATTGAATGTGGGAAAAATAATTAAAATATTTATGCTTCTAAAAAAAAAAGATTCCAAGGTGGGTAACTACCCACCCTGAACTTTTTCTGGATCCACCGCTACACATGCAGAGAAAAGACTGAGTGACCGAGTTGTGCTTGCATCATTATGTGAACGAACAAGGGATTGCACAAATACACCCATTTATAAAGGCTTGATGTATCTGATACACCGATACACGGATATGTCTCCGATACGGCACGGATACATATCTATCCAATTAAAATACTATTTAATTTTAAAAGGACCGTGTCTGATACGACTTTGTCGTATCCAATTAAAATACTATTTAATTTTAAAAGAACACGCTTTAATTTTAAAAGGACATGCGTATCTGATTCGTATTTACTTCTGTGGTTGCGAGGGAGGTTTTCTCATTTCCCAGATGGATTTGAGTCTCTTAATGATATGGAAATATTAGAAATTGCTAATCTTTCACTTGATGAGCCTGAATTAGAAGCTATGATATTTATTGAAGATGATATAGAAGTTCAAAGACAAACCAAAGCTAATCATATCATTCCTTCTATTAAATAGTTGAAACTTCATGTGCTAGACAATTTATGTTTATGCTTTGGTTGTTGTACTAGACATTTAATGCTTACTTTTATTTTGATATTATAAGCTATAAGGCTACAAATGATGTTACTTTTATTTTTTTTGTAATTTTAAATATTATGCTTGGATTACTTTCTTAATTTTTTATGTATGATTTATTAATTATAATATCATGTCTGCGTCGTACCCGTATCATGTATTTTTAAGAATTGATGTGTCTTGTATCCGTATCGTGTCGTATCCGTGTTGCCGTATCCGTATCAGTGCAACATAGTTTGTAGCACATTGAACGTGGTGTTCTTATTCATTTTATTTTATACTAAACAACATAACTTCTTTATTTTATTTTACATGGATAACTACGATATTCAACAAAAAAAATGAAGCACCAGTAATGCTTTAAACTAACTCCTAAACTAGATGATGCGATGTACACCAACATTATATCACTGTGGAGATGGATGTCAGATGATCAATAAAGTACTTTTAATAATCTAATCTCACTAGCAGGAGTGTGTAAAGTTTCATGTTACCAACTACAACAATTTCCCTTAATAGCCTCAGTTGACTACGTTTTTATGCAAAAAAGTCTCACATTTTGCAAAAAGCAAAGTTGTCATAGAACACAGTACTGATAACATTGACCAATAATTGTTAACATCACACCTAGGTATAACTATCATAACTATCACGCCAAGAAACTTAAAACTTATCACACCTAAGTATAACATTATCTCCTAGTAAGATTGACCAATAATTGTTCACATAAAAATGCATATCATAAACTCAGCCTTAATTCTACTAATCCCAAGTCTAATATTTTTTAAACATTTTTTTTTCATTATATACATTTCTATAACCAATAATTGTCATATGAAAAGCATTCATCAAGGAACCCACATTAAATGCTATTTCTAAGCATCTCCATAACCAATACAAAAAATGTAGACTACATAATGAAACATTGATATAATCCTACTGTAATTGAAAAATCTTTGGTCGCTATACTACTTCTATTTCTAGCCAATGCTTTATCATGTGTATCGTTAACTTCAACAAAATGTTGATTACACACTTTTTTCTTAATGTGCACCGAAGTACTCTATGGTACTTGATCATAAGCCTTTTGAAGGTCAATACAAAATTATATGAAATTGATCTCTTCTCTTCTTTCATTGCATCTTAAGATATATAATTTCTAAAGTATATAATACTCAGGGAAAAAAGTGATATTACGCCAAAATAAGAAAATTAAATTGCAAAAAAAATTTAGTGGTCCCATATTTAAATTAATATAACTGCACAACCTTATTAGAGATTGCCTTAGTAATTTCAGGTAAAATCACTTATTCATTGAACTTACATGCGCAGTAACATGGCATCTTCTGCATAGATTATATTATAAACACAAGTAAATTGAAACAAATGGCACATTGCCAACTCCTTCGGCAACCAGGCTGTCTGACATACTATAGTTTTGTTAGGGGAGTGTATCAGTACTCAGTCAGTGTATTATATCATCAATCCTTGCATTGTATTAGCATTCCAGAAAGATGAAGTATAACAAAATATATATCATTCTTTGAACAGAAGAAAATGAAGAGCAAAACAAAATATGCATAGATAAATATTGATGCTGCATACCACCCATGGTGTTCGACGATGACCACTCAAGACCTTTAAGCAGCTTCCAGTGTGGCAATCAATTATCTTAACCGTATGATCACCGCTATACGCATATTTCAAAATAAAGTTAATAAAAAGGAACACAAATATGCCATGAGATGGAAATCAAGAGATTGACTGCGTGCAAGAATTTACTGTGTTGAAGCGAGTGTTTTCCCATCAGAACTAAATGCTGCTGCTATTGTAGATCTTGGGGGAGGAAGAAGAGGACAGTACTTAGCTAACAAATGACACAACGACTCTGATTCAACCCTGATTACAAATGCTCCGTTAATCAAGCTTGTTATTGCCAAAAAAACCCTCAATTAAAGAGAAAAAGCATAAGAGGTGTAGGAACAATTAATAAGCTGGAATGGTTGCCAGGTGTTTTTAATTCATGTAGCTAGAGTAAGAAAGTTATAAACAGTCAATCCCATTTTAAACTATCAATTAGTATGATATTCATGCATCATGCATTCTTTTGCCTTTACCAAGAAAGAAGGGCGTGTTTTGCATCTGTCACATCGCACTTTGGCCCAGAGCAATCAACCCTCCATTTTGAAGTTTCGCCCCAGATTTTTTTTGAGGAACATTTTGCCCTTGGTGAGATTTCCCTCCTTGCTAGCAACTGACAAACATTTCTAAAAAAACAAAGTGAAAAGAGAAATGAAGCAACGTCTATGTCAAGAATCAGAAAGCGTTTAAAATTAATAGTAAAATCATTCAAAATTAAACGAAGTGCAGAAAAGCTAGTAATATATCAACTAATGAACAAGAGTAATAGACAATTCATACCCAAAAAAGATCATATTCACCTGTTTCTTAGAGGAGAATGAGAAGATGACTGTGACAAGGAGTGAACACTAGAAAATGTAGAATTTAAATATTTTGCATCATCAATCAAGCGTTGAGTCATTTCTATCTTTTAGCATGACGCCCCTGAAAATAGCAATTTTTATCAGAATCAATGACACAATACATGTTAAATTTTAGCAAGAAACAAGAGAGCGGGAATATTTAAGAAAAAAAAGTATAAAAGAGAGAGGAAAGCTTACAACTCATTCACTCACAACTATTAAAGCTTCTGAGGTTTGTAACTGTAGCGACAGCAATTTAAAACCTCTGCAAATAAAGAATTAAACTTGTTAGAACAATTCATCAATTATCAGAATCACATATCTTCAGAGTTTTATTTATATCTGTGAAAAGTTCTACTCAAAATCTCAGTACAGGGAACTATAAAGGATATAGAAACCCACGAAGGGGAAAAAATTTAACATCATTTTAAGATGAAAGTTATATGCAGAGAAAAGTTAATATGAAGTTTTGGTCAAATGATTTTTCTATGGAAGTGATAAAAAAAGCAAAATATCAAGCACATCAAAAAGCATCATATAACAGCAAATGAGCAAAATAGACCTTTTCACCCCTATAAAACCAACACAGTGAAGGGACATATTGGGGTTTGGGGGGAAAATTACCATCTAGAATAACTCAAACACAATAAATCCAACTGTAAATTTAGAGTAAACTTAGAATACGTATGATGGCATTTAAGCTGGTCAGATTCATATCGTCATACCTGATGTGAATCTAATGCAGATATTTTTTCCAAAGTTGACCTAGTATAACCTTCTGAGGAGCATATAGAAATCCAATCTTATGACCCGTCAAATAATAACTAATAGCACATAAATTTTAAAACCTAATACATCAAAAAAACCCTCACAGTTCCAAGCATCTAACCTAAAGGAAAGGTGTACCTAGAGCAATTTATTTCATGAATTACACAAAAGAGAAATACTCAAATTTACTAACTGTATATCAAATGGGCGAAAGTACAAGGGTACTCCAATAACTCATAGCTCCATGAATACAAAACTAACTATTTTCAGATACAGAAAACCATAGAAGGCAACAGCAACACAAAGAGGTTACATTCAAAATTCAAAGTGTAAGGGAGCCAATTTCACATAGGATGGACGAAACAAGGAAACAAAGAGGAGAAAGTAAGACTGCCCTAAGAAATTAAGAATAGAAAACTCCAAGCAGTCATGGCCCGTAGCATTTTTATTTAGAGACCTACCCAAAACAGTGAAGGATTGACATGAAACTAACAAATTAAAATCTACACGACAGAAAAATATAAGTATGTTGACGAGAGTAAATCAATATCGAGAAAGAAATTAATAATGATGACTAATCATCCAGGATAACTGGTCAGGTAGAACCTACCGCCAGAAGACCAAATACAAAGCCAGGGAAAAATAAATTTGAAACAAGGCAAGGCTCAGTTCAGCAGGAGACTTCACAAGCAAAAGCCATCCTTACGTACCAGGATCTTGGCAAAAAGATATACACAAATAAACCAAAAGTATGCAGCTACACTCATTTGCATTGATGCCACAGAAAAAAGGTGCTCAATGTGGTTCTCCCTTGGATCAACAATCTCAAGAGTCCAAAGAACTCAACCATCACTGACATAAACATGCAAAAAATGGTTGCAACAAAGAAACAGGGACTGAAATATCCAATCAGCAAGCAACACCTCGTCTAACTCATGAATCATCATAGAAAGGCCGATCTACTAGTATTGCCAATCAACTAACATAGGAACAAAGGCCCCAGACCCAATACGGTAGGAAATAAACATGATGCACAAGCATACCAAGACGATACCAATTTTAAGTGCAAATTAAAGGCAATAGAAATAAAATTACCTCAAAATCCAGCTGATGGCGTCAGATCGGAGCAATTCGGCGACGAGTTGAGCTCCTTTGGACAAAAATGTTGCGGAATCAGATCTCAATTAATTCTTAGTGGCTGTTTGGTATCGGATTTACAGCGGGATTTACGCTAAATCCAGCCAAACGGTTTTTGTGCGCGCTTTAAATCCCGGCGATGGATAAATCCCGGATTTAAGGATTTACGGCATAAATCCAGGATTTACTAAATCCCTCGGTTCGGCAGATTTACGGAATTTGGCCAAAGAAGCGCGCGAAAGGGAGAAAGTTACCTTCACAGCCAGCGAGCTCCCGTTGTTGCTTCCGATCTTCTTCTACTACTAGAAGGAAAGACTTTCTTGTGTAACGGAGGCGGCGTTTCAGCTGATTTGAATGGAGATCGCTGTATAGTGGGGAGTTGGGAGCGCAGAGCAGAGGACTCAATATTTAGTGAAAACCTAATATCGTAACTGCCCTAATTCGGCAAGCGCCGGATCCGGATTGGGCCGACCGGGCAAGTCGTTTTGCACTTTGGACCGGAGCCAGTCGAGCCGGGTTACGAAGGGCGCCGATAGGCTTGGGAGTGCAGACCACACGTGCGCCGAGTTAAGGTTAGACTTGGGAGTCAGGGCTAGCCGATCGCGTACATGCAACTAAACATGACGCATTCTTTTCGGCTAATAAAAAGCGGTCCATTAAAATTCGACCGTTCAGGCTACAGCGAGCTGCTGCAACAGGCCACAGTTTTTTTTTTTTTTGGAGTCAAATGAAGGCAAATCTCAAATCAATTAGTATAATGTAGCTTGGTTGGTGGACCTGCTCGA
Source organism: Dendrobium nobile (assembly GCA_022539455.1). Classification (NCBI taxonomy): domain Eukaryota; kingdom Viridiplantae; phylum Streptophyta; class Magnoliopsida; order Asparagales; family Orchidaceae; genus Dendrobium; species Dendrobium nobile. The sequence continues at coordinate 43,039,708 of CM039730.1, forward strand.
TTCAGAATTCTTCATCCCGAGTTTGATTCTCTCGAGCGGCAGTCGCTTCTTCAGTGGGGGCCCCAAAGCGCTGGCTACAGGTACAATAGCGTGGGTGGCCCGATAGGTCGGCCGGTCATCGTGTCGCTCTCCATGTCTCTTTGAGCCTTGAGAATAGATTGGATATCACTCCTCGACGGCGAGTTCGCACTCTACCGACATTGTGAATGTTCTCTCTCTCCCTCTCCCTCTCTATTTGCCTAGCAGTCATGATTTTTCCATTGATATAAATACATATATATTATTTATTATTTATTAATTTTGGTAGAAACTTTTGTTATATGTATAGAATGATATAATCATCAGCCGTGGTAGAAAATTTTGATTTAATGTTTTTTTTCTTTTCTTTTCTTTTATTTTCTTTTGCCTGTTTATGTAGTTCTGCTATCTTTATTAATCCATATAATTATATGTGGTGAAATTGCTTTATATGCAATCTAAGTGGTGAGCGGTAAAATTATTCGTTCCAGTTTAAACATTTATCAGGCTTTCATGCACTTCTTATTTTTAAGATATATAATTTGTACCCCACAAAAACAAAATCCTAGCTTCGCCACTAATTGTTCTAATCTTTTAATTTAAGCAGATCGAACATTTCTTTTAATCCAGTATTGAAGAGCTAGCAGACTACACTCATAATGTAAATTTTAAGCATGTCTTTGACGTAATGGAACCATGTATCTAGTAAGCTATAGAGTTAAGAATAATAAATTTAAAATTTGTAAGCGCCCAATAAAGGAGAGAGATTTTGCAATCAATAAGATATTTCAAATTAGTCACATGTCAACAAATTTTAATGAAAAATATTGGCATTGAATTGGAAATTCCTCATACTTTAATGGAGCTTAACAAATTATTAATTCATCGTAAACTTAAGCAATGACTTCATCGAGCAAGAGGGTAATCAAGTTTAAGAAATAAATCACAAGTAATAGGAGGACCAATACATAATCAAATAAATTAATATCATGCTCGCATGATGTTTCAGAAATAATCCCCAAATTAACAAATAGATTAGTCACTACAAAGACCCATTGACACGACACTGTTGGTATGGACTATGCAGATAAGTTTTCACAATAAAATGGTGCCACGATTGAGGATGGGTCAAAAGGTGCAGGGGGAGAGAGAGAGAGAGAGAGAGAGAGAGAGAGAGAGAGAGTGTGTGTGTGTGTGTGTGTGAGAGAGAGAGAGAGAGAGAGAGAGAGAGAGAGAGAGAGTTTACCCGCAAAGACGAAGATACTAAGCCACGGTGAAGTCTTTATGTTGTCTTGGTGGGAAGGACAGCATTATGAATCCCTTTCACACACTTGGACAACATTCTGTCGTCCCTAGAAATTTAGACACCAGCTGTGTGGCTGTCGAAATCAGGAACAACTGGTACTGGACTTGAAAAATAGTTGAATCTGTGTATCACCAGCATGTAGTAGACCTTGGATGGCTTGGGAGAGAAATAACAAGCAATTGACAGTAGAAAAATAGTAGCAATCATTATTAGATGACCTCCGAAACAACGGGAAGGCAAATAGGAGAAACATGGGTTCAAGATTTATGTATAGAAGATTTGTATAATTATGGTAAGGTTCAATGAGGGGAGGGGGTCAGCTCAATCAATTAATTGGGGCTGTTTGGGCTTTAATTGGGTTATCAATTTCAACATATTGATCAGGAATAAAATTTAATTCAGATTTTCAATAAATAATCAGATTTGCGGATGGGGATATCCTTCCAAACATAGCCCAATAATTTAAGAAAGGATTTCAAAGTTTTTTAGAGAATTCAATTTTGAATTAAGGTTTCAAAAATTAAGCTAGGCTAATTTAGGAATGTGAATTAATGGGGATTTTTCATTTAAATTTCATATTTATTTATGGGGATATTTTTCCAAAAATAATCTAAAAATTTAGGAAAGAGATTGAAGGTACAAGGAGAATTCAAATTTTGAATTCAGATTTCCAAAAATTAAGCTAGCCTAATTTATGAAGGAGAGTTAATGAGGATTCTTCATTTAAATTTTAGATTTATTGATGGGGATACCTTTCCAAAAATAATCCAACAATTTAGGAAAGTGATTGAAGGCTCAAGGTGTGACATCCCAGGCATCTATAGTGAAAGGATTCATCGACATTCTTCTTCTTATTCGTTCTCTTTCCTCTTTTTTTTCTTCTCGCTCAGATCAATACAGACATCCAGAAATGATAATTGCATTAAAGAAAATAAATACATTAAAATACTATAATTCACAATTCGGCATTTCATATTTACAATCCAAAAGTAGCTTCCAAAAGAACATGTACAATAGCCGCTCGGGCTACAAAACAAAGCATGAACCAAAAACTACGAAAAACTATACTAGTGTCTGAAAGAAGTTTCACGTGGGAGGCTCTACACCTGAAATCATTAACCACATATAATGAGCTTAAATAGCCAACATGTAACCAAAGCCTACAACTGAAATCAAAGCACGATACGAAAGCAATATGCAAAATGCATGTCAATCAGTCAAATCAATATTAACCACTTGCACATGATCATTGAGTCGATGCAAATACGAAAATCAGTAATCAATGCATAAACAATAGAATCCAAAATCATCAGTGAACAGTAGGAAATCCCATAAAGCTCAATGAATCAGTACATGAGTCAAATCTCTACAGTAGTCGTCTTATATATAACATCAGTCAAAGCAATGTAATAGAATCGTATCAAAACATACACTTGCAAATTCCAGTTATTTAATATCACTTGCTCAATAAATCATAAGAAATACGTTAATCTATATCACGTGTTCGGTGTATCACATGAATCGTATGTATCACTTGTATCAGTGTATCACATGTATCACATGCTATGAGATCAGTGCAATGAATCAGTAGTATCGGTGAATCAGTAGTATCGGTATCTGTATCAGTATCAATAACAATCCAGGGACATAAACAGTATGCAATATCAATGAAATCGTGCAATGATAGTAAATTCATAAATCCGTCAATAAATTCATTCAAAATCAATAAACCCGTCGATATCAATAAATCAGTAAATCCATTATAAAATCATAAGAACAATACTTTACACATGCATTTCAGTACAGTTGTCTTACTTAACAAGTGCAATCACTAGCTATTAAGGCATTTTTCAATGTTAGTATCGATGTTAATAATTCGTTGGCTCAATAATAGAGTCGTCACTCTTCGCTCGTCGGCCGCCAGTCGGCATAATCTCCTTATGACTCCCAATCGTTGTATCACGTGATCAATAGAGGATAACACCAAACCTTTTTTAAAGGAAAGCCCGTCGGCCCACCATCCTGTACAGGTAAATCTATCTCCAACCAACGGTTCAACCAATCTTTACTTGTCTTTCAGTAATATAACAAGAATTCACTCATATATCCACATTCGTATACATCTCATTAATACATTGCAATCATCAAACACAATTTAACTCAAAAGAAGAGAATCCTTAAAATATCGTACAGTAGACAGAAATCCCAAACGGAGTCAAAATACACAGTTTCAGAAAACTACCAAACTACCAAATATCGAGTAAAACAACATTTCCAAAATTTACTTATACTGAAGCAATATTTTTTCAACAGCCTGATAATCTTCTACTCGATAAAAATCGCACAGAACTCAAAATATCCAGTAAAAACTTTCCAGAAAATATTTAAATCGTGCGAAATCATCATTTCAATAACATACCAAAAGTTACGCGGTAAAAGTTTCGTCAATACAAAGATATGTAAGAATTTCGGTAACGAAAACACAAAACTGAGCAGAAAAATATCAAAACTCGAAATCTTCGAAATCAGAAATAGGATTCGGATTTCTTACTGCGAGATGAACAAATCTTTCAACAGTGGCGTAGGACGAAAAGCGCACAGTGAGCTCCAAAACCAAGTCTTTTTCCTTTTTCCCTTCTCTTTCTCTCTCCTGCTTTTCTCTCTCTCTCTCTCTCTCCAAAAATATCTTAAAATATCTCAAATCATATATTTATTAAGCAAGATCGTTCAGGACGATTCCTATTCTTCCCGGGACGATTTGCCCTCTGGACAAATTTCGTCCCGACGAATTCAGGTTCGTGCAGGCAGTTCGTACGTACTAACCATACAGATTTTCACAATTTTCTTCAGTTCGTCCAGTACTAAAGTCAGTTCATACTGACGAACTGCACCCTAAAACAAATGAACTTCTAAGGGGTTTTACACAAGGATAATTCAAATTTTGAATTCAAATTTCTCAAATTAGTGCTAGGTTAATTTAGGAAATGTTAGAGGATCAATTTGGAGAAAGAAAAGTGAGGAGAAGTCATGAAAGTTTCGACCATGAGCAAAGGTGGGGGGGAAGGCGGCGATTAGGAGGAAGATAGGAAGGGTTTATGGTGGATTGGCCAAGGAGATTTATGGGTGATGATTTCGTCTAAGCTTGGATGTGAGGATGCCGAGCTTGATAGGGAATGGAGGTGTCGATAAATCGTGAGCTCGAACGCTTCCTACAGCTGGCAAGTTTTAATTTTCCCTCACCTATGGACTTCACATGCGCTCTCATAAAAACTCTCAAACGCACCAAAACATAAAGTGAAGAAATTTTCATTTATCATAATCATCATCATTCACAAGGGGGGAGGTGAGGCCTATAAATAGACAAAATACAATAAAACATCAAATGACAAAAGTATCTCCTCAGTCCTCACATAAACCTACTCCCTCAAGTGAGGGTAAAAACGAAAAATTACATATAATAAATCAAATACAAATAAATGCTCAGAAATAAAGTAATCCGATTGTATCCGTTGATCTCCGGCCCTTCCTCTTATAAACTTTTCATGCTCGGATGTCCTCATCAATATGTGAGCCAATTTAGTTTATTAAGATCTTTAAAATTGTCGTTAAAATCATGAGATTAAATTTATACTTTTGTATATTCATATTTTTGGTGCTCATGTAGTCATGTTAATCAATTTGGCACGGAAGCGCAAACACTATTTACAAAGTTGGTAGAAATCAATTAGCTTGATAATCACCGCAAAGAGTTAGCATTAACTAATCCATCAACATTCGGATATTGAATTCACCATAAGGGCCTTGTCACATCCCCTACTTATCAAGAATATATACCTACATATATATATATGTTAGCTATCTAGAATATTCATCAATCAATTAGAGGTTCCCATCAAAATAACTCATCCAGAAGGAAAATTATTAGGTCTGGACACCGGACGTAGAGATACGTCCGGACGTCAATAAAATATCGACACGTGGAGTGGACACGTGGATATTCAATATATTTAATGTGTCCGCGGAATTTTAAGCTAAATGCACCTAAAGCAACACTAAAGCGCAAGTAAAGTGCATGTAAAACGCATGTAAAATATAGGTAAAACACAATTAAAGTGCACAAAAAACACAACTAAAGTGCACTCAATGTGTGGAATTTTTAGTGGATGTTCGGACCTATCTCTACGTCCAATGTCCGGACCTAATAATTTTTCTCTCACCCGACGAGTGTAAATGAGCCGAGCCGGCTTGAGCTCGACTCGTTTATGGGCTTGCGAGCCAAGTTTATCGAGCTCACGTGTCGAGCTTGATGAGGCTCGACTCGTGAGCTCACGAGCCGGCTCAAATAATTATTAATATTATTTAAATAATTTTATTTTATTTATTAAATTTAAATATTTAAAGATAATAATAATAAATGCTTAAATATTTAATAATATAAAAATAAATTAATATTTAATGTTTAAAAGTAATAATAAATGTTTAAAATATTTAATAAAAATTTAAATAATTAAAAATCCCGCCGAGGCTCGCGAGCCGGCTCGAGCTTGTTTATAATGGGACGAGCTCGAGTTCAAGCTCGACTCGAGTTCGAGCTCGGTATTTGACAGTTGAGCTCGACTCGAATAGCCCTTGACTCGAGCTCGACTCGACTCGTTTGCACCCCTAACTCACCCTCAATTCAAAATTTGCTTGAAGTTCTCTCCTAATAGAAAACTATCAATTGAACTCATCCCTTGTATAGCTAACTAAATCAAGTTTATTTACATATTTTCCTTCTATTTTACCATGAAACCTTCCATGTGTCTCTGGTCCTAGGCTCACAACCAAAAATATTGGGTCAAAGGTTAGGTGTAACATGTCATAATATTATAATTATCTTCAAATTATCTTTTACAAATTTTCTCTTATGTCAACTTGATTTATGCTTGTACTAGAGTCTTGATGTGTTCACGGATAATATTGAATTCACATATGAATGTGAAGGGCGCATGTCTCTTAAATTTTTTTAATATAAGTTTATATATGATAGATTTATATTCACATACTTCCATTACTTGATATTTCCCAATATATATATATATATATATATATATATATATATATATATATATATATATATACACACACACACACACGCGACATACAATTATCATGCATTTAATAAAAGACTAATGATTCGTAATTGATAGCGTAATTGTGATATTATAGATAGTTTATATGTAATGACTACTTATTTACTCATATTTATTGGTATTTTAAATATTTTTGGCCCAATATTTGTTTACTTATCATATTGATTTATACTTATTGTTGCGTTCAAGAGTATTCGCAGCGGTAGAGAAATATAATGTTTAACGTCTTAGCGTTGTACGAAAATCCGGCACGCAATCAGATAAGAGAGTGTGTAGCATTCATAGGAGACACAAATATTTTTTACGTGGAAAACCCCTGAAAAGGGGGAAAAACCATGGGGCCTAGCCCAGTTTGAATGAATCCACTAGTATTGCAGTTGATTACAAATGAGGCACTTCCTTGGGAGAAGCCCTTAGCATGATGTACATTTTATAGAGTACATTACATGATGTGAATACAAAGAATCACTATTGAAGTGTTCGTTTGGTCGGGAGGACCATAGTCTGGTGACGGAGGTCAGAAAGACTATAGTCTGCGGATGACGTAAGCCAGGAGGACCGTAGTCGGCTTGAGATGGAGGTCAGAAGGGCTGTAGTCGGTGGGCGATGTAAGTCAGAAGGACCGTAGTCGGCTGGCGACGGAGGTTGGAAGGACTGTTGTCTGACGGCGAAGGTCAGAAGGACGACGTCAGGTAGAAGTCCAACAATGGAAAGAAATCCATCTTCGGATAGATGTCCAATGAAAGTCTGATAACCGGTAGAAGTCTGGCATCGGGTAGAAATTTGGCAATGAGTGAAGGTCTGGCATCGGGTAGAAGTTCGACGTCTGTTGGTGGCCGAGGAGAACTCTGGTATCACTTGGGTAGAGTTTCGGCGTCAGGGAGGAACTATGTCGTTACTTGGGCAGAATGTTAGCATCCTGTGGAAGTCAGGAAAAATTCTGACGTCCCATGGAAGTCTGGCAGAATTCCGACGTCATTTGGAGTTCGGGCGGAACTCCGGCGGTGGCCGAGGAGGAGTCTCTTCCCTCCTATTCTTCTCTTCCTTGCTTCTTCTCCTCTTCTTCTTGCTTCGGTCCTTCCTCTTGCTTGGGTCCCCCCTCATGAGAAATGAGGGATCTATTTATAGATTTTCTGGAGTGGCATAGCTTGTAAATAGGTGTGAGATCAGAGGCAAATAGGGAGTGGTCGAATGGACGGTTGATATTGAATCCCTTGATCGTGCACCATTCGTCAGACATTTGAAGGTCTTAATGATGTCGAAATTCGGCGATCTTGGGCTCGCTGGATTCGTCTCGTCAAGCCGTTCATTTCGACTATAAGATCGTTAAAATCGGAGACCGTTTGGTAACTCAAATTGTGGTACGAACTTTCCAACAACACTTCGGGTGCTTGATTTGGGTTCATTTGGAATCAGATTGAGTTGAATTTGGTGTCATTGGGTTCATATTTCCGAGACGCTCAGTTTGACTATAAGCTCACTGAAATTGGAATTCAGATGCTCCCGGATTTAATTTTTGAAGTTCCCGGTTCGATCTTGCCTCGAGATTCGTCCATGATCAAAATAATTTTATGATAACATATCACTCATCATAATTTTTTTTAGACTCATATAAATTTCTACATGTTGTTTTGATTGAAATAAACCGTGCATATAATTAATTTTGATTGCAATTTTAGGTTTCAATGACCTACTGAGTTCTTACCTCACTATGTTATTTTTACATGATTTTCAGAAAGGGGTCAAGATCCAGGCATCCAGCAAAGTGAGGCTGTTCATGGTCTTCATATTTAATTTTGTTTTCATATTTTGATTTTATTCTTCTGTAACTAGGAGTTTTTGATAAAAAAAAAATTTCTTCCACGTAAAAATTCTTAATTGGAGCCCATTCTGCCTCCTCAAACGAGAATTTATTACGCGGAGTCTGGATGTAGCTCACATTTGAACTCTAATGGAAAGCGACAACAACTGCAATAAACACACTGTGTATAACTTTATACAGTGTAATAATTTCTCCATCTAAACAAACCCAACCACATCAAAGTTGGAGCATAAATTGAGAAAAAATATATAAATATATACACTATACCCATTTTTCAAAAATAATAATAATAATAAATTTTTAATCATCGCTTATCATTTAAAAACTTCTCGAGAGCCGTTTCTAGTCTGTCTTCTTCAGCAGTCATAGTCCTCTAGCAGCCCTTCTCCCACGCCAACAACGTGCGTAGTGTACCTACCCGCTCTTGCGGCATCTGCCTACTCATTCCATGTGCACAACTCATCTTGATCTGTTGGTTGAGAGCTTAAGCTTCCACTAAGAGATTTTGGGTTCGAGTCTTTTGTGTATGCGTTGTGTGTGTGAGTTTGTTTTAAATGGCCTAAATGTCCCAAAAAAAAAAAGAGTTCCATGTACGTGCACAGCTCACGTTGATCCAAACACATTACCCGCGACTAGCCCTTCGCTCGGGTCTTCCTTGGTTACTGCTTATTAGATCTCCCGCCCACGTCCCTCTCCTGCCTCGCACACTCCCAACATCATCGCAGAAGTCTCCACCCTCTTGCACGTACGTCTTGCAGCAAGAGCACCACGCTCGCTCAACCACTCCGGACGTAGAGATAGGTCCAGACATCGGATGTAAAGATATGTCTAGACGTCAATAAAATGTCGACACGACACGTGGATATTCAATATGTTTAATGTGTCCGCGGAACTTTAAGCTAAGCACAACTAAAGCGCAGGTAAAATGCAGTTAAAACGCAACTAAAATACAAGTAAAACACGGATAAAGCGCCGATAAAATACAACTAAAGCTCACAAAAAGCACAACTGAAATGCACTCCACATGTCAAATTTTTTAGTGGATATCCGAACCTATCTCTATGTCCGATATCCGAACCTAATAATTTTTCCAGCACACATAAGCATCCATCCTGTTTGGATAAATTTTCCGCTATCAAAGTATCACACTGCTAGGGCTGCAAGCGAACCAAGTGTTCGACGAGCTACTCATTGTTTGGTTCGATTAAATCTCGTTCGTGATCGTTTAATTAACTAAACAAACAAACTTGAACAATATTTTAAATACTCAATTCTAAAATAAACAAGCTTGAACACTAATGTGTTCGGCTCATTTATGCTCGCGAACAACATCATTTGAAGTTCGTGAACAAGCTCGACATTAAGCTCAATAAGAAGCTCGATTCGTGTTCGATTTTGAACTCGTGAATAAGCTTGATAAAAATAATTAATATTTGATTATAGAATTAATAAATATAAATAATACAAATAAAGCTCGACAATAAGTTCACGAACATGCTCGATGTAATCGTTTATTAGGAAGCTTGATAAAGCTCGTTTGTTAAGTTAATGAACATCTAAAAGTAGAGCTCGTTTATAACTCGTTCATGTTTGTTTGTTTAAAGCTCAATAAACACTAAATGAACGAACATGAATTGAATATGAACACTCATTAATTTAAATGAACCAAACATGAACACAAACAATAAAGCTCAAACAAACATGAACCAAACTTGAACAACCTGATATTAAATGAACACGAACATGAACACTCACATACTCGGCTCGGCTTGGTTTGTTTGCAGCCCTTCACTCTTGCTTTTAAAAGAATCAAAATAATTCTTTATATTTTTTTAATGAAAAATTAAAATAATCTTCAATTATATTAAAAATTTATCTGTCCTCTCATATTAAAAAAAAAATTAAAAGAGTATCATAATAAGACTTTGACTTATATTTAAAAGGTTGAGAAACTAAAATGATTATTTAGTATAATTGAGACTATTTTGATCTTTTATAAAAACATTAAAAGATTATTGTAATCATTTTCTCTTTTAATTATTTTTTAAAAAAATTTATAGTTATCCTATCAAATCCATGAGTGAAAAAATTTAAAATTTATTATCTAACTTTCATTAGAATAAAAATACCCAATTTTTAAAAATAATTATTTTTTCTCCCAACAATTTCACCTCCATATTTATGAAAATAAATCATTAATCTTCCAAAAATAAAGATTTGTATACCCCATTAGGATTTTGATTAACTTTTGAGCCAATTAAAACAAATTTACACACACATCATATACATAAATTTCAAACCGAAGACCCCTTAATTAATAACCAAAACTCATAACAAATGGATCAAGATGAGCTGCATATTAATTATGATTGTGAGATTATGCCAACCCATAATCCAATAAAATTGAATATATATTCAATCCCAATGATAAATAATTGACATAAAAGTAATTTTACATAGACAACGATCATGTTAATCGGAGGATCAGAATCCTCACATGGGGCTGACAAAGGTCATCTTCAGTTTTTTTTTTTTTTTTTTTTTTTGCTTTGATTTTCTTTTTCTTGCAGTTACTGAGTTGATCACCACATAGCTAAACTAGCAATTCTAGATAGAAAATGTATTTTAGATTTTATATATATATGCAATAAATCATTAGATCCCATATCTTGCTGAAAATAGTTGAATGAAAAAAAAAATCTAATCACGAATGTAATTTCAAATAAAGCCTAAAATTTCGTTTGGGAGAACTTTCTTATTTTCTAAAACAGCTTTTTTAATATAAAATTTTCTTTTTCAAAAAAATTTTGTACTAAAAAATTATTTTAAAAAACAATAAGAGAGACATCTCAATCAAAGTCCAAATGAACATTTAGATTGGAATGCATTTTCCAGTTGACTTCAGAAGGAGAAACATAATCATTCAGTATGGCAAGTTAACGAGATATATTACCAAACTTAGGCTTCGTTTGGGACAGCTTTCTTACTGCTTCATAAAGCTGCTTTTTAGTACAAAAATTAAATTTTTTGGGCTAGAAAGCTGCTTTATCAAGCAGCAAGAAAGCCGTCCCAAACGAAACCTTAATAGCATGATCCAAACAAAAATATTTTAAATATGAAGGTTCCGTTTGGATTGGCTTTCTTATTGCTTCTTAAAGCAGCTTTTTAGTACAAAATTAAATTTTTTTATTAAAAACTGCTTTAAAAAATAGTAAGAAATTTGTTCAAAACAAAGTCTAAATTTGAATAGCTATCCTATCCAATTAAATAAATGTTCTTCAATTAACAAGTTAGTCTTCTGTCAGAGACAATAACAGATACATAATCAAAGGAAACAAGAACAAATGGAACTGATCAAATACAATAGGCTGCAAGTACAATAAATCAATGATGAATAAAGTTCCATAGCAGTCACCTAGAAAAAAGAGCAGCAGTGTCGAGGTTGCAGGCTGACGCTGGATCTTTAAGACAGCTACAGAATGAATCCTCGTCAAGCGGAAATGATGGAGGAAGAGTGCGGTCAGGGATTATTCCAACCTGGTACAAAGTTTGAGATTGGAGCTCGATAGAGATTCAGGTAAAATATGTAATAAAATAAGGAACTTCACAAAACATAATGAATTGCATTCAAGGGAACTCTTTTTTTTGGGATATTTTGGCCAATTAAGGCTGATTCACACACACATCACATACATAAGGCTCGAACTTAAGACCTCTTAGTTAGTAGCCTAAGCTCCCAACCAACAGACCAAGCTAAACTGTGTAATTCAAGGGAACTCAAACAGTAAAAATAAGGGAAATTTACATACATACCACTTTATACCATCTTATTTACATATCTAACACAAAATATTAATATTACGTGCATACCACCCTATATTATTTTAATATCAAATATGTCACTCATATTTCATTTCTACCACTCATATGTTTCTTTTCTACCATTCATATTTGATATAAAAATGAATTATGGGTGGTATGTATGTAATATTAAAATTTTAAATTTTAAATATGTAAATAGAATAGTATAGTGGTATGTATGTATATACTGCATCAAGAAGTTCAGAAGTCTGCCCGCAAAGCTGTGCATGTCTTGTTAACACTACGGAAAGCCAATATAGGGAAGAGATCACCATAGCTATAGAGAGAGAGAGAGGAGGCAGGATCATACAACTAGTTTCTGTGCCTGTGAGAATTTACAATGGTTTTTCTGGATATGCAAATGAGAAGAACTGAGAATTTAATAGTAGCAAACTGTTAGACCGGTCCAGGGAGGACCGGTCCAGCCGGCCCAATCCAGTGGGCCGGCTCTCTTTTACCGAAGAAGGGGGGGGGGGGGGGGGGGGGGGCGGATAAGCGGCGGAAGCCGCAGGAAGGCTGGAGGTGGGGTCCACTTGTTTTTGAATTGATTTCTTGGAGCCAAAAGATGTGGGAGCAAGGGCAATTAGGTCCTTCGAGGTTAATTTTGAATTGTATGCATTAAGTAGGGAGAAAAGGAGAGATTAGGGCATGTGATTTTTGCTTTGGAGTTTTCTTGTTCTTCTTTGTTGGCTAGGGCTCTAGATCGAAATCAAGAGATTGGGAGAGTGCGATCCTCCTCTCGAATAGAGGATCCTTCTATCTTTGCTATTTGTTTTGCATCTACTAGTAAAATACAAGTCTTTTCTCCACATCTTCTGCAGTTTTCTTCCCTATTTTTCTACTATTTTTGGCTGATTTCCTGCTGTGGACAGCAGTTCGCTTTGAGATTTGTTGCCAAAGTGAATAGGGAATACTTGAAATCAAGTAGTTCCTATCAAATTGGTATCAGAGCAAGTCTTGGGACGAATCGTGGGCTATTTTTGACCATTTTCTGCGGCTGAAATTGTGCCGGCGAAGGAGAAAATCGCTGAATTTTTTTTTTCAGATCTTGAGATCTTCTCCTAAATTGCAAGCCGTAGGAGACGGCGGCTAAGAAGGTGGATGCGTTGGAGGAGAGGATTGAAGGAGAAATGAATCAAATCAAGGAGACCGTAGAAGAAAGAATGTCCTCCATGGAAGGACAAGTGTCCGATCTACGGGATATGATGAAAAAGATGTAGGAATTTCAAACCCAATCGGCGGCATCTGATGCAAAAGGGCCCGCAGTGAAAAACGCCAACTCTGAAATCCATCGGGAGGAAGAAGAAGTGAAAATCGTGGAAGGGAGTAGGGGAAGACCTCAGTTGGAGCCTTTCCAGAGGGAGGAGAGAGGAGGACGGTATGGGGAAAGGCAAGGCTATGGAGGCGTGGAGCCAAAAGGTGCTGGTTGGGAGCATGATGGGGGTTATCATTGGCGCCGGGATGCTTATTATGAAGACCGGAGAGGGGATTTTGAAGGGGGATTGGGACAGGGTCGAGCAAGGGAAGATCGGGAAACATGGGGAGGGCCAGGCACATGGGAGAGGGGAAACTATGGAGGTTTAAGGGGGAATGGCGGGGATCGAAAGGTAAGAAAATTGAAAATGCCCATTTTTGAAGGGGATGATGCATATGGGTGGATCTACAAAGTGGAAAGGTACTTTGCTGTTAACGGATTGACGGAGGAGGAGAAGTTATCGGCAGCGGGTTTGTGTCTGGAAGGGAAGGCGCTCTCTTGGTACCAGTGGAGAGATCAGAGGAGACCTATCCGGAGCTGGGGAGAATTCAAGGACAGTTTGTTAGAGCGTTTCCAAACCGATCGGGGAGGAGACTTCTACGAGCAGTTCTTTGCCCTAGTATAGGAGGGATCTGTGGCAGACTATATAGAGAGGTTTGAGCACCTGGCCAGCAGGGTGGAGCGCTTGTCCGAAACGATGCTGGAGGGAAATTTTATGAAGGGGTTAAATGCCGAGGTGCGAGCAGCGGTGAAGGTCCTGATGCCCAGGGACCTAGGGGAGGCCATGAAGCTTGCACAGTTGGTCGAAAATCAAAAGAACCTAGACAAGGGAGCTAGGAATAGTAGTAGCTCAGGAGGCACTTATAGGTGGACAACTACCCACCTATCCACCAAGGGAGCTTCCCCAGGAGGGATGAAAGAAGTTCCAAAGGAAAAAGCAACAGGGGGAGGAAATGGGGGACAGTTTAAGAGGCTCACTGATAAGGAAATGCAAGAGAAGAGAACAAAAGGGCTGTGTTTTCGATGTGATGAAAAATACATGCAGGGCATAAGTGCAAGGATCGAACTCTTCAAGTTCTCCTCGTTTGTGAAGACGAGGAAGACGAAGAGGGTGGGGGAAGCGATTCAGAGGTGGAGGAGGAAAAGATGCATCTGGATGTGGCAGAAGTCTCTCTCAACTCTGTAGTGGGATTCACTCCGAGTCACACTATGAAGGTGAATGGAGAGATAGCTGACAGTGGGGTCGTGGTGTTGATTGATAGTGGGGCAACCCACAATTTCATTTCCACCCAAATTGTGGAGCTGTTGGGGATAAAGTTAGTGGATACTGGAGGCTATGGGGTGATGATGGGCACTGGGAAGGTAGAAATGGGAAGAGGAATCTGCAAAGGAGTGGTGCTGAAAATTCAAGGCATACAAGTGAAGGAAGACTTCCTTCCCCTGGAACTGGGGAGTACGGATGTCATCCTAGGGATGAAGTGGTTGCAGACTTTGGGGGAAACCAAAATCAATTGGGGCACACTGCGGATGGAGTTGGTAAAGGGTGGAAGGAAAACGGTGATTCAAGGGGATGCAGGGCTGACCAAGGCAGGGGTTTCTCTGAAATCCCTAATCAAGACAATTCAAGAGGAAGGGGAAGGCTACTTGGTGGAATTACACAGCTTAGAGGGAGCGAGTGAGGAGGAAGGGGGAGACATACCCCTCTCTGTGCAGCCTCTGATCCAGGAGTTCGAGGAGGTTTTTCAACCCCCTCTAGGGTTGCCACCACCCAGGGAGCAGGAGCACGTCATCACATTAAGGGAGGGAGTGTCGCTGGTCAGTGTGCGACCTTACCGTTACCCTCAGTTTCAAAAGGATGAAATAGAAAAGTTGATCAGAGAAATGCTGGAAGCAGGGATCATCAGGCCCAGCACCAGCCCGTTCTCTAGTCATATTCTATTGGTAAAGAAGAAGGATGACAGTTGGCGGTTTTGTGTAGACTACCGTGCACTCAACATAGAAACGGTACCTGATAAGTTTCTTATACCAGTGATTGACGAATTGTTGGATGAATTGAGTGGAACGGTGATTTTCAGCAAAATCGACCTGAAATCTGGATACCATCAGATTCGAATGAAGAAAGAAGATGTGCCTGTTGACCTCGTTTTTCGCTCGAGCACCTTTGATCGATTTAATCGAACATCGTCGAGTCCAATTTGAGCTCGAATCGACCCGACTCGAGTCGGATCAGACTCGATTGTGTTCAATTAGACTCGATTAGTTTATTTTCGTCGCGTCGTACATGATTTGATTTGAGTTATTCGTTATTTTGAACCCATTTTCGTGCGATTAAATTTGTTGCGCCGACTCGGACCTGATTTGACTCGAATCGAGTCGAACTCGGACTCGAGTCTAATCTGAGCTTAGCTAATCTGGACTTGATTTAGTTCAATATAATTCTACTAAAATCCATCAACCCTTTTAAATAAATTTTGAATTCATCTTCTAAATCAGGAAATAGACCGGATGGCTTGGATCGAATCAACGGTTTATTCGAGGTTTCAGCGTGATTTCGGTGATCCTCCACAGGCGAAGCAGCGATCTGCTTCAGAAAGAGGTTTCCTTTCGCGTGTTTGAGCTGCTGCAGCAACGGATACGAATTGGCGGGCTTCCCCTTTCGGCAACAGGGTTGATTTACTCGGAACGAAGGCTCCGAGCTTAGATGGGTTTTGCTTGGTGCTCCCTCCGGAAATCTACCAGCTCCCGTCCGACCCCAGCCAGATCGAACCCGACTTCCCCTCCCGATCTCTCCTTCCGTTCGCAGAAGGAGCCGAGCCGAACTCCAGCTCCCGCCGTTCCAGCTCTCGGTTCCGAACATCCCAGGCGAAATCCCCCTCCCGCCTTCGTCTCCCTGCTGTTCGGACCGAACCGAGAGGCAGCGCCTCCTCCCCTATCGCGCCCCTCTTGCTCGTGGAGGACAGCTGACGCCGAGCTCCCCTCCTCCGGCTCTCCAACTCCCGATAGCCACCCGACCAGACGCCAGAACTTGCCGAACTCCTCTTCCTTGCAAGGTGAGTATTTCTCCCTTCTTCTCCTTCCTTCTTCTTCTTCTTCTTCTTCTTCTTCTTCTTCTTTACTTCCTTCTTCTCTTTTCTCTTACACTCCTTCTTCTTCCTTGGTTTTGTTTGTACCTCATTCCCATCTAAAATCTTTTGGTTGTGTTAGTTGGTAGAAGATCATTTTAATGCAAAGCTTGTGCAAGATTTATGGTGTATATGTCATTACACCTTTGATCTCCTTGATTTCTAATAAATACATTCATTCTATGTGATGGATTTCATGATAGCTTGCATAGTTAATTTTGGTGGCATATGTTGATTTGTGTACTTCTCCCATGTGATAGTTGGCAAGGGGAATTTATGTTTTTTTTTTTTGATTCATGCCACTTGATTTAGAGTTTTAGGTGTAACTAGCAAAGTGTATGAATGCCCATTTTGATCTTCTATCAAGGTGTGCACAAGAGGTGTTTGTGCTAATGCTTGACATGATATTGTAGGCTCTTTTGAGTAGGGAAAAGATGGCAAACAAGAGAAATCCTGACCCCTTTCATTGTGAGATAAGTTTATGGATGGTTGGAGAAATTGTTTTCTTCTATCTTTTATTTTATTTTATTTGGGCATTATCCAAACCAAAGTTTTAATGTTTGGGTGGTTATTTTCTTATTAATTTTATCATGACGTTGTTGCCTCTCACTAGAAATGGAACGAGATGTGCACAATACTCATGTATTTATGTTTTTTTATGTGTTCTAATATTTCCATGGAAGTGTAGGTTCTCTAAAATTATTGTGGAAATTTGCTCGTGATGATAGTTTCTCAGTTGCTATAAATGTGTTTTGTGAAAGAGTCGAATGTGAGAATAGGTTTCAACTTCATATATGCATTTGACGTTATGGGTTTGTCGATTTGTTTTAAGCTTACCAAATGTGTCCACATCATGAGCTTCTTTCTTCCAAGATTAGAAAATTTTATGCGTATGGGTCTTCATCTATGAGTAACACACATATTTGGGCAAATATATGAGTAAGAGCTGGTTTCAAAAGAACATCTTTCTTAGTAGTGTTTTCTTTCCTCTTTTACAAAATTCGTCATCGAGCGTAGTAATGCATCTCATAAGCTTTGGTCAAAGGTGATGTTGAGCAAGCATAGTTTTACTTTCTTTAAACGTCATACTTTGGTATCAAGTTTATTGTCTTTGTATGGTAGTCATGAATGAGGAACATGATTATATCTCATTGTTCTTATGTGTAGTAAATGCATCCATCATTGAAGGCTTCATGAAGCACAATTAGCTTGGCATGATTATTAATAGTTTAGCTTTGTGCTTGGTTATGTTATAAGAGTTTTGTTGGAAATCAAGAAAGCAATTTTGTCACTAATAAGTTTTTTTTTGAGAAGAGTAATCACATGCCCCTTTATTTTCACTCGTAAGCATTTGTAAAATTCCTTGTAAACGTATTTTGAGAACTGTTAGAGAGTTTGCATGTTTCAAATGTGAGTCTACCTCCTCGTAAGTCCAAGTGTTATCTTGCCTTATGTTGTTTCAAGTTGTTTTTGAGATTAAATTATTTGGGTACAAAATGGATGGCTTGGCCTAAAGTGTAGTTCCTTTCACTCTCAAATGACTATGATTTTATGGTTACAGTTTTTGTTGGAAAGCTTTCATGGATATTAATGTTATAAAGATTTCTTTGGCATGAGAATAGATTCATAAATTTGAATTAGACATTCGTTTGGAATATTTGGTGGCATATAGCATGAAAGTGGAATTTATTGAAGCATGTGTTCTAAGCCTTTTCTCCTTACAAATAAATTATGGATACCTTTCTTAATAAAGAGATTTAGTAGTTTGAGCTATATATTTCTTTCCAAAAAAAAAGAGAAAGATTGTTTGCAATATTTAAGTTTTGGCACAAGAGCATGTTTGTAAGTCTAGGTTAGAGCTTTATTTTAAACTTGTAATGGCATATAATGCGGAATTCGGAAGCTCGTTAAAAAATAATCGTATGTCATTTTGTTGGAAGCGTGTCTAGTTAAAAGATTACGAATAGTGGAATAGCGCTATATTTTCTTCTCTATTTGGTTGAGCTTTGCATGAAAAATGTCATCACCTCGCCTCGTTTATTTTGAAGCATGATCTCTTATTGTTTAAAGTTAGGATGTTTGAAGTTATTAAAATCTTGCATAGTATTTTTGATATTTGTATTTCAAATACATCTTTTGCCACTATTCGAGATGTGTGGGGCTTTGTAGTATTTTTGTTCTCCTATGAGATTTCATGAGTTTGTCTCTTTGAGGCCTATTGGAAAGAATTGTATTATGTGACGCTAAATTGATTGTTGGTATTTTGATAAAGTAATAGAAAAGCCCAATGCGTATGTGATTGAAGTGTAGTTACTCCTTGTCAAAGTGCAGAATTTCTTCCATTTAGCTTCCAAACTACCTTTTGGAGACAAAAATAAGTGCAGAATTTTACTTTTTTTTTATGTCCCAAGTTGCTTTGGAATAGGCTATATGTAGATTTTCATATATTTTAAATTCCAAACTGTTTGGGAATGGATGAGGTGCAGTTTTTTTTACTGTTTTAGGCTCCAAATGGCATTGAGTAGCAAAGCATGTGCAGATTTTCTTATTGTTGTAGCCTCCAAATTGTGTTAGAAATAAGTTAAGTCAGATTTTCAATTGTTCTATGCTCCAAGTTGGTTTGTAGACAAGTTAGATGCATATTTTCATTCGTTTCGTGCCTTAAATCCTTTTTGTAGATAAATTTTGGAGAATGTCTATATGCTTTCCTCTTCAAAAAAAAATCTTTGAGCTTGTTGAAATTTATTAAGATGAATATTGCTTGATTATATGCATTGTTCTTGAAGTAAGAAATAGACTTATGCCTCCCTTATGTTGGCACATCAAGTATTTGTTTGGCCTCTTTAAGTTATAGTTTGTTGAGAGAATTTTATGTGTATTTCTAGAATTAAATGGTTTCATATGGTATGAGCTAGTAGCATGTTGAAGTTACGACATTTGAGAGTGAGTAATTGCTAAGTAGTATAAGAGGTTTATGCTTAATTCATGTAATGTTACATATAGTTCAAATGAGAATGGGGGCAAGTCTTAAAAGGATCATGTTGTTTTTACTCCAAATTGTGCACATTAAATGTCGAGTAGAATGTTACAAAAGAGAACTTAGTTTACTTTGCTTGCATTAGAATTTTTGTATGATAAGCTAGTTCGTTTAGAAATTGTCTAAATGCAATCTTTGGAATGTTTCTTTTGTGAAGTTTTAGAATAGAGGTTGTTAGAAAAATGTTACAAGTTTTATATTTGATTTCATGCTAGAAAGATTTGGCTAATTATTTTACATCGAAAGGTTTTATTGAAGATTTTTGTGAATGTTTTTGTGATGAACGCTTTGCAATGAGAGGTCTTTATAAAACCTTCTTGTTGGAAAGCTTTGATTTTTTTTCTACCCCACTCCAAATGAGAAGAGGGGCACTTGATTAGTGGTTCTTTGGGTAGGATTTTGTGTCAAAAGATGAAGTTTTGGTAAAAGATTTTGTAGAGTTTTTGTGTCAAAACAACAAAATGAAAAGAAAAGTGATTTTGGGTAGGTAGTTTTGTGTAGTAGTCCATTTAGGAGTTCTTGTGAGCTATTTTGGAATGTATAATTTTGTGGATAGACTTATTCAATAGTGTCTTTTGGGAGTGAGTGGGGCTTTCTCATTTGAGTTTGATTCTCTTAGTAGTCCTTTCCAAAAGAATGAGTTTTGGAGGTTTAAAACATTAGGGAGTTTTATGTTAGAGGTCTCTAGTGTTCCTTTTTAAGAGCAAGAGGTTCTTTGCTTATTTGAATTTTCTCCCTTTAATATTAGTTCCTATAAAAAAAGAATTGTTGGGTGAATCTAAACAAATAGAAAGTCTAGATTTTAGATTGAGTTTTAGAGGTTGGTTCCCCTTAGTTGATATAGGATTTGTTTAGAATGTGTTGGTTAGTAGAGTTGGGTTCGTATCAAGTGCCTCGTTTGGAGTGGGAACATCAAAGGGCATTGTTGTCATTATAGGATACACTTGACTGCTACGAAGTGTGTCCGATAACAACAATGCCTACACCCCTTTTTCGTATTCGATTTTTCGTTCTTTTTCTCTTCGTTGTATTTCGTTATCTTTTGCCTAGTTTTGTTAGTTTTCCTTCACCGTTTCTCTCGCATTTCGGCACTGCACACCTACAAACTAAGGAGAACCCAAAAGATATATGGCTCGACAAATAACAAAAGGTACGTTCTAGTTTTTATTGCATTTTTTCATTTCCTTACACTGTTGTTTATTTATAGAACTGCTCTAATACCTCTCTTTCTATGTCTTGCGAGGTACTTATGGGAGAGCAATAGATAAGGAGCTTTGGAGCATTTGGGGAAAGAGCAAAAGCACCGAATCCAAGCATCAGTCGTCCCTACCCATCTGGTAGGAGCGCTACGGGCGAAACCACCGGGTCATAGCCCCCGGTGCTGTAAGTCTACTAAAACTTAGAAAACCGTTAGGGGCCTAGATGATTGTGCGCCTCCCACCCTTAGGGCCTTCGAAACTTCAATTATATATTTAGGATTGCCTTTATTTTATTTTTAGATCCTTAAAACCTTATGACATCCGTACAGAGGTCTTAGGAATTAGAAAACAATATAACTTTTGATCCTACAACACTAGTGACACCTAAGGACAAAAATTAAGGATTGAGTCTTAGAAAATATAGACTTAGGATGCATGCTCCCTATAGGATAGAAACATTAAAACAAAAAAAACTTAGTGACACGCTTCCCTAGATTTAGGTTTTGTTTTCTTAATCTACTAATAAACAACTAACTAATTCTAATCTAATTCTTAAAAATATATTAAACATTTAATCCTTAATCGATTTATTATCAACATTCTATAATTATTAAATTCTAAATCTAAAATGCAAACCTAAATCAATTCTAACTAATTTAATAATTTATCCATAACCAATATAAAATCTAAAAGATGTAGACTATCTTAGGAGATTAAAATACAAACTAAACTCATTAGGATAAAAGATTCTTAAAGATTAAACTTAAAGTAATCTTCTAAAAATAACAAACAAATCCCTTAACACACAACAACCGCTCTAAAAGTGAAGTTTATTGGATGGACTACTCCGGGCTGCGGGGCTAAGTGTCCTAAGGAGGCTGGTTCCTCAAGCCTGGTGGCACAACGCCACGAATGGATCTAATAGAGTGACAAAATGTAAAAATTAATTTTTCCTAATTGGCTTAATTCAAAACTTGATTAATAAATGATTTAATTCAACCTTTTTTTTCTTTTAATAACAAACTAAAATAATCTAACAAAGTTAATTATCACTGGGTAACCCAGGCCTACGAGGCTGTTAAATCAGCCCCAAGGAGGGTGAAATAAACCTCACGGCCTCGGTGTGAAACAAAGGTGGTAATTAATTAAATACTAAAAATAAAATACCTCTAAAATCAATCCCAAAATACTAAGATTTGAAGTTTAATTGAAATCTCTCCTTTGCCCCTTTCAACAAACAAATAAAAAAACATACAACTCTAACTAAATTATCCTATTTAGGATCTACCAAAACCACACAGCCTACACACACTTAGACTGGTTTGCTAGGACACGACTATTAGCTTTAGGTTAAGTTATTGTTCTGCTGTTCTTTTCTTTTCTGTACTTTGTTGTGACGCTCTGCATGTGACCCGTGTGCTGTTTGCTTAGTACTTGTGGTAGCTTTTTCCGTGGGTTTTCTGTGATGTTTTTTTCTGTGATGTTCTTCTAGTTTTCTTTCTGCACTGTTGTTGTGAGCGTTAGAATACCCATAGGTTAGGCACGCTCTTTCTTACTGACGTTGTTTTCCGGCAGGTGGCCGTGCTTATACAGCGCTAAAAAGGGGGCTAAAATTAATAATAATAAATGTATAACTGCTTTAGGTACCTGCTTCAGCTACTTAACCCCTGCAGGAGAGTCTAGATTTTTATTTTTATAATGTAATGTATTTGATAGTAAATGTTGTGAAAATTTAAAATAAGACATTTTTAAAGAGATAGGAATCCAAAGGGAAAAGTAAACCCCTACAAGGGGTTTCCTTTTTCATTTGGATATCCTTTTGGAGCACTCACTACGAGGAGTCCAAAGGGAAAAGTAAACCCCTACAGGGGGTTTCCTTTTTCATTTGGGTATCCTTTTGGAGGAGTCACTACGAGGAGCCAGAAGGAAGAACGAAGACGATCCAAAGACGAATCAAGGAAGAGAAGAAGACTGAAGAAATATAAAAATGCCTTATTTTAAGATTTGCGTCGTTTCCGGGTTGTTGTCGGTGGAGCCCCGGCCACCATTACTTACTGTACTCTGTGATGTAATATTGTATGGCACTTGCCATGGACACTCTTTTTCGTGGGATTTGTTTCTGTGTTATGATTTACTTACTTTTGTTTGCGCAGTAGAACCGGCATGCTTTTCATAGGTTTCTTTCTTGCATGTGCTTGTGTCTGACCGCTAGGCTCTTTAGGGATAAAATTTTTATACTCGTAATTATTAAATAAAAATTCTAAGATTAACTCACATAGAAACATAACGATTCTAGGAAATAGCCGGAATCGTCCGGGGTGGCATGCACGCATTCTCTCACCTATTAGACAAATTTCCCCGCCTGCGGGTAGAGTCCGGATAATCTGGCCTATGAGGATGAAGTGCCGGACCTGGGGAAATTTAGTCATTCAAAAATTATTTTATAAAGCCTTTTTAAAATTTCATACATCACTGATTTGGAGACTTTAACCTGCATAAATTGCATTAGTAACTAATAAAAATCAAAATTTAATTGCATTAGTTTTAGGAGCATTGTACCACTCATAAGTGTGGGATCACTTAGGAATCTCTCTAGTGGTCGATCCCAAATTTCAGTGTCTAAACTACCCACCCATCTCTCATACAGACCGGATAGCATGGATTTTACACGATTAGGAGGTTTTTAGCTGGCTTCCTTTGTCAGACAAGGAATAAGTCCAGATTGCATTAGCTAGGTCGCAGATGTTAGTGTTGTGTGTGCAACACTACATCTTTTATAGATTTAGGGTTTAAAGGTGAGTGGTACGAGTGTACCCCTATACACCTTATTGGTGGGTAAGCTATCCATCCTTTCGGAAGCTATAAATCATACCCATCCGCGTCACACAGATGACGCCACCTCCCTCTTTCTCTCGTGCATGTCTGAGTGCGTTGTCCCTCTTTCTTTTCTCCAGTTTTCACTTCTCCTAGCCGGTCGGATGTTGACTGAACCTTGTATGACTGATCGAGCTAAGTTGGGACATTCCCCTTTGATTAGGAAAACCTAGAAATCCCTTGCACTAAACCCACTTTAGAGGAGATAATCTAACGTCCTTAATCGAGAGTCTTCTTAGATCGAGGTCTAAGATGTAATTAACTACGGGGGCTTGCGCCCGTAGGAAACCGATCCCCACAATCAAACAAACCCCATTCGAGCTGATGTATCGAATGGGAGAAATCTCGTGAATTTAGGGTTATAGATATTATTATCCATCGAGGTGCGTAGGTGAAAACCCGCTATCCTCCATGGCTAATCGTATCTATAACTCCATCTGCTCTTCCATTGGCCTGCTTGTGTCGATTGTAAAGGTCTACGATCACTTTGTCCTACGGGATAGTGTGATCGTACTCTTTGCATTCGAACGACACGAGCAGAATCCTTTCGGAGACCCAGTGCCCAAGACCGCTTTCAGAACTCATAAGGGCCACTATGAGTTCCTGGTGATGCCCTTTGGCCTCACCAATGCTCCAGCCACTTTTCAGGCACTCATGAATATGATTTTCAAACAGTATCTGAGGCGATTTGTTTTGGTATTCTTCGATGACATCTTAGTGTATAGCAGAACAGAGTAAGAGCACTGGGGGCACTTGAAGAAGGTGTTAGAGGTTCTCCAGGAGCACCAGCTGAGAGCTAATTTGAAGAAGTGCTGCTTCGCACAAGCTAGTGTGGAGTACCTGGGTCATGTGGTATCCAAGGAAGGGGTAGCAGCAGATCAGTCCAAGATTGAAGCCATGCTTAAGTGGCCATTGCCCAAAAATCTAAAGGAGCTGAGGGGATTCCTAGGGCTTACAGGGTACTACAGAAGATTTGTGAAGGGATACAGCACTATAGCTTGGCCACTCACTGAGCAGCTGAAGAAAGATGGATTCTTATGGGGGGAGGCAGCTACGACAGCATTTGAGCAGTTGAAGAAAGCTATGACCACAGTTCCGATCTTAGCTTTACCGGATTTTACTCAGGCCTTCATAGTGGAGACAGATGCATCAGGATACGGGCTAGGAGCAGTGCTGATGCAGAGTCACAAGCCCATTGCTTATTTCAGCCAGGTGTTGACTGCCAGAGCCCGTCAGAAATCTGTCTATGAGAGGGAATTGATGGCAATTGTTTTGGCCATCCAAAAGTGGCGTCCCTACTTACTTGGAAGGCATTTCATCGTCCGGACTGACCAACGGAGCCTGAAATATTTGTTGGAGCAGCGCATGGTGATAGAAGAGCATCAGAGGTGGCTATCAAAACTGCTCGGGTATGATTTTGAAATTCAGTACAGGCCCGGGGTAGAAAATAAGGCAGCAGATGCCTTGTCCAGGTGCATGGGTGAACTGCAGACAGTAGCTGTGTCAGTCCCAATGATTCTAGATTGGGAAGCCATAAAGGAGGAGAGTGCTAAAGAAGAGGAATTAAGCAAGATCAGAGCTGATTTAGTAAAGGAAGAAGGAAGCCACCCAGGGTACTCATTGGAGGGGGAGAGATTGTTGTATCAGGGGAGGTTTGTACTGGCCAAAACGTCAGTACACATCCCACAATTGCTCCAGGAGTTCCATGGAACTGCAGTGGGAGGTCATTCAGGAGTGCTAAAGACCTATAGGAGACTAGCGGCAGAGCTGTACTGGAAAGGTATGCATAGAGATGTGGAAGAGATGGTATCCAGGTGCGAGATCTGCCAAAGAAATAAGTATCTAGCTATGTCACCAGGGGGGTTACTGCAGCCTTTGGCATTACCAGGACGAGTATGGGAGGAGATATCTATGAACTTCATTGATGGGCTACCCCGCTCTGAGGGATTCACAGTGATTTTGGTGGTAGTGGATAGATTGAGTAAATATGCTCATTTTATTCCTCTACGCCATCCATACACCGCAGTGACAGTAGCGTCAGTCTTCATCAGGGAGATAATCAGATTACACGGAGTACCAGAGGCGGACAGAGATAAAGTGTTCCTCAGCCATTTCTGGAAGGAATTGTTCATACTGCAGGGGACAGTGCTAAAGAGAAGTACGACGTACCACCCACAGACGGATGGCCAAACAGAAGTAGTCAACAGAAGCTTGGAAACTTATCTGAGATGCTTCGCATCAGAAACACCCAAGCTATGGGCTAAATGGCTATCACGGGCCGAGTACTGGTACAACACCTCTTTTCATTCAGCCTCTCAGATGACTCCATTTAAGGTGTTGTACGGAAGGGATCCGCCCCACTTGGTGCATTTTGGGAGTAGCAGCACACCCGTGTCTTCAGTAGAGGAGTATTTGGAGGAGAGGGATAAGACACTGGAAGAGTTAAAAAGACATTTGTTGAAGGCTCAACAGATTATGAAGAAACAGGCTGATGGGCATCGGAAGGATATTCAGTTTGAGGTAGGCGAGAAGGTATTTTTGAAACTCCGCCCATATCGACAGAAAACAATCGCCAATAGGAGGAATGAGAAGCTTGCTCCAAGGTACTTCGGTCCTTATGAAGTACTGGAGAAAATTGGAGCCGTGGCATATCGTCTGAAGTTACCATCGACAGCGACGATCCAACCAGTTTTCCATGTATCCCAGCTAAGGAGAGCCATTGGAAATTATGCTACCATTTCTGAGTTACCAGGGACATTAACAGATGAAATGGAAATGATATTGGAACCTTTGGAGCTCATGGAGGTTCGCCAGAAAGCAGATGGAGCCACAGAAGTCCTGATCAAATGGAAGAATCTCCCTGACTACGAGGCCACGTGGAAGCCATACGAGCGGATGAAGCAACAGTTTCCTGACTTCCACCTTGAGGACAAGGTGGTTCTTTGGGAGGGCGGTAATGTTAGACGGGTCCAGGGAGGACCGGTCCAGCCGGCCCAATCCAGTGGGTCGGCTCTCTTTTACCGAAGAAGGGGGCGGGCGGATGAGCGGGCGGAAGCCGCATGAAGGCTGGAGGTGGGGTCCACTTGTTTTTGAATTGGTTTCTTGGAGCCAAAAGATGTGGGAGCAAGGGCAATTAGGTCCTTCGAGGTTAATTTTGAATTGTATGCATTAAGTAGGGAGAAAAGGAGAGATTAGGGCAGGTGATTTTTGCTTTGGAGTTTTCTTGTTCTTCTTTGTTGGCTAGGGCTCTAGATCGAAATCTAGAGATTGGGAGAGTGCGATCCTCCTCTCGAATAGAGGATCCTTGTATCTTTGCTATTTGTTTTGCATCTACTAGTAAAATACAAATCTTTTCTCCACATCTTCTGCAGTTTTCTTCCCTATTTTTCTACTGTTTTTGGCTGATTTCCTGCTGTGGACAGCAGTTCGCTTTGAGATTTGTTGCCAAAGTGAATAGGGAATACTTGAAATCAAGTATTTCCTATCACAAACCTTACGAAGAGATAATTTTGAGGAAGTTTTAGGACCATTAGATCATCAATCGATGCTTCACAATTTTCTCAAAGGATGGCTCCTAAATTTAATGATAAAGATAGTTATGATTACAAGGTGCATAGATTTTCAAACGACTGGGACTAAAAACACGGGTTTTTGGTGATATTTAGCATAATCTTGCTGATCATTCTTGTTTTTCTCACATATTGGATGAATGATTTTTTTTTTTTTGGTTAAAATTGATGAAACTAGATTCAGAAATAATTTTCATGTTATAGAATACAATTAATTGTGTGAGTTTAAAGATTATGCAAAGCAATTAGATGCAAAAAAAATGAGAAAAATTCATCTGTCTATATAAATCAAACTAATTTAAATTTTAAATCTAGATGAAGTCCTAAATCACATCATCAAATTTAAACTAAACAATGATCCTACAATTAAATGCATGAAATTAAAATACTAGATCAAATCAACAAAATACTAGTAATTTTAAAAATACTAGAATAATTCAAAAACATTCTTGATCAATTAAGGTTATTTAATTATGGAATATGTAAGAATACTAGTGTCATTTCTGGAATTATAGTGACAAGGAATCCAATAAGGTTGCCAAGATGCATGGTGCCAAAACTGATGAATTTAGTGATTGCGCATGCCAAAAATCTCTCTATGGTTTCACTTATCAGCTTTAGATATATATGATAGTATATATATGATTTTCCATAAAGAATATTTACTATCGGAGCACTTACCAGCCACTAAGAAGACCTTAAAACTTGCCCTAAAAGATAGTTGTAGGAAACAAAAAATATCCAACAATGAAGCGGCCAATGCAGTATAAAATCAACTTGTTACAACCTCCATTACTAGAAGAACAAGAGAAGAACCAGCAGT
This sequence comes from Dendrobium nobile, assembly GCA_022539455.1. Lineage (NCBI taxonomy): Eukaryota > Viridiplantae > Streptophyta > Magnoliopsida > Asparagales > Orchidaceae > Dendrobium > Dendrobium nobile. The sequence continues at coordinate 43,067,726 of CM039730.1, forward strand.
GTAAAACATGAGGAAACTTAGGGGTGAGATGGCCCATTTGACAGAGAATAAGTTACCGGTGAACCAGTTTAGAATTATAGATGAAATTGGATAAATCTTTAAAATACTCGGACTTTGAACATGGCATCCAATTTTTGGATGATTTGGTCAATTACTTAATTTTACTTATATTATACCACAAATAATATCATAGACACAAAAGATATCATAATAAAGCTGTGGCTTCGAACTGCAAAGTACAAACCTTGTCAATGTCAGTATGACCAGGAGTTTCATAGCGTGCTACTGTGACAGCCAAGCCAGAGCCATCAGAAAGTTCAAATACTGACTGTATTTTCCTATGGACAGCAAACTATAAGCTAAAAGTACGATAGATACGAGGGTTTAATAGTGAAGGGAAAAATAGGTTACCCTTTTCCAAATGTAGGCTCCCCATATAAGACTGCTCGTTTATTATCTTTAAGGGCCCCAGCTAATATCTCACTGGCACTAGCAGTTCCTCTATTCACCTAAGACAGAAAGTATGCAGTTCTACATTTTTAGTAAAGAATCTGCAACTCAGTTACAAGTTCTTGTAAAACATTACCAGTCAAACTGCCATAACTGAATATACATAATAAAGAATATTGTAGAACTTCACCAGTCAAATAGCCATGATTGAATATGCATAATAACGAATATTAAGCCAAGGCAAGGTCATATGCTAAACAGAATATGGCTGCAAAAATTTTGTAGTTTCTAAATGCAGGCAAAGCCAAATCTCAATCCACAAAAAAAGAGAGATGTAAATTGGCGCTCACTAAGGCTTCGTTCAGGGCTGCTTTTTAACTACTTCTAAAAATAACTTTCTAGTACAAAAATTAAAATTTTTATACTAGAAAGCTGCTTTAAGAAGCAACAAGAAAGTCGTCCCAAACTAAGCCTAAGTGCTGCAGCTAGCGTCAAATATTTATTCAAAATCAAATGAACATGCAAGCCGTTTAAAGAAACCCAACAACTAGTTTAGCTCAATCATTAATAACACAAGCACGACTGCACGAGCAATTTGATGTTGAATTAGTAAGTAAATCAAACCATACAAAAAAAATGGTTTAAAGTTTTTCTATCTATTAAGCTTTAAAAACAAAACCGTTCCAACACTAGTATATAGCACGTGTAAAACTACATATGCTGGTTCCAATTCACTTGTAATGCCAAGCACTTCATCAGCAAATTTAACATGTTTCAGGCATGCACTTCTTTTATTCTTTATTTCTTGAAACAACGCGTGAACTTTACAAAAGTAAAAAATAAATAAATAATTAAAAAAAATGCGTGAACTTTACGATAGATCTTTTCATATCAACTTCATGGGCAAACTGGCTTGAATTGATAGAGATGTATTTAACCTAAACATGAGTAAAGCTTTGGATTCAACATTCAAGTCTTCACTTCAACTAGGACTGGCAAGCTCAATATTAGCACCACATTGGTGTTTCCTCCTGCAGAAACCTAATAAAAAAATAGGGCAAATAAAGCTTGATTGGACCCGCAGTAAAATTTGCTGGACAAAATGAAAGTTTTGGAGCATGAAAAGGCTCTTAATAAGCTTTTAATGCAGAGCAAGCATCTTCAGTCCTTGAAAATGAGCCTATTTTGTGTTCATCTTTATTTTTATTTGAGCAAATTAATAGCCTGCTAAATATATTACTTTGTATTTTTATTTGTTCAAGGATAGCTTTGTAACTTTCTTGATAATAACTATTTTTATAAAGAGACTAGTGTTTTGTAAGTTGGTATTATTGTCGATGATGGAACAAAAAAATGTTTCTTTTTGCTTCCCTTCTTGGGATTGATCATCCCTTACAGGATTTTTTATGCTCTCTCTCTCTAACTCATTTCTCCTTAATTCCAAATAGTTCATTCATCTCATTACACAACCCCTTCTATCAATCTCTAAACCTCTCTTATTCTACTCTTACATCGGACTCTTTTGTTCTTGCTTATCAATAAAAAAAACAACACCACGCCTAACTCACCTACTTTATAGTTTCCTCCATGATTAGTCGAGAAACATGATTTTTATGCATGATCACCATGTCAACCACACACAATTGCATAATCCCACAACTAGATTTTTATGGATGATCACCATGTCAACCACACACAATTGCATAATCCCACAACTAGGATTCATACAAGTCTCAAGCACACACGACATCACGCCTTTTTCTTATAACCTTCTTATGGCTTCATCTTTGCTAGCCTACTCTACATGCATAGCGCTCGTCACCTCCTGCTCCCATATCCGCTTCCACATTGACATGTCTATCATTTTGTGCCCTTAAACTCTTGCCCTATTGTCCACTCTACAACATTGCTTGCATACCGATAAACAATAACCAAAGGAAGAAGGGTGTGTCGTTATTGTTGAAATACCCAACGAGAAAGGAAGCATGTTGATATGTTACTTTAGCTCATGACCAATATTTAAGTCTAAAATGAAAGAAAAAGAAAAAAAAAAACAATAAAATACATATGATTATGAAAATTTTGTCTTTACACTCTAATATGGACTTATGGTTAATTTAAGTCGATTTAACTATGTTGTCACATAAAATATAGAAAAACATGCTATATATATTCGCTTTGAAAAATGTGCCCAAGCATCATGGTATTCTCAAATACAAAAGCATTATTGTGGGCTTCACTACCATCTAAAAATAAATGAAAACCATTTATGTTTAGGCACAACGATAATTGTGCTACTTCATCAAAGGGCATGCTAATGTGTTCACGGTTCTCAAATGATGCTAAACCTATCCCATGATTTCGAATAGACCTCAAGGTAAGCCAAGTGATCTAAAAATCTGTTTAGAGTTAACTTCAACAATCCTATTCATCAAGCAAATATGCCACAAATTTAATCTTACTAATTCTTAGTTGATTTAAGCTTCTAGACGAATCATTTTAATACATGCATTAAAACAAACACTACAACAAAAAACTAATAAAGCAAACTTGACCATGGGTTGCCTTGCCTTAAGGCTAGGTCATACAACCCAATATTAGGTTGATTCTAATATTTGAGTCATAAGTCTCATATGCGGGAATGCACAAAGTCAGAATCATAAGCCCCAATTTTTGGGCAACTTATAAATTGAATAGGTCTGAGGTTTGATGTATTAGGGGTGTAATGCAAAAGAAATGTATGAGTTTTTATTTTTCCAAGTTGTTATGACATAAATCAAATGTCATATATTTTTGTAGGAAATTTCTACTCTCCAAAAGGGTCATTTTTTATGAATTTAAAATTCACCCAAATAAAACAAATTCCAAATGCACCATCTTTGAATCACTTGTCATCCTTAAAGCCATTGATAACAATGATTATTGAATGTGTTGTCATGATGCCACGAACAGAACCTTGTTGGTGACCTCGCGCTATTAGCTTGTGCCACCGACTCCACACCCTAACTCTTATTCCGACCCTAATCCACGATCGTTGCCTTGTGTCGCTGTCCCCATGCCTCTGTCCATGTCATCCCCACCACTAATTCATCCATGCCTTAGAAATAACCTATTTTTAACTTATATTAATATTATAAATTATTTTTTATATATTTAAATTGTTGATTAAATTAAAAAAAAAAACCAGATTCATTTCACAACCAACCAGACACAAAAAATTATTTTCCAGTATTTATTTTATGACCAACCAAATAACCTTAATGAATCAAAATTGCATCATATTTAATGTACACTGCATTCTCAAAATACGTGGATCTTAAATATTATAACCAAACAACACCTAATTTTAAACATAAAAAATACATCAAGAACTAAAATGACATATGATTGACCTTCAAATAGATACAAGCTTCATCTCTATTAATTTGAGATGAAACCAATCACGCAAGCTGATTAAATCCAAACTTGAACCTTCTAATAAATATAGACTTCATTCCAACCCAACTAATCTAGGCTGACAAAAAGCAAGCAAACCCTTCCAATCAGGCTTAATTCTCAAGCCTTCTAATTGATGTAAGCTCAAACTCAAATTAAATTAGGACAAACTATGTTAATAAGACTACCAATCAAAATCAAATTAACCTATTAGAACCGCACAAATAAAAAATTCTATGTGTTTTCTATGAATCAAGCTACATCTTATGTATAATTAATTTTCTTGCCATGCCTCTAAGCTCTTCTCAAGCATGTTCAACACTTTTGAGTTGCAAGAAATTCCTCTTCGTGCCTTCTAAGAATTCAATGTAACAAGTACATTATTGCTCGAAAACACGTCTTCGGCACGCATTTCCACCTCAATGTACTCAGGACAGGAGGAGAAAATCCATTATTAGTAATCAAGCACCCTGGAAAAGACAATTCAAAGCTCTCTAATGTTGTGAGACAAATACCACATGTATACCCGATATGACATTTCTAACCATGGGATTCTAATCGACTCTAGTTCCATTATGCCAACCATTTCTAATCAAATAACTTCAAATCTAAAGCTTGAACCCAAGTATAAATATGAGCCAAAGCAACCTCCTTCATAGAGGGTGCTCTCCCATGGGTAGGAGAGGTAACTATCTATGAAGGTCTGTGTCGATAAAAAGTTTTGGCTTCATATCTACATAAAAATTTAAAACCTAATGCCTTCATCTGGGAAAATCTTGTTAAATTAAACCTAATCAACCTCAAGAAAAATCACTAAAGTTTCTCTCATGTACATTGAGGAGACTCAAAGAAGGATTTCGCATTTCCTAATCGATCAATTCTTCAAGTGCATCATTTTTGGGAGCAAAGCTTCATTGTGATCACGCACATCTTCTGCAACCTGCGCCAAATGCAAATCCATTCATCATCGTTGTTGATCACTCCTCTAATTGCAATATCTCAATTCTAGGTATGATTCACTTCAAGCATGATATCTCAGTCAAAATTAACTTAGCACACCGTTGCGCTTGTCGACTTCATCAAACACCTCACATTATGAAGAGAAACCTTAATGCATCGGACATCACGTGTTTTTGTCCTCCCCTATTTGTACAACACGACAATATGCATCTCACCCACACGCACTATGTACTCCACTATTTGCATCGTGCAATTATCATGCCTCTATAAATCGCAGGATTCCCGTTACGCTCGATATTATCTAATCGGTCACTCGTATGGCGCCTAAAGTCAGCTAGATCGGTTTGGGTGTTGCGGATTTGCTAAGTAACGGTGCCCAATTGCCCAAAATAAGGTCCAGGGTAGCTTGGAGATGTTGCGGGTCCATGGGGAAAGTCTAGAAGTTTCCCGAGGAAGAGTTGGGTAGGTGGGCAGCAAGTATGGAGGAGGTCCCTAAGGCTCCTAACTGCTGCAGGAAAACCAAGGACAGCAAACTAACACAAGGTGGTTTGCATCTAGCAAGTTTATGGTGGGAAGTTAAGTGTGGACAGCAACTAGGACAACTTTCTGGTCAATTATGAGCCTTTACCAAGTGCAGATTTTGAACGGACAGCAGCAGTATATAATTAGGAAACTTATTCTAAGTGACTCCTAATGTGTGGACAGCACTTAGGACTTGTAGAAACTGCAGGGGATTAATGGCAGCAGTTAAAACAAGTGTCTCTACTCCCTAACCAGTGAATATCAGCCGCAGAAATGTGAGGACAGCAGGGGTAATTCAAGCCGTAGTTGTTCCAAACACTTAGGGATCTACCAAGCATGAGACCGACACTAAGATGCTTAGCTAGAATGTCCTATTTCAGCTAAATGCTTGCTGGAAATGCCAAAAACAGTAACAAAACAGTGGAAATAAATTATCTAGGCAATGATATGCATGAAGTTTTGAACTACCGCAAGGAACTAAACCCTAGGATGCTTTCTATGCATGTCAAGCATGGTAACCATGCTCTGATACCAAAAATGATGTGATGCAAGGGTGTAGTTACACAAGATTTAAAAAAAAAGAGAATTACTTCAAGCTCAACAAACTATCTTTTCATGCATCAAAGTTAAGTTGATTACAAGTAATTCGAGATGTTCAAATTGCTAGGCAAAGAAACTACGACAAGAGAACTAAACCATTTAAGCAAATGCGAAGGAAAACATAAAACAAAGGCTAGTAAATAAAAATCTCACAATTAATACAAAGTTGTTCACACCTTGAGACCTTTAACTCTCTCTTCCTACGGAGACTAAGTTGAGCGACGGAAGATTGTCCAGACTAGCATGGAGGTTGCCACTAAGATGGAGGTACCAAGGAACGTTGCCGTGGAAAAGGATCTCGGAGGCGGAGGAGGCACGGTAGATCGACCTTTGATAATCCAAGTGTAGACGGAGAAGTGTTCGTCAATGGAGTCTACAAGCGTCGGCAAGATTCGGTCCAAGTATTCTTCGACGGTATCGTCGAAGTCAAATCCGACGTCAAAGAATTGTGATCGCAAGATGTTGACTCTTCCGTTGCGGTCGTATTCAAACCCGAAGTTCCACTCGGGTTCGTCCATGCATCCTTGAAGTGGAGCCGGATGGTCGCCGCAAGAAAGATCTTCCAAGGAGGATGGGTGGAGCGGCGGCTTGGCTAAGGGAGAGGGTAGGCCGGCGGTAGAGCAAGGAGAAGGAGGGGGCGGACTGGGTGTGCACAAACTGAAATTTAATTTCAGTTTTGGAATATTAGGAGGGAAAAATTAGGGATTTTGAAATTGCAATTAATGTAATTAATGCATTAATTGAAATTTTCAATTGGGGGAGGGAAGAAGGGAGAGCCGGCGGTAGGGAGAGAGAGGGGGGGAAGAAATAAAACTGAAATTATTTCAGTTTTAAAAGAAGGGGAGGGAAGATTTTAATTCTAATTTGAATTTCAAATTAAAATTAGGGGAAGTAATTGAGCAATTAATGGGTTTTCCCATAGGGGGGCCGGCGGCATGGGCTAGAGAGAGAGGAAATTGGGGGAGAGGGGATGGGGGTTTCCAAGTAAGATTTGTTGACTAGGAAAATCTGAAAATAAATCCACTCTCATGCAATTTGTGTTTTGGATTGATTTTCAAAACTTTCCAAAATTGGAATTTCCCAATTTGACAAGTAGTGAAGTTTGAAAATTTCAAATTTCAATGAGAAATTGGTGGGGAAAAGAAAAAAGGGGAGAAGAGGTGGAGGGGGAGGATGGCCGGCGGCAAGGTGGTTGGCCGGCGGGCCTAGGGTGGTCGGCGGTTGGACTCCAAGGAAGCGAATTGCTCAAGAAAATTTGGCTCCTTTCCACGGTTGCGAATTGTATGCGGGAGATGTGTGTAGAGAAGAAGATGATAGCATGTAGCGATTTCGAGAACTCACTAAAAGATCTCTAATGGAACTCACAAAGAGATCCACATCTTGGCACTCACAAAGAGAACACAAATCACAAATTTCATTCAATAATCCAATAATCCTCATACAAGATACAAAGGCCATATAAATAGGCTCCAAATAAAAGAAAAAGCAAAAGTCTAAAATGCCCCTTGGGGCTACAAGAGCAACTACTACCCACAGGGGTAAAATGGGAAACTACGAAAATAAAAGCATAATATATAAAATGCTGGTACAAGTAAAATCAATAATAAAGACTCTCTATCATGGCCGTCGATCTCCGTGGTCGTCTCTGATAGGCGCGTCGAAATCTCCTATCGATGACCTCATCACAAACACTCTCCTACTTATGCCTGCATGTTTTCTTTTGTGTCGCCAATCCCAAAACTTGTTTTCCCATTCGCATACAAAGTGCCCACTTTGTTCTCACTATTCATTGAGAGCCAACAACATCGCGCACATGCATCACACACTTAACACATCTATTTCACTCATGCCCGATGGCCCATTTGACTTCGCATCACTTGAACAAATGATGCTTCCTTCTCCACATAGTGAGCTATCCGCTTCACAAATCTACATTCGGGACTCAAACGAGATGCCCAATCCACATCTTTGCTAATTGCAACCTATAAACCCAAATGAAAATAAATAAGAATAGTTCAATCATTAAGTATTTTTTGTAGGTCGAATCAATCTAGCAATATATATAAAGACTTGTAAGCTTCTATATGTATTTCCAAAGTTTTGATAATGATATTGAGAACCTGTGATAACAATATTCTATTGTTATTGTTGATGTAGTGATGTTCTTCCCCCTTATCCTTCTTAGGATGGATTTTACTTCCATCTCCTCTAACTTGGGATGGACTTTACATTCATCTCTCTTTTTCAGGATATATTTTGCTAGCACTACAGCACGATTAAAGGGTTCTATCTCTTTCTACAATAACATTCCAACATTGTAACCCTCAAAGTAAGAATTCTTTTCAGCCTTTGGCGAATTGGTTGTACAAGTACCTTTAGTTCATGATAATGATCATGTTGTGATAGTCTCTATGTTAGACCGGTCCAGTGGACCGGTCCAGCCAGTCCATGCGGGACCAGCCCAGACGCGAACAGGGCGGAATTTTTCCGCCCGCTGGGATGTCGCGCGAGCCGCACGTCGTGCGGGAGCCAAATAGGAAAGAAATTTGGGGGAATTAGGAGGGAAATTTGAATGTAGGGATTGTTTAGGGAATTCCTTTTGATTTGTATGCATTAAATAGTTTGTTTTCCTATGGTTAGGGCATCTTGAATTTGGCTGAAATTTGAGATCTCTTAGAATTAGGTTTTTCTTCGGGCTCTAGCGGCGTCTAGAGATTTGGGAGAGATCGATCCTCCTCTCGAATTGAGGATCAATTGTATCTTGCTATTTTTTGTTTTCCTTTAATCATATAATACAAATTATCTACTGTTTTCATGGTTTTGTGCGAACTTTTGTGAAGAATTCTCGTTGTTTTTCGAAGATTGATAAGAAATACTTGAGATCTACAAGTGTTTCATATCACTCTACTAGTATTTAAGTTAGTTATTAATGTGCAACAAGACAGTTAAGATTAATGAATAAAGAAAATTTTCTTTTGGCTTCCTGTTCGAAAATTAATCATCCCTTATAGGATTTACTCTACCTTCTGTCTCTTTAAGACTTTAACTCATGCCCCCTTTACTCTGAGGCGATCATTCATGTTTTCCCTAATTTTCATTCTATATTTTTCTATTCTTTTATGTATTAGTTGGTTAGACAAAAGATAAATGAAGAATATTGAATTGGACTTGAAAAGTGAGCAGTCTAAGCAATCCAATGTAGCATAAAGTAGATAACCTGCTTCAGCAATCTTAGGAAAAGCCGAAAAGGCATACCAGCACAATCAAAGGCTCTGATGCAGCAATGGCATTGCTTCCATCTGCCTCATATATATCACGGACACCTCGGCTATCACAAATATAAACAATCACACCTTTTTCCAACCTGATCAAAAAAAAAATCATTAAAAGTCAACAAGTTCCATACAGAAATCATATGTTCAAGAAGCAATCACAAACACTACAATTAGTTCACAAATAAAGAGAAAAATCAATACCGCAACTCTAATTAGAAGATTGAGCAAAAGAAAATAATAATAAGCACAAACAAAAAATAACTTTACATTTACAGAAAGTAGATCAGCAACGGCCTGATAAATGTCAACAACTGAGATAAAGCAGGACGGCACTGGCATAATAGCAGCCAGAAGAAATTTTCATTGAAGAAATGACTACTTCCTTTTAGTTATGAATCAGATGTCAAATACTGTCCGGTTGTTCCGGATGACTAAAAAGAGTAAGAGAAGGCACAAATTTATGCATTTTAGTGAACTGAGTATTACGAAAATTCCAAGAGTAGCAAGCCAACAGGATTGATCAAAATAAACTAAAAGATGATGAAGACATCCACCGTACATTTCGACATTGGCAGGATCGTAGATCGACAGCTACGATTCATAGTTTTTATTTATGTGTTTTAGTGCATTTCTTTTATTTATTTTTCAATTTTCTATTTGTACCTCTATGAGGGATTTGTGTCATGTTGTAGCCGAGGGCATTTGTTTCTTTTACATTTTGTGCTTTAGAGGCCTATATATGAAGGCCTAGTCTTTGTATTATTTTCTAATGATGATTATGAATGAGAATTCCACTTTCTTGCTAGATCTCTTTGTGAGTTCTTGAGAGGAAAATCCCTTACTGGGTGAGAGCAATACCCGTCAATCTTGGTGGATTCCAAGGTTCGCGGTTCTTCAATTTCTTTTTCTTCCCTTGCATCAATTTTCCCTCTCCTAAACCTCCCACCGCCGGCCTCACCACCCTCAACCTTTTTTTTCTGGAAAACCGAGCCCCTCCCCCTTGCCGCCGGGCTCCTTGGGCCGCCGGTCCCCTCCGCCGCCCCCCCCCTATTCCTCAAGCCGGCCCAACACCATCCCCTCCAACCGCCACCTCCTCTCCCTCTTCTCTCCATTGGTGCTCCCTCATCTCCCAGCAGGAATGCATGACGGATCCGGAAGTTGATCACGTATTCGTTTACGATTCTCAAGAGGAAGTCGACATCATTCAATCACCGTTCTTCGATCCCGGATTTGGGTCCAAAGGCACCGTCGAAGAATACGTGGAGCGTATTCTCTTTACTTTGACGGACGTCATCGAAGAGCAACAACCTACAGGATTGTGGAAGATCGCAGGACGATCACCCGTCTCTCCAACTCCGGTCAACTCTCCGTTGATCAAAACCTCTGGCATCCTCTATCTTGCAATGACAACACTAGGCTTGCTAACTTTTGTCCTCCGCTAAGCCTACTTCTAAAGAACGATCGAGAGGGAAACTCTAAGGTGAAAATTCTAATTGTTAAGTGGTGGATTATTGTTAATCACATATTTGTTTACTATTTTCTTGTCATCATTTCAGATCGCTCTGTTAATCTAACGTGTAACCGCATGCTAGAAGCAAGTCAATAACTACGAAAATTAAAAATCCTAACTTAGTGAATCATTAATGTTATAATTTCATTGCGGAAACAAATTTTTTAATAAGATCATGCAATTCCGTTGTTTGTTTCACATCAAAAGAACGTTTGAAAAAGAGGTGTTTCCATGAAACCAACTCGGAAAATTGAAAATGCACCTCTCCCATTCCATAAATCATATAGACATCAAAGCATAAATAACAACATTAGCAAAAAATAAAATCTATCTGCAATATGGAATCCAATAGCCAACAACACATTTATTCCAAGTAAAGATGGGTCATAACAAGGAATATAAAAAGGGCCTAAACCAACATCTAGGCTGTATTACAAAACCGAAATAACCTATTTACTTCATTCTGGCCCATGTTAAAATAGAAAAAAAAAACTTTAACTAGTTTTTGGATCAGAAATGATTAAATGATCTACCGCGCGAATAATCTCCTTTTAAGAACAAAAATCTTTCCTTATTCTAGAATATGAGAATATGTTGGTCACGTAACAAAGATAAAGTTCATATATACTGACCTCCCCATCAAAGCTATATGATGTTTTGTTTCTCATTTTTTTGGGTATCCTTACATTAGTTAAGTTTTAGAATTTGCACAATGTAGGAAAACATCATTGCGCATTCCATCAAGAAAAAGAAAAGTGATGTGAAACTACCAGGAGTTAGCGAGAAATTAATAAGAGCAATTGTTGAAAGCTTTCCAATATAAAGTTATCATTCACAACAAAGAAAAATTTTAGGAATTCGTAGTCTTCAACTTGCTTAGGCAGTGCACGTTAGATTAACAAGACAATTCAATCAAACTCCAAAGACAAGAGTAACTTTTATGAGAGCATAACAAAAATCCAAAATTTAATAATGAGAGATTTCACCTTGAGGACCTTCTCACTCATTCTCTCATGGGGTTAGCTGAAGAAGATACTCCACACTAGAAAAGAGATCACCACCAGAAAGAAGAAGCCTAAGATCTTAGTTGATGGAAAGATTGCTGGCGACAAATGGATTGGTGGGCGTCTCGCAATCGACCACGATCCGATTGGGAGGTGCTCCTCAATTTTCGGTGCCAACGTGAAGGTGATGCGGTCAATGTAGCCTTCCATGGAGTCATCGACGTTCAAGTTCAAATCGAAGAAGGTAGATCGAGGAATGTCCGTCCTGCCTTGGTTATCATATGCAAACTCGAGATCAACGTCGGGATCCGCCATCCATGGACTAGGAGGAGCCTCTTCGTTCTTCGTGGCCTTGAAGGGGAACCGGCGGTGGGAAAGGGGAAGGAGAGCAGTGGGGGGCAGTTTGGAGAATTGGGGTGGAGAAGGGAAAGGGAAGGGGCGGCTAGGGTTAGGTCTAGTGAGGTGGAAAGAGAGGTTTAGAAAATCTTAAGTTAAATTCAGATTTTACAAAGAAATGGGAGGGATCAATTTGAATTTCAAAATTATCCCAATTTGGGCTATAATGGGGCCAGCGGTTGGGAGGGGATTAAGGGGAATATTTAATGTGAATTAAGGGAGAATTGGAGAGAGAGAAGAGTCATAGAGGGGCCGGCCAGAGAGGGAGGAGGGGGGGGGGGGCTTGGATGTGTCTAGGTTCGATATATGGGCGCGGGGAGGATTTAATTAGGGATTGTCATTAAATCTGAAATTAATTTCAGATTTAATGTAATTGAGAGGTTTCCTAATTTAAGTTGGTTAATAGGAAAAGTTTTAAAATTCAAATATAATTTGAATTCAAATGAGGCAACTTTCCAAATTAATAGTGGGATAAATTAGGAAAGTAATTAAGATTGATTTGAATTTTGAAATTCAACATTCAAGGGTCATGGTAGGGAGGGGCCGGCGGCTAGTGGAGACTAGGCCGGTGGTGAGGGGGATTGGGAAAACCGGCGGCGAGCGGATGAGGGTAGGGCTGCAAGCAAACCAAACGTTCGATGAGCTACTCGTTGTTCAACTCGATTAAAGCTCGTTCGTGATTGTTTAATTAACTAAACAAACAAACTTGAACAATATTTTAAATACTCGATTCTAAAATAAACAACTTGAACACTAATGTGTTCGGCTCATTTATGTTCGTGAACGACATCATATGAAGTTCGTGAACAAGCTCGATAAGAAGCTTGATTCGTGTTCGATTTTGAACTCGTGAATAAGCTTGATAAAAATAATTAATATTTGATTATATAATTAATATAAATAGAGCTTGACATTAAGTTCGCGAACATGCTCGATGTAATCGTTTGTTAGGAAGCTCGATAAAGCTCGTTTGTTAAGTTAATGAATATCTAAAAGTATAGCTCGTTTATAACTCGTTCATGTTTATTTGTTTAAAGCTCGATAAGTACTAAACGAACATGAACCGAATATGAACACTCATTAATTTAAATGAATCAAACGTGAACACAAATAATAAAGCTCGAACAAATATGAACCAAACTTGAACAACCTGATATTAAATGAACACAAACATGAACACTCACATACTCGGCTCGGCTCGGTTCTTTTGCAGCCCTAGATGAGGGGAGGCCGGCGGCTTAGGTAGGTGGTGAGGGTGACGGGTTAGGAAGAGAAAAGGGCGGGGTTTGGAGGCTTCAAGCCGGCGACCAAGGGCTTGGGCTAGGTGGTTAGTGGTGGTACCCAAGGAAGGAAGAAGATGGAAATATTAAGTACTAACCGCGAGTCTCAGAATCCACCGGCGGCTGACGGCTGATGCGTGGCCCTCGCCTTTCTCCTCTTAAGAACTCACAAAGAGATCAAGAACAAGAAAGCTGAATTTCATTAGTAATCATTCATCATCCCATTACAATAGAAGAGGCCACAATATATAGACCTAGAAAATAAAATAACAATGACTCAAATGCCCCTTAGGCTAAACTCAAACAAACTCAAAAGAAATGGTACAATCGTAATTAGTAAATAAACTACAATACATAAATGCATCAAAAATAACGACAGTGAATCGTAGCATCGATCTACGATTCCTACGCTAATAGACTCGTCGATATCGTCCGATGTCCTCATCAAAAAGCCTCCAAGCATATCTATACCCACATTAAAAAAAAAAACAATTTCATGGTATCACATTCCCTCCGTAAGAGATATGACATATTGTCAAAATTTCTAGAGGTGGCTATGAACCACAGCGCTACAGAAGTTATCGCACCATGTTCATAAACTTAACACAGCAACTGGAGCTACCTTCAACGTTCTAGCTACTAATTCATTGTTACCCACACATTTCCTTAACAGATATTAAACTGATGCAGATTAATTGGTATATGAATAAAATAAAAATTAACAAACAACGGCTATAAATCAAGAAATAACAAAAAGTAAGAGAAAAAATAGCTTACCAAATCTTAGCAGTTTCAATACCTTCAGCAAACAAACCACCACTGCATCAACAACAGTAGACAAATAAACATGCAAGTTATTTATTTTTTTTATTTAACATGCAAGTTAAATTGATACTGATACATGCTACTAAAATAATCACCTGTTATCCCGAAGATCCAACACGAAGGATTTTACACCGCTGCGTCTTAAAGACTCAATAGCATCCCTTACAGCCCCTGTAATCACGGCAATGATAAAAGTTGAAATAATAATAAGAATTATCAAAGCTATACACAGTAATCATAAATTCTAGCGATCAGAAAAACTATGAATCCAAATTCTAGAGCTACATCATGAATAAGCTCTTAATTTGCATATTTAGAGGCCCTTCCCTCGCAGACAAGTGTGCATTAGAACAGTACAAAAAGTAATAATATAAAGTGCACTGCTCAAATTGTATTTTTCACTCAAAACTCTCACATACCCTGATACCCGTTATCTAAGTAAACTAAAAAGGAGTTACTAACCTACACATGGACATCTCATCCCAATGAAATTTGAATTTTCGTTAATACTTGTAGAAATTAGTAAGTAAAAATTTGCTTTGTCGGGCATGATATTTGCAATGAGAAACGGGAAAAAAAAAATTTCAGGTCAAGTTTCCTTGCCGTGTTACTAACTTCACCAAGTGTATTGTTTTGCATCTCTAGATAAAATTGATCGGAAACAAATATTGCATGAATGAGGCTCTTATGAAATCTTGCATATTTCAAAGAGATTCAACTATACCAATTAAAAAAAAACAGTATTCAAAAAGTTGGAAGAAGGTTTACTAGCAATCAAAGTGAAAGAAGTTCTCAAGAAAATCATGAATCATTTAAACCAAATTGATAGAAAGGAAAAGAAGAACTCTACATCCACAATTTGAAACGAATCACATACACACCTTGGATCTAAGGAGCATTTGATTGGCATAAGAAACTATCAAATTTCACTTATTAAAGCGCCATTTAAATATAAGCCAACAATCCCTATTTATAGAAAGGTGATTACAAGAATATAAGTCAAATAATTTGAATTCAAATTTAATCCTATTTAAAATTAAATATAATCCTAACAAATATTTAAATTTGAACTTTATATTATCCAAAGAAGATAATTAAACCTAATAAAATAAATCAATTAAAATACATGAAAATTCACATAAAAATTAAAGGGGCCTAAAAAGCATGTAAATGGCCAATTTAGTTCCACTATGGTTTGGTTTGACTCCCTGTAATTGGCATATAGTCAATTGAGCTTTCGTGGGTTAATTTGGATTAGTGCCCTAAAGTAGAATAAATTCTTATTTGAAGAGTTAATATTCATGCAATCATTCAAGTGAACAGTGCAAACTTCTAATTTATCATGGGTCATCAAAGTATAATTTGAAGAAGGCATGCCTTTCCAATTGACTAGAAACCCATGCTCAATATTTTTCCCCATTATTACTTCAACTGAGATGATACGCAATATACAAGTAGGCAAGTGGAACTAGAAGATAAGATCCATAGAAGAAACAATTATTATAGAAACCCACTAGTAGAAAAATCAACATGTAATTCTCAATATTCAAATACTCCTCAATAATACAATATATCTTCAATAGTGAAAATAAGACTTAAAAACATATCAGGATGTAAATTTAAAAGATAAACATTAGAATTGGTTTTACTGCTTACTTTGAAGATATTATAGACCCTTGCACGCAACTTCTTATATCATCTAATTTCCACGGAGCATTCAGAATGTTGATGGACCGATGGTTGAGCCTGTGGGCTCCACTAGGGTGGGTCGTGGGTAAGAAGAGATAGGGAGAATTGTTTAGAAAAGTTTTAATTACATTTGAGAGGGAATTAGTAAGGAAAAGAAATCTAATTTGAATTTCAAATCTGAGAGGGAATTATTTAGGAAAAGCTCATGGGAGTTAATATTCATTATGCATGCAAGAATTAAGGAGGAATTGTTTGGGAAAGTTTTAATTATAATTGAGAGAGAATTAATTAGAGAAAGAGATCTAATTTGAATTCAAATATGAGAGAAAATTATTAAAGGAAAATGGACAGATTTGGGAGGGAATTATGGGAGCCTAATTAAGGCTAACTATGAGGTGATTTTAGAATATGCTTGATTATGTTGGAATTAGTTTTGCTTAGGTTGAGTGGGCTCTAGCCGACGGCTAGGGATTTGGGAGAGCCGGATTTTCCTCTCCAATTGAAGATCTAAATGTTTTTTTTTTCTTAGTTCTTTCAATAAAAAAGGTTCTTGTGTGTTCTTCTTCCTAAAATTCTTGTGTCGTTGTCTGGTTTTGTTGAAATTGCATCCACTTCCTATCAAATGCATATAAATCATGATAATCACCTTCATTATACTCTTAACATTCATAATATTAAAATACTTAATATTACACAATTCAATATGCTTCTAACTATAACATTCAAGAATATATATATATATATATATATATATATATATATATATATATATATATATATATATATATATATATATATATATATCATACTACAGTAGGTTCAACTGAACTAATTGTGTTGATTCTGTTGTGAGGAAGACGAAGAGAGTTATTTAACTTTAAAATCGTGATAGGGGAATGAACTAGTTTCGAAATCGAATGGTGAATTATCACGAAGCTAGTTTAGAGAGAGAGAGAGATTGTGAGTAAACTACCGAGCAAGGGGAGAAGTATTGCGTGTGGAGCGTTCTACTTTCAAATGAAAAAGGGAGAAAGAGGGGGAAAGAGATCGAGCAATGGCTGGGCAAGTGAAGAAGCAACATGAAAAGGTAAAGTTTTTTGTTCCGATAAATATTTTTTTTAAATATTATTAACATAGTTGTATGTAATTACTATTTAATAAAATCTGGAATTTAAAATATTATTTAAGTGTGTTACGTTGAGAATAATTTATATTCATAAATTTGGATATTTTAATTAGAAAAGACATATATAAGTTATAAGTTAAAAAGAAATATAAAGGAGGAAAGTAGTTTGTTATTTATGTAGACTTGAAATAAGATAGAAACGTTAAATGATAATCCTAAGTTGAAACTTTAGATAATTATTTTGTGTAAGAAAGGAGAATTTATATTTATAAAAATAAATAGATTAAATTGAAATTAATAAAGTAATCATTAAATTAATCAATAAAAGAATTATGCTTTCATGATATATATATATATATATATATATATATATATATATATATATATATATATATATATATATATAATTGGGCCAAAATATAAAAGACCTAAAAAGGCATTATAACGGACTTGTTTCAATTATGTTGTGGCCTAATTTAACTTCTTATAATAGGCCTATGGCCAATTGGACCTTGCAGAATGATTGGACCTTACTAATGGCCTACACGGCATCACAAATTCATGTACGCAATTTTAAAAATTAAAAAAGTGGTACTCGTGCAACAGGAAAAAGACTACTGTTTATTGGAATGAATGATTCAAAGATAAAATAAGGCAGAGACAAGAATTGACACACATTAGCAGTCAATGTATGGATACGAATAACATAGCCGCTTGGCTTTTGTTCAGCAACTATCAAGGTAGATTCCCTCAAAACAACGACCAAAAATAGAACTACTAAATAGTGAAACAGATACAAGACGAATTGTTGCATCCTAAAATGTCAAATGCAAATTTAACAATTCTTATGATATTTCAGGAAGGACGTGCCATGTGTGTGGTTTTTTAACCTGTCAAACAAACAAAGGGAATTACTAAAAAAACTAACCTGAAGTATTCTGGTTGAATGATGTTAACTTAATGTAACCAATCCTAGAGCTGTCATTCCCTTGACCAGAAACCTCACAAAGCCTTAACTTCACAGGGTTCAGAGTAATTTTTTCTCTCCTGTCAATTGCATTAGGGCATTAGAAAAGCATCTTAGAGGTTCCGCAAGAAAACTAAATATGCTTTCCTAGATACTAAACAGATCATTAAGTGGTTCTTGCCTCAAAGCCATCTGCTTGATTTCAGGGCCACTGTGGATATCCAATTTAACGGTGCTTCCTTCAGTACCTCTGCATAGCAATGATAGTTTGAGAAATATTGAAATATCAAATTAAGAAAGAGCAAATTACTGGAAGGGAAATCAACTAAATAGATGAATAAACATGACAGCAAATTGGAAAAAATAGAGAAATATTGCATTCAGTATCAATTATTATTGGGCTTTGAATTACAGAAATCAACATTCTCTAACGACTGAAATAGCTTGATCCAATTATGAATTTTTATCATAAATTACCTCTTCTCCAACATTAGAATATATCTAACACAAGATACATTTTTTTATGAATGGCATATAAATCTAAAACCAAATGCATAGAATGTAATTTTCATAGTGATAGATTTAGTTGGGGGTGGGGAGGGGGAGGAATTGTGATTTTGGGCGATGAAGTTATTAAAAAAGAGTACATGTTTTAGATATTTGGGATCTATTGTTCAGAGTGATGGTGAAATAGATTGGGATATTATTAGTAGAATTCAAGTTGGATGGTTGAAGTGGAGGAAAGCACGATAGAAAAGTACCCCTCAAATTTAAGGAAAAATTCTACAAGATGGTAGTGAGACTTGAAATTCTTTGTGCCACTAAATGTTGGCCTTTAAAAGAGAAGCATAAAATTAAGTTAAATGTTCAAATAGACACCAAATTTGACAAGGAAATTTAATTAGAAAGAGAGACATGAAAAAGACATTTAAACGGCTAAAAAACACTCCATATTTGCTCACCTCACCCTTTTGGGAGATGGAGATTGTGAGAGCTCTAGAAATTGTGAGCGTAAGAAAGGAAGAGATGACAACTAGCAACAACACCATATTAGCTCACCTCATCCTTTTGGGAGATGGACATGTTAACAGAAGATGATGCTCCTAGAAATGGACTTCAATGAAATTGCTTTCCATCCTCATTGAAAAGCTTTGCATTCACGTTATCAATATTTTCCCCATTTGGGGAGGCGATCAAGTTGTTTTGCATGTAATGTTGGGGTTCAATTATAGGCAACAGGACAAGATGATTTGAACAAGATTAAACGAGTTTGCCAGAGGGCAATGGTACATGCTCTTACTGTATTGTCAGTGGTAGTCATGACATTAGCTATGAGGGACAGTACATGGTTAAGGGGGAGGTATTGGTGATGGTGATGAGAGCAAGGGAAGAGGAATGGAATGTCAAGAAGGCTAGAAATTCTTGAGGGTCTAAGGCCAGTCAAATTGTGATCTAAAATATCAAATAAATCTAGTTAAGGTAGCCATGAACTCCTTTTAAAAAAGTCTCTTAGTTGTAATCCCAATGAGAAAAGTAAAGATTTCTACGACAAGGAAAATGAATAAAAACAAATTTCTCCCCATAAGTGGCCACTGTGCTATATTTAGATATGCCCCCTAAAAGTCCACTATGGATGATTAATTATGGATATGCATTTGACAACAATGAATGACTCAGTCATGGGTGTTGCAATACGCTCATGAATTTGGGGCGGTTGGAACATTGACTACAAAACGTTGCTTGTATCTTCTGTATCAATTTGGGCCTCTAGATTAGTTGGTTGGGCTAAGTGATTCAATGCATCTTCCTATAAGTGGTTTGGGTTAAAATGTAAAGTGTTAGGCCAGCCTAGGAGGGGCCGGCCGGATCGGTCCAACTTGGACATGTCTTGTTTTACTCCAGGCTCCAGGCGAAACCAGAGAAAGGGAGGGGGCGGAAGCCCTGTGGCCCCAACTTGCATTAAATCAAGTTTTGGGAGGTAAATTTTGAATAGAATGGCTATTTAGGGATTTTGTATTTCTCCTTTAACTTTAATTAGTTGCTAATGCTAGAATTAGGGTTTCATCTTGAATTTGAAAGGGAATTTAGGATCTTCTTGGAGACGTGGGCTCTAGTCTTCTTGGCTAGAGATTTTGGAGAGTTATTCTTCCTCTCGAATGGAAGAATATTGTATCGTTGCTGTTTTTATTCATCTTCTAGTGGAATACAAGTTGTTTGCTTTGATTTCCTTCAGATGTCTCTTCAATTTTCTCTGTTTTTTCACTGATTGGGCTGTTTTCCTGCTGTAAACAGCAGCCCCTTTGCTGTTGGTTCAACAATTTGGGTTAGATTTGCTTGTGAACTCAAGTATTTTCTATCAAAAAGCAAATGTTCTTGAAGAAATTGTTAAAAATTATCTCATTAAAAATAAGCACTAATTTATCAAAACTGAAATAGAGGTTATTGTATTTTTATCATAACATGTTAACCCTTTTCTGTCATTTTTCATATCAAGTGCATCTCAAATAATCAATTTTTACACTTGAACTAATTTATCTAAACTGAAATAGAGGTTATTGTATTTTTATCATAACATGTTAATCCTTTTAGATCAATTTTATACTTGTATTTTTTTAGAGAAAAGTGTTTTTTTTTTTTTCCCCTTTTTCTTGGGGGTGGAGGGATTTTTCTTATAATTAAAACAATAAAATAAAAGAAAGTTATCTGATGACAAGAAAAGGCAACACAAATAGGTTGTCAGATAAAACACTCACTGTAAAAGTTCAGCCGCTTCATATATATCCATGTCTTCTGTGCTTCTGTCATCAATTGCCAATATAACATCTCCAGGTTTAATACCAATCTTGTTTGCAGGACCACCTGGAGATGTTGAAATCACAACTAGTCCTGCAGATGATAGGTCAAGCCCGGTGGGATAGCCAATCGATAAACCTACACCTGTCAGTGCACCTTGAGTGCCAGACTGCCTTCAAACAAGAAAAAGCAAGGTTTCAAAATGGAGTTAACACCATTATAAGCAGGTCCTGCAATAAAGCATACTTTACTAGCATGATTGTTGAAGTAAACTCATCACAACATGCTAATCAAATAATAAAAAATAAGCCATACCCTCAGAACCTTGAATTTCTCTGGTTCTAGAAATCGAGTGAATGGATCGTCAAGGGTAGAAAGCATTTTCTTAATTGCCATGTCTGAAATGAAAAAAAAAAAATAGATACAATGAAAACCTGGTAGCATGAAATCCAGAAAACAAATTGTAAGGATAAATCAAAGATTAAAAGAAAGATTTCGAAATTGAAGTTACAAATGCAACAATAGGATAGGAAAGCAAATGAGTAACACAAAAGAAAAGTGTAGGCCAAGCGCAATGGGCTTCCATTACTGCAAAGTCTAGGGTTTTGATGTACACATCCTTACCTCATAGGATAAAGTTTTTTTTGGACTCAAAGCCTGGTCTGATCAAAATGGGGCAACTAATCCATTGCACCATATTAAGCCCTCTACATGAGCCAGATAATAGCACAAACTAAATTTGGAATTCCTAAGTTTATGGCAAAGTCATAAACTTCAATTTAGAAACAAGCTCAAACAGCAAAAGTACACATGCATGTAGCTTACACGATTCTATTTCACATGAATAACAGTTTTTGCTGTGTTACGTGCATGTGAGCCCAAGGAGGGTGAGCTTGTGGAGATTCAATATGGGAAAAATCCCTAGCAGAATCACAGAAAATAAAGTAGAGGCTTTGAAAATGTGATAGCTGTTACCAGCTCGTGAATTCTCATCATTAGCAATCGGCATAAAGTGCAAAATAAAAAGCTCGGTGGCAATATAGTTAAAGAACATGTGATCTTTTGGAGAAGCAAGCATGGCATTTTGAAAATGACAATGAAATGTACAAAGGAAAATTTTGCATCACACTATCATCAAACATAGGACTTCAAAAACTTGAGTAATTCTAAAAATGTTATACCAAATGAATGAAGCTCCTACTTATGTAGAGTCAGAGGAAAGAGGCTTAGCAAATAGCTTTATCCTTATATACAAAAGACTATGTTTTTTTATCTTAAATCAGTGACCTCCATATCATAATAAAAGCAACCACACCATTCTCCAAACCCTCAACCCGTTTTCTAATTTGGAATTTTTTTATCTAACCATAAAAAAACCAAAACGTACAAGTTTCTTCCCGATTATTCATCGGCTCATTGCGTAGTGCATTTTCTCGATAACGAAACCAACTCTGCCCATTAAAGGTTTTGTCAAAATAGGCACGGTCAACAGTCCTCCATGCCTCCAAGAAAAGGCGATTGTCTTCAGTGAGTGCCCCTACAATGGATCATGAGAGAGTAATGCTCGTAATTATGGCACTTCTGAAAGTAATGAAAGTGCTTAATCAATCATTAAATAATTCAAAAGGAATTCTTTCAGGTAAGGAATTCTTTCAGGCAGATGTTTGCTTACAAGTTGAGTCTTTACTGACTGTTACTGATGCTGATATAATGAGCATCATGCTCACAACCACACAAGAAAATATAGAACCAATGCTTATTATGAACTTCTCTTGCCAACATGTCACTTTCTGAACTTTCCTTTGAAATAATAAAATATATGATGATAAAATTTTTGGTGATGCACTAAAAAGGGTCTGCAATCTTTGGATCAGGGAGGCCTTGTGAGGAACCTTAAACAGCTTAAAGTGTTTTCTTCTTCCTCTGAAACCACACACCCGGCATTGTAAATTACTCCGAAGATAATATGCCATCGAATTCAAGGCATTCTGATACTCCCCCGGATCCTAATGAGTGAAAAGTTTTCAATTAGCTCAATAGATTAATTGGTTGGTTGGAAAACCAAACTCACAAGTCATGCATGAGCAACAAAATTAAATTACAATAATTTATTATAATCCAGTGACCTGAAAAAAAAATTTTGCACTGAAATTCCCATCTCAATTTGAACGAGTTAAATGGCACAAGCAACAGAAATAAATGATTAAATATGAACTAGAGGTTCTTACAATGGAGTGGGGATCACCAAGATTGTGGTCCCATCCAGGATGAGGAAATAAAAATACCTTTTACTATTTTTTTCTTCAGAAATTCACTCCGAGCTAAACAGCGCCCCAAAAGCTATAGCGCCAAACATTAAAAAAGGCAGCGTAAAACAGCCAATCACCATATTTTATTATCAAATTGCTCAATACACATCAACTAAGATAAGCAGGATTTTTTCAATCTTATATTCATGTATAGATTCAATTCCTATTAGAAGTTTAGATTATCTAGAACCATTAACTTAATTAAAAAGGGCTTCCTCATATATAAGTAGATCGAGGCTAGTTTATATGCAGGTATAGATAGGATTGTTCATGTATAGATTATTTAAAAGCCAATAATTAATATGAAGATTTTCATTTAAATAATGGGAGGTTTGGCTTTAGCACAACCCAATCATGCTACAAAATACTTTATTATGGCAAATAAACACGCATTTATAATTCTTTTGCATTTACTTAACCTTGCTTGTTAAACATCCACATTAAAACATAATTAAGGTGCGTTCAAATAGGTGCATACAAACAGAAGGAATCTAATAGGGCTTATGAACAAGATGAATATGATGATAAATTGATAGCTCAAAAAATTTATGGAGCTAAAATTGAAGATAAAGGAATTGCCTTTAACAATGATGATAATACATATATGATGGCTAACATTGACAATGTTATCGAATTGAGTGACTTCAGCTTCACAATCATCCAAAAGAACGAAGAAAAGTAGATTTTGATCAAAAAGAAATCAAAAGATAATTTAATTATAATAATTTAGCTAGTTGTATTAATTTACTACTTTATTTAAAATTATATTAAATATATGTTGATTGATATATGGAATAAGAACAAAATGATAAGGATGGAAAAAAAAATTTTGAACATGAAACTAAACCAGAGAATGATAGGCACATTACATATGATAATTCTCTTAATGCTAGAAGAGACGATGTTAGATGTTCACAAATATTCCAATGTCATGTCATGTTATCTAAAGATGTTAGGTGTTTGATTTGTTAACATCTTTATCCAATTTTTTTTCAAAATGGAATTTAATTTCTATCCTTCAAGACTGTTTGGATTCAAGTATGATTTAATAAATCTCGTAAATCCAGATTTATTAAATCCTGAGGGTGTTAAATCCAAAAAATTATTTAGCAAGAAAGATGTTAAATTCTAGTAAATTCAGTGAAACTGTTTGGTAGCGCAACTCCTGAATATAAAGTGATAAATTCACTAAAAATGCAAAACTAAATTGTGTTTTTAATTAGGACATATTGAGGACTAAAATTAAATTTTATCAACATTTTAAAAGCCTTGATTATATTTTTAATTATTTAATAGTTAAAAATTAATTTCAATTTTAATTACCATCATAAACTAATAATTATAAATAATATAATTAGGATTTTATTTAATTATTAATTAACTTAACTAATTATTATTTACCAATTATATTATATTCATAAATATATTTATTAAACTAATTAGATTAACTAAGAAGGTATTCTTTTATGTCATCTCCTAGCTATTTCAATAATTTCTCTTCTCTATGCTCTTTGTGCATGATCTTCCTATAGTCTTATGCCTATCAAGGGTTTGCTTTTTTATCTTGTCCATTTCTTCATTGGTTTTTAGTTTTGCTTGCTTCGCTTGAAATTGAGTTTTGAATAAGTTGCTAAATCTTGAATCTTCTTAGCCTCTTGAATGACATTCAATGACATTCTTCCTATGGGATCGAAAGTTATGATGGGAGCATGCTATGAAGGTAACGATCTTTCTGCACCTTTCGTACACTTCTTCAGCCAAATCCCATAAATCCGGCAAACTATAGGATTTACTAAATCCACCATTTATGTCAAAAAGGAGAAAACAATGATTTAACTTGCCGTGAGATTTGAAGATACGTTTTTTGGCACTTAATAAGATTTAACTCAAATCTGCTTAAATCTTATATCCAAACAACCCCTTCAACAACTATATTTAGATGTCGGATGAAATCATGTCACATTTCAAGATGTCAAACATCCACTAAAGCCCCGTAAAATCATGACCATCAAAACCATGGTCACATTCTTTTCCATCCTACTACTTTTGTTATTCGTTGTCACCCTTTCCCCCCTTTGTTATTCCTCGACACTCTCCTGTTGGACTACCATGTCTGTTGATTCACTAAGAGGTTCTTCAATAGCATCAAAATCTCCAGGCGCTACAACTTGTCACAGGTGCTTTCCATTGGCTTTTTTCCCCCAAAAGTAATTCTCTCGGCAGCTGTTTGTGGGTCATTTCATTTTGTCATCATCGCTTGTGAGGTTTTTTTTTTTTTTCACTTCATCAATATCTCATGCTAATCAAAATGCATGTCAGTGATTTCCCATAGCCTCAATCTGTGGTGACACAATCTTATCATACAAATATGCTGACCTAAATACTAATAATCTATTAAAAACAGACGTCTTTAAATAAAATTGAACCACAAGATAACACTGACATCTAAACATCGAGTAAAATTAGCCATAATATTGATTAACTCATACCCATAAACATCTTTAGGGCAATTATGAACAGAGTGATATAAAACAATGAACCTCGTTAATGGCGAGGACTTGATCATTACTTTTTTTAACCTTCTTCAGTTTCCTTGGGAAGCACCTGATCCAAAGCAAGGAAACGGATCGAACGCAAGATGACGACAGCAATACAAAATCTTAATGATAACAATAAAGCAAGACATGTTACCAGAACTTCGACTTAGCTTTAAGTTCAACCGTTGCCCACAGCTTCAAGCGGTGATTCTTGGAATGTTCGTCGCTTGGGGCCGGAAGAGCTCGGCCCACCACCTGGTACTGATTAAACTGCCAACAATCGTAAGCAAAAGCTACTTCATTCGATCCAAAACTATCAATCTAAGGAGAAGGAGAGAGATACTGCTAATTGGATTCTCCTACCAGGAAGCTGCCCATTGAGATGCCGAAGACGGTCTCGCAGCCGGCGTTCGTGACCGATCTAATTTGCTCCGGCGTTTACTTCGTTTGAAGCGCTATTGTGTAGAACTAACGGGCCCAATAGTTCCGAGCCGTTCGGTACGCTTTGGTTGGAAGCTATGCATCCGTTCAGGATAAATAGAGTTTTTAAAATATTATATATATATATATATATATATATATATATATGTTTTTAATTCTTAAAATTTACATTCTATTCTTATTTGCATGCTTATATTATGCGTCCACATTATCTTATCTGAATTATATCCACACTAAGAACACATTTTTAGTTTTAAAGCTCCTACTCATAATTTTCTTAGAAAAGCTCCAAATTTAATTGAATTATCTCACATTTTTAGTTTTAAAGCTCCTACTTATAATTTTCTTAGCAAAACTCCAAATTTAATTGAATGATCTTTAAAATTTTATTTGGGATAACTTTTTTATTATTTTCTAAAGCAGCTATCTAGTACAAAAAAATTTAGTTCAACAAATTTTTGTACTAAAAAATTATTTTCCTTTTATAGATTATAATCACAATTTTTGCATGACCTTTTTTTTTTTTGCCACTTTCAAAATAATTTTATCCTAGAAAGTTATTTTCTACAAAGGTTTTAAAAAAATTACTTCCTTTACAATAATTTTACAAAGCACTAAAAAATTTGCTCCAAACAAAACCCAAATCAAATTGAACAACTCTACATTAGAGACTTAATCAATGAGAAATATATGCTTTCTTATAAGAGGGGATGTATACAAGCCAAACTATGTAATGCCCCTCCCACAATTACAATGAATAAGCTTATTAAGGTCATTGAGTCAATTAGCCTCCGCCAAATGAGAAATTATTTTGTGCAGAAGCCGAATGCAGCTCTACGTTCAGATACGAATCAGATGCAGACACGTCAACGATACTGAGCCATAGTATCGAACTGCGGTACCAAGTGAAGGGGTGACGTGACACATTCTTGTTAGTCATCAAACGGTGTCCAACTTCCACACAGAATAATTAATCTTGTCCAGCCAAGGATATTGGGTAAGGCAACACCCAACATCTTTATATATATACATATATAATCACACGGCTTATTAATATTACTATTGACAAACAATTGCATAGCAGACGAGCCCAGGATATCAGATCTAGAGTAACTCTTTAGCCAAGGGACTAAGAATTAAGACAAAGAGCTATTGTTCCAAAATTTGAAACTAAAACCCCTTCTAACTTCAACTGTCATGAGCTGCACAGATTTCTAAAGAGTAGAGATCATGAAAATATCATTACCCCAAACAGATTCATAGTAATTCACAACAACAACAACATCAAACCTTTATCCCACTACGTGGGGTCGGCTACATGAATCATTTTTCTCCATTGTGATAGTAATTCACATTATATAAAAATAAAAAAAAATAAAAAAATAGTAATTCGCATTATATAATCTACAAATCATTTTTTACTTGCGAATAAGTACTAAGATGTTCGGATTGATTGGTCCTATTTTATAAAAAAAAAAAAAAAAAAATAGTAATTCACATTATATAATCTACAAAACATTTTTTACTTGCGATTAAGTACTAAGATGTTTGGATTGATTGGTCTTATTTTAATTATATTGTTCAGCCCCTGGTAATAAATATAGGATGATGTATTGAATTAATATAGGATGTATAGGATGATGTATTGAAGCCCCTTGTAATAGCTTATGAAGAAGAAATTTTGAATTCCCTGCCGCTAGTCTCTCCCTTTCCCTCTCCCTCTCCTCCATTCTCCCTCTCTCTCTCATCCAAGATCAAGAAGATTCATCTTCTTCTTCCTCATGCAAGAAATGTAGCATAAGGGAATAGCAATGCTCCCTTTGTCTTTAGGATAAGGGAATAGCAATACTCAGCTATTCCCTTAAGGGAAGATAAGGTATTAGCAAAATTGAAGTAGAATTATTCCACCCACATCTTTAAAATAAGTTTAACATTTTCAGCTTATTAGACAAAGCAAAGAACGTTTCTTCATTCACATAATCACATTGATATTCCAGGTAGCTATAACAATATCGAAGAAGTTAGAGCAGTAATAACAGTAGTTTTTATGCACAAAATGATATTGATATTGAAATTTAGGAACATTCCTAATTTTCACACTAATAAGAGAACCATCTAATGAAAAAAGAGGTTGTTGGAGTTGCCTCGAATTTGGCTCGACCCTTGTTTGTTCATATCCTTGATCGTCGTACGCTTTACAAATATATCAGGGGTCTAAAGGACACCCCCTAGCAGGGTTCTCCCTCCTCCACCATGATTTTTTCCCATATTCAGATTTTCCACATAAATCCTTTACGCTCGTTTATATTTTGCAAATCGTCATTTACTATTTACCTATGTTTGATTCATCGTTTCATAACAAATATGAAATACAGCCAAGAAGAATTACAAAAAGCTCAATCCAATAATAAAATTGTCTAGTCTAGTTGATAATTGAACTAAAGAAAAGACCATTACAAGCTAAGTCCACTAAACCTGTATTAAAGACATTTATTACAATCCATAAATTTGCTTGAAATAAGAATTATGACATTTTTTTTTTTTTTTACTTTGGCATTGTTGGTGCAGTAAAATCACCTAAGATGATTCAAGGATCCCTTGTATAATATTGTTGAAAGCAAAGGGGTGAGTAATAAGTCCAAAGGAGCGTTTGTTTTAAGAAGATCAATGATATCATCACCATTATCCTTGATAAAATTATTGTAATCGGGAATCCTATTATTTCTATTGAGACCCCTTAACATTACAAACAGTTTTGATTGGGAAAAACATCAAGTATGTTCGTTGAGAGTAGAGGAAGAAGATGTTTTTTTCCTGGTACTGCTATCTTGGGATATAGAAGGGGAAGCGAAGTTAGGGTTCACATTATGGCCTTTGGTGCTAATGGCTTGATTAGTGGATTCAATTTGAAGAATTGAAAATGTAATAGCAGATACAGGGGAGGATGACGCTGAGAGATTTCTTGTCCTTCAGGACGAAGAGATTGGAAGAGCAAGTATACCTAGTTGCGGAAGAAAGATAAGAGTTGATATTAGGATCTGGGGAGGGAGGTTTAAAGAGATTTAGGTTTCATTTGGGACAAATTTAAATTTTTTTTTATTTTCTAAAACAGTTTTTACTTAAAAAAAAATTTTAAGCGATAAATTTTTTACTAAAAAACTGCTTTAAAAAGCAAATAAAAAATTTGTCCCAAAAGAAACCTTAAGTCAGAAGTATTGGAAAGATGATTCAAAAAGAGATCGGCCCCTATTGAAAGTTGCAGAGGGATCGAAGTGGGGAGCTTATGGCA
Source organism: Dendrobium nobile (assembly GCA_022539455.1). Lineage (NCBI taxonomy): Eukaryota > Viridiplantae > Streptophyta > Magnoliopsida > Asparagales > Orchidaceae > Dendrobium > Dendrobium nobile. Next base: position 43,097,134 of record CM039730.1, read on the forward strand.
ATTAGAACCTTCATGAGCAAAGATATCACAATGCAGCCAGATGGGAGGATTTCCATTCATATATAACAAACTAAATAATTTATTGGTAATTGAGCAGCAAGTTGATTTGATCTGGAAAAGGGGACAAAATTTGTATATTGACTCTAATAAATGCCAGTATGGATTTAGAATTACCAATTTCAGAAATCTCTTGCTCATTCAGTCATTCCAACAACAAACAGATAAATTCGGAAGTTCGATCTTAATCAGATATTCTTTGAAATCCTCTCTAACAAGCTTGAGTAATGGAGTCCATTCATGAAAATAAATGGACGATCAATAATTACAAGGGCCCTTCATTGTAAACCTAAACGAAAGCATACATACATCAAAATTTGAACAAAAAAGAAATTTCTGCCAAAGAAAGAAGATCAAAATTGCCTTTATGTGAGGAAAAATATCCTAAGCAAAACGTTTAACCAGTTCCATTTTTTTAAATTCAGAATATAAATATCTATGAAAAAATACTAGCTGAGTTAAACGAATTTATATAATCCTGCTCGCAATCAATATCCTGAAAATTTAAATGACTGTCGACTTCTCAAACACGCTGATTTGAACCCTAAAAAGAGCCTAACTGGGGATAGAAAGCTCACAAAATCATTCAAATAATGTAAGTAATTTACATAAAACCATTAAAATCGCAAAAAAGATTAAAATTTTATTTCCTGCGAGAAAAAGCCAACTAATGGCACTTGAGCAAATGCTACAAAAGAAAAAAAAAACAAAAAGCAAGCACAAATTGTTATCCTTCAAGATCATCTAACTTCCGATCCAAGAATCCCATTAACGACGGACAAGCCAATAAGAACACCAACGACCTCCGCCCCTGCCACAACCCCAGCCTGCGCCAAATCCCCAAAAACACCAACCCCTTCTGCCGCCGCCACGATCTCCCCCTCCGCCGCCACCACTTCCTTCTCCGCCGCCGCAATCCCTTCTTCCACTACTTTCTCCCCTTCCTTCACTACCTCCACCGCATCCTCCTCGAGATTCTTCAACTTCTTCCTAAGGCCGAACAGTGGGATATCCTCTGCTTTTGCCGTAGATGAGAGCATGAGAAAGATCGCCGGAGATGACAGGACGAGACGTCGGGTGGGGAGGAGCGGATGCTCCGACTGAGAGCAGATAGCTGAGGAGTGGCGGCGGATTGGGGACGGATGAAGAACGAGTGGCGCTGAAGCTGAAGCCATATGGCGAATAGTGATTCCTCCACTGCTTCTGAGGATGAAAAATTTTTTGGGGCTAATGAGGATGATAAGGGTTTGGCTGTGGAGAGCGGAACGCCACAGCTGAAAAAAATAATAATAATAATAGAAAGGCAATTTTTTTTTCTTTTTCTGAAATGACGTAAATACCCTCATAGCTATGATTTTCTTCGGCTTTGCCTCCGCGAGAGCATTTGATATTTCCACTTATTAAGAAAAAAGTCAAATTTTCAAAACTTTTGGTCAACAAAATAAATGATTTTTTAGGGGCAATTATAAATTTAGATTTTATCAATTTATGAACTTAATATCAACACTTTTTATTTATAATATTATCATCAAATTTAAAAAAATACTATAAAATCAATATCATGTAATCTCAAGAAATTAAATTTGGGACCATCCGAATTCTGATTTTAGCAAATTTATAGTCAAACTAAACGTCACGGAAATACGAACCTAACGACTACAAATTCAACTCAATCCAAGCTCAAATGGGTCCAAATCAATGGTCTAAAGCAATATTGGAAGATTCAAACCACAATTTGGATAACCAAACGGAGGTTGGAATGACCATAGTCGGCGACAATGGTCAAAATGACCGTAGTCGAGTGACAATGTTCGAAAGGATTGTAGTTTAGGGGTGGTGGTCAGAAGGAACGTAGTTGGGTAACGGTGGTCGGAAGGATTGTTGGCGTGCGTCGGAGGTCGGAAAGACCAATCAGGATGTGTCACGTCACCCAATACACAGTTGTACACAGTAACGATATATAATAAATTGGTAGCTTTGTGCGTCCTGATTGGCCTCCGGACGATGCCCGATAACTACACGTAAGAATTTCACTTTTTGTTGCTTTTTAAAGCAATTTTCTAATAAAAATATTTTAAATTAAAAAATTTTGTACTAAAAATATAGTAATAAAACTATCCCAAATAAAACCTAAATCACAAGAGCATATCATTTAATGGCAAACTCAAAGCCAATCTCATTAACTGAAATTATTTTATTGCCATTCATCTAATTATCTCGAAAAAAAATCACAGATTTATATATAGCTGATAAATCGTATGATTTTTTAAAATAAAATTTCCATTCAAAACTTTTTGTCATGGTTATTTATTTTTATGTTCAAAAGTTTCTACACAAAAGTAACCATAATCTCCCATAAATGAATTTTCAGCATGTACTATTCACAGATTCTCATTGATAGTTCATCCCTTCTAATATTTAGACAGTGTTTACTTTTTTGTCGTTAATTGTTGGAAATTTGAGTGAAATTAAATGAAACATAATGGTAAATTCAAAATTTTGACTTCATTTCAGTATATCCCAAAATCCCCCCCCCCCCCCCCCCCCCCCCCCAAAAAAAACTCAATGCAAGCTAAATCGATTTAGATCAAGCCAAATCAAATTTATTTAAATAAAGTTTTTTTAATATAACATTTATTCCATAGATGAGAGGGGAGTACAAACATAGGCCACAGGAGGCCACAACAAGACATTACAAAGCTGAAAATACCACAAAATGTGACATGTTGAAATTCCAAAAACAGAGAGAGTGTCGAACTAAAAAATGCTACCTAGTTGCCAAGCTTAGGCCATCCATTGGAGGCAAAGACAACAGCAACAAGAAGAACCAAACAACAACAAAAGACCAAGCAAAAAGAATCAATCCCCAAGGTTGCCAACAAGTCATGATCATCCACGAGAGCGAGACGGAACCTGCCTCATCATTGTCCAATTTTGAAAAAAGAATCAAACCCAATCGCTGTCACAACCATGAAATGAAACCACCCAAGCCAATAACCAGACTCTCTTGCCAAAAATCCCACCGGCCAAAACGACCAGCAACTAGAAAAGGGTCGGCAAACACAACAGGGCCCACACAAAAAATAAACTCTAGCCAACAACAAAAAGAAGTCCAACATCAATACCAATTTGACAAAGGAATCAACATATGAAAATAAGGACTACAATAAAAGAAAACTACTTATTTTTTACTTTTGTCTTACGCCGTTTGCAAATAAAGTTGACTATATCAACTAATTTGAAGTTAAAAGAGCATATGTCAAGCAGGTAATTATGATATAAGAACTCATCTCAATGAAGCATGTAGGCCTATCATTTAACCCTAACGACTGCTATTTATGAATTCAACCTTGATGACTATTCAAAGAAAGGACGGTTTTGCAACATAAACTATTATTATTGAACGACTACTTAGCCATTCAACAATCAATAAATATCAATCTAGAGACCTTTTAAGAGCTCAGCTCAACGAACTAATTCATCAATTCAGATCTTTTGATCGAGCTGCTCTTATTTTATGTATAGTCATATATGTAGCTCATCCTATAATGCTCAAGCACCAACCCAAATCTATAAATAGGTGAATGGATAATGAGCTAAATAGATGCAAATTAAAAAAAAAAATTAATTATCATATTGATACATCTCTGTGCTCAAATATATTTTACTAAAAATTTAGAGCATCTTATTCTATAATTCTTCTTTTTGTATCTATCTTTTTGTTTTCCAAGAAAAAAAAATCACAAGAGAAAAATAAAGGAATTAAAATTTTAAAATTTTTAGAATTCTTTGTAAGACTTCATGCTTGCTGCGCTAAATTCTATAATTTGTGGGTATTTGGTTCCTTAGGGGGGCCCTCAAAAAAATTTTTTTTTTTAATTAGAGAGAAAAAAATTTTTGCCCCTCCTAAAAAATTATTTTTGCCCCCCGTAAAAAACTCTTTTGTCCTAACTAGCCCTAAAATATCTATATATTTCTTCACGTATATTTATAATATTTTCTTTAATATTTTGCATGACAGTTTAATTACACATTTTTTCTTTATTTTTCTTGCTTAAATTTTTTTTTAAATTTTTTTTCGTAATATATAGATATATAGTATTATTTTTTAATATTTAATTATTTATTTGTTGTATTTGCCCCCCACCTCAAAATTTAAGCTAGTTACGCCCCTGATTATCTATATTGATATTATTTTATATATAACAGCTAATAATTTATGAGCTACACAAGCTGGCCAACTCAATTACAAAGCCTAATTGATTATATTTGAACTCCCCTTATCCTTTCTAATATACAGCATGCCATTTTATGCAAGGAAAGCTGCTCATTTAAGCCCTGCTCCTATCGATCAAGTCTTCTTCCCTAACGCTAAGCTTATCCTCAAAGCCCTTCCTTCCAACTCCTGCAAACACAAAAAAAATAATTGCATCATATTTCCATTTCCACTCAAATCGATTGCTAAATAGATGCAATCAAATCAACTACATTTAGGCTTGGGATGACTTTTTTACTGTTTTTTAAAATAATTTTTTAGTTTAAAATTTTTAATTTTTATATTAAAAATTTACTTTAAAAAATAATAAAAAAGTCATCCAAAACAAAGCCTTAATTTGGACTGAAAATTCACATGCAAGTAAATCAAATGAACAGTTAGAGATCATTTGGGATTTGTTCTATCTTTATTTTTATTATTTTGTTTTATTTATATTTGATATGAAATAAAATATATTTAATATCTTAAGAATGTTATTTTATTTATTTATTCTGTTGTGATGGAAATGGAAGTTGTGGCAGCAATAATGGCCTATAAGGTGATGATAGTGGTAGACAGCGCTCACTGTCTACAATAATGGTTGATAATAATGTTATTAGCCGGTGTTGATAGTTGTTTTGAAAAACATTTGAAAAAATTCTAAGGTTATTTTTTAGAGGTTTTAAAAATACTTAATTTATTTTTAAAAATAAAAAAAAAAACATAGTTAAAAATACATTAAACAAACAATTTTTTCAAAACAAAAATAAAAGAGACCCTAACAACAAATCAAATGGAGTTTTTGGGGCAATTTAGGATTTTTTTATTTTTATTTTATTTATATTTTAAAATAAAATAATGCATGCATGTTTGGACTTCTAAAAATATTATTTATTTATTTATTTATACAGTGATGGTGCTCATGTGGTGGTAAAAGTGATGGCTAATTGGTATGTTGGCAGCCGATTTACATGCATACCATTTTATTTCACACTATTTGCATATATAACATAAAAAATTTTAATTTTACATATCTAACACTCACATAAAATTTTAATATCAAATATATCATTCTTATATTTCATTATTATCATCCAGACCACCTTATAAATTTTAATAGTTCATTCTATACACCTATATTTATTTTATAAGTGGTAGACATGTAAAATTAAAGTTTTAGGTATTATATATGAATAACATGAAATAAAATGGCATGCATGTAAACCCCCCTTAAAAAAAAAGTTTAAAATAACTAAATAAACATTTTTTAAATAAAAAAAATTTACTTCGAAATTGATTCTTAATAGTTAATAGTTTGATTTCCTACCAGTCCATTGAGGGATTCCATGGCAGAATCCATCTCTTCCTTGGTGGAGAAGCAAACAAAGCCAAAGCCACGAGATCGGCCACTCTCGCCATCGTAAATAACACGAGCACTGACCAAGTTACCGTAGTCCTTAAAAACCTGCTTAAGAGCTTCTGAGGTTACTGACCAGCATAGATTGCCTACGAAGAGCTTGAACTCGCTCTCAACATATAGAGGCCCTCTGGGCTTTGATTTGTCGGAGAATTTAACCCTTAGTGTTCGACCATCATATTCCTGAAATAATAATAAAAAAATTCTCCTTCAGAACTTTACTTCTGTGATTCGGAAAAATCTTTGAAGTAATTCTCAGACTATATATTTCTATGTGACCAAATTAACTTCAATGTATTGTATTTCTTTAATTCAGGTTTTGTTGGAGATAGTTTTTTTAATGTTTTGTTTTTCATACCGCAACTATAATTTTTATTTGATAATTATTTTTATAATGATTTCAAAAAATTTCTGTACTAAAAAGTTGTTTTCTACAACTGTTTTAAGAAATTACTTTTTTTTAGGAGCTTTATAAAACAATAAAAAAGCAGTATCAAATAAAGCCTTATTTTTTCTATAGCATTTTTATGAAACAATAAAAAAACTGTTTTAAGAAGCAGTAAGAAAGTCATCCCAAACCAAGGGCGGAACCCAATGGGTTCCAGGGGGGGCAATTGCCCCCCCTCAAAATTTTTTTAAAATTTTTTTTATATGGTGTTTTAGATAATTTACTCCTTTTTATTTATTTTTTAGTCTTTATTACAAGGGTTTTCAGGCAATTGCCCCCCCCCCCCCCTAAAAATTTTAAAATACTATGGTCTTTAGGTAATTGCCCCCAACAGGTCGAACCCCGCAAGACATATATGTCTTATAAGTTTGCCCCCCCCTGAAAATTAGGGCTGGTTCCGCCCCTATCCCAAACTATACCTTAATCTTTAGGCTATACAAAATTAATCTCAAATGGTACCCCGCGTATAAATTGATAAAAAAAGGGGTTATAGACATCTCAATTTATCACTTTGACTATATAAATTTGATCAAATGTAATTTAATCTTTGAGGGACCATTTAAGATCAATCTGAATCGTTGTACTAAGGTTTTATTTGAGACGGTTTTTTTATTGCTTTTTAAAGCAGCATTTTAGCACATAAAATTTAATTTTATACTAGAAAGCTTCTTTAATAAGCATTAAGAAAGCAATACCAAACAAAATCTAAATTGAAACAAAATCTAAATTGAATAAATATAATATTTTAAGATTAAATTAATCATACATGGATAATTTGAGTATAATTGTGAACCTTTTCCCAACTAATAATAAATGAATGTATGATAATAATTGCATATGTATGGCTATTATGGCAAGCACATGTATGAGAAGGAGATGTACTCAACAAATCCATTAAGATTGGAGATGACAGCTTCACAGTCTTGTATGGAGCTCATGGTAACAACTGCAAACCCTCTGCTCCTTCCTGTTTCTTTGTCATAGAGCACCTGACAAGTTTCCAAAGTACAATTCATTCTAAAAATGGCCAAACTTGCTATTAGTTATTAAAGCAAAGCAGCTCAAAAACATATAACAAACAGGCACTTAGGTTTCGTTTCTTAAAGCAGCATTTTCGTAGAAAAAATTAATTTTTTAACTAAATAACTGCTTTAAGAAGTAGTAAGAAAATGTTCCAAATGAAGCTTTAGCCACAATCAATCTCTAGTTATAAAATAGATAAAATTTTGAATCAAACTGTTAATTTGCTTTCAAATTAATACAATACATGACTGATTAATCAGCTAATATATCACCTGAATTTCATGACTGATTAACAGAGGAAACAAATGAAAAAAAGTTGTATTTACCTCAATCATTTCAGGGCTGGCATGTTGTTGAATAACACCAGCAAGCTGCTCACTGTCACAGTTGTAAGGAAGATTCCCAAAGTAAAGCTTGGTATTCTGCAGCCGCGCCATGGCCTCTGCCTGAGCTACCTCTGTCTCCGTTTCTACCTCCCCTTGCGTCATAGCAGCTGTAATTTTCAGAAGGTTTCTTCTATTTTGAACGTAAGCGACTGAAAGCTGATCAGTAAAGTGGTCGACGGCTGACGATAAAGGAAATCGAGGGCCGGTGAATTTGAGAACGGGGATTGACAGGAGGTGCCGGCGAGATGTGCAGGAGTAAAACAAGGAGATGGATACTGCAGCGGTGGCAGCCATTTTAGCCAGAGCTCGGCGGTGGAGGTGATGGCCGGCGGCGGTGGGGCCTTCGTTGGTTGATGAAGTGATGGAATGCGAGGACGGGAAGAGGAGAGACGTTATCTGTTGTGACGTGGTAATGCTCCATTCCACTGGATAAAGGACAATTATTAAAAAAAAAATAATAATAAGAAGCTTCCACTATAAGTTCGGCTTCAGGAAAGCATCAGGCCCAGTTTGGCCCGGCCCAATATAACAATTGTTTCAATCTCCAAACTTCTAATTTTTTTCATTAAAATTTTTTATTCTTTAATGATTTAATGAAAAAAAAATTAATTATCATAAAAAAGTCAAACCAATTTACTCTTCCAATTATTGCCAGCTCTCTTCATTAATTAATATAAATAAATAATTTGTTATTCATTTTTCTTTTCAAATTATTAAAACATTTTAAATTAATTCAATTAAATTTAAAATATTCAATAAACCAAAACTATTATGTATTCCATCATAAAAATCTTATAAAAGAAGTGATAGGTCATCAAAATATTATCTTGGCCGAGCATGAATCTCAATGCAAAATCAAGTTGGAAACTTCTGAAATCAAAATTGGGACCATCCGAACTCTGATTTTAGAAAACTTATAGTCGAATTCAGCGTCTCGAGAATAAGAACCCAACGACATCAAATTCAACCCAATCCGAGCCCAAATGAGTCCAAATCAAGGGTTAGAAGCGCTATTGGAAGGTTCAACCATAATTTGGATTACAAACGGTTTCCAAACATAACATGCTTATAGTAAAATAGAGCGCCTCGACGAGACAAATCCAACGAGCCTAAGATCACCAAATTCCGACATCACTAAGACATTCAAATGTCCATCAAATGGTCCATGATCAAGGGATTCAACATCGGCTGTCCATCCAGCCACACCCCATTTGCCCATGATCTCCCATCTATTTACGGGCCATGCCACTCCAAAAATTTATAAATATAGCCCTCTTTTCTCTTGAAAAGGGGACCCCAAGCCAAAGGATTCAAGAGAGAGATCGGAGATCACTCTTGCCTCCTTGCTCTTCCTTGACCACCGCCTGAGTTCCGTCGGATCACCGCCTAATGTCGTTGCTCCGCCGGACCACCACTTGAGGCCCCCACCTCCGCCGGACCACCGCTTGAGGCCCTGACCTCTGTCAGAAGACCACTTGAGACCCTCATCTCCTCCGGACCACCACTTGAGGCCTTGAGCTCCGCCAGACCACCACTTGAGGCCATCACCTCCACCGGACCACAACTTAAGGCACTCACCTCCGTCGGACCACCACTTGAGGCCTTCACCTCCACCAGACCACCACTTGAGGCCATCACATCCGCTGAACCACCGCTTTAGGCCTTGAGCTCCATCGGACCACCACTTGAGGCCCTCACCTCCGCAGACCACCACTTGAGGCCCTCACCTCTGTCGAACCACCACATGAGGCCCATACTTCTGCCTGACCACCACTTGAGGCCCTCACCTCCGCCGAACCACCACTTGAGGCCCTCAGCTTCACCGGACCACCACTTGAGGCCCAAACTTCTGCCTGACCACCACTTGAGGCCCTTACCTCTGTCGAACCACCACTTGAGGCCCTGAGCCCATCAGACCACCACCTGAGGCCCAGAAATCCACTAGGCCACCACCTAAGGGGCAAAGGTCTGCCAGACCACCACCTCAGGCCCAAAGTTTTATCGGACCACTGCTTAAAGCCCAGAATTCTACTGGATCGCCATTTGACACCCGGAGTAAACCAAGAGTACTGCCAGACCATCACTTGACGCCCGGAGTTCGACCGTACCACCATCTAATGCCGGACTTATGCCGGACCACCGCCCGACACTGAAGTTCTACCAAACCAATGCTTGTATACCAACTGACGTCGAAATTTTCAAGTAGCACCGGACTTCTGCGGGTCCACCAAGTGACGTTGTAAGTTCATACCCATTTGTCACTAGATTTCAACTAAACAGTTGACATTTATATCTAATCGCTCTCAGGGACGAGTCAGCCCACTGTAATCTATCCAAACACTAGTGGAATCATTTCAGACTAGGACAGGCCCTATGATTTTTTCCCTTTCCAGGATTTTTCACATAAAAATATCTTGTGTTCTCTATGTGTGAATTGTATACTGGTACAACGCTAAGACGTAGAATTTTAACTCTACGTCACGTATATTATAGCCCTCAACATCCTTGTTTTTTTCCTTTACATGGCATTGTACCTATGCTCTAATGGTACGTGAGTTAGTTTGATAGATTTAAATGCACCTCAAATTGCTATATGAAAAATAATCATATTGAAAAGCATGTAAGTTCTATGACTCCTAAGGATAAAATTTTAATAAGAATATTGATATTAAAAGTTGATTTTATAAAATTGCAATTACATTAGCTGTCCTGTATGAACATAAACATTCGAATTAAAAAAAAAAACACAAATAGTTCAGTTTGACGAAAATGAGAATGTTAAATTATATGTTTGGCTAAACAATGAAGAAAAGATTAAGTAATAAGTATATTAAAAGATTGTGTAAATAGCATCTATTGAAGATATGGTAAATCATAAGAATGAAAAAAAAAAAAAGAGAATTATGATTCAAATAATCAAAATAGGTATAACTTATCAACTATAAAATTTAGAATATTTGATAAAAATAATAAGATAATATTCACTAGCAAAATAATTTTAAAAAATAAAAATTTAACAGGTCATTTTTTGTCAAAAATTATAATCCGAGCCCGACCCATTTAATAATCATGTTAAAACTTCACACCTGAACCTAAATTTTTCGGATTAAATTGATTGATTTAGCCATTTAGGGTTTGTTTGAGACAATTTTCTTAATGCTTAGATCAATTTTTTATACTAAAATGATGTTTTAGAAAGGAATGAGAAAGCTGTTACAAACGAATCCTTAGGCTTTGTTTGGGACGGCTTTCTTCATGCTTCTTAAAGCAGTTTTTTAGTACAAAATTTAAAATTTTTGTACTAGAAAGCCGCTTTATGAAGCAGGAAGACAACCGTCCCAAACGAAGCCTTAGTCATTTATTAACACCCCTAAAGGTTGATAGTATAATACATTTATAAACTTTTTATTTTATAATAATGTCACAAATACACGAAAGAGTTACTATTTCAAATTTTAATACTAATATCGTCCAAAAACCATTAAAGCGCAGTGATATATTTTATAGTAATTTTCTTAATTCCATTTTGTCTTCTAATATCCGAATGGTTCGGAGATACTGAGGAACTATTCAATGGCTATTAATCCGTTAAAATATCCGTTAACTACTCAACTCATCATATAAAACCATCTCTCGCCACCTTATTTCGTCATTCTCACTCATCAATATTTTCTCCTTCACCGCTTCAAATCTTTTTTCTCATCTCAGAAACAAAGATCTGAATTTACTTCTCGTGGGTGATTGCCTAGCTCATGGCCAAATTCACAAGAAAAGAGATCAAGATCGCAAACATTCTCCTTGAACTCGTCGACCTCATTCCCCGATTCGATCGCCGGAATCATAGGTTAGCTTTCCCCAGCTGGAATACGAAAAGGAGTCGATCCTCACCCCGCCGGCCTCATTTCCCCCGCTCAAGCTCTTATTTTCACCACCATGATTTCACGGCAGCCCCGTCGCCGTCTTCTATCTCTCCTCCCGCTCACCACCCTAGCGAGGAGAATCTTTTCAAAGGACGCAAGGATGGAATTATCATCGACCTCAATAAAGATCCAGAGGAGGTTTTCTCTTCTGAAGATTCGGATCCTTCGTCTTCGGAGAAGCCCTTCAGACCACACAAGGGTTTCAAAGGAGAGAGTTTTATCGGCGTGAACGGGAGGAATTCAGAGGAGAGAGTTCTCCTGGATGGTGACAAATTTGAGGTTGACATCATTATGAATGTACAATCTTCGAAGACGACATTGGAGACGAAGAGAAAGAGGGAAGAATCAATGATCTCATCAACGAAGGTGAAGAAGATGAGGGTTGATGCCATCCCTTTACTGCACCTCTGAAATTTTTGTGATGTTGACCTCAATTCTTTCTTCCCCTTCTGTATATTCTCGATCTGAAGTACAGCTTGTAATTATTGATAAGGAGAAATGATTTAGAGATTAATGTTTTGTTGGGAATGACTTTTTCAAGTAGTCTTTAATTTTTTGATATAAAATTTTTAATTTTTTATTAAAAAACAGCAAGCAATACAAAATCATTCCAAACAAAGTCAATGACTTATGTCTCTAATGTTGTTAACTGTTAAGTATGATCAAAATAAACTTTTAATAGTTTGTTTATTAGTACTTGAATGAAATAATGCTCATATGACACAACTTTTTCCATGCTTATCTTTTTGAAATATATAATTGAATAAAACAACATCTAAAACCAAGCTGCGTTGGGATACGAGCCTACACACAAATTTGGGTTGATCCAAATCATGGGCGGAACCCCTTCGTGGTCGGGTGGGCAGCCCAAAAAATTTTAAAAAATATTGATTATATGATTTTTTAGGTAATTTATTCATTTTCATTTATTTTTTAGCCTTTATTGCAAGGGTTTTTAGTCAATTGTCTCTCCTAAAAATTTTAAAATACTATCATCTTTAAGTAATTTGAGGGGGTGGGCGCAGCTCAAAAAATTTAATTTATTCATTTTCATTTATTTTTTATCCTTGATTGCAAGGGTTTGTAGGCAATTGCCCCCCTAAAAATTTTAAAATACTATCATCTTTAGGTAACTGCCACCATCAAATAGTAATGAGAATTCATCATTGAATTCCAAAAATATCCTTCAAATCAAAATTTGTTCCGAGAACACCCCGCAGGGGCGCTGCCCCCGGAAACCCCCACAGGTAGGGGTGTCAATTTCGGGTCACGGGTCGGGTTCTGGTCGAACCAGAAACTAACCCGATACTATTCGGGTCAACCAGACCCGACCCGCTTTGGATTTGAAGCGGCACGCCAGGTCACGCTTCGACGTTCGGCAGCAGCAGCGGGTGCAGCGGACTCGACCACGGGACACGCAGCATACTCGGCGGACCGTGGGATGCTTGGTAGACTCGGCGAACTAGACCGCGAGACACGCGGCGGACTCGACCGCGGGACCGCGCCTGTGCCTGGATCACCTCACGCGACTAGGAAGAATGACGCGGACAGAGCAGGCAGCCGAGTCATTTCCGGGTTCCCGGGTCAACCCGAACCCAACCCATTTTTTGAAACGGGTCGAAAACCTGAACTCGACCCGGTTCGGGTCAACACAAACCCGAAATTTTTGGGTCGGGTTTGGGTCAGCTTTTCAGGTCGGGTCCAATATTGACACCCCTACCCACAGGGGCGCTGCCCCTTGACCCCACGACATGACCGGGCAAGTCGAGCTCCTTCAAGGGGGGGGGGGGGGGAGAGGGGTCACTTATAAAGCATATATATCGGGGGTCAAGGGGCTAATTTAATACAATTATTATTAATTTTAGCATTTTTCTCTACTGATATAGCAATCTTCATAAGCGTATGCCATTTACAATTTTGAGATATCAATATTTATTTAAACATATCATATAATTCTTTCACAATAAAAATTTCTTAATTATATGATATTTTAATAAGATCTTATTAAAAAAACTGTCACTTTATACTAAACCCTAAATCAGTAAATCATTAAAAAAAAAATTAATTGAAATGCTAGTAAGGGTGTCAAAATAAAATAATGGGCCAGGTTATATAATAGATCTGATTTGAATCTAGTCAACTTGACCCGACCTATTCATTAAACAGGTCAAAAAGTTAAATCCGATCCTAACCAACTAGCGACCGGAATGACACCTTGTTTTAGTTTAAAAAATTATAACTTATTAACTACACAATTTATGGTACTTGATCAAAAAATTAAAAAAAATCATACCTAAAATTAAAACAAATTAAAAAAAATGTTAAACGATTCATTTTCTGATCAAAATTGGATAATCTAACCTAACCCGTTTATAAAATGGTTGAAATTTTAGTCATGAATTCAAATTTTTTTGGATTGGGTTTGGCCAATTTAATGACACCCATTACCCCTAAATGTTGGTACTATAATGCATTGTAAGGAATTATAAAGCACAGTCATATATATTTTATATTAATTTTGTTAATTCCGCTCCGTCTTTTAATTTTGGAATGATTCAAAGTCGAACTATTCTAACAGCGTTAATCCTCCAACATATTCGCCAAGTACTCCTCAACTCACCATATAAAACCATCTCTCTCCATCTTCACCATTCTCACTCGCCAATAATTTCTCCAACGCCGCTTCAAATCTTCTTTCTCATCTCAGAAACAAAAATCTGAATTTTCCTCCGGTGGTCGATTGCCTCATAGCCAAATTCACCAGGAAAGAGACGATGATCGCCAGCATTCTCCAATTGAACTCTTTGACCTAATTCCCCGATTGGATCGCCGGAATCCTATGTTGGCATTCCTAAACCCTAAATACGACAAGGAGTCTATATTTACCCCGCCGGTCTCACTTTGTCGAGGTTGGGCTTCCTCCCCCGCTCAAACTCTTATTTTCTCCACCCTGATTTCATGACCCCGTCGCCTTCTTCAGGAGAATCCTTCCAAAGGGGGTTATCGCTTCTGGAGATCTGGATCATTCGCCTTCGGAAAAGCCCTTCAGACCACATGAGGGTTTCGAAGAAGAGATTTTTATCAACGCATACAGGAGGAATTCAAAGGAGGGAGTTTTCTGCGATTGTGACAAATTAGAGGTTGACATTATCACGGAAATGCAATTTTCCATGCCGATGTTGGAGAAGAAGAGGAAGAGGGCAGAATCGAAGATCCCATTGACGAAGGTGAAGAAGATGAGGATTGAGGAGTTCAAGGAGAATGCGGGTGATCCTTGTCTCTTTTCTCGTGAATTTGGCCATGATGCAATCGGCCACCGGAGGAAAATTCAGATCTGTCTTGAGATGGGAAAAGAAGATTTGAAGCTGCGATGGAGAAAAGATTAATGTGTGAGAATGATGAAATAATATGGCGAGAGATTGTTTTATATGGTAAGTTTATTAGTAGTTGATGAATATTTTAAAGGATTAACGGTCTTAGAATAGTTCTTCGGTATCTTTGAACCATTCCAAAATTCAAAGAAGGAATGAAATGATGAAAGAATAGAAAATAAATCACTGTGCTTTAAAGTTCTTTGCACTATGGTAGAATTAAAATCTGTAATATTTTCACTCTGATGAGTATTTCTGACATTATTATGTAAATAAAAAGTATATATGTTATGATACATTTCCTTAGAATGTATTATTCTATCAGCATTTTGGGTATCAAAAAATAAAATACTTTAGCATGGGCGAATCTCTTTTTTTTTGAGAAATTATTCTGTGAGGAGATCATATGCAGAATGTCATCCGAATGCCAACCATAATGTGCCACGTCAGTAGTACTGAGCCGCAATACTAAGCAGTACCGAGCAAGGGGTGATGTTGCACATTTTGATTAGTCTCCGAACAGCCTGAATGACATTCAGTGTCCGCACAAAATAATCAATCCTTGATGTGAGGGTGGGCAAATAATGTACCAGTGGGGGCATTTTTTATATTTTGCCCCCCACAAAAGTATATTTTTGCCTTAATATTATCATCATAAGCGTCGTTGCCCATCCCGCAAGCTCGCATATTGAAGCAGCTTTTGTGATTCGAGCATTTGAAATTCAAGGCGTCGCAGCCTCGCAGTCGTCTTCTTCCTAATCTCATTTGGCATTCTCAATATGTAATTGAAAGATAAATAATAAAAAATTTCTCTTATAAATTTGATAGTATTATATTGGCTATTTTTTTTTTATTTTTTTACTATTACTATTTGATGTTATTATTTAATTTAATTTAATTTTATTTTTGTTATTATTATTATTGTTGTCTAATTAATTAAAATTTTGCCCACACAAAAAAAAGTTGGATTCACCCATGTTTGTTAGAGTATGTAAGTGACTGCTTTCTATTTATTTTATTTTCAGACAATAATCATAATTTTATTTGGCTACTATATTCTTCCCGTTTTCTCATTGTTTTTCATAATTTATCGTGATGTAAAGCTATTTTTCGCCGAGGCTGAGAATATCATTAAGTTTTTTATTGGAATGGCTTTTTAAATTTCTATTTTCAATTAGATATAAGTGTAATAAGATTTTTAATATATTTTGATAATATATATCTAAGATCTTTTAAGTTAATCCTATCAATTTTTGAACAACACATCCTAATATAAATAAACAATTGTTAACCATTTTTCTTCTCCAATATATTAAAACTTTTAAATTAATAAAACTAATTTCAAAATATTTAATAATATAATGTACCCCATCATTAAAACCATATATAAGATGAAAGATAAATATGAAAATTAGACTTCTTATATCTTATATTGTTAATTAGTCAATATATTCTATATAAAAATTAGAAATTTTATCCGCTAATGATTAGGCAAAGATTGATATAAATGTTATGGATATTAAAACAAAATGTCATTTTAATTATTAATCTAATTTCAAATATGATAATTTTTTATCTTCCATTTTTCTAAGTGCCTTGAAAAGTGTATTGTCGTACTTTTCAAAAAAAATGATCTAAGATCTATAGTTTGTTCAAATTATTATTATTTTTTTAAATTCTACCACATTACCATATATTGTGTAGAATAGAAGTTATAACTTAACTAAAATATTAATTTTAATTGTCAAAATAAATTTTTAGAACAAATAAAAATTATTGAATTTCAAAATCAACTGTGAAAAATTTGAAATAAATACTTAAAATGACAAAAACAATTATACCGCCAACATATCAAAAGTTACATTGATGAAAGTTGCCATAATCTAAGAAAATTACATTTTTGTAAAACTGAATTACGAGTTCGATCAGAAAAATTCATAAAACTATGAATTATTGAAAATTGAGATGGATAAAATGTAACGCACCTCAAACGAGCAACCTTCTTAATTGGGCTGACAACTGAAAATGACTCAAAGGATCCCAAATCTTCATCTCTCTCTCTCTCTCTCTAAAATCCCGCTCCTCTCTTTAGGTTGGCGGCTTGCGTGAGAAGAAATGGAAAGAATATTGAAAAATATATATTTTAATGAAAAATTTATGCCTAGCATCGGAGCACCACTCTTCCATCATTCGGGCACTCCAAGGGAAAAAATTTATTTTTCACAAACATGCATTCAGACCCTTGAAATGCGCTTCAAAACACATACAGACATTTTTCATTTATACAAATCATTCTCAAACATATGCAAAAGAGTTCAAATGCACAGGTTACCTAACTTCTTGTCAAGATAGATTAGTTTGAGATGAGCTTTGATCCTAGATGTCTCACACCAGAGCCGGAGTTTGGAGCGTCACAGTGCTCTACTCTCTAAATATTTGCAAGCAAACTATACAATGTCACAACAGTCGGGTACACAACACATAGTGATATATTGTTATACGAAAAAAATTGTATGCTAAGCACTCAAACCTATGCAAAGGGAAGACCCCTCGGGTCGATCGATGAAATTGAGGTCCAAGGCAGTACTACAACCCAATTGATCAATACAATCAGACTCTACACAAAACTAATAGTTTTCTTCATTGTAACTTTACATCTAACTTTATAAAAAAACAACAATCGTACCAAAAAATTATGAAATGCATAATTTTATGTATGAAATAGAAGAATAATTTTTTTTTTTAGAATTTTGGTAATTATATTTATTGAAGGTGGGCAAAATAGTTACAATGCTTATTCTTCTAACAAAAAAAATAAAGATTTCAGGGTGGACAATTACCCATCCTGAGCTCTTCTTAATTGCACCCCTACAAATAAACTCTTAGTTTCCAACTAAATTATGTCTCATCGTTATTTATTTTCCAAATTTTAGTATGATTTCCAGCATGCATCACCCACGCTCTAATGCCAAATAAGATTAAAGAGAGTCACTTTAGATGATTTGGTCTCATAAAATGTCATTCTTTTGATGACCCAACTAAGAGAGTAGATATATTAGATCTCGTCTATATTAAGAAAAATGGAGATAGACCTAAGCATACTTGGTAGAAAGTATTATAAATTACTTTTTTTATTAGATTTAAATGAGAATTTGACTTTTCACAAGATGCAGTGAAGAAAAAAGATTCACCTAGCCAACACTACTTGTTGGGATAAAGGCTTGATGTTATTTTTGTAACCATATACATTTCAACTATAGATTACTGTTGCGTGCTAGAATATACGCGGCAGTAGAGTTAGAAAATATTCGTCTTAGTGTTGCACGAGTATTCCGCACACAAACAGAAAAGAGAAATGAACACCAGAGTTTTTACGTGGAAAACCCGAAAGAGGGAAAAAAACCACGGGGCCTCGCCCAGTTGCAAAGACTAGTATTTGTTTGAAATACAAAGGTTGATCCGTCTTACAAATCAAGACGATCAATTTACAATCAGCTTCTCACAAAGTTACAAAGTTCTGCAAATTCTCGGCGTTTCCCGAAAATCCGGCAGAGTTCCGGCGTCTTCAGGCGGCAGGAAGAGCTACGGCGGTGGTCGAGGAGGAGAGGAATCGCATTTTCCCCTTTTCCTTCTTCTTCTCTTCTTCTTCTCTCTCTTCACTTGAGTCCCTTTGGTATAGAATGAGTGCTCTATTTATTGTTTTTCTGGAGTGGCATAACCCGTAAATAGGCGTGAGATCAAGGGCGATTTGGGAGTGTTTTGAATGGACGGCCTATATTGAATCCTTTGATCATGCACCGTTTGTGGGGCATTCGAAGGCCTTAATGATGTCGGAATTCGGCGTTCTTGGGCTCGTTAGATTCGTCTCGTCGAGCCGTTCGATTCGAGTATAAGCTCGTCAAAATCGGAGACCGTTTGGTAACTCAAATTGCGGTTCGAACCTTCCAACAGCGCTTTGAGCCCTTGATTCGAACTCATTTGGGCTCGGATCGGGTTCATCTTGGTGTCGTTGGGTTCGTATTTCCGAGACGCTCAGTTTGATTATAAGCTTGTTGAAATCGGGGTTCGGGTGCTCCCAAAATTAATTTTTGAAGTTTCCAACTAGCTTTTTGCCTCGAGATTCATGCCCAATCAAACTAATTTTATGATGACGTATCAATTACCATATTTCGATGATCAAATATTAAAATTCATGGAATAGATGGTTTAATTGAATTTAAATCTAAATGATCCTTTTGGATTCTTGTTATTAAATCTAGCTCATTGTTCTTCATTATTTTTAAAATATATTGGATCAAATATTTTGCTGGAAGACCATAAATAAAGCTACAAAATTCTCCATAAATATAACAATATTACTATTAATACGTCATAAAAAACTACCTAAATTAGGCACGAATCTCGATGCAAAATCAAATTGGAAACTTCCAAAATTAAAAATGGGACCATTCAAACTCCGATATTAGCAAACTTATAGTCAAATTGAACGTCTCGAAAATATGAACCAAACGACACCAAATTCGACTCAATCCGAGCCCAAATGAGTCCAAATCAAGGACCTGAAGGGCTATTGAAAGGTTTGAACCACAATTTGGATTATCAAACGGTTTCCAAACAGTACATGCTTATAGTCGAATCGAGCGTCTCGACGAGAAAAATCCAACGAGCTCAAGATCGTCGAATTCCGACATCACTAAGATCTTCAAATGTTTAACGAACGGTCCATGATCAAAGGATTCAATATCGGCCGTCCATCCAACTACTCCTCATTTACCCTTGATCTCTCACCTATTTAAGGGTCATTCCACTCCAAAACTCTATAAATAGACCACTCCTTTCTCTTGAAAAAGGAGGCTCCAAGCAAGAGAGAGATCGGAGATCGCTCTTGCCTCCTCGCACCTCCTCGACCACCTCCTGAGCTCCGCCGGACCACCGTCTGACTTCGTTGCTCCGCCGGACCACCGTCTGACTTCGTTGCTCCGCCGGACCACCACTTAAGACCTTGTGCTCCACCAGGCCACCACCTGAGGACCGGACTTCTGCTAGACCACCACTTGAGGCCCTGTGCTCCACCAGGCCTCCACCTGAGGCCCGGACTTCCGTCGGACCACCGCTTGAGGCCCTGTGCTCCACCAGGCCACCACCTGAGGCCCGGACTTTTGTCGGACCACCACTTGAGGCCCTGTGCTCCACCAGGCCACCACTTGACACCTGAACTTCTGACGGACCACCACCTAAGGCCCGGACTTCTGCCTAACCACCACCTGAGACCCGGACTTCTATTGGACCACCACTTGACGCCCAGACTTCTGTCGAACTACCACCTGATGCCCGGACTTCTGTCGAACCATCACCTGACGCCCCGACTTTTACCGGAGCACTGCCCTGTTTGACCCTGGTCTTCTGCCAACTACGATCTTTCGAACCCCTGTCTCCTGCCGATTATGATCTTTTCAACCTCCGTCGTCTACTATGATCCTTCCGACCTCCATCTCCAGACAATGATCTCTTTTTACTCTGATCTCTTGCCAATTACGGTCTTTCGGACCCCTATCTCGTGCCAACTATGACCCTTTCAACCAAACAAATATGTCTATATTGATTATTATAATTCCCACCATGTAATGCGCTCTATATGACGTATATTTATGAAATCAGGCCAAGGCCTTCTACCTATGAAGGACCTCATTTGTAATCGATTGCAAATACTAGTGGATTCATTCAAACTAGGCCAAGCCCCGTGATTTAAGATATTAGCATTCATTTGAACATACCATATGATTCTTTCATGTTAAAAAATGACTTAATTCTATGACATTTTAATAATATCTTATTTTAAGAACATCTCACTTCATACAGTTGCCAAAAACATAAAAAAATAGCAAATTGAAATGTTGGTTGGGGTGTCAAAGCAGATTAGTTGGTCGGGTTTGGGTTTGGCACAACATAGACTTGACTCAGAATCAAATAAATCCAATCAGACTCATTTAATAAACATGTCAAAAAGTTAAACTCAAACCAATAGCTAGCAACTCAAATGATCAGAACCCAGCTCATTATCTCATTTTAGTTTTAAAATAAAAGATAACTTATCAACTATAGAGTTTAGGATATTTAATAAAAAATAATAACATAATACCTACAAGCAAAATAATTTAAGAAAATAAATATTTAAAAGGTCATTTTTTGGTCAAAAACAAGAATTCGAATCCTACACATTTAATAAATATATTAAAATTTCATACCGAACCTAAAGTTTTCCAAATAAATTGATTAATTCGGCCTTTTATTGGAGAGATTATTAGGTGCGGAGTGCGGACAAGGAGAACCGTCCGCACACAAGTATAGGATATCCAGTCAGGTATCACTCGGTACCGCTGGGTACCCAATACTTGTGCGGACGGTGCACACTCCGAAACTAATAATTTTTGACACTCCTAAATGTTGATAGTATAATACATTGTAAAGAAATATATCATAATATATAGTTTTTATTTATATAATGTCACAAATACACAGCAGAGTTAAAGATTCCATATTTTAATACTACTATCGTCCAAAAACCATTAAAGCACTGTGATATATTTTATATTAATTTTCTTAATTCCATTTTGTTTTCTAATATCCGAATGGTTCGGAGATACTGAGGAACTATTCAATGCTTCTTAATCTGTTAAAATATCCGTTAACTACTCAACTCATCATATAAAATCATCTCTCGCCATCTTATTTCGTCATTCTCACTCATCAATATTTTCTCCTTCACCGCTTCAAATCTTCTTTCTCATCTCAGATACAAAGATCTGAATTTGCTTCTCGTGGGTGATTGCCTCATGGCCAAATTCACAAGAAAAGAGATCAAGATCGCCGACATTCTCCTTGAACTCGTCGACCTCATTCACCAATTTCATGGCCCCATCGCCATCTTCCATCTCTCCTCCTGCTCACCATTCTAGTGAGGAGAATCCTTCCAAACGGCGCAAGGATGGAATTATCATCGACCTCAACAAAGATCCAGAGGAGATTTTCGCTTCTGAAGATCCGGATCCTTCGTCTTCGGAAAAGCCCTTCCGAACACATACGGGTTTTAAAGAAGAGAGTTTTACCGGCGTGAACGGGAGGAATTCAGAGGAGAGAGTTCTCCTGGATGGTGACAAATTTGAGGTCGGCATCATTATGAATGCACAATCTTCCAAGCTGACATTGGAGAAGAAACGAAAGAGGGAAGAACCGATGATCGCATATACACGGCTCATCTTGGTGTGTTGGTTTAGAGCTTAGGATTTCAATTAAGAGGTCTTGGATTCAAGTCTATGTGTATGCATCTATATATTCTAGATCTGAAGTTCAGCTTGGAGTTATTAATAAAATAACTACAATGATTCTTATGAGAAGAAGTGATTAAATCTTCATTTGAGACGACTTTCTTACTGCTTCTGAAAACAATTTTTTTAGTATAAAAATTTTAATTTTTGCACTAGAAAGTTGTTTTAAGAAGCATTAAAAAAGCAATCACAAACAAAGCCTAAGAGATTAAGGCTTCATTTAGGACGACTTTCTTATTGCTTCTTAAAGTAATTTTGTAGTATAAAAATTTTTATTTTGTACTTGAAAGCTTCTTTAAAAAATCGTAAGAAACCCGTCCCAAAGCCTATGGCTTCTGTCTCCAACGTTTTTTTCTTTTATTTTTTTTGGGAAAATTAGGGGCAGAGCCCATTCATTAATCAAATAAAAAGAAAACAATTACAAGTAAGAAAAGAAAAAAGGAGAAGCAAGCGAGCAACAATACTCGATCAAAAAGGAGCAAGAGCTCAAGAGTATCAGCAAGATCCATAAAAACCAAAACCTATGGCAAAGCCCAAAAAAGAAGGATAAAAATCAAGATGCCTGGACTCAGGTAGAGGTAAAGCTCCCCCAAAATTTGTTGCGCGCATTCTCATAAAGATTTGGCTCCTTTGGTTGCCCGAAGACCATCCAAAGAGATGCCAGGACTGGACAACATCATCATCCAAGGCATCAAAAATCCCATCTAGATTGCAAAATATTCGCGCAAGCGATTCACAAAGGCAACACGAATGCTTATGAAAAGGACAAACTGCACAATAGCCTGAGAAAAACTTGCCAAAAGGCCATGCCATTCCAATAATATGCCATCCCACCCATCCAGACTTCCCGAAATCACAAACAAATAAAAAGAGGAAGCACCAGCTTCAGCAAATGCCATATACCAACCCGATAGGCAACCCGATCTCTTCCGACCACAAAACAACCTCCAAACCAGCATTACCATCAAAATGAAATGATCATTAATGCATTTGCTTAAGCATGTCTTTGAAAATATCCCCATTCTTTCAGAATTGAACTTTTTGAGAAACAGCCTTGATGATAGTGATACGGGTGGTGCTAATGCTACAAAATTTATTCCCGAATTTCCTAGAATTTTTCTCCCTCCAAATGTAGTAAACAGTGCACCAAAGAAGCAAAGGGTAGAAAGTCTGTTTGCCCGCCAAGGTAAAGGAACAATTATTACGTCCTCCGACCGGATGCAGAGGAACATCCGGTTGTAGGCAAAATCCCGCCTATACCGAGGTGTACCGAGTTTTTTGGAAAAACTCGGTACACCTCGGTATAGACAGGATTTTGCCTACAACCGGATGTTCCTCTGCATCCTTACACCGGACCAAATAAAAGTTCCAAGGTAAAGTTCCCATCTCCTAAAAATTTGACAATTTGTTGAAGGTTGGGTCTCAGTAAAAAGGAATTTAAGGTGGGAATAAGTTTGGCAATAATAGCATGAGTGTAATCGCACTCAAAAAAACAAATGTGATACACTCTCATCATTGGCATGACACAACTATATATTGGATTAACCGGTATGCACCTCTTGATCAAAACTACATGTTGGTCTACAATGTAGATAAGTAAGATCAAAATAAAGTGATAATATTCTATTTTAGTAATTGAATGAAATAATGCTCATATGATACTTTTTTTTCATATTTTTTTTTTTTACTTCGTATGAAAATTTGTTTAATTTGCACCATATATAAACTAAATGATTCAACTTGGACGATTTTATTTTGTTTGACTTGGCATCAATACGATTATTTTAAATGATGGAAAGTGAATCTCTCTTATCAGAAGAAAACACTTTATAAATTATGAAAAAGCCCGAAGGCAACTGCAAGCTTTTTATTGAAGTAGATTTTAAAATTTTAAATTTTAATTTGAAATAAAAATTATTTATATATTACACTCACTTAAAAATATATCAAAAAACTTAAGATCCTAATATATATTTTTCTACTAGTTTTTATTTTTTTCTTATGAACCGCTAAGAATAAAAATAGTTTTTTTATCATTTGTTGTGCTCTTTATGAATGTTGCCATAAATATGAATAATTTCTTTTGTGCTAATCTTAAAGTAAATACAATGTTTTTAAGCACATTTTTATGTAATTTGCAACAAGATATTCTTACATTTTTTTAAATTTATTATAAAATAATTTCATCAAACAAGAATGTAATTATCTTTAATAGACATACATAAATTAGTAATCCAATAAAAAAAAGAAAAAATAATAATAATGCTGTACAAATTCCTTATACACTCCCATTAACCACTTTGAAACTTGAAGGCTTCAACACCCTAATTTTAGCTAAAAAAACAACTCAAAATTTTCCATCTATGAGGTGTCTCTAACCTCCGGAAAATTATTACGTCCGGACACTAATCCAGACCCGACACATCACCTAGATACACCCAGGGCCCAGAGTATCAGTATGACGTGGCACGTTTGGATTGGTGTCCGGATGGTCCAGTCACCGGACAAAATAATTCGCCCTAACCTCCTAAATCAACTAAATGCGCTTAATCTTTACATCATTTTTCTCACATCACCGTCGTGCCCTAACACCACCGCCATGTTCTGTAGCGGTCATGTCGGTGGCAAAGGGCTACGACGACATTGCCATCACCACCATCATAGTCAGCCACCTCCGCCGCCGCCGCCTTCCACCCTCTTCCACCTTTTCCAACTCACCATCATCTCAGCCCAAAATCTAAAGCCGACCTGCTTTAAGACACAAACCTACGCACAAGCTTGGGTCGACCCAGACTACAAATGTGACGTCCCAGGTGTCAATAGTGAAAGGATTCGTCTGACAATCTTGATCAATCTCATCTCTTGCTCCATAGTTGTGACCTGAAATTGTTAACCACGTATAATGAGCTAACTAGCCCAGCAGGCCACCAAAGCCTACAACTGAAATCAAAGCACGATCGAAACGATATGCAGGTCAATCAAGTCAAGTCAAAAGACTATGATCAATGAATTTATGCAGATACAGAAATCAAATCAAATCCATACAATGAAATCGTCAGGTCAATTGAAATCAATACAATCAATTCAATAAAGAAATCTATTAAGCAATAAATTAAATCCATACGGCAACAATCCATTCAATCAATCAATCAATCAATCCATTCAATCAATCAATAATCGGCACGATGAATCAATGTATCAATAGCATATCAGAATCTGTCGTATCAATAGTATCCATATGTCCATATCATATCCATATCGATGTCGATGTCGGTATCTATCAGTCGATACAATCTATATCAATGTCGGTGTCAATATCTATGAATCAATACACAGAATCCATATCAATATCAGTGCTGGTGTCTATGAATCAATACAATCCATAGTCCATAATCCATAGTCCAGTCGATACAATCAATAGCAATGAATTAATGCAATCACAATAAATCCGTCGATGAAATCCATACGATATCAATAAATCTATAAATCCATATCAATATCAATAAATCGAATCCGTACGCATACAAATCCATACAATCTATATCAATAGTCTTACTGAACAAGTTCAACTGGCTATGTTGCTGTTGTAGAATCCATATTGCTATTGTAGATATCCATACATTGGTTTCTATTAAGAGTCGTCACTCTTCTATGTGCCCGTCGGCCGCCCGTCGGCATATAAACTCCTTATGACTCCCATCTATAGATCCATAGTCAATATTTAAAGAAAAGCCTGTCGGCCCACCATCCTGTACAGGTCAAGCCAATCTCCAACCAATGTTCAACCAAGCTGTACTTGTCTTTCAGTATTCAATAGTCAATCCAATAGTCAATGCAATAATCAATATAATAGTCAATTCAAGGACAATATAAAGCAATCACATCAACTATCAAATGCATATCAACTCAATCTATCAATCTCGAACAAATCAGAAATTATACGAAAATCGGACAGAGCAACGGCAGTCTACAGAATTTACATAAAAATCTCCAGAAATTACAGATCACCAAATTAATACAGAACGTGCACAGCAACATTGTAAGACTAATCTTCTACTGCACAAACCAATTCAGACATCATAATAAATTGCAGTCAAAACAAAACTCCGCAGAATCAAAACGGACCGGACGAAATCTTCCAGAAAATACTTAAAACGTGCAGAATAATCACATCTACAACATACCAAAAGTTATGCGGTGAAAGTTTCGTCAATACAAAATGCGGCGCATTTATCGGTAACGAAAACACAAATCTGAGCACAGAAATATCAAAACTCGAAATCTTCGAAAACAGAAATAGGATTCGGATTCCTTACTGCGAGATAAACAAATCTTCTAACTGCGTCGTCGGACGAAAAGCGCTCCGCGGGCTCCAAAACCAAGCTTCTCTTTCTCTTTCTCTCTCCTGCCTTCTCCTTCTCTCTCTTCAAATGATTTAAAATATCTCAAATCCGATATTTATCAACACTGATCCTCTCGGACGATCCAAAATTCATCCCGGGACGATTTGCCCTCTGGCAGAATTTCGTCCATACGAAAATAAATAGCGTCCGGATGAATTGCTCTCTGGACAAATTTCGTCCTAACGGATCGTCCCGACTGCTCCAGGTTCGTACAGACGAAAATGACAGATTTCTTCACAATTTTCTTCAGTTCGTCCCGTACTAAGGCCATTTCGTACTAACTGACAGCACTAAAAAAAATCAGCTTTTTGAAGGGTTTTACAACAAAGTCCAAACTCGGATTGATCGAGTTGGTGGAACCAACTGTAACATCAGTTTTGCTGTTCTGCTCCAGAATCGTCCGGGCCGATCGTGGATCGTCCGGGCCGATCGTGGATCGTCCCGGGACGATCAGTTCAGGTTGGTTCCAGAAATTTGTACAGAAGTTACAGGAAATTTTCCTCCCAGGATCGTCCGGGCCGATTGGGGTATCGTCCTGGGACGATCAGAGTAAGACAAATGGCCGAGAGTAGAGGTTTTTATCGTCCAGGAAAATTAATTATCGTCCTGAGAAATTGTCCCAGGCCGATGGGATTTTGTTCAGATCGTCCAGGACGATCGTGCGATCGGCCGGGCCGATCAGAAGGTTATTTAGCTGAAATCAGTCATTTTGAAGAGAGAGAAAAATCAAATAAAATATCTAAAAGTTTTGAGGAGAGAGAAAGTCGAGAGAAAAGAGGAAAAAGTTGATTTTTGGGCAACGCCGGTCTGTTTTCGTCCGACGAGACAGTTCAAGAAAGTGGTGTACGCAAGGTAAGGCACATTCCGCCTTTCTCAATTTTCCGAACGGTGAAGTTTGAACGATTTTTCTGTCCGAATTTCATTTTCGTTAGCGAATTTCGTCCGTATTTTCCGATTGGTTCAGTTTTTACCACGTAACTTTTGATATGTTTCTGAGGTGCCGAGTGTGCACGTTTTGATTATTTTCTGGAGATTTTTGACCGGATAGTTTTGATTTGGCGGCGTTTTCTGTTGACTGTAAATTTTCACGATGTCTGAAAATATTGTGGCAGTAGAATAAATATCTTGCAATGTTGTTGTGAACATTCTGTGATAATTTGGTAATTTTTTATTTTTAGGAAATTTTGTGTAAATTCTGTATACTGCCGTTATGCCGCCGGATTTTCGTACAATTTCTGAATTTGTCCGGATTTGTTCTGAATCGAATTAATTATTCGTATGATATTGGGAGCCATAAGGGGAAGGTGTTGTATGCACAAGGAAGCTATAAGGAGAAGTTCTGTATATCTGTTCTGTTTTGATGCTATGAGCACAATTGGGAGCTATAAGTGGAAGTTCTGGTGCTATGAGCACAATTAGGAGTTATAAGAGGAAGTTCTGGTGCTATGAGCACAATTGGGAGCTATAAGGGGAAGTTTTGAAATCTGGAAGGAATATCTGTTCTGAATTTTTGTTCTGGTTTGATATGAATTTATGATTTCCGTACGATTCTGTTTGTTCTGATATGACTTCTGATCTTATATGATTTAATCTAATTTCTAATTTCTGTACGTTCTGTCAGCTCTGATGTGATGTATTTCTGTTCTGTTTTGTCCGATTCTGTTCTGATTTCTGTACGGATTTGGTCTGATGTGTTTGGTGTGGATTCTGAGAATTTTGATTGGAGGTTTGATGTCTTGCTGAGCTGTTGTAGCTCATCCTTGTTTTCTGCGTGGTTTTCAGGTTCTGGGAAAGAGAAGGAAATCTTGGAGTAGGATTTCAGAGTCTGATCTGTGATAGGTATTTTGTACTTTTGATTTTTGTACAGTCATGGCTTTTCTGTTCTGTTATTTCTGTCTGAAAGCCATGAGCTGTATTTGTATATGATTCATTTGAGAAAGAAAAAGATAGTTGATCTGTTCCGCTGTATTTTGATGTTTATAGTAGCTCTGTGTGTCTGTTTCTGTGTGTAAATGTTTGGAAGAAAGTTTTGAAACAAATTCCAAAGCCAGATCCTGGAATCAGTTCAGTCAGCTCAATTTTGGCCACGACCCGATACGAGCGGGATCCGTCCCGGTCGGGTTGGGTCGTGACACCAACCCTGCTTGGAATGACAAATTCTTCTTCCGAGTGGACACCGACTTCCTCCGTTCAGACATCGCCGCCGTCACAATTGATATAAAACAGGCCTCCTTAATGGCACTCCGGCCCGACCCGGTCATTGGGACGGCAAGGCTAATTCTTAGCACAGTGAACCCGTCCCCGATGACCCAATTCATGGCGGTTCAAGTTCGACGGCCGAAATCATTACGGCCGCAAGGGATACTAAATTTAGGGGTGGCGGTGTGCTCGGAAATTGAGATGGCAAAGAAGGATTTTGTCGGCCCAATGAGTTCGAGGAGGAGAGAGGACCGGGGGGCGGTGGGGAGGGAGTTCGGGATGAAGGAGGAGGTGGGAAGGTGGGTGGTTGATAAGGAGAGGAAGGCGCTGCAATTGAAGCTGGAGAAGTGGAGGACGGAGATCTCGCCGGCAGCTGTGGATCCACACAGAAAGTTGCCCCGGGGGAAGAAGGAGAAGGCGGAGGAAAGATTGTTTGGCTGCTTCACCTGCGGCGGAAGAAGGGATTGAGCACCAGCGCAGATGGTGATTTGACGCTTGTTGTGTATCGAATTCTAAATATTTGATAACTAAATTATGAATACGATTCTGTGTATCAATATTATGCTTTTGAATGAGCAAATCAATGGCAATGCGTCAACATTCATTGACAAGAATCTATGGAACACATTCAGAATCTATGGAACACAAGAAGTTGAATTAAATTTCATAAGTTGATCTAATCTATGGAACACATTCAGAAACATTGGAAAGTGACAATTTCATAGAGAGCTGAAGTTCACAAAAAGGAGTTAGTTATAGATTTTTTTTTTTTTGGACATTTAGAACATTTAAAGCAAACTCATACACACAATGCATATACAAAGACTTAAAACTCAAGACCCCTCAGTTGGAAGCCTAAGCTCTCAGCCAATAGATCAAAATGAGTTGTGTATTATAGGCATTTTAAATTGAATGTTCCTCATACTTGAGTTCATTGTACATAAAATTCAAAGCTCAACATTCATCAGCAAATTAAGGCTTCATTTGAGATGACTTTTTTGTTGTTTTTAAAAACAACTTTTTAATACAAAATTTTTAATTTTTATACTAAAAATGTATTTTAAGAATGAATAAAAAAGCTGTCTCAAATAAAGCATAAAGCATACGAGTAATCTTATATTTTAATTATACATACCCAAAACAAACTTTAGAAAAACTGTCTACAAAATTAGTTGATAGTTTATTGCACCTAAATTACCAGTGCTCAGACTGTGCTATCAAACAGCATAGTCAATGACCCTCAACCCAAATATAAGTTATGCTAAAAATGATGGGTTGACTGTATGGGTGTGAGTCAAAGTCAAATTGAGAGTCCGCCCGAGCTCAATTTGATTAATAGCTTGTGAGTCGAGCTCGACGAGCTAACACGTCAAGCTTAAACAAAGCTCCTAAAAACTATTAACATAAAATTCATTTAAAATAAATTAGCATTCAAATTTTAAGTACAAAGTATTTAAAAAAATTTGTTATATGCTAGTTCCTGTCTAGACTTTTTTTTTTTTTCTTGATACTGAAAATAATATCTTATCTGTTTCTCGCAAGTTGCTGACAACTACCCACGCATTTTCAAATACTTGCTATTAGAATTGTGCAAAACCTTACCTAATCGATCCTCTTACGGTTGACTACTCCGGTGGATCTTTCTCGTCCTAATTGTTGTAGCCGTTCACTGTTGTAGCATTTCTTCAAGCTTCTAGTATGATAAATACTGCTCTCCGTATGTTGTGCAACTAATTTCTATTAACCTTTTACCAGGTTTATGCCGTATGAGTATTAAATCATTGAAATACCCATGCAAAGCTAGCTATATGATGATTCTTCTTCTTCAAACTTTCATCCTTGTCTCATTTGATTTTTTTTTTTTCATCAAATAAGCTAAGTTTATTGAGTCAATCATCATTACATTAGTTTGGTCCCAAGTACAAATAAAAAAAAAAAAAAAACCTAATTCTAACCCCAGCTACAAAAACCTTCTACGCAATAAAAGCAAACTAATTGATAGGACATACTTGAGTTTGCAAGTAACCATAAGGCATATACTTGAGTTCGCAAGCAAATCTATCAATGATTGGTGAAAACAACAAGAATAATACGAAATCTGGGTGAAAATCAGCACCAAAACAAAAGATTGCAATAAGAGAATCAAAGCCAACAAGCACAAAAAACAAGAAAAGTGATCCTCAATTCGAGAGGATCATCTCTCCCAAATCTCTAGACAAGATAGTCTAGAGCCCAAGACGCTAAGGAACCACAATAGAAATCAAATCAAGCATGACTATCCCTAAAACATCTCATGCTATTTAATACATAAACTTTTCTAATCAAATTTCCCTCCCAAGCCCTAACCGCCCCTCCTTTTCAAATTTGAACTCAATTGAAATAGTTGGACCAAATATTGTGGGCGGCAAACTTAGAGGAGGCAGGACTAGCCCGCCTCCTATACACACGAACCGGCAAATTCAGGAGCAACCGGCCTATCACTAACACATACATTATATATGCAAGTTTCAAACATAAGACCTCTTGATTTATAATCAAAACTCTCAACCAACAAATCAAGTTGAGCTGCAACCTTAATCATTTTCTCATTTTCATAATAAACAAACCGGCTCATGCTCAAACCTTAAGAATAAAACTCAGGCTCGAGCTCGATTTATTGATCAAACCAACAGTTTCTCGAGTAATCTTGACCCAGTTACACCCCTTCTTGATTATCTAAAATGTAGCAGCCTTTTGAGTTTCCACGTCCAGCACATTGGCTGGGCAATAGATACGCTTCTGTATCGAACACTGCACGTCCTTTAATCTGAAATTCTGAATAAACTCATCGGAGTGCCGCAATGATTTAAAAGTTGAAACATTTGGTACTAAAAAAAAAGCAACCATTCACTCAACACAACATTGCAGAATTAGAAATAAGTGCTAGTAAGGTCTTAAATATTGCAATCTTCATCGAACATAGCAAAAGTTTACACTAAACAGGGAATATTTCAAGTAATTTTTAAAATTAAAGATAGTTCACAAAAAAACAACTAACAAAACGCAGATAACTGCTATAAAGCAGAGCAAACATTAAAATTGGAAACGTTTAAAAAGCAGTGGGAGCAGCAGCGGCTGCCCTCTTCCTCGGTGCAGCTTGGGTTCCTGCAGGTAAAACAACAATATCGTTAAGATACAAACTTGGCTTATAGATTATCTCAATTTAGACAATCAGAAAATGAGATAAAATCCCAAAAAAATCAAGAATGTGCTAAAGATTCTATAGAAAGTGGCTTATAATACCTTCTCTAAAGTTGCTTTTGAACCTTCGAGGTAAATGGCGAAGGTACCTCATCCTGCCTGTGCCAGTAGTCTTCCGCCTGATTGCTTTGATACTCCAGTTGTCTGATTCATGATTTGAAACGATTGGAAAGAAAGTTAGGTTGATCCTACCGACAATCTTTGAAATAAGTACCAGATCATAAAAAGAAGTATTTAATGAAAGAAACTTGCTTACTTCAATGCTAAATGACGTAAAGTTAGTTATTCATTTGTTGATTATATTACTAATACCAGCCTTTACAAAAAGCAACAACAACACACGAGGGGTTTGCTATATAAATTCTTTTTCTCCATTATGTCATGTTGTTAAGAGTCAATTTCTCATTTAAATCTAATAAAGAAATGTCATTTCTAATATTTTCTAACCAAGTCTATTTAGGTCTACCTCTACCTTTCTTAACATAAGTCAAATCTAATACATCTACTTTCCTAAATGGGCATCAGAAGGCCGCCATTATATCAAACCAAACCATTTAAGGCGACTCTTTCTAATCTTATCTTCCACTAGAGCTACTCCAACATTTTCAAGTATATGCTCATTTTGTATCCGTCTCTAAGCCACTCATCCACATGAGCATCCTCATCTCTTCAACATTTAACTTAATATTATGCTTCTCTTTTAATGGCCAACATTATGCACCATAAAGCATTACAGGTCTTATTACCATCTTATAGAATTTTCTTTGAGGGAGACTTTTTCTATCATAAGCATTTACAATAAGCCATGTCAAAAAACAAATGTTTTAGTTTAGCAAAAGCTTAACAATGAATTTGCATTAAAATGATAATTCCACTAATAAATAAATAAATAATACAACCTGACAAAATTAATTATAACTGCATGTTCATGTTGACCATAAGGCCATATCATTCATCAAATAGAACTACTTTTACCATAGAAAATTGAAAAATATTAGTAAACCCCCCTGTTCCAGACAGCATAAACAATATGATTCACAAATCAGTTGAAATAGGGAGGATTACCAAGCTGTAGCTGCTTATTGATCGTATAAGCAAATCGTTACAACATCCTCTGTAACGTCCAGTTCAGGACAGATTTCAGATTGCCCAAAGCTTAAGTTTACAATGGTTTTTTTGTCATCAAGAAGTAAAGAAAAAACTACTGTAATGATGTAACTGAATATAATTTTAAAAAAAAAAACATGCAAGTGGCCATTTCCCACATTTATCAAAATCCAACCATTTACCATCATCAAGACTCCAGTTCTTGATAATCTAAATAATAGACTAGGTATTAAAAAGATTTCAGTTAAACAATATAAACAAGATTTTAATCAAATTAGATATATAAGAATCAAAGATAATAATATCGTAGCTAACAATCTAAGCAACGAAAAACAGATGAAAAACAATCCTGCAATAAAATTTTGCATGAGTTTAAAAATATATTGAAAAAACAAATGAAAAAAATAATGATGTATATTATAAAATTAAAAAGGAGTTATCAGGGAAGGAATTGCATAAAGGTGAATTCTAAAGTTCAAATGAGATGCTTACTAACATATCTCATTCAGAGTTCTAAGAAAATCTACAGTTAGCCAAATGAGCGAATAAAAAACATTTTGACGCCAGTTATATGGAAGAAGAAGATTGTGATAACTACAAAGAATTCAAACATATAAGTCATACAACAAAGCTATGGAAGAAAATTATGATAAAAAGACTCAAAAGAATTTTACACAAACATCAAAAAATCAATAATGGAAACAATTTCATTCCTAAAAAACCGATGAAAAAAGCATTGAAAATAGAAAAATGATCTTCATATGATTTGTAATGATCTTAAAGAGATACAACTTAGTATCATGAGAATTGACTTGGTGCACTTGAGAAAAAAATCCATGAGTCAGGTTGGGCTGTCAAAAAAGCTCATCATCCACGATTCATCTCATTAAGAAGCTTGTATTGTATTTGATGATGTGTCCATTAAGCAAACCAAACACAAACAAATATTTTGAACTCAGATTTTTAAATGAGCTAAACCCAACAAACTTTTGTTCAATCATGTTCGGCTCATTATTGGCTCAAAATAAATAAACAGATGAATATATCTTTAATTTAAATATTATAATTTTTATATTTTTAAGATTTACTAATTAATTAATGGATAAACACATTCACAAAAAATTTTAAACAGAGTCAACTACAAATAAACTAAATTTCAAATGAGTAAAACTCAAAAAAAAATTGCCAAATCACTCAAGCTCTGCCCATTTAACACCCCTAATATAAATGCCATGTTTAAACTATTATTAAAGAAATATGGCAAAGGGAAATTTAGTGTTATATTTGGTGATGAATAAAGAGTATTCAATTAAAATGAGAATGCATCAAAGATATATATTCAATTCAAACATTTATGTGTTTGTTATGAATATGCTTATATGAATAACCTCATATTCAAAGTCAGACACATTAGTGCATACATTTCATGTCATGTATAATAAATTTTAATTAGTGTGGCGTCGACTAAAATCAATAACAAAGGAGAAACCAATTCGAAGATAAATGGTTCAAGAATAGCAAAATATAAATCAAGAATATGACATACTCTTTTGGTAGGTATAAAATTAGCATTTATTAGCCAATATTACTAATGGTACATGAGTGTGATAGATTTACGTATCTCAAACTGCTATATAGAAAAATAATGATATTGAAAAGCATGTAAGTTCTATGACTAAGCTCCTAAAGATGGATGTTTAATAGAGTATTCTTGAATAATTTAATGGATATTAAAAGTAGATTTTACAAAATTGCAATTACATAAGCTATCTTGTATGAATTTACGCAATCAGATTAAAAAAACACAAATAGTTAAGTTTGACTAAAAATAGAATGTTAAAATATAAGTTTGGCGAAACAGTGAAGAAAACATTAAGTAATAAGTATATTAAAAGATTGTGTTAATAGCATCTATTGAAGATAAGGTAAATCATAAGAATGAAAACAAATGGAGAATAATGATTCAAATAACTAAAAACGGTTGGGGTAAAGATGATGGCAAATCATAATAATGAAAACAAATGGAGAATGATGATTCATGTAACAAAAAATAATTGGGTTAAAAATGATAATGATGGGGTATTTCTAACCCAATATCACTAGTAATATTCGTAGAAGTCCTAATTTTTATCATTTCAATGTCTTTTAAAATAATGTTTAGAAAATATTAAGACGACATAGTTATGACTATTAGCACACCGTGAGGACTGCCAGCACACCATGAGGATCACCTTCCTCTGCTACCAAACCTGATCCACTGCACCTGCCATAGCACTCTGCCACCAGCCGTTTAGCACATTCTATATAACCAATTGTCTTCTACTTATCTCTATATA
The DNA here is from genome assembly GCA_022539455.1 of Dendrobium nobile. Lineage (NCBI taxonomy): Eukaryota > Viridiplantae > Streptophyta > Magnoliopsida > Asparagales > Orchidaceae > Dendrobium > Dendrobium nobile. Next base: position 43,132,621 of record CM039730.1, read on the forward strand.
TATAAACACTCAGGTATCTGAACATATACATACAATGCTACATTATCTTATATGAAAAAAAAAATTCTCTTTTGTTGTTCTTCTTCTTCTCTGCTACTCAATCTGTTTCGAAGGTCCTTGCATGGTATCAGAACCTCAGCTTAACCGCAATCTACCTACAGTCTAATGGCCAATCAAGAATCAGTTGCTTCCCTCCCACCAAACTCCAACCTTTCCGCCTCCATGGCTGAGTTCATTGTACCTCCTTCCCTCAAATTCCTCATAACTAACCTCAAGCATATTGTCCCTACACAACTTACCAATAACAACTATAACATTTGGGAACTGCAAATCTATCAGCACTTCTCCGCCAAAGGCTTTGAGGGCTACCTCACCGGCCCTTCATCTACTTTTGCAAATGCCGCCTACCGCCTATGGTATCTTATAGACCGCAACCTAATATCAACTCTCTTCTCCACCATATCACCATCTGTATTACCTTATGTGCTTACTCTTTGCAGCGACACGAGGTCTGGATCACCTTGGAAAAACGTCTACAATCCACAAATCGCTTCCGCGTCGTTCAACTCAAAAACGAGCTTCATCATATTCAAATGCGCGACTACTCAATGACCCAGTACCTTGCTCAAATCAAGTCCCTCATGGACAACATTGCAACGGTAGGCTCACATATCGACTCCGAGGACATCATCCAAAACATCCTAAATGGCCTTCCCACCACCTCCAACTCCTTCAAAACAACTATCCGCACCTCTCTGAATCTCATTAGCTTAGATGCCCTCTACTGATTAATGTGCAGCGAGGAAATCAATCTTCTGAACAAAGATCTCAAAGAAACCACTCATCCATTGGATACTACTGCTCTATTCTAAAAACGCATTGGCCCCGCACGCAATCGCTCCACAAGCAACAATCCTATTCGTCCCTCACGTGGCCAAGAAACCACACCTCACCCATCATTCTCCTCCAATTGGCCGCCCTTGTCCACACCAGCTCTCTCCAACCATCTTACCTGCCAAATTTGCGGCAAACCGGGACACTGGGCACTCAACTGTTGGCAACGCTGCAATCTCCACTTCGCGCCAACCTCCTCATGGAACTCATGTGCTCTGCTCACACAGCAGCATTCATGTCCCATGACCGAATGAGTACTTGAATATGGCACTTCAACCCATCTCACATCGGACGCCCCTAATCTATAACAACCCACACCATATCAAGGGGTTGATTCCATCTCCAAAGCCAACGGTAGCTCTCTCACCATACAGCACAGTGGCCACGGCCTCCTCCCTCTAACTGATTCCACCCGTAAACTTTGTCTTCAAAATCTCCTCCACGTTATGTCTCTCTCTCACTACCTACTCTCTATATCTAAACTAACATCTGACAATAACGTATCTATTTCCTTTGATGCCCATGACTTTGTCATCAAGGATCTACAGGACAATCAAACTCTACTACATGGTCACTGTCATGATGGCATCAACAACTCAATTGTGCTCCATGTACAACTACTTCCACCTCCCTTTGGCAGGCGCATCTGGCCATCCCCATCACCGTCTTTTATCTACATTAGCTAAACACATACCATCTTTATGTAATTCCTCTTATTCCTACATGTGTATCTCTTGTAATGTGGTTAAAAGTCACAAGCTACCTTTTAATACAAGCAATTCATCTTCCACTACACCATTTCAACTGATTCATTTGGATGTCTTGCGGTGTTGTTGCCTTCTCTCAACGGCTACAATTATGTTATATTCAAAGCTGACTTCACAAGGTTCTGTTGGTTATACTTAATGAACTCCAAGCAATAAACATTCAATAAGTTTCAACAATTATGTTCTCTAATTAAAAACACATTCAATTTCCACGTCAAAGCTCTACAGTCCGATGGGCCAGCGAATTCACAAGCAAACTCTTCAGAACCTATCTGCTTAACCACGACATCACTCACCAAGTGAGCTATCCTTACACCCCAAACATAATGGATTAGCTGAACACAAGCACCGCCACATTCTCGATCTTACCAGGACACTCCTTCACGCGGCTCACCTTCCCCTACACTTCTAGGTTTAGGCTTTATCAACCTCAAACTATCTCATCAATAGCCTCTCCACCAAAGCCATCTCCCTACAAATTCCCTACCACAAACTCCACGGCCATCCTCAATCCTACACTCATCTCCGAACATTTAGCTGTCCTTGTTTCCCTTGGTTGCAACCTCAAGCCCCTAACAATCTCTCACCTCGCTCTCAAGAATGCATATTCCTGTGTACTCAACTTCTCATAAAGGCTATAGATGCCTCAACCTTCACACCAACATAATTCACATATCCTGTCATGTTGTGTTCCATGACCAAATATTCCCATACCACTCATCAACCACCACATCTTCCGCCCCCGCCCCCGCCCCCCACCCCCCCCCCCCCCCCCCCCACACCACCACTTATTCTCCACTTCTCCAAGTCCCCACATCCCATTACCTCATCCTCTTCAACAAAATTTGCTCCCACACCATCGCCAACTCCAAAACTTTCTACATCACCCACTCTCCCACCAGGCAATGCTAACTCATCAACATCTAACTCTCCCACAAACCCAAAGACCACAATCCCTAAACCTCCATCATCCTCATGCCACCCCATGCAAACCAGATTGAAAACAAGCCACCCACGACCAAAAATAATCTTCGACATCTCAGCCACTCCATCACCTCATTCAACCCCCACCTGATATACCCAAGCAATTTGACTCCAACCTTGGCAGGTTACTATGTATACTGAGTTCCTTGTACTTCAAAAGCATGATACCTGGTCCCTCACTCCTCCCCCATCTGACATACCAATTCTTGGATGTCGTTGGACATTCAAAACAAAACTTTGGCCCGATGGTCAAGTTGGTCGTTATAAGGCTCGTTTGGTCCCCAAGGCTTCACACAGGTGTATGGCATCAACTACACTTAGATGTTTAGGCTCATCGCCAAGATGCCCACTATTTGAATTCTTCTTACCTTAGCTCTTCATCGTTACTGGTCCATCCTTCAAAAGAATGTCTCTAACGCCTTCCTACACGACGAACAATGAAGTATACATGATACAACCGCCTGGGTTTATTGATTCTCAGTACCCTAACCATGTTTGTAAGCTGCACAAGTCCATTTACGGACTCAAGCAAGCCCCTTAACAGTGGCTCCACAAGCTAACTTCATTTCTTCTTCACTTCAGCTTCTTTTTCAGCAAACCCAACCCACTTCTCCTCACCTACTCAAAATCTATCATATAATTGTATTTATTGATCTATATTGACAATATCCTTCTTGCCAATAATGATTTCTCCATCATTAAGAACCTCCTCTCGCAATTACAGACCACCTTCTCCATCAAACAATTCGATGAGGTCTCTGTATTTCTCTGCATTCAAGTCACTCAGACAGACGCAAGCTTCTTCCTACATCAACAACACTACACTCATGACCTGTTAATTGCAGTTGGTTTCGCAAATTGTAAACATGCTCTCACACTGATGTCCCTCAAACCCCCACAAGGAAAATCTGTCGATCAACTTTATAGTGACCCACAGCTCTATCGCAGATTTGTTGGCTCCCTTCACTATTTAACCATCACAAGATCGAACATCAACTTCGCTGCCAATTTGATATGCCAACATATGCACCAACCGACAAATAGGTACTACAAATCTCCCAAATGGCTCCTTCGGTATGTTCAAGGCGCACTACACTATGGCTAACTACAGGTGATCTTCAACTCCGCACATAAGTTGATGCAGATTGGGCTGCCGACTCCACTGACCGAAAGTCAATCATTGGCTTCTGCACATTTCTAGGGAACAACCTCATCTCTTGGTGTGTCAAGAAGCAGGTAATTGTGGCCAAATCTTCGACTAAAGCAAAATACCGCTCCCTCTCATCCACCACTTTTGACATCCTATGGCTTCGTCACCTAGTGATTAAATTTCAGCTACCTCAAACCTCGCGGACCACCATCTATTATGACAGTACTTCAGCTATAACACTCGCAAACAGTGCGCTATTCCATGCTAGGACCAAACATATCGAAATTGATTACCACTTTATCAACCAGCACATAAAAAACAAGGCCATAACAGTTTCTCACATCAACTCAGCTAATTAACTTGTTGACCTCCTCACAAACTCAGTTCTGCCAGTCCTGCTCCACTGCATCTTCCATAGCAGTCTGTCATCAATCGTTTAGCACATTCTCTATAATCAATTGTCCTTTACTTATCACTATATATATACACACTCATGTATATAAACATATACATACAATGCTACAATAATTTATATGAAAATTAATTCTCTTCTATAATTCTTCTTCTTCTCTGTTAATCTGTTTCATAGGTCCTTTCAATGACATCTTATCATTACTCCATTAATATTCATGAATTCATTGTATCAAGAGTGACCGTATAAAAAAATATTTTAATTAGTTAAATGGGGCTCACAAAAAAATCTGGTGACAACATGTAGCAATACTTTAAATTTTTATACTTACCATGTATGCAACCCAAAAAATAGCCTTTCTATGGAAAACTCTTTGATGGTTAGTTTCATGCATTAAGAAAAACAATGTAAGGCATCTACCCTTGCAAACAAGAAATCTATTTATCCTATGTCAACTAGCATGCAACACTTAACAGTGATGAAAATAGAATAATAATTCATAAAGTGTTCGGATATGGCAAGTAATAATAAAGATGTGTTGCCGCCTATTGAATGTTCAATTCTAAAAAAAACTCGCACGTTAAGAATAGGTAGTATTTAGACAAATATACTAAGAATGCATGTAATACAAAGAACTTTTCTTTCCAAAAGAATTCCAAAATGGATGATTCCATGCAATAGGAAAAGTAGGATAAGTAATATTTCACCACAAGCAATAAATTAGCTAAGTGTATTTTCGTAAGGCATTTCACATTCCACAATAAAACTTTATGCAAAAGGCAAATAAAATAACATAGAATAACATTGAATAAGATGAATTATAGCAGAAAACTACAATAAATGTTTGGGCGAATAATCGACACCAACTAGAAATAAATAATACCAACCCGAACAAGTTCTATTAGCAAGTCCTTTCATGCACAAAGCAAATGTGGGCAGCAGAACATTTAGACTCTCTTTGTTAAAAAAATCAAATTTTATACGCAAAAACAATGTTTCTTAACAGCCCACACTGGCAATAATAACAAACTGCTTTAGGGATCAAACATTTATGAGAATAATCATCTTCTATTGTCTTTCTAGTTACAATTAATAGTATAACATCAAAACTCAGGTGATGAATATGGACTTGTGTATAAAAGAGTGATTAAATACCTCCAATTTCATTAAAAAAAGAAATATTCCAACAAAATCATACTTTAATCTAGAGTTCAAAGTTATTTTTTGAACTTCAACCAGGTACTTGTCACCAAAACTTCCAAAAAGAGCAAGTATCCCCAACATCCACATAACCTTTCAACGCAAACTAAAGATCAAGCATACAACTTAAATTTTAGAACAAAAAATATATTATATATCTGTTCTTTTGAAACTGGGAAAGAGCAATAAAGAAGAAAAATGAAATTAAGATAAACATAATGAAGCACGTAAAAGATTAATAAAAGAAGAGTCATTGAACAGAAGTTCTCTCTTAGCTTTCAATTAAAAAAAAAAAAAGAGAAAAAATATCTTACCAACGAATTGGAATTGTGGCCACGTTTATTGGCAGCAAATGTATAGATAATAAAAATCATTGCTACAGTTTGATGACATATAACATCAACATATGCAATTCATAAACAAACGAAATCTCAATGCTTGTCCGATAATGGCCATCCAAACATAAAACTTCATAATTATAAAAGTAGCAAAAAATCAAAGAACATTACAGAATATTGAACTTGCATATCCTGCAAACAATAGCATCCTCAAATATCAATAAAAACTGTTAAACATCTCAGTCTAATCAGAAAACACAAAACATAAATTGCACGATTACTCCCAAAAAGTTCGAGAACAAAAAAGGTCTGAATCCTTGCTTACACTTGCGGATGCGAGCGGCCGGATAGCCGCAGGAGGAGCATGTGCTCTTCTGCAGGTGAAAGCTCCTTCTGCCGCACCTCACGCAAAGCGTGTGAGTCTTGTTCCTCCGCTTACCGAAAGAGCCCGTGCCTTTACCCTAAAAAGAAAAAATCAAGCAGCATTAGAGCTTACAAGCTAAAATTCGCGTTTTACATCATGGATCTCACCATTTTCGCTTGGCGGACTGCGTGGAAGAGGCAGCGTATGAAACCCTAAAAAGATCGAAGTTCTTATTGAAGGCCTTCTTATAGTTCCATGCCGTGAATTCAATTACCTTTTTACCCTTTTTATTTAAAATTTCTACTAGTTTATTATTTTTTATGATATCATTAAGGTAATGTTAATCAGAAGACAATTATCATGCTATAGCAATTAAAAAATGATGTTTGGCAATCAAATGATGTTGGTTAGATAACGACAAATATACGATTTGTAATAACTCTTATGTACATTAGATTAATAATTTATTAATACCGTGTTAATGATCAAATAGAACCACATTTAAATTCTGACATTTCTGAAATTTTTGCATAAGAGCATTGTGGCACTGATCTAGTTAGCACGGTGATTTTTGCCTCTTTGTTTGGAGAGTTCTAAGCTGGTAGGCGCAATGGCATTGTAGTTGGGCACTGCAATGCCAATGTCTTGGATCTCTTGTGTTATGGGGGCAATGCTGTGACGTTTGTACTAAGTCTCTAGAAAAAATTAATATTTCATTTCATTATCCATTTTATTTCACAAAACCCATAAAAAAAACCCCTATTTTCAATCGTTATAGTTGGGGGTAAGGAGAGAGAGAGAGAGCAGCAGAGAGAGGAGAGAACATGTATGATGTTTTAACTAAATTGATCAGGATAAGGGCATGTATAAAATGGGTAAAAGCTATTGTATATGATATATACATAAAGTACATGACATGCAAAGTATTATAGTGCATCTGATATGACATACATTCTAACATTAATATATTTCTATATTTGTTATACGAGTCTATTGTAATTCAATTGTACAAGAATGATTTATATGTTGTTTGTTTCGTTAGATATGCACATTGAATATGATAATGTTATTCATTATACTATGAATAATTTTGGCATATATGTGTAAATAAGCATGGTTGGCTAGTGTCATTGATTGATTCAAGCCGGATGTAATAAGATGCATTGTACAAGAGAGTGAGATGATGAGCTTTCATTTAAATGAGATGTTTGTAATGTGAACCCAGTACTAAATACAAGAAGGGAATCATATGGGAATAATATAATATATGTCATGAGTGATGGCTCTTAGAAGAAGCCACCTAACTGTGATTTGACTATCACTAATTATGACCTGTATGATAAGATGCATGAAAAATATATGATTAAGGAGAGAGAGAGAGAGCAAAAGAGAGAGGAGAGAACATTTTGTTTTAGGAAATTTTCATCCATCAACCTATTTAGCAAAATTATTCTAATCAAGGTAATTTACTTTAACTCAACTTTTATTTTTGATAATTTTAATTTTACTCAATTGATCTTTCCTAAATCTGATTAGAATGTATTATCTCCTAATTTTAAAAAGTTTTCACTGTGTAACTTCTTATATGTACTATAAATGATTAATCTAAACAAGTTAATATGATCATATTATAATTTTACATGTACGATATTTTAACTAAATTAATCAGGATAAGGGCGTGTATAAACTGGGTAAAAGCTATTGTATATGATCTAGACATAAAGTACATGACATGCAAAGTATTATAGTGCATCTGATCTGACATACATTCTAACATTAGTATATTGATATATTTGTTACACGGGTCTATTGTAGTTCAATTGTACAAGAATGATTTATATTTTGCTTGTTTCATTAGATATGCACATTGTACTATGAATAGTTTTGGCATATATGTGTAAATAAGAAGGGTTGGCTAGTGTCATTGATTGATTCAAGCCAGTTGTAATAAGATACCTTGTACAAGAGAGCGAGATGATGAGCTTTCATTTAAATGAGATGTTTATAATGTGAACCCAGATCTAGAAACAAGAAGGGAATCATAAGGGGATAATATAATATATGTCATGAGTGATGGCTCTTACAAGAAGCCACCTAACTATGATTTGACTACCACTAATTATGACCTGTATGACAAGATGCAGAAAAAAACATATTATTAAATATGTTTCTTGGCTTAAAATATTTATGTATTTTGTGTATATAACATAATTTAATTTGATTAAACATGATATATTAAGATATATGCACATGCCAGTGATAACTTGACTAATATTACAGAAATATGACATGCATTCATAATCAATTTCACATGTATATATGTGATGTGCGTACCTTGATAAGCTTGGATATGTTGCATTGATAATAATGATAATTGTTTTGTCCTTATAATTGATACAAACTGAAAAAGTAACTAAAACATTGCATATGATAGTAGTTATGTAATCCATTAATAAAATTAATGTGATTACACTAATTCATATGCTATTATATAATAAAACATTTCATGTGATGCACTTGAATAGGATTGAATATGAGATTAAAAATATGTCCTATGTTTATTGTTCACATTGATTGATACTATTTTATATTGATCTAATTTAATGAAATGTATGCATATTGATTATGTTTTGTGTGGGTATTATAGTTATATATTATGGAAACCAATTGGGTTGTTAGTTTTATCGATTATGTTGTTTATATATTTCAAGGATGGATAAGGACTCAATAGAGTGCGGCTGGTTCAGTTTTACTAGTTATACATATTTTAATTTTTGTTGCTCTTTTTTTTTTTCATGAATGTTCTTGATAAAGTTGTGCGAGTGATGAAATTCATGACTATTGTAAATGATTCTTTTGGGACTTGATAGTAACATATGTTTTGATGTTGATATGAAATGAGTGTTAATTTCACTATAAGTTAGAATATAAATGGTTGTAATGGCTTTGGGAAATGAAATAAGAAGATAAAAGACAATTCTTTCCAAATAGGTTGTGGGTATATGTTTGGTGTCTCCTATCATCCAAGTTATCATATTAAGGGTACATTTAAGTTGGGTTGGGGTGTGACATGATGATAGTCGAATGATGGGATATAAACTATCATAGCTAGAGGACAATAGTTAGATGGTGAAATTCAGACGATGATGATCTAATGATGGAAGTCAAACAATGGCGATATTTGTAGGTGATCGTCAACATCAAAAATCAAGTATAGCTACTGACTTTTTCAATGCTCCAAGCACTTTCCAATCTCAAAAAATTCCACTCATGTGGAGAATGCGGGTCTATTATTGTGGCTTGGGAGCAATATTTTGATAAATCAAACCATGATTTCATAACACTATAAGATGTCTCATACTGAATCTTTTGATTATAAATTGATTATTTGGTGTTTAAATACCTTAATGATATGGGGCTTTTTCGATTCGTCTCGTCGAGCTGCTATATTTGATCATAAGCATATGAGATTTATAGACCATTTAATCCTTTGATTAATGTCATGATTTTTTCAATCATACTTCATGTGCATAATTTGGGCTCATTTGACGGGAGTCGCATCACGCGACTGACCGTTGACGCAGAGTCGCGGACTGAGCGATTGCAACTCGACTCGATGCGTCGGAGTCGGGTCTTTTCGCGGGCAGGGCGGGTAGAAGACCCGGGCAGAACCAATTCCGGGTCAGTTTCCGGTTATTTCCGAGTTTCCGGGTCTACCCTAACACGACCCAAAACTCAAATCAGGTCAGTTATTTGAACATGAACCTGAACCGTTTACTAATTAGGTTGAACCGAACATGAATTTTTTCAGGTCGGGTTCAGGTCATGTTTTGGGTCGTGTCAAAATTTGACACCCTAACTTTGAGTCTAAAGGAAGTGTTTGGTATCATATTAGATTAACTTTAGTGGGATTTAGTAAATCCTATAAATCTGGATTTAATAAATTCTGAGGCTACTAAATCCTGAAAAGTATTTGGTATGATAAATGTTAAATCCTGTTAAATTCTAAGAAGATGTTTAACAATATATTTCAAAATTTATGGTAGTCAGAGATTTAAATTGTATGATTATCAAAATTATTAAGTTTGAATTACTCATTAATTATTATTTAAACTATTAATTATATATTTAGTGATATATATTTTAAGTTATATTAATTAAGCTAATTATGTTATATTTAATTACTAATATATCATTAATTATTCAATTAAGTTAAATTAATAAAATTATTTTAAATTATATTAATTAAGTTAAGCATTAATAACTTAAGAGGCAGAGTGCGTTTCATCTTCTATTTTCGTCGTTGCAGTTTGGTTGCTTCGCCGGAGGTGCAGAGAGATTGCACACGTCGCTTCTTCGGCTCCTTCGTGGCTGTTCGACTTCGCTCTTTCGACGATTTTACCTTCCTGTCGGATCGGAAGCTACGACATTTTGATCGGATGCAACAACGGGAGCTCGCTGGCTTTGAAGGTAACTTTCTAACTTTCACGCTCTGCTCCGGCCAAATCCCGTAAATATCGTTAAATACGGGAAATAATAGGATTAGGATTTACCGGGATTTATGCCCTAAATCCGTAAATCCAGGATTTACGGAGTCGCCGGATTTAGATGCGCGCGGAAAGGTGTTTGGCTGGATTTAAGTGAACACAAATCCGATACCCAACACCCCCTAATAGTGTTAGGCCTGTATAGGGCATGCTTTTCCTCGTTTCCATGTCTTCGTTGCTTCTTCGGCTTCGCGTGCTACGGGGTGAAGTAGAGTTTTGAGAGAGTCGCTGAAGGAAGCTGCTTCGCCTCCTTCGACAACGTCGTTCCTGTCGGATCGGAAGTCACGACGGGAGCTTTCCGCCTAGGTAATGATCTTTCACCCCCTTCGCGCGCTTCTTTTGGCTAAAACTATCGGATTTAGGAAAAAGATTCATGTCTGGTTCCGTAGGTTATAATATAATCCATTTTTCCGTTTTTTTTTTGTTTTTTTTTCTGTTGGATAGATTTGTATCAATGAAGGCACTTTTCAAACAACTATGCATAACATATTCGATTTCAACATTGTTATTCGTATCTGTAGGTGATTTTTGGCATGGATATTCCTATTCCCCAGGATAAGTTGGTCCTGGGGCATCCCGAAGAAGCTAGTTCCTCCTTAACTCTAAATAAGTAAGCACACTCATATCCTGGTTTAGCGAATATATGACGTGTTAGTTGTAGGAGTTTACTACTGTATCAATGTTATATCCTTCGTTCAAAAATCATTTGAACTGTCTAATGGGAAAAAAAATATAGATACTTGAACATTGCATTCGTCAATACAAAGTTCCTTTTGTTTTAGTGAGCGAGCATAAATTTCTATTAATCTTTGTAAGTTGACACGAAAAGGTTAATTATGATAAGGCTAATCATCATGATGATGATGAAATTTCCAATGTGTGGTTCTCTTTTACATTTTATGCGGCGATGCTATTCACAAGTTATTGTGAGCTTCCACTTGTTAAGTTTTTTGATAGCTTATGCACATTAATAAAAAACATCTTTCTAGTATGTATTTTCCTTTGTGTACTTTTCATGCAATTGTCAGGAATTCCAACTTTGTTGTTCTGTTATCTCCCGGAAGCTTCAATCCTCCAACATATATGCACATGCGCATGTTTGGTGAGTTTTTTAAATGTCTTCTAATGTTTTTCACTGTTCTTGAAAGTAGGATATCTAATAGTTATATTATGCTTTGTGGTCAAAGATTCATGTCTGGTTCTTGTATTTATTTCTATGATATTTTTTTTTTCTGATAACGAGACATTCACTTGGGAAAATGTGGTGATTACCTTATCTTTCTTACATTGCATTTTACAATTACCTGTAAAATTTGAAAACTTGTAATGCTGCATTATGCTGAAATATTGGAAACTATACTGACCATATGATGAATATGCATATACGGATATGGATCTTAGTATCTATTTTATATAAACCAGAAAGTTGAATTTATATCCATGTTGTTATGTAAACTTATGTAGGGAGGTGGCCTGGTGAGTTGTTGGAAGTCTGTTTTGAGGTTGTTTTGTGCTTAAATTGGAGGAAGTTGGGTTGATTAGGAAATGGATTAGAATTTGAATTTGAAAGGAATTTGTTGGTAAAGGTGCTTCGAAGGGGTTAGGGCTGGGTGGATCATAGGGATTTTAGTGTGATAGTGTGATGGTATGAACATGGAATGGTGATTGCTATAGTGAGGGTCGAGTCCCATGGGGGGGAGAAGGGATCAACCACCATGGGAATATAACTCTTTTGCAAAAGCTTTTACCATCATATTTCTGATCGCAACCTCGTATTTACGACTGTTATCGTCATTTATGATCCGTCATAAAAAACTTTGTGGCAATTAAATTAAGACCTTATAGAATGATCTCAGATATATATTAGGATTGTATTAGGTCGCAAATACATGGTTGTGAAGATCTCCCTTAAAACAAATGACCACTTATTGCGATTGTCTTAATTACAATCTTGAAGCTCCATAATTTTTTTGCGACTAGATTCAGTTGTAACGTCTTATAGACCAGCCATTATTTGGTTGCATTTTGAATTCATACAACATGCAAATACACAAAACGTCAAACAAGACAACTGTCACTATATATGCAATCAATTTTCAAATTAATAACTCAAAATAACCATAAAATTAACTCAATTTCAAAACAATTTGACCCAAGTATATCTGCAATCAAATTTCAATTAACTTAAATTTTATACAAATATTAATATAGTTTCGTGCATTAGTTCCTACGCAATAATTTTAAAAATTGTTGTCATCAACAAGAAACACAAAAAAACTTAAAATGAAGTAAATAAAACTCTCACTCCTCACTTTCATTATTGTTATCATTATTTTCATAGTCTTCATCATCATTATTGCTGTCGTCTTCATTTGTATTATCCTGAGTACCGACCAAAACACCTATTGCTTTTGTTAGCATGGACAATATGCTTTCTTTGACTTCTCACCGTGTAACCAATTATTCTTGATGCTAGCTCCATTTTGCTCTCTATGGGTGGATGATCATCTTCTATCCTCATAACGACCTTCAAAGGTATATATGCGGCCCCTAGTCACCCCCATAGTTTTCATCCATACATAAGGCTTGAACTCATGTGGCGTAGCATCCTCCACACTATATTTTAGCTCATAGTTGCCTCATCGTTTTTGTTGCATATATGTGTCATTGTTACTTATTCTTCATGAAAGTTAGCAAGAAAAATTATAATTCCATGCCTACAACAAAGGCATGGGGAATGAGATTTTATGTAAGTCATTTGTCCCTATCTTCATACGATTCCTTTGGAAGAGCTTAATTTTTGCTTGAGCTCTTTTCAATTATTTTCTTTATAGTGCGTAACACATTAAACAATCATTATAATAAGATATTTATTTTAATATCTTGATATATAAAGCTATTCAAAACTAAAATACTGCTTATGTCATGACCCAACTCAAAATCTTGAATTAACGAGGCAGAAATTGACGATCGAACAAATATCATTATTTTTTGTTAATAATAAATATTTAATAAAATAAATATTCAAATATAACTAAAGAGCTACTAAAATAATTTTCAATCAAAACATACCATAAAACAATTCTTACCTATTTCAATTGACCTTCAGTACACGAAACATTCTTTATTAGCCATTTAATCAACAGAGGATATACCTGAAGTTTCAATTTAATAATTTGAGTTTTCAAAAATAAACTTTATGCTAAAAAAAAACACATGAACACAAACTATGATTGAATAATAAAAAGACTTGTCTTCCTTCAAAATGACAAAACACACACTAAATAGGACACAACAAAGCTTCTGACTACTCTTAGAAGCCACCTTAAATTACATTAAGACAAGACATGACGCAACTATGTTGCAACTTACAAATTTTAAATAGAAGAAAGATACAAATGGGGTGGTAACTGTGGATAGAGAAGAAGGGGTTAGAAGACCGAGACAAAATAATAGAGGGGAAGGGGAAAGGAGTCTAGCTTGCAAAACGGCTTGAGGCTCATGCCTCAAAACGCCTTAAGGCTTACGCCTTGCGTCATGAACAAAAAATGCCTCAATACCTAGCTGCGCAATTTTTAACATTGGTATGCGGTAGCCTTATCGATTGTGTGACATCCTTTTACATGTGAAGTGGGAATACTGTGTTGGGTAGTATTGTCTGGGCCATTGGTTTGTCAGGTTAGAGCCCTCTGTGTGCTTTGATTTGGGTGTTTTTGGAGCTATTGTGCGTTGATCATTGTGGTGTTAAACTTGCATCATTTGGAGGTCATTTGATTGTTGAGATAATTTCTTAAGTCAAAATTTATTGTAGGTTTAGCTTGTTTTGAGTTAGAACTCATGCTTTTTGAAATTTTATTCTTGATTAAACAGAAATTTTTACAATTCCTACAATTATCACACAATATTCTACATCTCTAGTAGATTTTGTGGTTTTTCATCAATGGACTTTGCTTGCTTGATGCATTCTTTGTTAATTATTCATATGCTATAGCTTTTTAGTTGTTGAGGTCATCGTAAATATTTGTCTTATCAGGTTATATGCTTAGTAATGTTGTCTTAAATACGAACTTCCGAATGTCTCACAAGTCACAATTCTTCCTACATATAAGCTGCTCACGCATATCACTTGTTGTGGATTTTTATGCATATGTTTAGAGATATGATGATTATAATGTTCTTTTGGATACTTAGCTAATGCATTATGTGTATTGCGTTCTTGGTTTAGAGCTTGCAAGGGACACATTAAACTTACTTGGATATTGTGTTATTGGAGGCTATATGTCACCAGTGAATGATGCGTATAAGAAAAAGGTACCTTACATTCCATGTGAGTTAGCATCCTCATATGTATATATTTCTAACAATGTTTGTTTTACTTTGTTTAGCTTGTAAGTATTTGTTTTATATTCTATTATTTAGTTTTGTTTGTGGGTCTATAGCTGAGGTATGTAGACGGTTCAGTGATGTACTATTTTGAATTTTATTAGTGACCTTGTAAGTATTTGTTTGATATAATTAGAGTTATTAGATGCTTCCGTTTATGTAGCAAATGTAATGTTAGTGGATGTTTTATATAAACATTTAGATGATGAAAAATATCATATGTTAGGAATGAAAATGTTATTTTTACTTCTATGGCACTCTACAATACTTGTAAGGGATATAGTAGAGTGTTACAACACAATAGAGGAGTTCAACAATTGATATAATATTCATATTTGACGCATCGCTTTTCTATATTGAAAAAAAAAAGCTTCACAACTTATAATGAAGCTGAATTAGTCTATATTTCATTGATAATTTAGCTATATAGTGCAACTAAAAAGCCCAAATTTTCATAAAAATATCTTACATACCTCCCATTATCCCTTAACATAAAACTTTACACAGCAAAACATAAGCCATTTTTTAAACCTGTTTTTACTCAATCTTAACCTTATTTTTCCTATTTTTCATAAAAAAATTGTCAGAATAAAAATCTGATGAGCTATGATGCTTTTAAAGATGTCTAGCTTTATGACATGATTCAAATGTACAAAAGATATAATTAACTTACAAGTTCAATGATTATATGTAATCAAGTAATGCATGCTTTATAATACATCATTAATATATATATATATATATATATATATATATATATATATATATATATATATATATATATATATATATATATATATATATATATTACATGAATGAGATGTATGTAAAGACCACTTAATATTAATATGTTCACATCACATGAATAAAAAAGGCAAAATACACATTATGATACTACAAGAAAAGCAACATCATGTTAATTGTAATTCTTTAATCTTAGATTTAATCACATAGACGTTTCATTTAATTGAACATCTTTTCTTTCACATTTCATATCATATATTACCTGAGAATGTGTCATGTTAAGACGTGTCTAGGTCTAGGTTATCTTTAGCCCATTGGCTTAATCATATTGAAATCACATTGCCTCCATAGCCCGTAGGCTTCATCATATTGAGGTTGCATTGCCTCCATAGTTCTTAAGCTTCCTTATAGCCCGCATGACTCCTTGTATCGAGGTTGCATTGCCTTTGTTTGGGTCATATTGCCCACTGTGGCTGCACTGCCCCTCTTGCACATCACTTTAACATGACATTTTCTCAAGTCTATCTATATTTACTTCATCAATCAATTATAATTTGTCATACATCAATTTAAAATAAACGGGTATACAATGCATTTATAAGAGGTCTGTTCATATCACATGCCTTTCATTTAATAGTGTAACCCATCTATCAAAACATATGATTCCATTCAATATTATGCAGAATTGCTAACGAGTAACATTCTAAACTGGTTCCGGTGTAAGGGTACATTAAAGAGGCTAATGTACTTGCTTTATGTATTAGAAATTACATATATTACCTCCGCAATAAGTTACTTCCGAAATTTGGATAGTTCAAACTAGCCTACGCGAATATGACGCCTACAACGATCCAAATTTTTTCAATTTAACAATTCATACAATTTATATTTGAATCAAATACTTCATTTAAAATTTTAATCCCAAAATGACTTTTACCTCAATATTTCGTCTCCTTATATGCCACTTAAATCTTCACATTTTCCCTCCCAATATATTATGGGATTCCTAAGTAATTATTAATTAAATTTACATCAAAACTTTACACAAAAATAATTATTTACTCCATTTATGCACAAAATATAAAAAATATAATTTCTTGCCTTTTTCCTTCCACTTATTTTCCTTCTCTTCTTTTTCTTTCTCTTCTTCTTCTCTCTTTTCTCTGTTTTCCTTTTACCTGATCACCATCAGCGACCTGCACTTGAACTCCATCTTCCCCCACCAATGCATACATGGATAAGTGACTAAGCCGAACTTATAAATGACCCGGTTATAGTATTTTGTATAAATGAACAATTATCAAAATTTTAACTTTAGGAAATTTATTCAATTGACATTTAATTCAATAACTTTCACACATTTACAAATTAACATATGCTTTTATATATCAATTTGCTTTATTTAATGAGTAGAATACAATAACTTTTTTTTTGTGATTTTTGTGGAAGTTGGTATTTTTGGGTATATTTGAGTTAAAGAAAATTGGCATGTATCTTAGTGAAATTTGGGTATTGCACCTATTACAATCAAAATTAAGGCTTTGTTTGGGACGTCTTTCTTGATGCTTCTCAAAACAGCTTTCTAGTATAAGAATTTTAAATTTTACAATAAAAAGTCATTTTGAGAAGCAGTAGGAAAGCCGTCCCAAATAAGGCCTAAATATGACATGCACATGCCTAGCCACCAACACAAATAGATCTTGAATGGAATTAATTTTTTGCCATCAAAATGATTCTAACTGCCTAAAATGCTTTCTTAATTAACATGATGTACAGTCCAAATTCAATCAAAAGGATTTGATTATTTGATGTAATGTTATTTTCTTCTTTTTTTTTTCATTTAATTTTTGAGAAAGCTTCTTCTCATATATGATTATGTTTGTTTGTTTTTTTTTCTAATACTGTTTAGGAATTATAATAGGGCTTGTTACCAGCTGTTCATCGATTGAAAATGTGTGAAATTGCTTGCCAAAGCTCCTACTTTGTAATGGTAGATCCGTGGGAGGTAAATCATGCAATTTTTAACTTACCATCATTTTTTCTTTTGTTGCACATTTATTTTTTTATTTCTGGTTTTACTTGTTAGATATATGAATCATTACCAGCTTAGCAAATGCTTTTATCTTACACTTTTTCTTTTTCTTTTTAATCATTAATCTATAATGTTGCTTGAGGTAACTTAGTTAAGTTTCTCTAATCTTTGATGGTTTTTTTTCCATAGAGATATAACAACTTTTGATGGTTTTAGCACTCTTTGGTTGGGATGAATTGGATGTGTAGTCGACACTTAGAATATGGTTCAAATTTTCAATTATATTCCACACAATATGCATGGTGAAAAGTAAACAATTACACTAACACAACCAAATCTAATTGCACAAGCTGAGTTAGTGAGTGATCAACCCCTAAGTACAACAATGATGGTTATATGACTAAACTTGGCACTTGTAAGCAAGATGAAACCTGCCAATGTGCACAAATAGGTCTCCTATGGTGTTTGGATAAAAGATTAACTATGTATGTGCGTATGCAAGCTATTGAGCACAAAAATGATGAATTAACTCAACGACGCATATCATTTATCACTTAACACATCAAACACCAAACAACAAATTTTGTAGGATTCCACACAACATACGATGGTGATGCTGAGAATATAATGCTAAAAGTAAGAGTATAACAATGTGAACGCAGGTATTAGGATTTCTTCGCTACAATAACATGAGATCATATAACATCAGATCATCATATGAATATATGAACAACTAACTATGCAAGTAATAGTGAGTGAAGAAATCTAACGATAGATTTGGATAATGCAAGTTTTTATATTGTTTGACAACCAATTGGCTTACATCCTTGCATAAGCACATTGTGTCTTAGGATTCCACCACACTATCTCCTTATGTTGGAAAACTTTCTCTTTGTTGGAGTAGCAACCAAAACACGGTTTATTCGATTAGAATAATAACACAAGCCTCTTGTTGGCATATTTGATTAGTTTCCCATGCATCAATTTACTCATTAATTTGGTTTATTGTTTTCTTTTGTACTTTTGTTGATCATGTTTGCTAGCAACTCTCTTACTTGGTTTTATAAAATGGTTAAAAGCATCATCCTTATAATTCACTCCTCTTATGGGTGACATGTTTGACACCAGTCCAGGCTTTGAGATGTCAATTTGATATAGAAAAAATAAGGGTCTAGGATTGTTAATGTAATTTAGGATGAGATACATAATGAAAACAAATAAAAATCCTAAAATGTGGATTCCAAACCATTAATTGTTGAAAAAATAAACGCTTTTAATGTAAAAGCAAGTGCACTACATTCATTGCAAATAATAATTTAATAGTTATCAATATTTGAAGTTCCAAGCGAATATAAAATTTTCATTGTGACCGAGTATTACTCTATGAAACAAAATCCAACATATATCACACTTGATGAAATTTCCATCACGCATACACACCAATAGCTAAATAAATTAGAAAGCAAGAACATCGATATAAAATCACTAGACCTCACGTTGTTACAAGTAGATTCACATCCTAAAGTGTTTTTAAACACCTTTGAAACACACTAAGAATCCATATCTAGCCAGCACACTAGAACTGAAAAAAGAAAAAAAAAAGATTTTATTACAAAATTTGATGTTCACTATTCTTTATATGCCTCGAAGGTCCCATTGAATCCTCCAGATCTTGTTAAAAACAATGGAGTTCATCTCTCTCATCTCATAAACAATATGAGTCAGTTGTATTTCTCTTAATTTTCATGTGAATTCATCTAAAAAAGGGAAACCATAGGTGGCAAAGTTGTGGTTCTGCTATTTATGGCATTTGGTTGCTTGAGGTTGTAACAAATTGCAAAAAAGCGGCTGGCTTGAAGCACATGTTGTTGGACTATTGGAGGATCGAGAGAGCTACCTTCGGGCCTATGGGAAAATGAAGACAAATGTAGAAATCACAGGGTTCTAAATAATAATTATGATAGAATAAAAAAATCATGGAAGTTGAAACTTGGATTGTCATGATATTTAATGAATTGGACTCATGAAATAGTTAACCAAGCCAAACGAGGATGTCATAATATTGGACAACACAACCCGTTCTTTATAGTATCAATGTTATAGGCATGTATAACATAAACTAAAATGATAATGCATTGCTATTTGAACTTTATTTTTGTTCTTTTAAACAGCATATTTGAGACTTTCATTATAGGGTCTCATTGAACACCTTAAGACAACTTCGCAGAAAGGCTATGATGTCTCATGCATCCTAGTAAATTCAAACTCGGATTCAGGGTAAGCATCTCTCCGCATGCTTTGTGAGACTAAAACCTTCTTTATGTTTGGCTGTATAATCTTTTGCGGAGAGAAACTCCCCTTTTCCATTAGAACAATGATAGTTTGCTATTACTATCTATCAGGCCTTCGAGTAGGACTGCAAACGAACCGAACCAAGCCGAGTATGTGAGTGTTCATGTTTGACTTCGTTTATTATTAGCTTGTTCAAGTTCGGTTTGTGTTTGATTCGAGCTTTATTATTTGTGTTCATGTTTGGTTCGTTTAAATTAATGGTGTTCATGTTTGGTTCATATTTAGTTCATGTTCGGTTCATTTAGTGCTTATCGAGCTTTAAACAAGAAAGTCTTAAAGAGTTTTGTTCGTGAACATATTTAGCGAATTTTTTAAACTATCAAACAAGCATATTCAGAAACAAATCTAACGAGTATTCTTGAGCTATCAAATGAGCAAGATCTAACAATGTAATATAATAAATTAGCAATTGTAAGGAAATTAAAACAACAACATATATTATAATATTTAATTACTTTAAAATTTAGTAATTAAAAATAATTATATAATTATGTTATTATAAATTAAAATATTTATATTATGTATACTTATCAATTTTATAATTAAATATTAATCGAATTTTTATCGAGCTTATTCACTAGTTCTGAATCGAACATGAATCGAGCTTAATGTCGAGCATGTTCACGAGATTCAAATGTTGTTCATGAACATAAATGAATTGAACACATTAGTGTTCAAGTTTGTTTATTTTAGGATTGAGTATTAAAAATATTGTTCAAGTTAGTTTGTTTAGTTAGTTAAATGATCACAAACGAGCTTTAATCGAACCGAGCAACGAGTAGCTCGTCGAACGTTTGGTTCGCTTTTAGCCCTACTTTCGAGAATTCAATTTTGATATTGTTGTGTACCACAAAAGTTTCGGTCGTATGTCTTGAGCTGAATGGGTGATTTCTCAGTTTCATATATTTATGCTATGTAGATTGAAACTAGGGAAGCCCTCACCGATGAAGTATAAAAAGCACATAAAAAGCACCTGGGATGGATCGAATCATTCAAAGGAAAGCCGGGTCAGAAAAAGCCAAGTGTTACTATCTTAATCTTATGCCTTTGTTATTGTCTTGAAGAGTCAAAGGCTTAAACCCACAATCTTAACCTTATACCGATTTTCTTGTTCTTTAATAATGGCAAAAGCAACTACTTAAAGATTTTGTGGATCACCCATTACGGTAATGCTAATAAGCTGGTAATAAAAAAATTTTTGTGACAGTTAGTATGCAGTCCAAGTAACGCAATCAGAATGTAGTCTTTAAACTTCTGTGTGCGTTGGATGGCCATGTGGTTTCAACTTGTTAACTTTCGTAATGGAAATTTTTTGTTCCCATATTAAAAAATCTCTCTTCATTATGTTGTTAGAGATTTTTTTTTTTCATGGGAAAAAAGACGTTAGGGACCTTTTTAACGTTGCTAGTTTGGTTGAAATGGCCTTCTTTGTAATCTTTCTCCAAATGGAACTTGCAGGTAGAAAGATATATACGGTAGGCCTATGATAGCTGAAACAAAACTAACGACTTTTATAGCTAAGCTTATCTAAATAACTCTTTTAAATGCATACCATTCTTTTTGTTGTTGTTGTTGTTGCAAATCATTGATTATCTTGAGTTCTTGCAGGCAAACCAAAGCAGCTATCAAAGGACATTAACTGTTCTATCCAGAATTCAAGATGGTTTGTGTAAAGATTGGTCGATTAAAAGAGGTAGATATACAATCAAAGCAGAGCAAACTTTTACCTTTATTTAAATTGAAAAATTCTCACTTTCACTATTTTGCTGTCTGTGATGTAGATTCACTTAAAGTCATGCTTCTATGCGGTTCTGATTTGCTAGAGTCTTTCAGCATTCTGGGGCTTGGATACGCGATCAGGTTTTTTCTTGATACACTTTTAAGTTTTTATTTGTCTCAAGAAATAATATTGGGAACTTTTACTTATCATTGTTGCCCAGTAACGATAAGTGAGTTTAGCTATTAGATTTTAAACCTTATGTTCAAAATTTTATTTGTACGTTTCCTGTATGAATCTATTTTTTTGAATGCATGCTGCTACTGAATTTGATCGTGAATTTTTAGCAATATAATTTTTACTTGCTCAAATTGATTGAAGGATCATCTGATTTGATGTTATCCAAATAACATTGTTCAGAGCTATTAATGTTTGATACGGCATCACAAAATTAGCTTAATCGGGCGCGAATCTCGAGGCAAAAGTTAGTTGGAAACTTCAAAAATTAATTTTGGGAGCACCTGAACTCCGATTTCAGCAAACTTACAGTCAAACTGAGCGTCTCGGAAATACGAATCCAACGACACCAAGATCAACCCAATCCGAGCCCAAATGAGTCCGAATCAAGGGCTCAAAGCGCTGTTGGAAGGTTCAAACCGCAATTTGAGTTACCAAACGGTCTCCGATTTTGACGAGCTTATACTCGAATCGAACGGCTCGACGAGACGAATCCAACGAGCCCAAGATCGCCGATTTCCAACATCATTAAGGCCTCCAAATGCTCAACGAACGGTGCATGATCAAAGGATTCGATATCGGCCGTCCATTCAAAACACTCTCAATTCGCCCTTGATCTCACGCCTATTTACGGGCTATGCCACTCCAGAAAACTATAAATAGAGCCCTCATTCTACACCAAGGGAGAGAAAAGGGAAGAGAGAGAGAAGAAGAGGAGGGAAAGGGGAAAAGGAGATTCCTCACCTCCTCGACCACCGCCGGAGCTCTTCCTGCCGCCTGAAGACGCCGGAACTCTGCCGGATATTCGGAGAGAACGCTAGAATTCTGCCCAACTTCCATGGGATGCTGAAATTCTTCCAATTTACAAGAGAGTTCCCTCCTGACGCCGAAACTCCGTCCAAGTGAAGCCGGAGTTCTCCTCTGCCACCAAAGACGTCGGACTTCTACCCGATGTCGGATCTTCACTCTTCGCCAAATTTCTACCTGACGCGGACTTCTACCGTTATCGGACTTCGCTGGACGTTTATGCGAAGATGCAATTCTTTCCATTGCTGGACTTCTACTGATGCTATTCTTCTGATCTTCGTCATCAGACTACAGTCCTTCCGACTCCGTCGCTAGCCGACTACGGTCCTCCTGACTTACGTCGCCCGTCGACTACAGTCTTCTCGACATCCGTCGCCCGCCGACTACGGTCCTCCAGACTTACATCGCCCGCCGACTACAGTCCTCCGTCGCCCAGCTGACTACGGTCCTCCTAACCTACGTCGCCCGCCGACTGCAGTCCTTCTAACAAAGCGAATACGTCGATAGTAGCTCTTTGTATTTACATCATGTAATGTACTCCATAAGATGTACATCAAGCTAAGGCCTTCTCCCAAGAAAGGGCCTCATTTGTAATCGACTGCAAATACTAGTGGATTCGTTCAAACTGGGCTAGGCCCGTGGTTTTTCCCCTTTTTACAGGGGTTTTCCACGTAAAAATCTTGGTGTCTCATAATGATAGACCCTATCTCCTTCTTATTGCGTGCCGGTTCGTACAATGCTATAGACGATAAATCTCTACCGCCGCGAATACTTATCTTGACATGCTTAACGAGCTTATTAAGCATTTGTTAATTCTTATATTTATTACTCTTACCGCGGACTTAGCCGACAAATGGATTGCGGAGCGAAACAATGTTATTTGTCACATGCAATATAGTTGGTGTAGAAAAGCTTCACAGCATATCTTCACCTGCAAAACAGAGCACGGAGACGAAGGCAAGTATGCAGGAGTAATTCAACAATGAGGATTTCATTCTTTTGCTTGCTACAGTGTATAGTGCATATATAGAGTGAGTGAATACACGTGTAGGGTAGAGATGAGAGAAGAGTGGTGATAGCAGCACATGGTTCGTTTTTGACAGAGAATATTCTTTAGGTAGTGGAGGTGTGTGTGCTGCTTATACTTTCCCGCAAATTGACGGATCCAGTTGAACGGACAATTTGGAACGAAGATGCTGGAAACGCTTTGTGAAAAGTGGTTTGGTGAGAGATGTCGGCCATTTGATGCAGTTGTACTGATTGGAGTCAGTATGATGTGCTTCCCATGAATGTGATCACGTATGAAATGGTGATCAATCTCTATGTGTTTGGTACGAGCATGAAACATTGGGTTGTTTGCCACTATGGTGGACATATTGTCACAGTATAGAGTGGTTGGTTTGGCTGAGTAGATGTTGAAGTCCTGCAGAAGTCTTCTTAGCCAAACTATGTCGGTTGTTGCTGCAGCAATTTGCTCGGTACTCAGCTTCTGTAGAGGAGCGAGCTACGGTGTGTGTTTCTTAACACTCCGCGAGATGAGAGTGGATCCTAGAAACGAGCAATAACTGGAGGTGGACTTTCGAGTGGCCGTGTCACTTGCCCAATCGACAGCTGTCATGGATAGGAGCTGAAGGTTTCCAGGAATAATGGGAATGACGAAGTGAGTCGTCCCTTGAAGGTACCTTAACAGCCTTTTTAGTTGATGGAAGTGTTGGTCTTGTGGATCATGCATATGTTGGCATAATACATTAACCATGTAAGCAATATCCGGTCTGGTAATTGTTAGATATTGAAGCAAGCCTGTGAGCTGTTTGTAGATAAGTGGATTGTGAAGAATTGGATCAGAGAAAGATGTGGTGATTGGTTTGGTAGAATTTGGATTCGAGAGGGGTTTAGGGAAGAGAGACCCGCCTGTTGCAATATGGATTGTGCGGTAGAGAGCTTGGGAGAAAAAGTAGTAAGTAGAGTGTGTTTGGATAGTGATACCTAGGAAGGTAAGAGCCAGGCCAAGGTATTTCATTGTAAACTTGTGGTTGATTTGAGTGATAAAGGTAGAGATAGATGTAGGATTGTTGCCGGGGAGTAGAATATCATTCACATTGATAATGAGGTAGATTTGGATTTTGTCTTGGATGAATGTAAGAAGAGAGTGATCGGATTTACTGTGACAGAAGCCGAGGGAGAGAAGGTAGCTGGAGAAGGTGTTGAACCATTGTCTTGGGGCTTGTTTTAAGCCATAAATTTCTTTTTGCAGGAGACATACATGGTTGGGATGGAGGCTGTCCTCAAAGCCTTTTGGTTGGGATCATGTAGACAGTTTCTTGGAGATCTCCATGTAGAAAAGCGCTGGCTACATCCATTTGATGTACTTGCCATTTGTGATGAAGAGCAAAAGTGAGGACTCTAATGGTGGGCATTTTGGCAGCTGGACTGAACGTGTCATGATAATCAAGCCCGTGTTCTTGACGATGTCCCTGAGCAACTAGTCGAGCCTTGTATTTGGCAATGGTGCATTGGAGTGATGTTTAGTACGGTAAGTCCAACGACAGCTGAGAATGTTGGTTTTTGAAGGAGGGGGGTAATTTCCATGTCCCTTGATGCTGTAATGCCAGAAATTCCATGGCCATTGCCCACACCAAAGAGATAATTTGTTGGCTTCAGTAAAAGTGGTGGGATCAGGAGGAGTTGAGGGTTGTTTGGGGTGGGTTTTATGAAGCAGATTGAAGATCTGCTTTGGTTTTAGATGCCCGTTTGGAGACAGGTGAGCATAGGATGGCGAAGTATCAGGAATTTCTGTGGATGGATGAAGCTGAGAGGAGATTGGTATGTGGAGTAGGGGAGGGATGAAGTGGAGAGGTATGGTGAACAGCAGGAGGGTGGCTGAGGTTGCGGATCTGCACTAGGTTCTGATGGTGGGCAGGTTCGCGGTAGGAAGTCTAATGGTGTACAGACCATTGTGACAGGGGCCTGGAGGAGGATAGCCTGAGTCTTCAGGTCCTTTATGGTGAAGCCGACGTAAAGAAGGAAATGGAATACATTTGTTGTCATTAGTGAGATTAGAAAACATATAGCAGTTTGTGAGGTAATTTCGGAATGTGATAGATTTGAGAGAGGGAGAGCTTACGGCTAGGTGTGGGTAGAATATCATGACCAGAGTGTGCTATAGGAAGGTTTTGTCCATCACCAGCAATTATGCTGTCCATACCTTGGTAGGATGTCGGTTGCTGGAGGTTGTCCACGGAGTGAGTTAAATGGGAAGATGCTCCCGAGTCGATGTACCGGTCCTGAGCGGGCGGCGTCGAGTCTGCAAACCAGTTGCCTTGGTGGGGGTCGGTGACGGACCTGGAACGTAGTTCGCGTTCAACCGATTGCCAGCATTGCAGGGCATTGTGACCTCTTTTGTTGCAGATTTGACAAACGGGGGAGAAGAGAGGATGTAGACGACTGCCTGTGCACTGATAGTTTGGGGAGCGACCTCTGCCGCGACGTCCACAAACACGAGATGCATAGAGTGCTGTATTAGGATCAGGTGTAGGATGTTGTCGTGAGGATTCAGCTGCCAGGGTGATTTCCTCTGTTAGTAGATAGGAGTAGAGCTCATTGAGATTGAAGGGGCCTCGCTTGGTGCGAATTGCGGTCTTAAATGCCTGATAGGAAGGGGGCAGACCGTTGAGTATGTACAACACAATATCTTCATAGTCGATGTTGGAGCAGCTGTGCTGCAATGTTGTTGACTAGGGATTTGATAGAGGTCAAATATTCTGCCATGGAGAGATTCTTCATGGTGATGTTGTGTAACTCCATTTTTCAACTGAATGACTCTGGTGCAGTTGGAAGCTTGAAGTCTCTGCTCCAAGGTATGCTAGATTTTTGAGCATCTATCCAGATGAAGCACATATGATATGACTGAAGGGGAAATCGTAGAACAGAGAGCTGCATGTAGGTTTTGGTCTATTTGCTGCCATTGGATATAGGCAGGGTTGGGAAGTTTGCTACCATCAGTTTGTTGAGAAGACGAGGCGGAGGTGCTTTGGCGATGTCGATATGGCTGTTGAAGCCATTAGCTCTCAATAGCTTCGGATTTGTGACTTCCATATTGGATAGTTGTCACTGGAGAGGGAAGCAGGTACAATGGGTTGATTGATGTGCGACAGGACGAGCTTGAGCAATGAAGGTATGGATGGTATTTCAGCTAGGTTGGATGTTGTCTGGTCTGTGGTCTGCGACGATGACGACTGAGACATCGTGGGAACGATGAGGTGTATTCTTGCTCAGACCTGCTCTGATACCATGTAGAAAAGCTTCACAACATATCTTCACCCGCAAAACAAGAGCACGGAGACGAAGGCAAGTATACAGGAGTAATTTCAACAATGAGGATTTCATTCCTTTTGCTTAGCTACTCTCTGTTTTATAAGCAAAACATTTTTTATCTTTTTTGCTTTGAAATAAGAGTGTAAAGGTCTTTAAAAGATTATTTAGTAATACAACAAATGCCTTGGGAATGTACAAAAGAATTAAAAGATGCTTTGAGAAATAAACAAATGCCTTGGGTAAAAAAGATTTAATTGGTATGTATGTATGAAATAATGAATGTATGTTGTATGTTTTAAGTTTTATATTTTGTATGTTGTACGTTTATTGTTATGTATGTTCTATAGGTTTATAGTTGTATTGATGTTATGTTTGTAAGTTCTTTAAGAGATGCATGGTCTTTATGTTTTGTATGCTCTGCAAATAAGAGTGTGTAGTGGTTTTTAAAAGAATTAACATTATGTTGTTTGTTATATGTTCAATTGTTTAAGTAAATAAATGAACACCACATTTGAAAAGCATGCACATGACCAAAATGCAATTAAATTTTCATGATCACAAAGCCTTGTGTGCATTCTAATAATAGCTTATCAGCTAGAAAACAAAAGTACAAATCAATGATTGATCCTGAAGTGGTAAAAAGTGAATATGTTCGTTGAGTCTCAAAAAAGCATGTCCTACAATTAAAAAAATTATGCAAATATAAAATAATGCGTGCATTTTAGAGTACACCTGGGTGTTAATGAGAATATTAAAAATTGAAATCAAAGACTTCCAAAGCGCTTTTTGTGGGTAATTTGACTCAAATTGCATCACTTTGAAGCATGCAAGTCATTAATGAGTTTGTAAGCATACTCTTGTGCTTAAACTCTTCGCAAACACTCCATACACTTATGCTTGAAAGGAGTCAGAGGATAAGAAATGCTCCTAAGGTTTTATGTTATTTTTTTCTAAACTATTTGAAGGAGAGGATAATTAAAGAATAGGAAAGAAATCTTTTAAGAAATATTAAAAGATATAAAAAAATGTGAAATTTTTTTAAAAGTCATATGAGCATTCTTAACCATTTGCTCTCATTTTACTACATGATTCTTGTTTCTCACTCGAAAAATAGGAATGCCTTGTAAAAAATTAGAAAATTATAACAAAAAAGGTACTAATATGGAGAGTGACTTTTCAGTAAGATATTCCAGGCGCCACAACTACTTTCCTAATGACAATATATTTACAATTTTCTTTGGTTCGATCGTCTATGCATGTGTGGCGTAGTTGACATGACTTGTATACTTAATGTCCAATCGCGGTTGGCAGATTGTTGAGAAATAAGTTAGATGGAACTGTGAGTAAGAATGAACCTTGAGTATATATATATGTATAATATATAATGTATAATAATGTGTTATTTTGCCATATTTTAATTTAATATTTTATGAGCTATCATGGAGCTTAATATCGAGTATTTAACCGGTTACTTGTTGATTATGTTCGTAAAAAAAATTAAATGAGTTTTGGACTATGTTCAAGCTTGATTTAACCTTTGATTTTTAAGAATCATTCAAACTTATTTAATCACTAACTTAAACAAACTCGAATAAGTATTAGCAAGACAAATTCAAGTTGCTCATTGAGTACTCTAGTTCACTTTTAACTCTGTATATAGGGCCTTCATAGCATTTATGGCGGTGCATATATAAGAAAATTCACAAAAATAAAAATCTTTGACAACCTATCTATAGGGTAGGATCTTAAGTCCCAACTATTAGGTCATCCCCAAATCATCGGGATGTAAGCCCCAACCCAATATAATCACATTAAACCCCTATGGTAGAGAATTGAATTCACACTAAACATGTACATTTAGTCAGACTCAATCCTCTATAAGCAAGCAAGTAGAGTTGACATACCCCTAGCTTGATTTTCATCATTTAAAAGCTAAATCGACAATTCTGTGAGCTGCTTTGCCTATAAAGCAACATCTTAAGTCCCAACCATTGGGTCTTTCCCAAATATTTTGCATGTTAGCCCCAACCATCAATGTAACATATGAGGTTGGGTTGTCAGTCTCACTCATTGAGCCTTTCCCAATCTTCGAGGGGTAAGTCCGCTGGAAATTAAATTCAAATGCCATATATACATAAATTCATGATATAGTCTGTGACATAGTCCACCAACTCAACATAATTCTAAGCTCTCAATCCTCACCGTGTGAAGGATAGAGATGACTAAGTTTGCATCATAAATTTTCACCCATTTTAGGTTTGATTATCAGGAGATTATAATGAAGGGGTTTATTCCAGAAACCAAACTCGTGGTCATAAATTACAATTACTTTGAGTTATTTCTCTGGTGATGGATTCAATTATTAGAATGTTATGATGAGGGAAAGGGTCTTTGTAAAAAAAAAATCCCTTCTCAAATTCTATGATAAGTACACCTAAACTCTTTTCACAATGATGGATACGATCAAACCAAAATCATACCGCAAGGAAGCCTATCTAAATTTAGCCCCGACAAATAAATGTAAAAGAAAACAAAAAAATAGATTAAAAAAAAAACTCGACCAATAATCTATCATTTTGTGCTTAGAGTATCTATGCTTTCATTCTCCACTCTAATTTGCTAAGGATGACAAAATTATGGTCATATTCAAAATTTTAACCCCATCAAAGAGATGTAACCATGCTCCCTAATCAAGTTGTTGGCCTGCTTGTGAAGTCGCTATAATATTACGGTCACAGGCTAAACCTAAGTCGTGTTCTAAATGGCTAAGCCAAATTATTAGAATGTAATTCTATCCGTCAATTTAGTGTCTACATTCACCAACAACCAATGTGTGTAATCCTGATTCCAACTCTAGGGAATTTGGCTTTGGTATGGTTATTAATGTAGCACTGCATATATATACATTATCATTATGGGTTGTTAATGTTGATATATGAGATGTCCAGGGGAATTACTTCTCACAACATCTTTGTAGATGTTGTCATTTGTAACTACTATAAGCTTGAGTCAATGCTAGCTATGGGTGTGAGCCGAGCCGACTTGTAAGGAGCTCGCGAGTCGAGCTTGTCGAGCCACAAGTTCGATCTCGAGCCTATACTTGAGCTCGCATATTAAACTAGCTCGAGCTCGAGTTCAACCTGGCTCGGCTTGAAAGTTTGTTGAGCACTCGATTAAATTAAAATATATTTAATAATTAATTAAATTAGCATTATATAATATATTTTAATGTTTTTAATATTAATTCTATATTAAAAAATAAAAATCTAAAAAAATGAATTTTTTTTTATTTAAAACTAAAAAATCGAATCAAGCTCGAGCTTTTCAAACGAGCTCGAGCCTATAATTTTTTAAACGAGTCAAGCTCGAGGTCAGTAAGAACTAAACAAGTTTAGCTTCATTAAATAGATACTTGACTCGATTTGTTTAAACCCCTAGTGCTAGCAATCAATCTTCATCTCTATCCTCTTCTAAATCCAATCCAAGGATAGGGGCTTGGATGTAGTATGGTGTCTAAACCCAATTTTCTACACTAGATTGACATGAATGAGATTATTTAGAATGCCGGCCGATGATCATAATCACCACTTGATTTGTATTCTCAAAGTGAATCTCCTATTTTTCCTATTGGTGGACGATCCCATTGTTTTATCCTTTGGCAATCCCATTAGAGATAGAGACGTGCTCAGCTTGTCCACAAGTTTGAGCACACTGTTTTCCATCTTGTAATATCTTTTCCCTTCTTGTCTTTCTTTCTCTTTTCAAGAAAGAGGTCAGCTTCTAGGCATCCCCATGTTCAAAGTTAGTCAAGTGTCATATTCTTAACAAATCCACCCACTCTTGTAAAAATTTCAAACTTGATCCTGTTTGGCTCGGTGAGACTTTTGTTAGGGCTGCTGCTAAAGGTAAACTGCCTAAAATCCTTTCCCGAGATGGGACCGAGAGGAGGCATGAATCATATGAATGATTCTTCCAACGGAAATATCTATTTTTGCCTGGCCTATGCCTGTGTGGAAGAGTAAGCCGTTAGAAAAATGTGAAAGACTGGGACATGTCAGTGCCTGAAGAAGAAAAAAAAAAAAGGGTCATATGTGCCAACAAGGAGAATGTCAATCCCTCTGAAACAAACGGTTCATCAACTCTGAAGGCATGACATGACCCTCCTCTATTCGGACAAATCTTCACTCCATTCTTAAGTTGACACTTTATATTTTATTTATTATTTGAACGGGGAGAGTATATTGTTATGCAAACTAGAATGGGCTGTTATTTAAGTTTAATTGCTTTATTTTACTGATAGAATTTGTTTTGAAATAATGGAATCAATTGGTCTCTAAGTGTCATTTATGTATTGTTTTCCAGGTCTGATCCATATGTAGGGACTTTGGTGTGTCTGTATACGCAGAGAAGGGACGAATATTGAACAGATAATTTCCAATGATGAAATATTGCAAGAAAATAAGGTGCGAAAAGTAATTTTTTTTCTTAATTAAGTATAATTTTAGTAGTAATAGACCTAGTGAGGGGTTTATGACTTAGGGCGATCAAATCATTAATAAGAGTACACGTTTTAGATATCTTGGATCTATTGTTAAGAGTGATGGTGAAATAGGTGGGGATATTCTCAGTAGAATTCAAGTTGGATGGTTGAAATGGAGGAATGCATCGGGCTTGTTGTGTGATAGAAAAGTACCCCTCAAACTTAAGGGAAAGTTCTATACGATGGTGGTGAGGCCTGCAATGATTTATGGTGTCGAATGTTGGCCATTAAATGCATCCTAGTAAATTCAAACTCGGATTCAGGGTAAGCATCTCTCCGCATGCTTTGTGAGACTAAACTCTTTATGTTTGGCGTATAATCTTTTGCGGAGAGAAACTCCCCTTTTCCATTAGAACAATGATAGTTTGCTTATTACTATCTATCAGGCCTTCGAGTAGGACTGCAAACGAACCGAACCAAGCCGAGTATGTGAGTGTTCATGTTTGACTTCGTTTATTATTAGCTTGTTCAAGTTCGGTTTGTGTTGATTCGAGCTTTATATTTGTGTTCATGTTTGGTTCGTTTAAATTAATGGTGTTCATGTTTGGTTCATATTTAGTTCATGTTCGGTTCATTTAGTGCTTATCGAGCTTTAAACAGAAAGTCTTAAAGAGTTTTGTTCGTGAACATTTAGCGAATTTTTTAAACTATCAAACAAGCATATTCAGAAACAAATCTAACGAGTATTCTTGAGTATCAAATGAGCAAGATCTAACAATGTAATATAATAAATTAGCAATTGTAAGGAAATTAAAACAACAACATATATTATAATATTTAATTACTTTAAAATTTAGTAATTAAAAATAATTATATAATTATGTTATTTAAATTAAAATATTTATATTATGTATACTTATCAATTTTATAATTAAATATTAATCGAATTTTTATCGAGCTTATTCACTAGTTCTGAATCGAACATGAATCGAGCTTAATGTCGAGCATGTTCACGAGATTCAAATGTTGTTCATGAACATAAATGAATTGAACACATTAGTGTTAGTTGTTTATTTTAGGATTGAGTATTAAAAATATTGTTCAAGTTTGTTGTTTAGTTAGTTAAATGATCACAAACGAGCTTTAATCGAACCGAGCAACGAGTAGCTCGTCGAACGTTGGTTCGCTTTTAGCCCTACTTTCGAGAATTCAATTTTGATATTGTTGTGTACCAAAAAGTTTCGGTCGTATGTCTTGAGCTGAATGGGTGATTTCTCAGTTTCATATATTTATGCTATGTAGATTGAAACTAGGGAAGCCCTCACCGATGAAGTATAAAAAGCACATAAAAGCACCTGGGATGGATCGAATCATCAAAGGAAAGCCGGGTCAGAAAAAGCCAAGTGTTACTATCTTAATCTTATGCCTTTGTTATTGTCTTGAAGAGTCAAAGGCTTAAACCCACAATCTTAACCTTATACCGATTTTCTTGTTCTTTAATAATGGCAAAAGCAACTAACTTAAAGATTTTGGGATCACCCATTACGGTAATGCTAATAAGCTGGTAATAAAAAAATTTTTGTGACAGTTAGTATGCAGTCCAAGTAACGCAATCAGATGTAGTCTTTAAACTTCTGTGTGCGTTGGATGGCCATGTGTTTCACTTGTTAACTTTCGTATGGAAATTTTTGTTCCCATATTAAAAAATCTCTCTTCATTTTGTTGTTAGAGATTTTTTTTTTTCATGGGAAAAAAGGTTAGGGACCTTTTTAACGTGCTAGTTTGGTTGAAATGGCCTTCTTTGTAATCTTTCTCCAAATGGAACTTGCAGGTAGAAAAGTTATACGGTAGGCCTATGATAGCTGAAACAAAACTAACGACTTTTATAGCTAAGCTTATCTAAATAACTTTTAAATGCATACCATTCTTTTTGTTGTTGTTGTTGTTGCAAATCATTGATTATCTTGAGTTCTTGCAGGCAAACCAAGCAGCTATCAAAGGACATTAACTGTTCTATCCAGAATTCAAGATGTTTGTGTAAGATTGGTCGATTAAAAGAGGTAGATATACAATCAAGCAGAGCAAACTTTTACCTTTATTTAATTGAAAAATTCTCACTTTCACTATTTTGCTGTCTGTGATGTAGATCACTTAAAGTCATGCTTCTATGCGGTTCTGATTTGCTAGAGTCTTTCAGCATTCCTGGGCTTGGATACGCGATCAGGTTTTTTCTTGATCACTTTTAAGTTTTTATTTGTCTCAAAAATATTTGGAACTTTTACTTATCATTGTTGCCCAGTAACGATAAGTGAGTTTAGCTATTAGATTTTAAACCTTATGTTCAAAATTTTATTTGTACGTTTCCTGTATGAATCTATTTTTTTGAATGCATGCTGCTACTGAATTGATCGTGAATTTTTAGCAATATAATTTTTACTTGCTCAAATTGATTGAAGGATCATCTGATTTGATGTTATCCAAATAACATTGTTCAGAGCTATTAATGTTTGATACGGCATCACAAAATTAGCTTAATCGGGCGCGAATCTCGAGGCAAAAGTTAGTTGGAAACTTCAAAAATTAATTTTGGGAGCACCTGAACTCCGATTTCAGCAAACTTACAGTCAAACTGAGCGTCTCGGAAATACGAATCCAACGACACCAAGATCAACCCAATCCGAGCCCAAATGAGTCCGAATCAAGGGCTCAAAGCGCTGTTGGAAGGTTCAAACCGCAATTTGAGTTACCAACGGTCTCCGATTTTGACGAGCTTATACTCGAATCGAACGGCTCGACGAGACGAATCCAACGAGCCCAAGATCGCCGATTTCCAACATCATTAAGGCCTCCAAATGCTCAACGAACGGTGCATGACAAAGGATTCGATATCGGCCGTCCATTCAAACACTCCAATTCGCCCTTGATCTACGCCTATTTACGGCTATGCCACTCCAGAAAAACTATAAATAGAGCCCTCATTCTACACCAAGGGGAGAAAAGGGAGAGAGAGAAGAAGAAGAGGAGAAAGGGGAAAAGGAGATTCCTCACCTCCTCGACCACCGCCGGAGCTCTTCCTGCCGCCCGAAGACGCCGGAACTCTGCCGGATATTCGGGAGAACGCTAAGATTCTGCCCAACTTCCAGGGATGCTGAAATTCTTCCCAATTTACAAGAGAGTTCCCTCCTGACGCCGAAACTCCGTCCAAGTGAAGCCGGAGTTCTCCTCTGCCACCAAAGACGTCGGACTTCTACCCGATGTCGGATCTTCACTCTTCGCCAATTTCTACCTGACGCCGGACTTCTACGGTTATCGGACTTCGCTGGACGTTTATGCGAAGATGCAATTCTTTCCATTGCTGAGTCTACCTGATGCTATTCTTCTGATCTTCGTCATCCGACTACAGTCCTTCCGACCTCCGTCGCTAGCCGACCACGGTCTCCTGACTTACGTCGCCCGTCGACTACAGTCTTCTCGACATCCGTCGCCCGCCGACTACGGTCCTCCAGACTTACATCGCCCGCCGACTACTTCCTCCGTCGCCAGCTGACTACGGTCCTCCTAACCAGTCGCCCGCCGACTGCAGTCCTTCTAACAAAGCGAATCGTCGATAGTAGCTCTTTGTATTTACATCATGTAATGTTACTCCATAAGATGTACATCAAGCTAAGGCCTTCTCCCAGGAAGGGCCTCATTTGTAATCGACTGCAAATACTAGTGGATTCGTTCAAACTGGGCTAGGCCCCCGGTTTTTCCCTTTTTACAGGGGTTTTCCACGTAAAAATCTTGGTGTCTCATAAATGATAGACCCTATCTCCTTATCTTATGCGTGCCGGATTTTCGTACAATGCTAAGACGATAAACTTTTTATTCTCTACCGCCGCGAATACTCCTGGAGCAACATGTTATTTGTCACATGCAATATAGTTGGTGTAGAAAACTTCACAGCAATCTTCAATGCAAAACAAGAGCACGGAGACGAAGGCAAGTATGCAGGAGTAATTCAACAATGAGGATTTCATTCCTTTTGCTTGCTACAGTGTATAGTGCATATTAGAGTGAGTGAATACACGTGTAGGTAGAGATGAGAGAAGAGTGGTGATAGCAGCACATGGTTCGTTTTTGACAGAGAATATTCTTTAGGTAGTGGAGTGTGGTGCTAATACTTCCCCGCAAATTGACGGATCCGTTGAACGGACAATTTGGAACGAAGATGCTGGAAAGCTTTGTGAAAAGTGGTTTGGTGAGAAATGTCGGCCATTTGATGCAGTGTACTGATTGGAGTCAGTTGATGTGCTTCCATGAATGTGATCACGTATGAAATGGTGATCAATCTCTATGTGTTTGGTACGAGCATGAAACATTGGGTTGTTTGCCACTATGGTGGACATATTGTCCAGTATAGAGTGGTTGGTTTGGCTGAGTAGATGTTGAAGTCCTGCAGAAGTCTCTTAGCCAAACTATGTCGGTTGTTGCTGCAGCAATTGCCGGTACTCAGCTTCTGTAGAGGAGCGAGCTACGGTGTGCTGTTTTTAACACTCCGCGAGATGAGAGTGGATCCTAGAAACGAGCAATAACTGGAGGTGGACTTTCGAGTGGCCGTGCACTTGCCCAATCGACAGCTGTCATGGATAGGAGCTGAAGGTTTCCAGGAATAATGGAATGACGAAGTGAGTCGTCCCTTGAAGGTACCTTAACAGCCTTTTTAGTTGATGGAAGTGTTGGTCTTGTGGATCATGCATATGTTGGCATAATACATTAACCATGTAAGCAATATCCGGTCTGGTATTGTTAGATATTGAAGCAAGCCTGTGAGCTGTTTGTAGATAAGTGGATTGTGAGAAATTGGATCAGAGAAAGATGTGGGTGATTGGTTTGGTAGAATTTGGATTCGAGAGGGGTTTAGGGAAGAGAGACCCGCCTGTTGCAATATGGATTGTGCGTAGAGGCTTGGGAGAAAAAGTAGTAAGTAGAGTGTGTTTGGATAGTGATACCTAGGAAGGTAGAGCCAGGCCAAGGTATTTCTTGTAAACTTGTGGTTGATTTGAGTGATAAAGGTAGAGATAGATGTAGGATTGTTGCCGGGGAGTAGATATCATCTCATAGATAATGAGGTAGATTGGATTTTGTCTTGATGAATGTAAGAAGAGAGTGATCGGATTTACTGGGACAGAAGCCGAGGGAGAGAAGGTAGCTGGAGAAGGTGTTGAACCATTGTCTTGGGGCTTGTTTTAAGCCATAAATTTATTTTTGCAGGAGACATACATGGTTGGGATGGAGGCTGTCCTCAAAGCCTTTTGGTTGGGACATGTAGACAGTTTCTTGGAGATCTCCATGTAGAAAAGCGCTGGCTACATCCATTTGATGTACTTGCCATTTGTGATGAAGAGCAACAGTGAGGACTCTAATGGTGGGCCTTTTGGCGCAGTGGACTGAACGTGTCATGTAATCAAGCCGTGTTCTTGACGATGTCCTGAGCAACTAGTCGAGCCTTGTATTTGGCAATGGTGCCATTGGAGTGATGTTTTAGTACGGTAAGTCCAACGACAGCTGAGAATGTGGTTTTTGAGGAGGGGGGACTAATTTCCATGTCCCTTTGCTGTAATGCCGAAAATTCCATGGCCATTGCCTCACACCAATGAGATAATTTGTTGGCTTCAGTAAATGGTGTGGATCAGGGAGATGAGGGTTGTTTGGGTGGTTTTAATTTAATTTTAAGCTTTTATATTAATCTAGTATTATATACTAATTTTGTATGAATAATAATTTTTGGAGTAGGGGGGGATGAAGTGGAGAGGTATGGTGTGACAGCAGAGGGTGGCTGAGGTTGCGGATCTGCACTAGGTTCTGATGGTGGCAGGTTCGCGGTAGGAAGTCTAATGGTGTACAGACCATTGTGACAGGGGCCTGGAGGAGGATAGCCTGAGTTCAGGTCCTTTATGGTGAAGCCGAACGTAAAGAAGGAAATGGAAACATTGTTGTCATTAGTGAGATTAGAAACTATAGCAGTTTGTGAGTAATTTCGGAATGTGATAGATTTGAGAGAGGGAGAGCTTACGGCTAGGTGTGGGTAGAATATCATGACCAGAGTGTGCTATAGGAAGGTTTTGTCCATCACCAGCAATTATGCTGTCCATACCTTGGTGGATGTCGGTTGCTGGAGGTTGTCCACGGAGTGAGGTAAATGGGAAGATGCTCCCGAGTCGATGTACCGGTCCTGAGCGGGCGGCGTCGAGTCTGCCCCAGTGCCTTGGTGGGGGTCGGTGACGGACCTGGAACCGTAGTTCGCGTTCAACCGATGCCAGCATTGCAGGGCATTGTGACCTCTTTTGTTGCAGATTTGACAAACGTGGGGAGAGAGGATGTAGAGCGACTGCCTGTGCACTGATAGTTTGGGGAGCGACCTCTGCCGCGACGTCCACAAACACGAGATGCATAGAGTGCTGTATTAGGATCAGGTGTAGGATGTTGTCGTGAGGATTCAGCTGCCAGGGTGATTTCTCTGTTAGTAGATATGGAGTAGAGCTCATTGGATTGAAGGGGCCTCGCTTGGTGCGAATTGCGGTCTTAATGCCTGATAGGAAGGGGGCAGACCGTTGAGTATGTACAACACAATATCTTCATAGTCGATGTTGGAGCCAGCTGTGCAATGTTGTTGACTAGGGATTTGATAGAGGTCAAATATTCTGCCATGGAGAGATTCATGGTGATGTTGTGTAACTCATTTTTCAACTGAATGACTCTGGTGCAGTTGGAAGCTTGAAGTCTCTGCTCCAAGGTATGCTAGATTTTTGAGCATCTATCCAGATGAAGCACATATGTATATGACTGAAGGGGAAATCGTAGAACAGAGAGCTGCATGTAGGTTTTGGTCTTTTTCTGCCATGGATATAGGCAGGGTTGGGAAGTTTGCTACCATCAGTTTGTTGAAGAAGACGAGGCGGAGGTGCTTTGGCGATGTCGATATGGCTGTTGAAGCCTTAGCTCTCAATAGCTTCAGGATTTGTGACTCCATATTGGAAGTTGTCACTGGAGAGGGAAGCAGGTACAATGGTTTTGTGTGCGACAGGACGAGCTTGAGCAATGAAGGTATGGATGGTATTTCAGCTAGGTTGGATGTTGTCTGGTCTGTGGTCTGCGACGATGACGACTGAGACAACGTGGGAACGACTGAGGTGTATTCTTGCTCAGACCTGCTCTGATACCATGTAGAAAAGCTTCACAACATATCTTCACCCGCAAAACAAGAGCACGGAGACGAAGGCAAGATACAGGAGTATTCAACAATGAGGTTTCATTCCTTTTGTTAGTACTCTCCTTTTATAAGCAAAAACTTTTTTATCTTTTTAGCTTTGAAAATAGAGTGTAAGGTCTTTAAAGATTATTTAGTATAATACAACAAATGCCTTGGGAATGTACAAAAGAATTAAAAGATGCTTTGAGAATATAACAAATGCCTTGGGTAAAAAAGATTTAATTGGTATGTATGTATGGATAATGAATGTATGTTGTATGTTTTAAGTTTTATATTTTGTATGTTGTACGTTATTGTTATGTATGTTCTATAGTTTATATAGTTGTATGTTATGTTTGTAAGTTCTTTAAGAGAATGGCATGGTCTTTATGTTTTGTATGCTCTGCAAATAAGAGTGTAAGGTTTTTAAAAGAATAAACATTATGTTGTTTGTTATTGTTCAATTGAGTAAAAAATGAACACCACATTGAAAAGCATGCACATGACCAAAATGCAATTAAATTTTCATGATCACAAAGCTTGTGTGCATTCTAATAATAGCTTATCAGCTAACAAGACAAATCAATGATTTGCTCTGAGGGTAAAAAAGTGAATATGTTCGTTGAGTCTCAAAAAAACATGTCCTACAATTAAAAAAATTATGCAATATAAAATAATGCGTGCATTTTAGAGTACACCTGGGTGTTAATGAGAAATATTAAAAATTGAAATCAAAGACTTCCCAAAGCGCTTTTTGTGGGTAATTTGACTCAAATTGCATCACTTTGAAGCATGCAAGTCATTAATGAGTTGTAAGCATACTCTTGTGCTTAAACTCTTCGCAACACTCCATACACTTATGCTTGAAAGGAGTCAGAGGATAAGAAATGCTCCTAAGGTTTTATGTTATTTTTTTCTAACTATTTGAAGGAAAGGATAAAGAAATAGGAAAAGAAATCTTTAAGAAATATTAAAGATATAAAAAAATGTGAAATTTTTTAAAAGTCATATGAGCATTCTTAACCATTTGCTCTCATTTTACTACATGACATTCTTGTTTCCACTCGAAAAATAGGAATGCCTTGTAAAAAAATTAGAAAATTATAACAAAAAAGGTACTAATATGGAGCGACTTTTCAAGTAAGATATTCCAGGCGCCACAACTACTTTCTAATGACAATAATATTTACAATTTTCTTTGGTTCGATCGTCTATGCATGTGTGGCGTAGTTGACATGACTTGCTACTTAATGTCATCGGAGGCAGAATTGTGAAAATAAGAGATGGAACTTAGAAAGCAACCTAGAGTATAATATATGTATAATATAAAATAGTAAATAAGTGTTATTTTGCCATATTTTAATTTAATATTTTATGAGCTATCATGGAGCTTAATATCGAGTATTTAACCGGTTACTTGTTGATTATGTTCGTAAAAAAAATTAAATGAGTTTGACTATGTTCAAGCTTGATTTAACTTTGAATTTTATAAGAATCATTCAAACTTATTTAATCACTAACTTAAACAAACTCGAATAAGTATTAGCAAGACAAATTCAAGTTGCCATTGAGTATCTAGTTCACTTTTAACTCTGTATATAGGGCCTTCATAGCATTTATGGCGGTGCATATATAAGAAAATTCACAAAATAAAAATCTTTGACAACCCTATCTATAGGGTAGGATCTTAAGTCCCAACTATTAGGTCATCCCCAAATCATCGGGATGTAAGCCCCAACCCCAATATAATCCACATTAAACCCCTATGGTAGAGAATTGAATTCAACTAAACATGTACATTTAGTCAGACTCAATCCTCTATAAGCAAGCAAGTAGAGTTGACATACCCCTAGCTTGATTTTCATCATTTAAAAGCTAAATCGACAATTCTGTGAGCTGCTTTGCCTATAAAGCAACATCTTAAGTCCCAACCATTGGGTCTTTCCCAAATATTTTGCATGTTGCCCAACCATCATGTAACATATGGGTTGGGTTGTCAGTCTCACTCATTGAGCCTTTCCCAAATCTTCGAGGTGTAAGTCGCTGGATTAAATTCAAATGCCATATACATAATTCATGATATAGTCGCATAGTCCACACTCAACATAATTCTAAGCTCTCAATCCTCACCGTGCAAGTGATAGAGATGACTAAGTTTGCATCACTAAAATTTTCACCCATTTTAGGTTTGATTATCAGGAGATTTAATGTACAGTCCAAATTCAATCAAAAGGATTTGATTATTTGATGTAATGTTATTTTCTTCTTTTTTTTTTCATTTAATTTTTGAGAAAGCTTCTTCTCATATATGATTATGTTTGTTTGTTTTTTTTTCTAATACTGTTTAGGAATTATAATAGGGCTTGTTACAGCTGTTCATCGATTGAAAATGTGTGAAATTGCTTGCCAAAGCTCCTACTTTGTAATGTAAGATCCGTGGAGGTAAATCATGCAATTTTTAACTTACCATCATTTTTTCTTTTGTTGCACATTTTTTTTTTTTTTTCTGGTTTTACTTGTTAGATATATGAATCATTACCAGCTTAGCAAATGCTTTTATCTTTACACTTTTTCTTTTTCTTTTTAATCATTAATCTATAATGTTGCTTGAGGTAACTAGTTAAGTTTCTCTAATCTTGATGGTTTTTTTCCATAGAGATATAACAACTTTTGATGGTTTAGCACTCTTTGTTGGGATGAATTGGATGTGTAGTCGACACTTAGAATATGGTTCAAATTTTTCAATTATATTCCACACAATATGCATGGTGAAAAGTAAACAATTACACTAACACAACCAAATCTAATTGCACAAGCTGAGTTAGTGAGTGATCAACCCCTAAGTACAACAATGATGGTTATATGACTAAACTTGGCACTTGTAAGCAAGATGAAACCAGCCAATGTGCACAAATAGGTCTCCTATGGTGTTTGGATAAAAGATTAACTATGTATGTGCGCATGCAAGCTATTGAGCACAAAAATGATGAATTAACTCAACGACGCATATCATTTATCACTTAACACATCAAACACCAAACAACAAATTTTGTAGGATTCCACACAACATACGATGGTGATGCTGAGAATATAATGCTAAAAGTAAGAGTATAACAATGTGAACGCAGGTATTAGGATTTCTTCGCTACAATAACATGAGATCATATAACATCAGATCATCATATGAATATATGAACAACTAACTATGCAAGTAATAGTGAGTGAAGAAATCTAACGATAGATTTGGATAATGCAAGTTTTTATATTGTTTGACAACCAATTGGCTTACATCCTTGCATAAGCACATTGTGTCTTAGGATTCCACCACACTATCTCCTTATGTTGGAAAACTTTCTCTTTGTTGGAGTAGCAACCAAAACACGGTTTATTCGATTAGAATAATAACACAAGCCTCTTGTTGGCATATTTGATTAGTTTCCCATGCATCAATTTACTCATTAATTTGGTTTATTGTTTTCTTTTGTACTTTTGTTGATCATGTTTGCTAGCAACTCTCTTACTTGGTTTTATAAAATGGTTAAAAGCATCATCCTTATAATTCACTCCTCTTATGGGTGACATGTTTGACACCAGTCCAGGCTTTGAGATGTCAATTTGATATAGAAAAAATAAGGGTCTAGGATTGTTAATGTAATTTAGGATGAGATACATAATGAAAACAAATAAAATCCTAAAATGTGGATTCCAAACCATTAATTGTTGAAAAAATAAACGCTTTTAATGTAAAAGCAAGTGCACTACATTCATTGCAAATAATAATTTAATAGTTATCAATATTTGAAGTTCCAAGCGAATATAAAATTTTCATTGTGACCGAGTATTACTCTATGAAACAAAATCCAACATATATCACACTTGATGAAATTTCCATCACGCATACACACCAATAGCTAAATAAATTAGAAAGCAAGAACATCGATATAAATCACTAGACCTCACGTTGTTACAAGTAGATTCACATCCTAAAGTGTTTTTAAACACCTTTGAAACACACTAAGAATCCATATCTAGCCAGCACACTAGAACTGAAAAAAGAAAAAAAAAAGATTTTATTACAAAATTTGATGTTCACTATTCTTTATATGCCTCGAAGGTCCCATTGAATCCTCCCAGATCTTGTTAAAAACAATGGAGTTCATCTCTCTCATCTCATAAACAATATGAGTCAGTTGTATTTCTCTTAATTTTCATGTGAATTCATCTAAAAAGGGAAACCATAGGTGGCAAAGTTGTGGTTCTGCTATTTATGGCATTTGGTTGCTTGAGGTTGTAACAAATTGCAAAAAAGCGGCTGGCTTGAAGCACATGTTGTTGGACTATTGGAGGATCGAGAGAGCTACCTTCGGGCCTATGGGAAAATGAAGACAAATGTAGAAATCACAGGGTTCTAA
Organism: Dendrobium nobile; assembly: GCA_022539455.1. Taxonomy (NCBI): domain Eukaryota; kingdom Viridiplantae; phylum Streptophyta; class Magnoliopsida; order Asparagales; family Orchidaceae; genus Dendrobium; species Dendrobium nobile. The sequence goes on from CM039730.1 coordinate 43,175,986, forward strand.
ATAATAATTATGATAGAATAAAAAAATCATGGAAGTTGAAACTTGGATTGTCATGATATTTAATGAATTGGACTCATGAAATAGTTAACCAAGCCAAACGAGGATGTCATAATATTGGACAACACAACCCGTTCTTTATAGTATCAATGTTATAGGCATGTATAACATAAACTAAAATGATAATGCATTGCTATTTGAACTTTATTTTTGTTCTTTTAAACAGCATATTTGAGACTTTCATTATAGGGTCTCATTGAACACCTTAAGACAACTTCGCAGAAAGGCTATGATGTCTCATGCATCCTAGTAAATTCAAACTCGGATTCAGGGTAAGCATCTCTCCGCATGCTTTGTGAGACTAAAACCTTCTTTATGTTTGGCTGTATAATCTTTTGCGGAGAGAAACTCCCCTTTTCCATTAGAACAATGATAGTTTGCTATTACTATCTATCAGGCCTTCGAGTAGGACTGCAAACGAACCGAACCAAGCCGAGTATGTGAGTGTTCATGTTTGACTTCGTTTATTATTAGCTTGTTCAAGTTCGGTTCGTGTTTGATTCGAGCTTTATTATTTGTGTTCATGTTTGGTTCGTTTAAATTAATGGTGTTCATGTTTGGTTCATATTTAGTTCATGTTCGGTTCATTTAGTGCTTATCGAGCTTTAAACAAGAAAGTCTTAAAGAGTTTTGTTCGTGAACATATTTAGCGAATTTTTTAAACTATCAAACAAGCATATTCAGAAACAAATCTAACGAGTATTCTTGAGCTATCAAATGAGCAAGATCTAACAATGTAATATAATAAATTAGCAATTGTAAGGAAATTAAAACAACAACATATATTATAATATTTAATTACTTTAAAATTTAGTAATTAAAAATAATTATATAATTATGTTATTATAAATTAAAATATTTATATTATGTATACTTATCAATTTTATAATTAAATATTAATCGAATTTTTATCGAGCTTATTCACTAGTTCTGAATCGAACATGAATCGAGCTTCTTATCGAGCTTAATGTCGAGCATGTTCACGAGATTCAAATGTTGTTCATGAACATAAATGAATTGAACACATTAGTGTTCAAGTTTGTTTATTTTAGGATTGAGTATTAAAAATATTGTTCAAGTTAGTTTGTTTAGTTAGTTAAATGATCACAAACGAGCTTTAATCGAACCGAGCAACGAGTAGCTCGTCGAACGTTTGGTTCGCTTTTAGCCCTACTTTCGAGAATTCAATTTTGATATTGTTGTGTACCACAAAAGTTTCGGTCGTATGTCTTGAGCTGAATGGGTGATTTCTCAGTTTCATATATGTATGCTATGTAGATTGAAACTAGGGAAGCCCTCACCGATGAAGTATAAAAAGCACATAAAAAGCACCTGGGATGGATCGAATCATTCAAAGGAAAGCCGGGTCAGAAAAAGCCAAGTGTTACTATCTTAATCTTATGCCTTTGTTATTGTCTTGAAGAGTCAGAGGCTTAAACCCACAATCTTAACCTTATACCGATTTTCTTGTTCTTTAATAATGGCAAAAGCAACTACTTAAAGATTTTGTGGATCACCCATTACGGTAATGCTAATAAGCTGGTAATAAAAAAATTTTTGTGACAGTTAGTATGCAGTCCAAGTAACGCAATCAGAATGTAGTCTTTAAACTTCTCTGTGTGCGTTGGATGGCCATGTGGTTTCAACTTGTTAACTTTCGTAATGGAAATTTTTTGTTCCCATATTAAAAAATCTCTCTTCATTATGTTGTTGGAGATTTTTTTTTTTTCATGGGAAAAAAGACGTTAGGGACCTTTTTAACGTTGCTAGTTTGGTTGAAATGGCCTTCTTTGTAATCTTTCTCCAAATGGAACTTGCAGGTAGAAAGATATATACGGTAGGCCTATGATAGCTGAAACAAAACTAACGACTTTTATAGCTAAGCTTATCTAAATAACTCTTTTAAATGCATACCATTCTTTTTGTTGTTGTTGTTGTTGCAAATCATTGATTATCTTGAGTTCTTGCAGGCAAACCAAAGCAGCTATCAAAGGACATTAACTGTTCTATCCAGAATTCAAGATGGTTTGTGTAAAGATTGGTCGATTAAAAGAGGTAGATATACAATCAAAGCAGAGCAAACTTTTACCTTTATTTAAATTGAAAAATTCTCACTTTCACTATTTTGCTGTCTGTGATGTAGATTCACTTAAAGTCATGCTTCTATGCGGTTCTGATTTGCTAGAGTCTTTCAGCATTCCTGGGGCTTGGATACGCGATCAGGTTTTTTCTTGATACACTTTTAAGTTTTTATTTGTCTCAAGAAATAATATTGGGAACTTTTACTTATCATTGTTGCCCAGTAACGATAAGTGAGTTTAGCTATTAGATTTTAAACCTTATGTTCAAAATTTTATTTGTACGTTTCCTGTATGAATCTATTTTTTTGAATGCATGCTGCTACTGAATTTGATCGTGAATTTTTAGCAATATAATTTTTACTTGCTCAAATTGATTGAAGGATCATCTGATTTGATGTTATCCAAATAACATTGTTCAGAGCTATTAATGTTTGATACGGCATCACAAAATTAGCTTAATCGGGCGCGAATCTCGAGGCAAAAGTTAGTTGGAAACTTCAAAAATTAATTTTGGGAGCACCTGAACTCCGATTTCAGCAAACTTACAGTCAAACTGAGCGTCTCGGAAATACGAATCCAACGACACCAAGATCAACCCAATCCGAGCCCAAATGAGTCCGAATCAAGGGCTCAAAGCGCTGTTGGAAGGTTCAAACCGCAATTTGAGTTACCAAACGGTCTCCGATTTTGACGAGCTTATACTCGAATCGAACGGCTCGACGAGACGAATCCAACGAGCCCAAGATCGCCGATTTCCGACATCATTAAGGCCTCTAAATGCTCAACGAACGGTGCATGATCAAAGGATTCGATATCGGCCGTCCATTCAAAACACTCTCAATTCGCCCTTGATCTCACGCCTATTTACGGGCTATGCCACTCCAGAAAAACTATAAATAGAGCCCTCATTCTACACCAAGGGGAGAAAAGGGAAGAGAGAGAAGAAGAAGAGGAGAAAGGGGAAAAGGAGATTCCTCACCTCCTCGACCACCGCCGGAGCTCTTCCTGCCGCCTGAAGACGCCGGAACTCTGCCGGATATTCGGGAGAACGCTAGAATTCTGCCCAACTTCCATGGGATGCTGAAATTCTTCCCAATTTACAAGAGAGTTCCCTCCTGACGCCGAAACTCCGTCCAAGTGAAGCCGGAGTTCTCCTCTGCCACCAAAGACGTCGGACTTCTACCCGATGTCGGATCTTCACTCTTCGCCAAATTTCTACCTGACGCCGGACTTCTACCGGTTATCGGACTTCGCTGGACGTTTATGCGAAGATGCAATTCTTTCCATTGCTGGACTTCTACCTGATGCTATTCTTCTGATCTTCGTCATCAGACTACAGTCCTTCCGACCTCCGTCGCTAGCCGACTACGGTCCTCCTGACTTACGTCGCCCGTCGACTACAGTCTTCTCGACATCCGTCGCCCGCCGACTACGGTCCTCCAGACTTACATCGCCCGCCGACTACATTCCTCCGTCGCCAGCTGACTACGGTCCTCCTAACCTACGTCGCCCGCCGACTGCAGTCCTTCTAACAAAGCGAATACGTCGATAGTAGCTCTTTGTATTTACATCATGTAATGTACTCCATAAGATGTACATCAAGCTAAGGCCTTCTCCCAAGGAAGGGCCTCATTTGTAATCGACTGCAAATACTAGTGGATTCGTTCAAACTGGGCTAGGCCCCGTGGTTTTTCCCCTTTTTACAGGGGTTTTCCACGTAAAAATCTTGGTGTCTCATAAATGATAGACCCTATCTCCTTATCTTATTGCGTGCCGGATTTTCGTACAATGCTAAGACGATAAACTTTATATTTCTCTACCGCCGCGAATACTCCTGGACGCAACAATGTTATTTGTCACATGCAATATAGTTGGTGTAGAAAAGCTTCACAGCATATCTTCACCTGCAAAACAAGAGCACGGAGACGAAGGCAAGTATGCAGGAGTAATTCAACAATGAGGATTTCATTCCTTTTGCTTGCTACAGTGTATAGTGCATATATAGAGTGAGTGAATACACGTGTAGGGTAGAGATGAGAGAAGAGTGGTGATAGCAGCACATGGTTCGTTTGTGACAGAGAATATTCTTTAGGTAGTGGAGTGTGGTGCTAATACTTCCCCGCAAATTGACGGATCCAATTGAACGGACAATTTGGAACGAAGATGCTGGAAACGCTTTGTGAAAAGTGGTTTGGTGAGAATGTCGGCCATTTGATGCAGTGTACTGATTGGAGTCAGTATGATGTGCTTCCCATGAATGTGATCACGTATGAAATGGTGATCAATCTCTATGTGTTTGGTACGAGCATGAAACATTGGGTTGTTTGCCACTATGGTGGACATATTGTCACAGTATAGAGTGGTTGGTTTGGCTGAGTAGATGTTGAAGTCCTGCAGAAGTCTTCTTAGCCAAACTATGTCGGTTGTTGCTGCAGCAATTGCTCGGTACTCAGCTTCTGTAGAGGAGCGAGCTACGGTGTGCTGTTTCTTAACACTCCGCGAGATGAGAGTGGATCCTAGAAACGAGCAATAACTGGAGGTGGACTTTCGAGTGGCCGTGTCACTTGCCCAATCGACAGCTGTCATGGATAGGAGCTGAAGGTTTCCAGGAATAATGGGAATGACGAAGTGAGTCGTCCCTTGAAGGTACCTTAACAGCCTTTTTAGTTGATGGAAGTGTTGGTCTTGTGGATCATGCATATGTTGGCATAATACATTAACCATGTAAGCAATATCCGGTCTGGTAATTGTTAGATATTGAAGCAAGCCTGTGAGCTGTTTGTAGATAAGTGGATTGTGAAGAATTGGATCAGAGAAAGATGTGGTGATTGGTTTGGTAGAATTTGGATTCGAGAGGGGTTTAGGGAAGAGAGACCCGCCTGTTGCAATATGGATTGTGCGTAGAGAGCTTGGGAGAAAAAGTAGTAAGTAGAGTGTGTTTGGATAGTGATACCTAGGAAGGTAAGAGCCAGGCCAAGGTATTTCATTGTAAACTTGTGGTTGATTTGAGTGATAAAGGTAGAGATAGATGTAGGATTGTTGCCGGGGAGTAGAATATCATCTACATAGATAATGAGGTAGATTTGGATTTTGTCTTGGATGAATGTAAGAAGAGAGTGATCGGATTTACTGTGACAGAAGCCGAGGGAGAGAAGGTAGCTGGAGAAGGTGTTGAACCATTGTCTTGGGGCTTGTTTTAAGCCATAAATTTCTTTTTGCAGGAGACATACATGGTTGGGATGGAGGCTGTCCTCAAAGCCTTTTGGTTGGGACATGTAGACAGTTTCTTGGAGATCTCCATGTAGAAAAGCGCTGGCTACATCCATTTGATGTACTTGCCATTTGTGATGAAGAGCAACAGTGAGGACTCTAATGGTGGGCATTTTGGCAGCTGGACTGAACGTGTCATGATAATCAAGCCCGTGTTCTTGACGATGTCCCTGAGCAACTAGTCGAGCCTTGTATTTGGCAATGGTGCCATTGGAGTGATGTTTAGTACGGTAAGTCCAACGACAGCTGAGAATGTTGGTTTTTGAAGGAGGGGGGACTAATTTCCATGTCCCTTGATGCTGTAATGCCAGAAATTCCATGGCCATTGCCTCACACCAATGAGATAATTTGTTGGCTTCAGTAAAAGTGGTGGGATCAGGAGGAGTTGAGGGTTGTTTGGGGTGGGTTTTATGAAGCAGATTGAAGATCTGCTTTGGTTTTAGATGCCCCGTTTGGAGACAGGTGAGCATAGGATGGCGAGTATCAGGAATTTCTGTGGATGAAGCTGAGAGGAGATTGGTATGTGGAGTAGGGGAGGGATGAAGTGGAGAGGTATGGTGAACAGCAGAGGGTGGCTGAGGTTGCGGATCTGCACTAGGTTCTGATGGTGGCAGGTTCGCGGTAGGAAGTCTAATGGTGTACAGACCATTGTGACAGGGGCCTGGAGGAGGATAGCCTGAGTCTTCAGGTCCTTTATGGTGAAGCCGAACGTAAAGAAGGAAATGGAAACTTTGTTGTCATTAGTGAGATTAGAAACATATAGCAGTTTGTGAGGTAATTTCGGAATGTGATAGATTTGAGAGAGGGAGAGCTTACGGCTAGGTGTGGGTAGAATATCAGGACCAGAGTGTGCTATAGGAAGGTTTTGTCCATCGCCAGCAATTATGCTGTCCATACCTTGGTAGGATGTCGGTTGCTGGAGGTTGTCCACGGAGTGAGTTAAATGGGAAGATGCTCCCGAGTCGATGTACCGGTCCTGAGCGGGCGGCGTCGAGTCTGCAACCAGTGCCTTGGTGGGGGTCGGTGACGGACCTGGAACGTAGTTCGCGTTCAACCGATGCCAGCATTGCAGGGCATTGTGACCTCTTTTGTTGCAGATTTGACAAACGGTGGGAGAAGAGGATGTAGAGCGACTGCCTGTGCACTGATAGTTTGGGGAGCGACCTCTGCCGCGACGTCCACAAACACGAGATGCATAGAGTGCTGTATTAGGATCAGGTGTAGGATGTTGTCGTGAGGATTCAGCTGCCAGGGTGATTTCCTCTGTTAGTAGATAGGAGTAGAGCTCATTGAGATTGAAGGGGCCTCGCTTGGTGCGAATTGCGGTCTTAAATGCCTGATAGGAAGGGGGCAGACCGTTGAGTATGTACAACACAATATCTTCATAGTCGATGTTGGAGCCAGCTGCTGCAATGTTGTTGACTAGGGATTTGATAGAGGTCAAATATTCTGCCATGGAGAGATTCTTCATGGTGATGTTGTGTAACTCATTTTTCAACTGAATGACTCTGGTGCAGTTGGAAGCTTGAAGTCTCTGCTCCAAGGTATGCTAGATTTTTGAGCATCTATCCAGATGAAGCACATATGATATGACTGAAGGGGAAATCGTAGAACAGAGAGCTGCATGTAGGTTTTGGTCTATTTGCTGCCATTGGATATAGGCAGGGTTGGGAAGTTTGCTACCATCAGTTTGTTGAAGAAGACGAGGCGGAGGTGCTTTGGCGATGTCGATATGGCTGTTGAAGCCATTAGCTCTCAATAGCTTCAGGATTTGTGACTTCCATATTGGATAGTTGTCACTGGAGAGGGAAGCAGGTACAATGGTTTTGATGTGCGACAGGACGAGCTTGAGCAATGAAGGTATGGATGGTATTTCAGCTAGGTTGGATGTTGTCTGGTCTGTGGTCTGCGACGATGACGACTGAGACATCGTGGGAACGACTGAGGTGTATTCTTGCTCAGACCTGCTCTGATACCATGTAGAAAAGCTTCACAACATATCTTCACCCGCAAAACAAGAGCACGGAGACGAAGGCAAGTATACAGGAGTAATTCAACAATGAGGATTTCATTCCTTTTGCTTAGCTACTCTCCTTTTATAAGCAAAACATTTTTTATCTTTTTAGCTTTGAAAATAAGAGTGTAAGGTCTTTAAAAGATTATTTAGTAATACAACAAATGCCTTGGGAATGTACAAAAGAATTAAAAGATGCTTTGAGAATATAACAAATGCCTTGGGTAAAAAAGATTTAATTGGTATGTATGTATGAATAATGAATGTATGTTGTATGTTTTAAGTTTTATATTTTGTATGTTGTACGTTATATGTTATGCATGTTCTATAGTTTATATGTTGTATGTTATGTTTGTAAGTTCTTTAAGAGAATGCATGGTCTTTATGTTTTGTATGCTCTGCAAATAAGAGTGTAAGGTTTTTAAAAGAATTAAACATTATGTTGTTTGTTATATGTTCAATTGAGTAAAAAATGAACACCACATTGAAAAGCATGCACATGACCAAAATGCAATTAAATTTTCATGATCACAAAGCCTTGTGTGCATTCTAATAATAGCTTATCAGCTAACAAAAGACAAATCAATGATTTGATCCTGAAGGGTAAAAAAGTGAATATGTTCGTTGAGTCTCAAAAAAGCATGTCCTACAATTAAAAAAATTATGCAAATATAAAATAATGCGTGCATTTTAGAGTACACCTGGGTGTTAATGAGAACATTAAAAATTGAAATCAAAGACTTCCCAAAGCGCTTTTTGTGGGTAATTTGACTCAAATTGCATCACTTTGAAGCATGCAAGTCATTAATGAGTTTGTAAGCATACTCTTGTGCTTAAACTCTTCGCAACACTCCATACACTTATGCTTGAAAGGAGTCAGAGGATAAGAAATGCTCCTAAGGTTTTATGTTATTTTTTTCTAACTATTTGAAGGAAAGGATAAAAGAAATAGGAAAAGAAATCTTTAAGAAATATTAAAAGATATAAAAAAATGTGAAATTTTTTAAAAGTCATATGAGCATTCTTAACCATTTGCTCTCATTTTACTACATGACATTCTTGTTTCTCACTCGAAAAATAGGAATGCCTTGTAAAAAAATTAGAAAATTATAACAAAAAAGGTACTAATATGGAGCTGACTTTTCAAGTAAGATATTCCAGGCGCCACAACTACTTTCCTAATGACAATAATATTTACAATTTTCTTTGGTTCGATCGTCTATGCATGTGTGGCGTAGTTGACATGACTTGCTACTTAATGTCCAATCGGAGGCAGAATTGTGAAAATAAGAGATGGAACTTGAGAAAGCAACCTAGAGTATAATATATGTATAATATAATAATAGTAAATAATTGTTATTTTGCCATATTTTAATTTAATATTTTATGAGCTATCATGGAGCTTAATATCGAGTATTTAACCGGTTACTTGTTGATTATGTTCGTAAAAAAAATTAAATGAGTTTGACTATGTTCAAGCTTGATTTAACCTTTGAATTTTTAAGAATCATTCAAACTTATTTAATCACTAACTTAAACAAACTCGAATAAGTATTAGCAAGACAAATTCAAGTTGCTCATTGAGTACTCTAGTTCACTTTTAACTCTGTATATAGGGCCTTCATAGCATTTATGGCGGTGCATATATAAGAAAATTCACAAAAATAAAAATCTTTGACAACCCTATCTATAGGGTAGGATCTTAAGTCCCAACTATTAGGTCATCCCCAAATCATCGGGATGTAAGCCCCAACCCCAATATAATCCACATTAAACCCCTATGGTAGAGAATTGAATTCAACTAAACATGTACATTTAGTCAGACTCAATCCTCTATAAGCAAGCAAGTAGAGTTGACATACCCCTAGCTTGATTTTCATCATTTAAAAGCTAAATCGACAATTCTGTGAGCTGCTTTGCCTATAAAGCAACATCTGAAGTCCCAACCATTGGGTCTTTCCCAAATATTTTGCATGTTAGCCCCAACCATCAATGTAACATATGAGGTTGGGTTGTCAGTCTCACTCATTGAGCCTTTCCCAAATCTTCGAGGTGTAAGTCCGCTGGAAATTAAATTCAAATGCCATATATACATAAATTCATGATATAGTCGACATAGTCCACAACTCAACATAATTCTAAGCTCTCAATCCTCACCGTGCAAGTGATAGAGATGACTAAGTTTGCATCATAAATTTTCACCCATTTTAGGTTTGATTATCAGGAGATTATAATTGAAGGGGTTTATTCCAGAAACCAAACTCGTGGTCATAAATACAATTACTTTGAGTTATTTCTCTGGTGATGGATTCAATTATTAGAATGTTATGATGAGGAAAGGGTCTTTGTAAAAAAAAAATCCCTTCTCAAATTCTATGATAAGTACACCTAAACTCTTTTCACAATGATGGATACGATCAAACCAAAATCATACCGCAAGGAAGCCTATCTAAATTTAGCCCCGACAAATAAATGTAAAAGAAAACAAAAAATAGATAAAAAAAAAAAAAAAACTCGACCAATAATCTATCATTTTGTGCTTAGAGTATCTATGCTTTCATTCTCCACTCTAATTTGCTAAGGATGACAAAATTATGGTCATATTCAAAATTTTAACCCCATCAAAGATGTAACACATGCTCCCTAATCAAGTTGTTGGCCTGCTTGTGAAGTCGCTATAATATTACGGTCACAGGCTAAACCTAAGTGTTTCTAAATGGCTAAGCCAAATTATTAGAATGTAATTCTCATCCGTCAATTTAGTCTACATTCACCAACACCAAGTGGTAATCCTGATTCCAACTCTAGGGAATTGGCTTTGGTATGGTTATTAATGTAGCACTGCATATATATCATTATATTATGGGTTGTTAATGTTGATATATGAGATGTCCAGGGGAATTACTTCTCACAACATCTTGTAGATGTTGTCATTTGTAACTATAAGCTTGAGTCAATGCTAGCTATGGGTGTGAGCCGAGCCGACTTGTTAAGGAGCTCGCGAGTCGAGCTTATCGAGCCACAAGTTTGAGCTCGAGCCTATACTTGAGCTCGTATGTTAAATGAGCTCGAGCTCGAGTTCAACCTGGCTCGGCTTGAAAGTTTGTTGAGCACTCGATTAAATTAAAATATATTTAATAATTAATTAAAATTAGCATTATATAATATATTTTAATGTTTTTAAATTAATTCTATATTAAAAAATAAAAATCTAAAAAAATGAATTTTTTTTATTTAAAACTAAAAAAATCGAATCAAGCTCGAGCTTTTCAAACGAGCTCGAGCCTATAAATTTTTTAACGAGTCAAGCTCGAGGTCAGTAAGAACTAAACAAGTTTAGCTTCATTAAATAGATACTTGACTCGATTTGTTTAAACCCCTAGTGCTAGCAATCAATCTTCATCTCTATCCTCTTCTAAATCCAATCCAAAGGATAGGGGCTTGGATGTAGTATGGTGTCTAAACCCAATTTCTACACTAGATTGACATGAATGAGATTATTTAGAATGCCGGCAGATGATCATAATCACCACTTGATTTGTATTCTCAAAGTGAACTCCTATTTTTCCTATTGGTGGACGATCCCATTGTTTTATCCTTTGGCAATCCCATTAGAGATAGAGACGTGCTCAGCTTGTCCACAAGTTTGAGCACACTGTTTTCCACTCTTGTAATATCTTTTCCCTTCTTGTCTTTCTTTCTCTTTTCAAGAAAGAGGTCAAGCTTCTAGGCATCCCCATGTTCAAAAGTTAGTCCAAGTGTCATATTCTTTAACAAACCACCCAACTCTTGTAAAAATTTCAAAACTTGATCCTGTTTGGCTCGGTAGACTTTGTTAGGGCTGCTGCTAAAGGTAAACTGCCTAAAATCCTTTCCCGAGATGGGACCGAGAGGAGGCATGAATCATATGAATGATTCTTCCAACGGAAATATCTATTTTGCCTGGCCTATGGCCTGTGTGGAAGAGTAAGCCGTTAGAAAAATGTGAAAGACTGGGACATGTCAGTGCCTGAAGAAGAAAAAAAAAAAAGGGTCATATGTGCCAACAAGGAGAATGTCAATCCCTCTGAAACAAACGGTTCATCAACTCTGAAGGCATGACATGACCCTCCTCTATTCGGACAAATCTTCACTCCATTCTTAAGTTGACACTTTATATTTTATTTATTATTTGAACGGGAGAGTATATTGTTATGCAACTAGAATGGGCTGTTATTTAAGTTTAATTGCTTTATTTTACTGATAGAATTTGTTTTGAAATAATGGAAATATGGTCTCTAAGTGTCATTTGTTGTATTGTTTTCCAGGTCAGATCCATATGTAGGGACTTTGGTGTCATCTGTATACGCAGAGAAGGGACGAATATTGAACAGATAATTTCCAATGATGAAATATTGCAAGAAAATAAGGTGCGAAAAGTAATTTTTTTTCTTAATTAGAGTATAATTTTAGTAGTAATAGACCTAGTGAGGGGTTTATGACTTAGGGCGATCAAATCATTAATAAGAGTACACGTTTTAGATATCTTGGATCTATTGTTAAGAGTGATGGTGAAATAGGTGGGGATATTCTCAGTAGAATTCAAGTTGGATGGTTGAAATGGAGGAATGCATCGGGCTTGTTGTGTGATAGAAAAGTACCCCTCAAACTTAAGGGAAAGTTCTATACGATGGTGGTGAGGCCTGCAATGATTTATGGTGTCGAATGTTGGCCATTAAAAGAGAAGCATAATACTAAGTTAAGTGTGGCAGAGATGAGGATGCTCAGGTGGATGAGTGGCTTTACCCTTAGAGATAGGATATGAAATGAGCATATATGTGAAAAGGTTGGAGTAGCTCCAGTAGAAGATAAGATTAGAGAGAGTCGCCGTAGATGGTTTGGTCACATAAAATGGCAGCCTTCCGATGACCCAGTTAGGAGAGTAGAGGTATTAGATTTGACTTATGTTAAAAAAGGTAGAGGCAGACCTAAAAAGACTTGGTTAGAAAATATTAGGAATAATCTAAACGAGAATTTGACTTTTAATAGGACACAATGGAGGAAAAGGATTCATGTAGTCGACCCCACGTAGTGGGATAAAGGCTTGATGTTGTTGTTGTTGTAGAAAGTATGTTGAATATTTTTTAGCTCATTCTTTACTAATTTCTGTTTACAGATCAATGTCATATCAGTAGATGAGATCATACCGAATCGAATTAGTTCAACAAAAGTGAGGTAATTTTTTCCTTTGATGTTATGCTGGCCTTTGTTCAACTTTGTTCATCATGAACTTCAAACTTAAAATGAACCCTGGAACTCATAGCATTTATTTGTTTAGCTGGTTTAATCCCTTTATAAGGCTCTCTTACCTCCCACCAACTCAAGCACCTGCATGAGCTGTTCATCTAATATTGGCTTGCGATTTGTTCAGCAAAGTGTTCACAATGTGTTGGTTGGTTGAAATTTTGCTGGTCTCTTCTTCACCGCAGGGAATGCATAAGCAGAGGGCTTTCAGTGAAGTACCTGATTCCTGACGAAGTTATCAACTATATCAGGGACCAAAAACTCTACCTGGAATAGCTGCAACAGGTTCTCATTCTTAATTTCCTTGCGATTGAAATTGTTGTGCAGATCTTTTTATTTTTGTGTAGTGGTGGGTCTTGCTTGAATAATGTGTTAGACCATGTAAATGTTTATATTGTTCCTATAGAGTTTTGATTCAAAGGCCATAGATAAAAATGAATAAATGTGGCTATGTTTGAGTACAGTTAGGAGACAACAGCTATGGTGTAACTATTGTTCTTCATCATGAATAAAACTTTTTATCTTTTACCAATTCTGCAGATCTGTTTAAAGTCTTTTACTTGGGTGCAATCACTCTCATTTTCTCTATGCAATTCGCTTCCAGCTGTTGCTAGATTTCATTGGTATATATATAGTGTTGTTAGTAGCCTGGTGGTGCAGCTCTACCACGTAGCACTGCGACAAAAGTTCAAAATCTCAAATTTCAAAGCATGGAGCGCTGCAATGTCACTATTTGGTGTTTAATATTATAGTAGCACCGACGTGCTCAGACACCCATCATTGGGCCTCTCAAATAGTAAATTTTCTAAAATTTTGCCAAATTATGTTCAAGACCCTAGACATTAATTCTAAATCACACAACCATTTTTATACACCAAAACACTTCCAAAGATATACAAATAGGTTCAAAATTGAAAATTTCAAAAAATTATCTTTTTTTCCAATCAAGTTAGAATCGCTTGAACCAAATGCTGAACGTGAAGGTGTCACATGCGCTGTCTAAGGGGTCTCTGAGTATTTCCTTATCTTACATTTAAGATAAGTTTTCAAATCCTATACTAAACTTATTACTACTACACACTAAGCATTTAATACCTATCCAATGAGTAGCCTTAATTGAAAGTTATCTCTTATCGCTTGAAGTTATAATTAACCATCGAGCCTTATGCTAATGTGAAACTTAAATCTGGATCATTAAATCTTCGCAAAATAAGGATCAGGCTCAAGCATCAATTTTGTTAGGTGTCATACAAGCGTTAATCTTCAGAGTATATATTTTGTAGTGAAATTGCTTTGTAAAAAAGCGCTTAAGGCCTAGTGTGCATGTAAACTTAAATATCATAGTGGGTTTTAGAATTATATGTTCATTCATGATAATAGGACTTATGATGCACCATTTAAAGCTTAATGTTCGAATATTTCTTATGAGGTTCAAGTCTGATCAACTCTAATTCTTGTAAGGAGCATCACACTGATTTGGAGCACATAGGCTTCGTTTGGTACATCTTTCTTTCTGCTTCTTAAAGAAGCTTTTTAGTACAATAATTTTAATTTTTGTACTAAAAAGCTGATTTAAGAGGTGGAAAAAAAAGCCGTCCCAAACGAATCCATAATCTCACTTTAGGTGCTATTGCACTGTGTTATCAAAACATTCATTTTGATAATAAGCGCTGAAATCAATATTTGAATGATTATACAAGTTCTAAATTTGTTATGTATAAAGAATGGGAAATGCCTTTTTTTTAGTATCGATGAGTTGATTTTTTTTTTTCGATAAAATTAAAATATTGAGTCAAGTCATTTTTTTATTGATTTGTTTCGGTTGTTAAATTATCAGTTCAATTATTAATTATAATTATTTTTTACTGGCACTGATTCAACCTTTTATTATTGAAAAAATCGATCAAAATAAAAGTTGAACTATAATTATTTTTATAAATATCAAGTCAATAAAATTCTTGGACTATAAATAAATAAATGACAAAAATATCAATACATACATTATTTTATTTAATTTTAACAAATATTATATTATTTTTTTAATAATGTTATTTAAGCTAATAATGATTAGGTTCATTCTTATTATTAATTATATTTTGGATTGTTCAAAAGCAAATGGAACTAACAAAACTATAAATTGATTCAATTAGTTAATTTGAAAAATAGTTTGGGCTCAATTTTTTTGTATTTTTTGATAGAAATTTTACTTTTTTAATTCATAAATCAAAATATCCGACCGATCAAATGCTTACCCATACTATAACTAGCGTAAGGTCACATAAAGCCACAATATTAGAAAAATATCATAATTTACTTTTATTGGGTTTTATGACATTCCGTTTAATAGTTATCACAATATATTTTCATTCAATTTAGGTGTCAATGCACTAGGGGTGTCAATTCGGGTCAACCCGCGCGGGTTCGGGTCGAACCCGACCCGACCCATATCTAAACGGGTCAACCCGAACCCGACCCGTTTTTACAAACGGGTCGGACATTTCAACCCGGACCCGACCCGGCCGGGTTGACCCGACCCGACCCGCGACCCGTTTGTACTTAAAGGGTGTTTTTTTTTTTTTTTTTCAAATTTGACCTGACCCGTTTGACCCGACCCGGGCCCGTTTTTACAAACGGATTTTCCGGGTAGGGTCCGGGTCGGGTAAGCATTTTCTCCTTATTCTTTCGTATTGACTTCTCCTCCATTATCTTCTCCGATCCAAGTGCTCATATCATTATAAAACAAGATTGTGTCGATTTGATCAAGCTATCCTCAATGACTAGTCAATTTATTGTCAACCATGCCATTCATATAATTTATCGTTAAGTTACCGACGTATATTCCGCCGGTTAGATTTCCGCATTTTCTGACGTATTTCTATCCGTCGGAAAGTCCGACGGTAATGACAGATTTTCTTGTGTTGATGTGACTACAAGCATCAAGATGCTTGCGATGTCAACAACAATAGATTCATCCCTTTTGCATTCATAACATTTTGGGGTACTTAATATGGGTAACCTATTTTTCTAATGAACTAATCGAATACAATTTTATTTTTGATAGTTCCATTTGATTTTGAACTATACAAAATATAATGAATAATTATCATGAACATAATCATTATTAACTTAAATAAGATTATTTATTTACTTTTTGTTAAAATTAAATAAAGAATATCCTTATTGATTTTTTTTCATTTATTTATTTATTGTTCAAGAGTTTTATTGACTTTATATTTATAAAAATAACTATAGTTCAACTTTTTTGTCCGATAAATGTCTCAATAATAAAAAGTTGAATTGGCACCCGAAAGTTAAAAAATTTATAATGAAAATTAATAATTCTAACTGATAATTCACTGTTCGTTGGGCCCATTCCCTTTATACGAATAACAAGCAACACATTACTTTTAGTCAACAGTTCATAAATTAGGGTTGCACTACTTAATATTATTTGCATACTCTCTTTACATATGAGAAGGCATTTCCCATTCTTTATATATAACACATTTTTGGAAATCTCATTAAAAAGGCCATTCAATCAAAGGTGAATGAGATACAATACTCAAATTATATTTAGTAAACTTTCGACAAAACAAGTGTGATAACATCGAAAGCGATATTATATTATTCGAAATTAAAAATTTCATGATCAAATCTTATGTATTTATTGTCTAAACAAGCACATTAATTAATGAGAGAATTATAATAGGTCCAATATCGCTCAATAGTCATTAAAGCATAGTAAATATTAAAAGAATATTTTATGATCAAGGGAAATCAATTTGAGCCATAAATGAAGTGTTTTAGAGTTTTGACTAAACTTGCCAAAATACCTCTGTCAAAAAAGATTGAATAGAATCTCATTTTTTTATGAAAGGGATTTGAATTTAAATATCACACTTTAACTAACCAATTGGGAATTGACCCAATGAATTTTGTATTTATGCCTTCCAATATATTATTAGCATTTTTACTCAAAAGAGCCTCACTGCTCGATTGGTTACAATCACATCAATATTCATTGGGTCAATTCCCTTCATATGAAAAGCGAAGGGAATTGACCCAATGAATATTGATGTGATTGTAACCAATTGGACAGTGAGGCCCTTTTGAGTAACAATGCTAATAATATATTGGAAGGCATAAATACAAAATTAGCAGCATTGATTGGATTCCATAAGAGCTTATTGTTGTTATTTACAGAAATATCAATACGGATATTATTTATTTAAATTTAACAAATTTTATTTAATTTTTAAATATTGCCATTAAGTTAACAATGATTAGGTTTATTGTTGATACATCTTAGAATATTCATGATGGTAGAGATTTATAAAGTTTAACATCCTAATTTTGTATGAATATTTAACAAAAAAACAGATAAAAGAGTAGGATACAATATTCATAAGATACACCAATATCTTTACTTGAAAAACTCTGAAAAAAAAAGAAGAAAATCCTGAATGAATCCACCAGTATTGATGTTTGATTACAAATAATATTCTCCTCCTTGGAGGACGGTGCTGGATTGATGAAGCAAATACACATTGTATAGTGTGCATTACATGACATCAATTCTTAAAAGATTCTTGGTATGTTTATTTGATAAGTAGGACCATGATTAGCGTGTGACGATGTTCGGAGGGATCGTAGTCGAAAGTGGTGTCATGTACAGCTACATTGCTATGTAAGTAATGCTAGGTAGAGTACATAAGAGGCATTATTTGAATACATCTATTTCCAAAGAGATAGTTGCAAGTGATGTCATGTGAAGAGCGAATACCATCTTGGTGTATGTCAATACAAATTTCAAATCAGCATCTGCTCGTTTGAAGGATCTTTGAGCTGCTTAACAAGAGTCAGAAAAGCTAGAGCATGACAAACCTTTTCTACAAGAGTCAAATGCAAAAGAAGATCATCAAAGGTAAGATTATAAAAAATATTGACATCTCAAGCATGACCACCAATATTGATATAGAACAACACACTAGAGTTTAGGATCATCAATAGATAAAATGATTATAATAAGTGAGAAGTTAACCAGCTACATTGCTGGTGATTGCAGCCATCATCCAAAAAAATAAAAATAAAAATTATATGCATAAGAATTCTCTCTTTGATTCGAGAAATTATTATGTGCGGAGACCGGACGCAGAATGTCGTCCAGAGATAAATCAAAATGTGGCACGTCAACGGTACCGAGCCGCAATACTGATCACATGAGTGATATGACGTATTCTAATTAATCTCCGGATAATATTTAGCATCCGCACAAAATAATTAATCCTTTGATTCTCGATCTATTGGTATCAAATTCAAATTGAACTAAATTAGGCTCACTCCAGACTAGAAAACAGCAACCAACGATAATCATTCCGAGTCAAATTCTCAGCCTAGGCGCGCTACAAATTTCGTCAGCTGAGAAGACAATGGAGGGAAGCACCAAATCCTAGAGGGAAGAGAGGGATTTATCCGTGCAAACCGGTGGTCCTTTCGACGAGCCCTAAACCTTTAATTGCGCCTTCTTCGCTTGTAAACTCATAAAAACAAAAAATGTTATAGCCAACTCACACTCTCCGGGGTTAGGGCGAGAATTTACAACTTCCGACGTTTCCCTCGAGATTCTCGGGGTCAAAGTGCTGTATTTCTATGAGAAATCGGGAAAGAGACGCTCTTGAACCACACTACGCTAACTTTTGATCGCTCCAGTGAATGTCCCTGGCCTCCCCTTCTCTTCTCTTGGGTCAAGTATTTTGCTATCGCAGGAGTTTTGTTTTTTGGGTTTCAAATTAGGTATTTTCTTGGTTGCTTGGCTTTTGTATCCTAGGTTTTTTTTTTTAGTTGTATTTTAATTTTTGCCTGCAATGCATATCATTCCTGCTTGAGTTTTAGAGCTTCCTCGGGCGACTCTCTCTTTATTATGTTGACAAATGCAGTGCCAATGCAGGTTTTCTGAGAGGGCAGATTAAACTGGGCTTTTGCCAGTTTCAGGACTTCTTAAAACTAGTTTGGGATGGCTCCTTCCGCCCAGATGCAAAGAGCACAAGCGGCTGTTAAAGCCATGAAGCTCATTGGGTTTGATCAAGCCAAAGCGAAGGCAGTCTTGAAGAAGCTGCTCAAAGTTTATGAGAACAACTGGGAGTATATTGAAGCAGAAAACTACCGGCTTCTGGCGGACTCAATACTCGATGACCAGGAATCAGTGGTAACTATGTGTCGGTTCTATCTATTTCTTACTTTCGCTTGGTACCTAGGGTCTTTATCGGTGTTTCTTAAAGCCAGCAAAATTGAATTAAGTGAATTCTCAGATGATGAAAGATGGTTTATGAAAGCATGAGTTTGATGAGCTTTTATGTTTAATGATTTGACTTTGAATAACGTCCTTTCTGAACCAGGACCCCGAGGTGAATGAAACAGATGCTGCTGCAAGTGATGCACCTGAGGTATCACGGAAGAGGTTAAGGCATAGGCAAGAGGATTCTGACCATTTTCCATTAACAGTTGAAGCCACTAGAACTTCACCCCAGAGACCGACACTTGTTCGATCACCTGAAGACCATCCCACAAATTTCAGAGGTAAAATGATTAAGCCTACGGAGGCTCAATGCCCTCATGACGGAGAAGGATCATCTTCATTGCCTCATGCAATACGTAAAAATGGACTAACTAGAGAGAAAGCGCCTCAAAATTCTCATAATTGCCGAGAGCTTAGCCCTATTTCAGGCCGTGTAGTTCCTCGGATGACGAGGTCCAGTAATCCTGCAAATGTACCATATTTTGAAAAAGGAAACTCAAGTTCGCTTGTGATGAAAGAAAGAGATAAACATCAACCCTGCGGCACATCGGGAAATTTAATATGTTATAAAGAGCCAAAGATGGAACCCGACACTGAAGTTCCTCGAGATATTGTTGCTGTTGGTTTTTCTTCTAATCCAGATATGTCCGTGGATGAGGTTCCTTGCTACATCTCTGATAATTATGTGCCTCTTGCATTGCCATCACCTCATGGAACTCCTTCAGGAACTGCTGGTATAACCATGCTAAAACTTCTTGAATTCATCAAATATAATATTTCTTTTTCTTGTAAGGCTGTGAATGTATATTTTGTTCCGTGACAATTAGTTTCTTTAGCCGCTCGATGCTTCATAAATAATACCCAGATTACAAGCCTTTACTAATGATGTTCATAAAGAGGTTGTGTAAATCCTGCATATCTAGCATTGGTGATGAATTGCAGCTGCCTCAGCCACTTTATTGCGTAAATGAAGTTTTTGATGCGTGGCATGAAAAGTGCCAACCTTTTCTTTTGCAGTTGGTTTTTTCTAGAATTTTGTTTTTCAGGTTGAACATTACTTAAAACAAAATAAAAAATTTAGAAGTATTAGTTAGGAGTTAGGACTAAATCCTCACTTTCTTGATGCAGCATCATTAATTTGCAGTGCCATTGTCAAGCTTGAGAGCATATTATTCTTGTCTGTCTCATAACAGCATCTTTACTATGTTGACTGGCCATTTGTGTTGATTGCTTATTTTTAATTGCTAAATGTATCGCTCTTATTTTAGTTAAGTTTATTTCCAAGACCGGATAAAATTCCTTAGTTTGGGGGAAGAAAAGTTAATGGTATTGAGTAGACGGCTTATGATGCATTAAGCAAGGAGCTGTTTCACAACATACACTTTTAATTATGATGACTGAGAATACTTTGTTTCAACAAGTTTCGTCTCCTTATTGCTGCTCAACTTGTCACATTTCCTTGACCCTTTGACACTTCTTCCTACCTTTTGGCTGAATTTGGGCCCACAAAATGCTCAGTCAGTTCGATATAATTAAGTCAAAAGGGTTGTTATCAGTCTGGCTAACTATTTTTTTCAACATACACTGGCTGTCTTTGCTTTCTGCTGATAAAATTTATGTTCTATGGTAATGTTTATATTGATTTTTCCTTGGTAGTTCATATTTTGATTAGTCAGTTTACACTGTATTAGATGTGAAATTAAGAGTTTGAACTAATCTTTTATGATTGCTTTCTCGCTGGTCGTACTTTATTGGTGATATTTTCTTTGGAATTTTGAGTAAATTACATGAAACTGGTTCAAATGGGCTTTTATTGTTAGTTCAATATCCTTTCAGTTGTTTTTTATGCGTTTTATTTTTATTTTGTTGGGATATGTTAATATGATAGTTACATAGCTGTTGTGCTTGCTTTTAATCTGTCTTGCTGATTAACTCTTAATTTTACTCTTATCTATATTGTCATTGCATTGCTTAGCCAATCATGGCACAGCACAGAAGGGTGATTTTCTTTGGGAAAATGCTTCAACTGGTTTAACTGGTGCAAACAGTCAAGATGCACCAATCAGTGAGAATGAAAAATGTCTTAAAGTTTCAGTACAAAAGGAGATCACTAATACTGATATAGCTTCCTCAATCACAGGGGAAGTAAAACTTTCGTTGACCTATAGCTCTGACTGTCCAGATTTTAAAATGCCAAGCATAGAATCTATCTTTAAAATGGTTGAGGATAGGTGTTTGAAATCCTATAAGATTCTTAAACCAGATTTCTCACTTATGAATCTAATGAAAGATATATGCCAGTGTACGGTGGATTTAGCTGCTGAGTCTAGTAAAGATGAACAGGAGGAAGCCATAAAGGTGACTCCTTTGTTAGAGCCTTTGAAAATAGCTGAGTCTGCCAGTCCTAGTCATGGAATGGTCAGAAGATCTTCTGCCGGCTTACTGGATTTGGTTCCATTAGAAATTCCAAGGGAAGGCTTGAATAGTAATGGTGGCATTAATGGCATTCAGGAAAACAGTGCCCCAGAATCTTCAGGTCATAATGTTTCACAGAGTTTGGCAATCATCCCACAAGAAGATCATTCTGTAAGTGCGCCCCATCCCCTGCTTGATGAGAATGACATAGCAAAAGGTGAAGAGATAGTAAGAATTTCACTTATCAATGAGTTCACAAGCGAAAAGTTCCCAGCTTACTTTCATTACATCGCTCGGAATGCTGTTTATCAGAATGCGCATGTCAACTTTTCCCTTGCTCGAATTGATGATGAAGACTGCTGTTTGAACTGTTTTGGTGATTGTTTAAGCGTGCCTATCCCATGTGCCTGCACCCGAGAAACAGGTGGTGAATTTGCATACACCATGGATGGTTTACTCAAAGCTGATTTCTTGAATGAATGCATTTCTATGAACCGTGATCCTGATAAACATCATCATATTTACTGTAAGGATTGTCCTATAGAAAAGTCTAAGAATGAGCATACGCCTGAAGCCTGCAAGGGACATCTTGTTAGGAAATTTATTAAGGAATGTTGGATCAAGTGTGGTTGCAGCAAACAATGCGGCAATCGTGTTGTTCAACGGGGCATTTCACGGAATTTGCAGGTCATTTTAGCATATAGTTTTTAAGATATTCTTTGGTTATGATATGCATGTTTTAATATTCATATGTCTTTGCAAGGAACACTGTTTCTTGATTTCTGTTGCTATCAAATTACAAGTAATATCCTTTATTTGCACTCAAAATCCTATTTTGTGTGCTTTAGGTGTTTTTTGTAGCTGATGTGAAAGGATGGGGTCTTCGAACCCTTGAAGAATTGCCTAGAGGAGCATTTGTCTGTGAATATGTTGGAGAGATTTTAACAAACATAGAACTGTATGATCGTACTATTCAAAAGACTGGTGGTGCAAGGCACACCTACCCTGTATTATTGGATGCTGACTGGGGTTCAGAAGCGGGATTGAGAGATGAAGAAGCGCTTTGCTTAGATGCTACTTTCTATGGAAATGTTGGGAGATTTGTGAATCATAGGTACCATGCTTTAAATTGTCTCCTTGTATCTGATAGTACTTTCTAGAGATAGACTTGTCTTTCCATTGCACATTTTTTTGGCTTTTGGTAGAATTAAATGAATGTAAATAAGTATTTCATGTGGTGTCTTGGATAACTGAAGTTCCTTAAATGCCAAAGCCAAAATGTTAATTTACGGTTGCATGTACTTTTAGATTTTTGTGGTTAAAATAAGTTATTTTTCTTTTTGTTTTTGTTGGAGCTAGCGTCCTCCTTTACATGGATATTTTATATGATAAAAGATACATTCTGTTTTGCCAGAGCAATTTTTATTATGGGTTAGTCAGTTAGATTGCTTGTATATTATTGTTGCCCTCGATCACTGCCCGATGTCAATCAGATTGAATATGGCTAAAAAAGGTAGGCGAATGACTTGATATTGCTTGAATACTATCTGAAACGTGTCGACCAAAAATTGAAATTGTTTGAATAGTGTCCGTTCGTGAAATGGACTGCGTTGATTTATTTGAGATAGCAGAAACAATTAAGATTAACACTTATATTGTATGGGTTGTCGCATGATGAAAATCATTATGAAAAATTAACTTGCGAGGTGCGAAGTAGCTTCGATGTTTGTGAAGGACTCAAGGAAGAGAGTTTGCTAAAAAAATCAAATAAAAACCTGACAAGAAGTAATATATATTTATTCTTGTTATTTTTAATATTATGATAATAATAATTAAAAAAATTAAACAAATCCCCCCATTATGTTTCCCATTGTGCCCATTTCTCCATTGTTGAGCCTAACCTCGGGCCTTAAAAAAATAAAATAAAGAAGGGGAAGGACACAAATCCTCTGATATACCTATCTCAGTTTCTCTTGCTTTTGTTCATCACACACACGTGAGCACTCTCTCCCTCTCACTATCACTTCTCCCATCTTGCTCAGCCCCACCAGCGATCAATTCCAACATCTTTGCCCTAGTTGTTGCCTATTCTCTCTTTTTCTCTATTACACTCTATCTGTATCACACACACACTATTGTAGGACTACAATGCTTGCAATGAGTTTGTTAAGGATTTGCTTAACTTATTGATTAGAGAAATGACAACTAGAACTATTAGCAGGTAAAACGATGAAACAAAACGATAGAGCGGTCACTCTCGTTAGCTAAGTTGCATAACAAGAACGTTGAATAATCCAAAATAGCATAGAAAATCAACAACATACAAATATAGGAGCTTTCAATGCAAATCCCTAATTTAATAATAAGATTAGAAAACACATGAAGTGTGCTCAATTCCCTATGTTTACTAAGCTCGACAGAATCGGGTAAACGCGTTCTTCATGACTACAATCAAATCACAAGAAAATATCAAATTTTAAGAAATACGAGAAAAAGGAGATTATAATTCTTTTGTCAAGGATCGGTTGTAAGCCTCCACTCGACGGTTCCAAGTTGTTCTTCAATAGCCTCGACCAAGGTATCCAAGATGAGCTCTAGGTACTCTTCTACGGTGTGGTCGATGCGCGGGTTGACGTCGAAGAAGGTCGAATGCAAGATGCACACGAACCCTTGCTCGTCTTAGGAAAGGTCGTAGTCAAGGTCAAGATCGGCCATTCATGAATGCTTGTCGATGATTACTACCAAGGATCACAAGCAACTTCTAATTCCGTTAAAGAGAGAGAAGTTTCTCTTAAACTTGAAGTGGAGGTGGTGAAGTGTGGCTGGTCACGATAGGGAGGATTGGGGAAAGGGGAAGTAGTTTAAGAAGGAAGAACAAATTAAAAATCTGTGGAGAGAGAGGGGGTGGTTAGAGGGAGAGGGGTAGAGGCATTATGAGGGATGGGGGGTTTATTTCCTAAATCAATTGTTTGAGTTTTGGAAATAAATTTAGAGTTGCGGGCTTTGGAAAATTCGGCCAAGGAAGAGTGGGGAAATTTGGAAATCTTTTCAAGAGATAAACGGAGCTTTAGGAAACAAATCCCCAATCGTCACCAATTGGGGCCGGCGGCTATGGGGCTTAATTGTGGGAGGAATTAAGGCTTCTTAATTTGGATTTAGGAATTAGGAAATGTTTTAATTAAATCCAATTTGAATTTAAAATTCAAATATATTTAAATTAAGAACTTTCCTAAAATAGAAGAGTTAGATTAGGAAAGAATTTGAATTCAAATTTAATTGATTTGAATTTCAAATTGTTCCTAAATTAACCCCAACCAAATTAGGAAATCCAAGGAAGAAGGGAGAAAGGATTGGGGGGGGGGGGGGCAGCTAAGGGGGCTAGGGCCGGCGGTTTGGGGTGGAAATTGTGCGTGTGGATGTGGGGAGAGGGGTCGGGTGAGCAAGGGGGCAAGGGGTTGAGTTTAGCCAATGAGGAGGTGTTTATGTGTTGTTGGTGGAGGAAACTTAAGTGGCCGGTGGCAAGGATTGGGAGAAGGGGTTAATGAGAAGACAAAGATAAGGAACCACGATTCGAGCGTCTCCAAGGTTGGTGGGTGATTCGATCTCCCTCTCTTAAGAATTTCTCTCTCAAATGCTCATATGATCTCACAAATAAATCACAAGGGAAGAAAATTTTTCTTTCATTCATTAACTTGAAAAGAAGAACAACTGGGCTAGAAATAGCCTCTTACAATAACTCAAAACGTAACATGACGACAAATGCCCTTAGGGCTTATATACGACCTCCCTTAATAAAAGGGTACAATGAGAAACTAATAAAACAAATACAATATGATATCATAAATAAGAAAAATGCGTAAATAAGAAAATACATAAAATAATTCAGAAATACAATGACTCCATCGTGGTCGTAGATCGACGACCATGTCTCTGATAGACCTTCCACGATCTGATGTCCCTATCACACACTCTCTCTAATTATTTGAGATGTTTAAGGGTTTGACCTAGCAATTATTTAAGTGAATGCATTGTCTTTGAGATGTGTATGCAACTTTCATTTTGATTTAATTTTTGCTTGTGTTATGTCTGCTTAACACTGTCGTTGCCAGGTCCCAAGTCCTGGATGAGAAAAGTAGAGGGTTGCGTTAGGTAGTCGATAGTCAGCGTAAAACTTGTCGAATAATCATGACATCCTTTAAAAAATTATGTTAATGCTAGGGCGTCCCCTGGAAGCGACACGCTGTATGGCCTGAATACAGTGACAAGTGTGCAAGGGCCGCTGCATCGGCGCCCAGGTGCAGTGTTAAATAGGCAAGGGTTCTCACATCAAGGATGGATGCGGGCAAAGAAGTTAGTCCATAAAACTAAAATTAGGATAGGAACTTGGAATATAGGCTCTCTCACAAGAGAATTAATGGAATTAATAGATATTATGATTCATAGAAAGATAAATATTCTGTGCATTCAGGAAACTAAATGAGTTGGAGAGAAAGCTAAGGAGATTAATAGTTTAGAACATAAACTATGGTGTTCGGACAGGAGTCGTACTAAAAATGGTATATGTGTGATTATAGATAAGAGTTTGAAGGATAATGTTATATAAATTAACAGAATTGGAGATAGAATTATAACGTTAAAGATTGTTGTTGATGCTAAGATTGTTAATATTATAAGTGCTTATGCTCATCAAGTAGGTTTGGATATGAGTTTAAAATTAAAATTTTGGAATGACTTAGAAGAATTAATTTAAAATATACCTCTTGAAGAAAAAGTTTTTATTGGATGAGATTTAAATGGACATATTGGTAGAGAGGTAGATGATTTTAAAAGCATCCATGGTGGCTATGGGTTTGGAACGACAAATGAAAGTGGTAAGACTATATTAGATTTTTCTTTAGCTTATGATTTCTTAATAGCTAATACCTTATTTAAGAAAAGAGATAAGCATCTTATCACTTATAAAAATGGATATAGTAAAACACAGATTGATTATTTTCTTATAAGAAAATTAGATCTTTTGATTGCAAAGATTGTAAAGTTATTCCGAGTGAAAATTTATGTACCCAACACCGATTATTATTTTTGGACTTTAAGATAGAGGGGCAAAAAATAAAAAAAATAAAGTAAAACGTTTTCTTAGGATTAGATGGGGGAATTTAAAGAATATTAACAAAAGTATTTTTCAGAGTAAATTTTAGATCTTAAGATTTTGTCTGAGCATGAGGATGCCAATATTATGTGGGAAAAAGTAACTTGTGAATTAAAAATATTGCAAAAGATGTGCTTGGAGTTTCGAAGGGAAAAACTCCTAATAATAAAAATAGTTGGTGGTGGAATCTAAATGTGCAAGAAAAGATAAAAAATAGAAAGATTTGTTATAAAAATTGGTTTAGATGTAAAAACTCTGATAATTGGGAAAGTTATAAACAGGCTCGTAAGGAATCTAAGAAAGCTATTTGCGATGCAAAGAGCTTAGCTTTTAATGATTTATATAAATGATTAGATACTAAAGAGGGAGAAAGATATATGTATAAGTTAGCCAAACAAAGAGAGTGGCTTGACCCTTAGAGATAGGATACGAAATGAGCATATACGTGAAAATGTTGGATTAGCTCCAGTGGAAGATAAGATTAGAGAGAGTCGCCTTAGATGGTTTGGTCATATTAAACGGAGGCCTTCCGATGACCCGGTTAGGAAAGTTGAGGTATTAGATTTGACTTATGTTAAGAAAGGTAGAGGTAGACCTAAAAAGACTTGATTAGAAAATATAAGAAATGATCTTTCTTTATTAGATTTAAATGAAAATTTGACTTTTAACCGGACACAATGGCGAAAAAGGATTCATGTAGCCGACCCCACGTAGTGGGACAAAGGCTTGTTGTTGTTTTTGTTGTTGTGTTATGTCTGCTTGTGTCTATGTTACAAATTTGATTGGGAGTATCACAAGTTGAAATTTTGTGTTCTTTCAAAGGGATGATTTATTTGTATGTGATTTGAATTCTACTTGGGTGGGCCCTACTGGGAGTCATTTTTCCTCTTGTAAATTGACGCCTATCTTAGTTTGTGTTCAATCCATCGAGTGCATTCTCAAGTGTTCTGTGTTTAGAAGAGTTTTCGGAGCATGGAAAAGTTCTAGTTCTGCCCATAGGGAAGTCATCAAGTTTCTTGCAAGTCTCGTATAAGTTTCATTTGTGTTCAGTTACTGCCACACATTTTTGCTCTTTTTTTTTTTGAATTTTTATAGTTTTTATTTTGGAATTTTTACTCGTTCGTTCATTCATTTATTTTATCAGTTTTTGCCTGCACTCTCCTAATGTCTCCCTTGCATATGGGATATATTCAGGGAGTCTGTGCTTGCACACCACATAAAAAATAACGTGAATGAGAAATTTAAACACAATGGCTATAGCAAGAAAGGCATGTATGAGTCTTCGTATGTGCATGAAAGTTTTGCAAACATGATTTTCCTACTGCTTCAAGAAAGGCTCGTACAAGCACTTATATTTCTGGCAGCATAATCTTGTTTCCCATTAAGCCAAGAAGGATACTTAAGAGTCTTCTCCATACTCTCCAAGAAATTCATGTATGAGTTACGTGCACGATAAGAAAGAAAACAAAGTAGGCTTTCCCCACCTTTTTAAGAAAAATGCTTACGAACACTTAAACCGATGTTGAGTTTGTTTTGCATTTTCCTCAAGTGCAGAATGACATTGAGGTGATGTGGGCGCATGTGCGGTGCACTGATGAGGCAAATATACAAAAAAATTTCTCTTTTTTTGTTTTTACTTTTTTTTTCTTTTTAGAGAGAGAATGAAGAGAGGGAGAAAGTGGGCTTGAGAAATAGAGAGAAAGAGAGAAGTAGAGAGAGCAAGATAGGAGAGTAGTAGAGAGAGCGAAAGAGAAAGAGAAGTGAGAGAATAGAGAAATAGAGAGAGACAGAAAGTGGCTATGAAGAAGAAGGCAGAGGGTTTCAGCAAAATTAGCATCATTGGAGGAAGTTTTGGCAAGGTTGTCGTCATCGGAGGCGTTCAATAGTAGGATACGAGCAAGATTTAACTTAAATATGCAAGTCTCCCAAACTCCTGTCTCCTTCACATGATGTTGATCCCTTTGTGCCTCCTCCTGTAGGCTCTCAATCATGACCACCCCTTTGCACACTACATGTTGTGTGGATGCTTTCTTCAGCGAACTCACTATATGTCTTCCTCTCTACATGATACCTTCTTCAGCGAGCTACGTTGTGCCACACCTTAGCTTCTTTGTTCATATCTCATTGACATCTCTCGTGAGCTCCTTATGCAATTTCTTTGCTTCTTTGAAGTAGGATTTTTTTGGGAATTTTGAAAGAGTGGAGAGAGCAAAAGTAGAGGGTTATGTGCGAAAGATGGGAGAGGTGAGGTTGGCAGGTGGATTTGGTAGGTGAGATTTTTTGCTTTTTATTTTATAGTAGGTCAACACTATACATGCATTTGATATCCATGGAAGAGGAGTCCATGTCCTTGATGGTAAGCAATTAGTTTGCCTTGTTCAAGGGCTTCCAAGTCTTCTTGAAAATCTTGGTCCATTATGTGCAATGTGTTTAACTCATGGTCCATCAAAGAGGGCTGTATGATCATGAAAAGGTCACAAAAGTCATTCTGATTTATCAGAAAAGCATGCTTACCTTTTTTACTCAGTGCACCCCGTTTATATTTTATCAACAGATTGAAATTATTGTTAGTATATCATCCTTTTCATGTTTTTTTTATTTATTTATCATCCTTTTCATGTTTTATGCTTATTGTGTCTGCCATTAGGTTTTATAAATATTGTACCTGTATTTGATTTGCATGTTGATAGGACAATATGAGATCAAAGTTGATA
This sequence comes from Dendrobium nobile, assembly GCA_022539455.1. Classification (NCBI taxonomy): domain Eukaryota; kingdom Viridiplantae; phylum Streptophyta; class Magnoliopsida; order Asparagales; family Orchidaceae; genus Dendrobium; species Dendrobium nobile. The sequence continues at coordinate 43,205,264 of CM039730.1, forward strand.
ACATAGCAAGAAACATCCATCTCTAACTTTAATGGATATCTCTTTCTGGCAAGGTCTAGTACTTGTGCTTAAATTGATGTTACATGAGGGGAGGACTAGTACTTTTGCTTCGGTGTTATTTTCATGAGTAATTGGAAGGTGTTATCTTTTTTTCTCCTGCTAGGAAGGGTGATTAGCAACTAAAAGAGATGTTAAGGTGCAAACCAATAGTAATAAATGATATATGAACTTGCCTATGAGCAGGCTTCCATAAAACTCCTATATTTTAAAACTACAATGGACCAAGACCATTTCTAGATTATTGCCACCTTATTTGGTCTATGGAAAGTTCTCTTTCGCCCATGATGAAACCTTGATAGACAAGTTTAAGGTTTCTAAATCCACACTTCTTGAGATGAAATATGAGATTGATATCCTCTAGAAGCTTCGAAACTTATTCTAGGTGTTGTAGATGCTCTCTTGGCTTTTTCTATATGCTAGTCTTCATGGTAAACAATGATGAATTGATTTTGGTAAATCCACTCTCTTGTTGTAGAAGCATCAATTTCATTCATTTCACGTTGAGGACAATGTGAGTCTTTGGGAGGGGGTAATGTTAGATCAGCTGGGCTGGCTAAACCGGTCCCTCATGGACCGGTTGACTTCTATAGGAGGCGGACCCAAGGGGGGGGAACAGGGGTGGGGTCCACTCATTGATTGGAACAAAGGTTTAGGGGGGAAATTGAAAATTGGGGGCTGTTTAGGGATTAATTAATTGTATTTTGCTCTAAGTAATTTTCTTTTAGCTAGGGTTAGGGTTATCTTGAATTTGGAGGTTGAATTTAAGATTTGGTGTTTTGCTTTTGGTCTCTAGGCTTTGGCTAGAAATTTGGAGAGTGGAATTTTCCTCTTGAATTGAAGATTCTTTGTGTTGGGTTGCTATTTTTCTTCTATTGCTAATTTCAAGTGATTTTTTCTTTTATTTCTCTACAAATCTTGAAAAATCACACCTTTCTGGCTGAATTTCTCTCAAATTTCTGCATTTTTGGTGGTTGTTCTATATCAGAAAACATGTCTCAGTCATGCAGCATTTGTGCGGAGACTAAAGTACATGATGTTACAACCTGGCTCGGAGGTTGGAATACTAAGATAGGATTAGATGGTTGGTAATAGTTTAATTTCTTTCTAGCAATATGATAAATGGTTCAATAATAACATATTCTATAAAAAGATAGAGCCAATAAACAATATAGCTTTTGTTTAAGCACAAATCATACATAAATAATTTTGTCTTATCAATTTCAAACAAACTAGAATAAATTATAGATTTTCTTTAATATTTATTCTCATTTGCACTTCTTTTGCATCGGATTTTTTTTGTAACCCATTTATCTTAAAACTGGACTTTCCTTAAAATGAATGTCAACTAATGGGGAGAGTAAAACAATAACTCATTGGTTAATATTAGTTTTATTTATAGCAATTTCAGGAATTTAAATAATATGAGTAGAAAAGAATAATATCTTATCCATCGTTTTTTTATATAATGCATCCATCATAGTAGGTCCATCTAATTGTTATGCACATTTAGGACTTATATATACACCTTCATGTAATTCACATTTTTTCATATCACTGGATATCTTTCTATATAAACAGTGCATTAGATAAATAACTTAAAGATGATAAGCAATCTATAGCATTCATTTTATCATGAGCAAGATTGGAGATGGATCATAAGTAATTTGCAAAAAAAAGCTTGATTGGATTATTATCAATATTAATTCATGTATTTAATTTAGAAGAAATAATATTGATAATATAATTTAGGAATAAGAGTACCTATCTCAGCCTCATTTGACTTGCTTTTGCCTTGTGGTCCTTCACTCCTCTTTCTTTAATGAAGTACTTATAATAATATATTTAAAGTGTCCTTGTTAGTTAACTTTCTTTAAATTACGAATATTTCTTTATACTACAATTTGATATCATTATCTACTAACATCTTGCTAACTATTAAATGTATCAATCTTTCTAAGTTTATCTTTATTTTAATTAAGTATATTAATTATCATTATTTATAACATATCAAATTAAATTTTGTAATGTAAAAATATAAAATTTTGCTCATGTTAAATTTAACGTTTTCTATATAATATTAGTTTGCTATTTCATTCCATCTTCACTTAAAATTTAGATTTGTATACCTTCAAATAATATTAATCATTGTCTTTTCGACAAGATCATATTCTATGTTTGAAAATTTTTGTCTTGATTCATAAATTGAAAGAACAGTGAGATGCAACTTATATGCTTTTAATGGAGCACATCATATACTCATAAAATGACAACACGATATGATCTCAAACTCTTCTTACTAACTTTCGCATGCACCCATTAATTCAAATCAGATAATGTTTACTCTTATGTTAACAAGGAAATGTAACATAAATTCTTAACTTATATCACTTATTGTTGTTCTTAAAATTTCCTCAAAACCAAAATATAATTAAGTTCTTGGATTGCCCTTTTTCTTCTCTACAATCAAACATCAAAGCTCTCTCAAATCCCTTCATAAAGCATATGCTCGATAAGGATTGAGAACAAAGGTTTTCTAATTTTATCCTTGAAAAAATAGAGAAGAAAAGAATTCTAAGTTAGAGCTTAATTTTATTCTTATGAATTACTCTTATCACCTCCTTTACAAAAAGATTATCGTTCAAAGTACTGTACACATTCAACCCGTCCACAAACATGTTTGGCACTTGACACAAGGCTTCACATGACGGTATGCGCACACCTTGCCGCATCTCTACGCCTTTGCCCACACACTGTTACTTCCTTTCTTGCTCTCACACCTCCCCTCTTAGTCTCTCTCAAGCCTTTCTTTCCTTCTATTGCTCATTCGCCATCCATTACATTGTCTGTCTCTGGCATTGACTGACTGGCTTTGCCCTCTCCCATTCTTTCCTTCTCTTGACCTGTCTCCCCTATCTCTAAAGTAGAAAGGCGGAACTGGCTAATGTCAGTTCAGTTGAACCAAGCTTTTACACTTGATAGGTCTTCTGTGGATGGTTTCATTTAACAAATTATTTTATGCTGCATAAGCGCATACAACTTTTAAGTGAGATAAATAGCATTGTTTTTGCAATATGTGTTCTTACATATCTTGATTAATTTATGATTACTGCCGCTTTTCATATTTCTTACCTTCTTTCATGGTATGTGATGTGTATTGTTAGGAAAAACTTCCCTTTATTTATGTTGTTTTCTTGCTCTTACTTGATTTTTCTTAATTACATATGATGGATTAGCTGTTCATTTAGCTCCTGATGCTGAAATAAATATTCTATTTTTGCAGATGTTTTGATGCTAATTTGGTTGAGGTTCCTGTTGAGTGGGAGACTCCAGATCACCATTATTATCATGTATGCGCTTTTTCCTTTCAATGGGTACTTGAAGTATTTTTGAATAAATAATACTGCTTAAAACCTTATGGATGTTAAACTTGATTTAGTTTGCATCCATACATGCAGCTTGCCTTTTTTACTACGAGAAAAGTAGAAGCTTTGGAAGAGCTTACATGGGTGAGTAGCTTCAACTGTTGATGCTGTTATAGTGGTATTTTATTACTTATCTGTGTAATATCTGAATATTACTTTTACTAACATTCTGTAAGCCTTCTATTTTGTCCTTTTCATGACAATTGGCACTGATTGGTTACGGCATGGAACGGATATCTTTTTCTAATTGTTGTATTACCTAATGCTTTTTGCTCTTTCGTATACTTTTGTTCTAGAGAAAGATATTACTTGAAGGATTGCTAGCTTATTGAAATTTTTATTAGGGGATTAAACTAGACTTTCAGGCTGTCATATCATTTCATCAGGAAGATGGCTGCTAGACTTTCAGGCTGTCTTATCAGGTTGGTTGGTTGAATAAGCATAGAAACAAATAAAAAGTATAGATATATGCCAGAAGCTGTTTAAAATGAATCAAACAAACTATAAGCTACACTTTAGGCAAGCATACCAAGATTGAATGTAAAGAATTGCTAAAGCATACTCGGTCTGTTGGATATGGTGATGAATATGATAATTCAGTTGGTCTAGAAATTTTTATTCTTATATGTCCTTGCTCATGCTCCAAAGAGGAGAGATTTCAGCTTTGGTTTAGTCGTTTTGGCAAATCCCTTACTGAATGTTGCCCAATTATTCTTTATCATTTGAATATTCTTTATCTCTGTTTACAGGTCCACAGTACGAATAAATATCTACTTCAGACTTTTCACATCGTTGGTGCATTGAGATAATTTAAGGCGTGGGTATGCTAGGGATTCACATGCCAATAAATTTGTGGAAGTTGCTTTAGTGTTACTTTGTGTAGGATGTTGTTGGAGTAGTTTGTTTGTGCTAGAGAAACAATTAGTGTAATAATGTGACCAAATTGTTCTAATTTTTGGAATATACTGTGATATCTTATTTTTGTTAAATTCATTATAGTTAATGGCAGTTGTCAACATGGAGTACATGCACACCTTTCCTGCAGTTTTGTGAAGACCCTTTTGCCTGTGAGCTTGAGTACCTAATCCAGAAGAAGTATTTCTGTTTGCAGTGTTTGAGAGAGAACAATTTGAACATGACCTGTGGCATCTCATGGGAGAGTTGTGATTTGTTCTAATTTTGAACTGTAGCTGACAATTTTATCTTATACATAAACATAACTCATGACCATCATCTTTAACTTTATCCCATCCGCTAGTTGTCTGCTTGATTAACTCCATTTTGTCTTGTTGAATACCAGCAATGTGGGTGGAAGTTATGCAGAAATATTTGTGCAAGTCTATAATACACTCTCTTTTCCCCTCCTAACTCATCTTCTCATCAATTCATTCAACTGAAACATTTCTGCAATGCTTAGAATTAGCTGGAAATGTACAACTCTAGGCCAACAACTTTGTCAAGTTAGTCTACTAATAGAGTACGTTCCCCACAGCTAGGACAACTTAGTTTGTCGCTGATCGGCTTATACATGCGTGGATGCACATGGTTCATTTTACAGTATCTTTCATTGTATATTTGCTCTAATTTGAACTTAGCATGCTATGTGAACATGCATGCTTTTATTTGATATGCAAACATACTTTTTGTACATGATTCATTTGTGGTATTTTATTGTGTATTTCTATGCTGTGCTAAAGATTCTCAATACAGTTGTCTTTTGAGGGAGCTCTTTGCTTACAAGTGATTTGCAGGATTACGGGATTGATTTTGACGATCGTTCACATCCAATCAAAGCCTTTAAATGCCTTTGTGGGAGCAGATTTTGCCGCGATAGGGTTCGATCAAGTTAGTGTTTCTATTTCTAACCATATTCATCATCTTAAGATTTAAGATGTGTTTGGCATTTTTTAATCTCATCTTCTTTCTGGAAGAATTTGATGCGGGGCCAGTCTTGAGAAGGATTAAATTCTTTTTCCAAACTAATATAATTGTTTCGGTAATGATGGTGAAATGATTCGTTGACTATAACAATCATAAGTGGCCCAGATATTACCATTTTGAAATTTGTGGGGCTTAAAATGTTGAATTCTCTCTCAAATATGTTAGGAGCTCAATTGTAGCTATTAGAAACACACGTTTCACTGCAATAACAAAGTAGATTTACTGTTCAATTAAATAATCTCTGCATAACAATGCCCTTGCAGAAGTACGGAGGCAGATATAGCAAAACAAACACAAATCCCTCACTAAATATTTAGTACTTTTCTAATTTGATTTTTTTCTTGATTTGATTTTAATTAAATTAAATTAATTAAAATCAAATTTGTCAAATTTAATTTAATTAAATTTAATTTAATTTAATTAAATTTAATTTAATTAAAATCAAATCAAAACCAATCAAACCCCGTCGAGCGTCGTCGAGCCCAATTCGACACAATTCAGTGCCGATTCAAGTTTAATTTCACAAAATTAACTTGATCGGACCCACTCGGACCCAAATCGACCCAAATCGGTTTGAGTCGAGTCCAATCTGGACTCAATTTCAGCCCTAATTTCTCAATTTGAGCTGAATTTGATTCTCAAATCAAAATTTGAGATCAATGGCTCAGATTTCATCTCAAATTCTGCCCTAAATCCTTTGGTTCACGCATGAGAGGACGGATTGGTTGGCTTGGGCGGCATTTTTTTTTGGCTGGATGTGCTCCTCTAAGGACACGAAAGGAGGAAGAGGGGGAGGGGGGGGGGGAAGCATTCGGTTTCCCCCGTAGGTTCCGTCCCAGACAGAGCACGACAGAGAAGGAGAGGGGCATTTCGCCCCTTTGCGTGCGTCTCCAAGCGCGGGAGGAGGAGGGGAGCTCGGCTCCCCTTGCTTGCGTTTTGTTCCGCCCTGACACACAGAGAGGGAGAGATTGGGAGAGGGGGGAGCATTCGGCTCCCCCGTGTGGTTCCGTCCCAGGCAGAGCGGAGAGGAGAGGGGAGCGTTCGGCTCCCTTGGCGTGCTTGTCCGTCCCAGCCAAACCGAAAGAGGAAGAGAGGGGGAGGAGCCGTTCGGCCCCCCCTGCAGTTCTTGCGGCTCCTGCTCCCGACCAAGCCTTTTCCTCCTTCCATACACTTTCTTGGGAGCTGAAGTTGAGTGAAGAGGAGATCTCGCATACTCTGGCTGCTGTCTTCTTCTTCCTTGGGCTGAACAGAAGTTCTCTCATGCTGCCATAACCTCATTTCCTTGCTTCCCGGCGAAGGTGAAAGTTTCTTCCGTCATCTTCTTCAACGCCGGTGACCTCGAAGTGACAAGGAGGCTGTTGAAAGCTTCCAAACAGCACTTGGGAGATTTTGGAGCGTTTAAGACAGCAAATCCACCATCCGGAAGCCTTGGACAGCAACCATGCAGCCTCCGAAGGCTTCCAAACAGCAGCTTGGAGTCTTCAAATCGCCTTGGACAGCAGCCATACAGCTTCCGAGAGCTTTCAAACGCTGAAAACTGCTGTCCGGAGTGCTTTGGACAGCAAATCCACCCTCCGGAGTAGCTTGGACAGCAATTGGAACTTGGAGTGGAGCTTGGACAGCAACTGGAACTTGGAGCGGAGCTTGGACAAAGCTTGGAACTTGGATTGGAGCGCTAGGACAACCCGGGTGAGGTAAAACACTAAAACTTAGTGAAACCTAGGGTCCCCCAAGGCCATTGATGTGTTGATGACGTCCCTAAGCCATAGGTCCATTAGAAACTTCATTTGCTTGCTTCCCCAAAACCCATGTGCGCTGCCCTCTCCGTAAAACAGCGGAAATCCGGTGATTTCCGTTTGTTTGCTCTCTTGTGAGTGCCAAAGAGGCATGCCTTACGCGTAGGTGGTCGGATTTGTATCCGACAACCCTTCAAATGCATGTCAAAGCATTCATTTTGTGCCTAATGCCTTCGCCTACGAATGGACCATAGGATTTGATGATCTTTTTCTATCCCAAAATGAATGTTGAGACGTAGGTTTTGTTGAATTCTAGGTTGTACCTACTCAATGCTAATGTCATGGCAAAATTGACATAGGATTTAGGATTTTGCATTTGTCAACTTGCAATTTTCTCTATGACTTGGTTAGATGCCCAAATGCATTTGATAACTTGTAGAATTTCATTTGAACTCTTAAAGGTTCATTTTACAAATTCTAGAGCAAGGAGGGTTGATCAATCTTATTTTGGGTGTATTGCAAAGCTTGTAAAGAAAATAACAAGGGGGCATTCGCTCTATTGTATCAAAATTCCCTAATTTGGAGAACCATCTACACATGCATGCATTCCTAGGTTCTTCTTAGATCATACCCCAAATTGATCTTAAATCTCTTAGAAGTCATAGGGATCGATCTCTCCTATCCAAATTTCTAAATCATGCCCTAAAGTGGTTTAGAAACCTCTCCTAAGACCATAGGAAATCAATTATTCCCTCTCCTAATTGAGTCCAAAACTCAAAGGACGTAGGGAAATTCCTTTCATGCATGCATCTCCTCTTTCCATGAGTTCAAAACATTCATGGAGAGGTGGGGAATTCCCTTTTGTGCATAATGCTTGGAGCATTCTCAAAGCTCCAAGTTTTAGATTGCATGAATCATTTGCAACTTGGAACCAAATCCGAAGTCCTTTCATCCCTTTTGTTGGACATAAACCAACAAATATCCCCTTCAAGCGTGATATGTTGGAGAACCCTCAAAGCTCTAAATTATTCTATCACATGAATCTTAAGGACCTTAGGACCAAATTCTTCAAATCTTTATTTGGTAAGACATAGAATTAACAAGTGATCAATCTTCTTTCATGCATAACGTTTGGAGCACTCTCAAAGCTCCAAGTGTTGAAGTGCATGCGTCATTTGAAACTTGGAACCAAATCCCAAGTTCTCCTATCTCCATTGTTGGCACATAAAACCAACGAATATCTTCTTATGCAAGATATCCTAAGGCTCCTCAAGCCTTTAAGCATTTCATTGCATGAGTCCTCTCACTTTAGGACCAAATCCTAAGTCATTTCTTCACTTGTTGATAACACAAAAGTAGCAAGTGAACCTCTCCCATTCAAGTCTCTTAATCATGTCAAGTTGATTTAGGAATCCTTTCAAAGCCCTAAGGTGCATCCTTCCCCTCTTCAAATGAGCCCAAAACATTTGAGGAAGGTGGGAAGCTCTCTTTCTATGACCCAAAGGTTATAGGAAAGATCTTCTCATTCTCCTAACCTAAATTAGGAGAGTGTACATCATTCTTTGAATGTCAAATGTTCAAGGAACTTTCAAGAGTTTGCAACTCCAAAGTGCATCTCATTCTTCTCCATCCCTCCAACCCAAATTGGAGGAATGAACTCCCCCTCTTTGGACACCAAACGTTCAAAGGAAATCCTCCAATTTGTAATCCCTAAGTTGCATTTTGGACAATTCCTTCTCCTACAAGCTCAAATTGTAGGAAATCTCTAAATTTCTCTTCATTAGCCTAGCTTCACATTAGGCAAATGAAATTATCCCCCTTTGAACACCAAATGTTCAAGGGCACTCATGAATGTGGAACTTCTAAGTTGCACATTATTTCCTCTTTCTATCAAAACAAAAGTGTAGAAAATCTCTCCATTCACTTAGCCTAAATCAAGTGAATATGTGTCATTTCCTTTGAACACCAAATGCTAAAGGAAATTCCTCTAACTTGCAACCTACAAGTTGCACATGATTTCCCTCTTTCTACAACCCAAACGTTGTAGGAAGACCCTCTCAATCTCCTAAAAAACACAAAATTGGGAGAATGTACACTTCTCTTTGAACACCAAATGTTCAAAGAATGTTCTTGAACTTGCAACCCATGAGTTACATTTTCCTCTCTCTTTCCTACAAGTCAAGATTATAGGAGAGCTTCCAAATCCATCTTTATGCTCTCAAACCCAAGTTGAGAGAATGAGTTCCCCTCTTTGAACTCCAAATATTCAAAGAGGTTTTGGAAGCTTGTAACCCAAAGTTGCATCTTCCCCTCTCCTTTCTACAACTTAAAAAGTTGTATGAAAGTCTCATCCAAATCTCCTATTTGTTGAATCAAAATCAACAAGTAATTCAATACAAAATCCCTTATTTGTTGAACTAAATTCAACAGATAATCCCATATTGAGCAAGGGAGAAACTCCTAGCTTTCTTTCATTCTCCTGACGCAAATCAGGTGAATGAGTTCCTCTCTTTGGACACCCAAAAGTTCAAAGAATTCTTGATGTGTAGGCCCAAATCTATACATCATCTTCTTATGTTTGCTTAATCCAAATTTAGCAAACTAAATACGCATCATTGAACATAAGAGTTCAATGATAGTCTCTCTTGATTTGTAACCCCAAAGTTACAAATCTTTCTCACTTATTGAGCTAAATTCAATAAGTGACTCACCTTTATTTGCCTAATCCAAATTATGCAAATAAAACCCAACTCCTTGAATACAAAAATTCAATGAGACACTCTTTTGATTTGTAGCCTCAAAGCTACTAATCTCCATCACTTCTATGAGTTCCAAAGACCTTAGAAAATATCATACCTTAGCACAAAAGCTATAGGTCCTTTCTCCTCCAACTCCAAAGTTGTAGGAGATTTCCCCCACTTTAGCTCCAAAAGTTAGAGAGAGCTATCCAACATTCAGCTCAAAAGCTAAATGTTAGATTCTTACGCTTTCTTCTTAACTCCAAAAGCTAAGGAGAATTTCCCTCAACAAGTGGCCCAAAAGTCACATGTTGGGCACTTCTTCCTTAGACCCAAACTCTAGGACCCTTTAGTGTGACATACCACACGAGCCTCACACACTTAGGTGCACAACTCCTTAGGCATATTAGGATTAGGATTTTTCTTTGTGTGCGCACGTGATTGATGTTGTGGAGTGATTGACTTTTGGATTGTCTGCGTTGTGGGCACTTGCCCTTAAGTGGTTAGTATAGAAATATATATATGTTTTTCTGTGCAGGTGGTCATGCCCAAGAGGGGGTAAATTAAATCATGATTATCATAATGCTGTTTGCTTGCAGACGCTGCTTAAAACCCCCCAAGAGACATGGCCAATAGGGTAGAAGCAGAGGCCTAGTGCTTAGCACTCTAAGTGCTAGGCCAATTTTGGGATGATTATATGCTTGCTATATAAATTGCCCCCTGACTCTGTTTTGCAGATTTGAGTCTTTTTCTATTTTTACACCATGTATTTGATTAGATTTAGGGTGTAAAACTTGTGGGGTTTTGATTAGAAAGTAAGGAGGATCAAGGGAGAAAGTACCTTTTTGGGGATAAAGCTTGAAGATCCCCACAAGTAGAGTCTGTAATTAATTTAACTGGGTTGTATAACGGCAGGCAACTCAGCTGCCAAATCTGGTTGTAATAAATTGGACTTTATTTACATTTCCTGCACTTTGTTTATAAATAAAAGCATGCGTTGTTTGTTTATTGGGTGTGCAATAGAACAGCATGTTTTTCTTAGGTTTCTTCTCTTGTTTGCTTGGATGTGGCCTGGACTCTATACTACGTTAGGCTCTTAGGATAAAAACTAAGTTTTCTACTCCTTAAAATATAAACGATCTAAAATGAAATTAGGCTTCATGGTTTTCTAACAAAAGAAAATTTGCATGACTCTCTTTTAAAGAGCCAAGTTTTCCAAAAACTTAAAATAATCATGCATGTCCAAAAGTGTGTCACATGTAGAATACCTCCACATAAGGATTAGATAACAAAAAAGTCTTTTTCTTTATGAGTCAGCATATGCATACCTACATGCTTAGGCATCTTGGCCTCAAAGCCAAGTTATAAGCCCTATCTTCTAAATAAAAACAACCCTACCACTCTACATTTGCATTGAGACCGGATGACATGGTTTTAAAAGCGATTAGGAGGGTTAGCTGGTAGTCCCTTCCAGGCGGGACAATAAATCCAGAGGTCGGGCAGGCTATGCCTCTTGTGAGGTGTAGTTTGTAAGCCCCTTTTGCATTCGTTAGATTTAGGTTCGAGGCACTACCTATCGGTAGTCCTCACCTTAGTCTTAGGGTCCGAGGCACGGGTTGATTCCAAATCACCCTATAAGCCTTCATTCTTCGGGCAATTCCTCCAACAAGTGTTGTTGGGATGTAAGCCCCAATCTTCTAATAAAATATCAACTTAAATCAAATTAAGATTAAAAAATGTAAAGCTCAACATAGGATAGTCCGAGCACCTCTGAGTTCCCCTCAGAATCAAGTGCTCCTACTTCATCTCCTTTGGCTCTCATTCCAAAATCTAAATCTAAGTTGATCCACTCCTCCTTGAAATTCCTAAAGGCCGAAAACCCTTTAATTAAGACTTTCATGGATTTTAAAACAAAAACAAACTTGAGTCAATGTCTAAAATGACTTCCAAACAAGAAAACCACTAGTTTAATCAAAAGTTTCCCTAAGCCAAAACTTGAGATGCAATTAATCATAGGGGCTTGCCCCTATGGGACGTCTGTACCCCAGAAATAAATAAACCCCGCTCGACCAAACATCGAGTGGAGGAATCTCTGTTAAAATTGTAAATTTTATTATTGAGCCCATAAGAAAATGGTATTTTTACCCTCCGGGGTAATATATCGTATTCTTATGCCGTTCCCGATGATAAAATATGCAATCCGTTTGAGGATACAAAAATTCTTCAACAATCCTCATGTTAGTGCTTATATCAGTTAGCTCCAATCTATAACATGCTTAAGAGAAAGGTAGAGGACCCAGATTTTTGATAAACATATGGAGTACTTGTTTTGAACTTTAGACTTGGATGGTGCTTGTGTTTTTTGTGAGAAAATCTTAAATGGAATTACAATCAATCTGAATATGTGTAGTTCTTTCATCAAGTTATTGGCATTATAGATAGCAACATGATTGTCATAGTACATATTCGTAGGCTAAGTAACTAGAAAATCATAGACTAGCTCTCAGAGACAGTACTAGAGGAAACCTTTATGAATGGGCTTAAATCGGAGATCCGAACAATTGTTAGGGTGATGAGGCATCGAGACTTGGGAGAGACCATGGAGTTAGACAGTTGGTGGAGGACTAGAAGCATATGGAGAGGGGGCGTAAGGGGAGCAACTCTAGGAGGGGGGGGATCATATAGGATGACCACCACCTTCTTAGCTCCCAAGGGACTTACACTAGAGAGTCTGAAGGAAGTGCCCAAGGAGAAAGCTGGAGGGGGTAATGGGGGAAACTTAAAAAGGTTAGCTGAGAAGGAGATTCAAAAGAAGAGGGCAAAGGGGTTGTGTTTTAGATGTGATGAGAAATACATGCCAGGGCATAGGTGTAAAGACCGAACTATTCAGGTTCACATCGTTTGTGATGATGAGGAAGCTGAAGAGGGAGGTGAGAGTGGGTTACATGTGAAGGAAAAGTATTTTCTTTCCTTGGAGTTGGGAAGCACTTATGTCATTCTGGGGATGAAGTGGTTGCAGACTTTGGGGGATACCAAGGTCAATTGGGGAGCTCTGAGGATGGAGTTGGTGGTGGGAGGAAGGATGGTTATCTAGGGCGATGCAGGACTGTCTAGAACTCGAGTATCTCTCAAATCCATGATTAGGAGCATATAGGAGGTAAGAGGAGGATATTTGGTGGAAATGCAACACATTGAGGGGATCAGTTTAGGGGAAGAGGGAGATATCTCTCTTACAGTACAACAACTCATACATCAGTTCAGTGAGGTCTTCCATCCGCCTCAAGGCTTACCACTACCTAAAGATCAGGAGCATTCAATCATTTTGAAGGAGGGGGTGTTACCAATTAGCGTATGGCCATACCACTACCCCCAAATTCAGAAGGATGAGATTGAAAAGCTGATTAGGGAGATATTGGAGGCGGATATCATCAGGTCAAGTGTGAGTCTTTTTTCCAGTCCAGTCTTACTGGTTAAGAAAAAAGATGGGAGTTGGAGGTTTTGTGTTGATTATAGGGCACTGAATAAGGAGACCATGCCTGATAAGTTCCCCAATTCGGTGATCAATAAATTATTGGATGAGTTGCATGGAGCAATGATGTTTTCTAAGATGGACTTGAAGTCGGGCTACCATCAAATCAGAATGGAGGATGATATTCAAAAGACGGTTTTTAGGACATATGAGGGGCACTACGAGTTCTTGGTGCTGCCATTTGGGCTTACAAACGCCCATGCTACCTTATAGTCATTGATGAATTGGGTGTTCAAATTGTACCTCCAGAGGTTTGTCGTAGTTTTCTTCGATGACATACTTGTGTATAGCAGGACAACAGAGGAGCATCTGGAGCATTTAAGAGTGGTCTTTGGAGTTCTACAGGAGCATCAACTCAGGGCTAATTTGAATAAGTGCAGCTTCACACAGACTAGTGTGGAGTACTTGAGGCACGCGGTGTCTCATGAGGGAGTGACAGCCGATCAAGACAAAATTGAAGCATTGCAGAAGTGGTCACTATCTAGGAACTTGAGAGAGTTAAGGGGCTTTCTAGGATTGACGGGTTACTACTGGAGGTTTGTGAGGGGATACATCATCATAGCTTGGCCCTTAATCGAGCAACTAAAGAAGGATGGTTTCTTGGGAGAGGCAGCGACATAGGCTTTTGAGAAATTGAAGAGAGCATTAATTAAAATCCCAGTTTTAGCTCTCCCGAATTTCAACCAGATTTTTGTAATGGAGACTGATGCATCCGGATATGGGTTAGGGGTTGTTCTCATGCAAAACCACAGACCTATAGCATACTTCAACCAAACCTTATCAGCTAGAGCTAGGCTGAAGTCAGTATATGAGAGAGAACTAATGGCCATTGTGTTGGCTATTCAAAAGTGGCGCCCTTACATATTAGGTCGACATTTCATTGTCATGACATACCAGCGAAGCCTGAAATATTTATTAGAGCAAAGGATGGTGACTAAGGAGCATCAGAGGTGGTTGTCCAAACTGTTGGGCTATGATTTTGAGATCCAGTACATGCTAGGTTTAGAAAATAAAGGAGCTGATGCCTTATCAAGATGTGTTGGGGAGCTCCAGGAGATGACAATTTCTGTGCCATTGATGGTGGATTAGGGGGCTATCAAGGAAGAGAGTATGCAGGATGAGGAGTTAAGGAAGATTATGGAGGATTTGATGAAAGATATGAGTAGCCATCTAGAGTACTCACTTGAGGGGTAGAGACTATTATATCAAGGGAGGTTCGTGATGCCACGAATTTCCATCCATATTCTCCACCTACTGCAGGAGTTCTATGGGAGTGCAGTTGGAGGCCACTCCGGGGTACAGAAGACTTACATGAGACTGACTGTTGAGTTATACTGGAAGGGGATGCATAAGGATGTGCCGGAGATGGTGGCAAGGTGTGAGGGTGCCAGAGAAACAAGTATATGGCTATAGCTCAGGGGGGGGGGGTACTAGAATCCTTGGCACTTCCAAATAGGGTATGGGAGGAAGTGTCCATGGATTTTATAGATGACCTACCACATTCGAAGGGATTCACAGTCATTATGGTGGTGGTGGACAGGCTGAGTAAGTATGACCATTGCATTTCCTTATGACACCTATACACTGCAGTGACAATGGCATCAACATTCATCAGGGAGGTGTTCATACTGCATGGGATTTCATAGTCGATAGTTTCTGATTCGGACAAGGTGTTTCTCTGCTAGTTTTGGAGGAAATTGTTCAAGTGACGGGGAATAGTATTCAAGAGAAGCGCTACTTATTACCGACAGACATATGGACAAACCGAGGTAGTAAATAGAAGCTTGAGACTTACTTGAGGTGCTTTGCTTCTGAAACCTTACAGATGTGGGCCAAGTGATTAGCATGGGCCGAATATTGGTACAATACCTCTTACTACTCAGCTTCTCAAATAACTCCTTTCAAGGTGTTGTATGGAAGGGACCCCCATACTTGGTGCACTGTGGGAAGGGGAGCACACTAGTTTCATCAGTAGAGTAGTACTTGGAGGAAAGGGATAAGGTGTTGGAGGAGTTGAATAAACATCTATTGAGGGCAAAACAAATCATGAAGAAGCAGACATACACATATAAGATAGACATACAATCCTTGGCACTTTCAAATAGGGTATGGGAGGAAGTGTCCATGGATTTTATAGATGGCCTACCACGTTCGAAGGGATTCATAGTCATTATGGTGTTGGTGGACAGGCTGAGTAAGTACGACCATTGCATTTCCTTATGAAACCTATACACTGCGGTGACAATGGCATCAACATTCATCAGGGAGGTGTTCATACAATCATACTGCATGGGATTCCATAGTCGATAGTTTCTGATTCGGACAAGGTGTTTCTCAGCTAGTTTTGGAGGAAATTGTTCAAGTGACGGGGAATAGTATTCAAGAGAAGCGCTACTTATTACCGACAGACATATGGACAAACTGAGGTAGTAAATAGAAGCTTGAGACTTACTTGAGGTGCTTTGCTTCTGAAACCTTACAGATGTGGGCCAAGTGATTAGCATGGGCCGAATATTGGTACTATACCTCTTACTACTCAACTTCTCAAATAACTCCTTTCAAGGTGTTGTATGGAAGGGACCCCCATACTTGGTGCACTGTGGGAAGGGGAGCACACTAGTTTCATCAGTAGAGTAGTACTTGGAGGAAAGGGATAAGGTGTTGGAGGAGTTGAATAAACATCTATTGAGGGCAAAGCAAATCATGAAGAAGCAGACATACACATATAAGATAGACATACAGTTTGAAGTGGGGGAGAATATGTTCTTAAAACTGTGATGCTATAGGCAGAGAATAGTTGCCAACAGAAGGAACAAGATATTGGGCCCAAGGTATTTCGGCCCCTACAAAATTTTGTACAATATCAGAGCAGTGGCGTATCGTTTGAAGTTACCCTCATCTTCCGCCATACACCCAGTCTTTCATGTGTCACAACTGAGAAGATCTCTAGTGGAGCATGCAGTTAGTGCAGAGTTATCTTCCACGCTGATAGAAGAATTGGAAGTGGTCTTAGAACCACTGGAGCTAAGAGGGGTAAGATCAGATTAAGAGTGAAATAAAGAAGTGCTTATTAGATGGAGGGACCTTCCCGACTTCGATGCGACTTGGGAGCCTTATGAGAGGGTGAAGTACTAGTTCCCTTCATTTCACCTTTGAGGACAAGGTGAGTCTTTGGGAGGAGAGTAATGTTATGTCGGCCGAAGGGGGCCAGCTAAACCGGTCCAACCTGGACTGGTTCTCACCTACAAGAGGCGGTTCAAGGGGGACAGAATTAACAGGGAGGGGTGGTTGGAGTAGAGGGGCCCACACACCAATGAGGCTTAGTATTGGAGGGAAAATTCAAATTAGGGGTTGTTTAGGGATTAAGAAAATATCCTTTGTCGTTAATTGCTTTCTTCTTGCTAGGCTAGGGACATCTTGAATTTGTGAAATTTGAATTTGAGATCTAAGGTTTGTTCTTTGGCTTTAGGCTTCGACTAGAGATTTGGAGAGCTGAATCTTCCTCTTGATTTGAAGATTCATTGTATTGCCTTGTTCTTTTCCTCCTCTTATTGAATTTCAAGTGTGTTTCTCTCTATTTTCCTACAGTTTTTGTAAAAATTGCATCATTATTGTTGAATTTCTCTGAAATTCAGCAATTTCTCTTGTGTTCCGTGGTTGCTTTCTATCACAAACTTTCGATTGTTGTGGTCTAAAGGTGTTGAGGAAGATGGAGCTAGCGCAGATAACGAAGTATCAGAGATAGATAGAGAGGAACAATAGGAGTGGACTCACGGGAGGCTCCTATAGGAGTTCCTCAACTTCCCTGGCACTGAGGAACCAGACAGTGTCATTTTGATGCCATCATAATTTCTGTATTTTTATTTTTAATATTGAAAATTAGTATTTTTTTTATTTTTTTAGCTATCCAATAATGGAAGGCATCAAATGATCATGGTAGGTTGTGCTTGGGCTTTGGTAGATCTTTGGTTTGCTAGCTTGATTGGTCTTTGGGCTGCTGCTGGTTCTCGGGTTAGCTTATGGTCCATGGTTTGGGTTTATGATGATGATGGGAGGAGGTGGTTCATTGGAGTTGAGCTTTAATTGCTAAGTTGCTAGCTCATTAATGTTGAGCTGAAGTTTAGTTCATTTATTGGGGAAATTTATTGAACTACCTAGCTCATTAATCTACTAAGGTATGCTCATAAATTTTGGATTCATTTTGGAGTGGACTTATCTCTTCTCCTTCCCTTTTCTTCTTAATTTCTTGAGATGGGTGAATTTACGTGCTCTGTCCCTTGGGTTTTCGAGAATGCCTGTTGGTTTCCCTGTGTTGGGTGGTTTTCCCGTGCCTTTGGCTCCTCGGTTCCGTGCTGGCCTCTTTGGTTCGTGCGGCTGGCTCGGTTCCGTGTTGGCTGCTCGGTTTTGCGGTTTTCTGCTGGGAACCGTGGGATTCCTTCTCTGTTTTGCTGTGCCGTTTGAGAATAAAAAATGTGGTTGTTGGCCTTTCATTTCCCTAAATTCTATTGGCCTATTTGGTGGTGTTATGGCTGTTGAGTTCCCCTCTCTTGCTTATATATATGAGATGTATTTTGAGGGGAAAGAAGTTTGAAAAATTGTGAGCCTTGTCTCTTTAAAAAACCTGAGGGTTTTCTTCTTCTTGGGAAAGCTTGAGAGCTTTGTCCACTTCCTCTTCTTCTCTATTTCGTCTGGGCTTCTTACCTCTTTCTTCTCTACATAAGTTCCACTCCATTTGTATCATTCTTCTTGAGCTTTGGTGGTGTTTGTTGGCTGATTTGGGAGCATTTGCTAGAGGAGTTTGGTTTGGACGGTTGGACTATCTTGCTGTGGTGGACCATCGGTTTGCTAGCCCTAAGCACATATTTTATTTAACCTACATTTTGATGCATATGAGAAACCCGCTCTGATGGTTGTCTGAGGATAGCAATGTTTTTTTTTTCCTTTTGTTTCCTTTGACTTCTCTTCTTGTTTTTATCCGTCGGTCTTTGGATGTTATATATGATTACTACTATTTGAATCGAGTTTGGTTAAAGTTTTGCCTATTGTTCTCCTTGTTTGGTTTTTCTAGCTAGTGTGCTTGCATCACATTTCAACGGAGGCACTATAGGAGAAGAGTGGGGGAGTTCGCCTTGGGGCCAACTTCAAGTGCATCTTAAACGCAGAGGTGCAAGACAAGAGAGCGAAGGGTTTATGCTTACAATGTAATGAGAAGTATGCATCGAGTTATTAGTGTAAGGACCGCACACTCCAAGTCCTTATGGTTTGTGATGAGGAGGAGACTGACAGTGAGGAGTTAGAGGAAGTAGAAGCGAGAGGAGAACCCTAGTTGATGTGGTTGAAGTGACCCTTAAATCAATGGTGTGATTTACTCCAAATCACACCATGAAGGTGAGGGGACAGATCAGGGAGCGGCCAGTGGTAGCCTTGACGAATAGCGGGGCTACTCACAACTTCATCTCAAATTGGGTTGTTGACCGGTTGGGATTGAAGTTGGTGGATACAGGGAGCTTTGGAGTCATGATGGGGATGGGGAGCACTGATGTGATCCTAGGGATGGAATAGTAACAGATGATCGGGGAGATGAAGGTGGACTGGAAATTTTTTACTATGGAGATTCAGGTGTAGGGAGTGACCAGTGTTAGCCTTGAAGGATAGTGGGGCTACTCTCACAACTTCATCTTAAATTGGGTTGTGGACCAGTTGGGATTGAAGTTAGTGGATACAGGGAGCTTTGGAGTCACAATGGGGACAGGGAAGGTATAGAGGAGTAAGGAGATTTATAGGAGGTTGGTAATGACACTCCAGGGCATACATATAGTAGAGGATTTTCTTCCATTGGATTTGGGCAGCACTGATGTGATCCTAGGGATGAAATGGTTACAGATGACCGAGGAGATGTAGGTGGACCGAAATTTTTTTACTATAGAGATTCAGGTGGAAGGAAAAAGGGTGTTGCTGTGAGGAGATGCCATCTTGTGAAGAACCATGGCTTAGCTCAAAATCATGGGTAAGGCGATACAGGGAGCAGGGTTGGGCTACTTGGTGGAACTACAAAGCCTGGAGGAGGTATGAGATTTAAAGTTGCAATAATTTCCTGAGGTTTTTCAGCAGCCTAGTGGATTACCGTCACCCAAGGAGCATGAGCATGCTATTATCTTGAAAGAGGGAGCTTCTCCTATCAATGTCAGACCGTACAAGTACCCGTAGATTCATAAGGATGAGATAAAGAGACTCATCAGAGGAATGCTTGACATAGGGATTATTAGGGCCAGTGTGAGCCCAATTTCCTACCAGTTTTATTGGTAAGAAAGAAGAATTGTAGTTGGAGATTTTGTGTAAATTATAGGATCTTAAATAAACAAATTATACAGGACAAGTTTCCTATCCCCTAAGGGCATCAAAATGGGTATTTAGATTTGATTCGGGTCAAACCTGAAATTGACTCGCCTGAATCCGACCCGATTATCTAAACGGGTCCAGAAGCTATAAACTCGAATCCGACCCGGGCTGAACCCGACCCAATTTGACACAAGCCACCAACATGTTTGATTTAGAGGATTTTTTCCTGAATTAATTCTTTTCCTTCTCAAATAACTTTTTTCAGTTTTAGCTGGTTAAATTATTTTTTTTGGAATATAGGTTTAGAGCTAGAAAAATTAAAAAAAAAAAGAGCTAGAAAAATTACTTATTTGACATATACATATTCAACTATTATAAAATATAAATTACACATCCGTTTACAAATTTTAATTACACAGTCACATCTCATATACATTTACAAATTTTATTTACAAATTACACAAATATTTACATTACAAAATGCACATATTATTTACCCACACATAGGCAAATGCAATGACTTAGGTATCTTGGTCAAATTATCATCCAAGTTCCTTTGATCTAACAATCCAACCTTTTGCACGAAGTAAGCTATTCAATGTATTCATCATTCCATTTGTAACTGCAAGAAAAAAAAATGAAAAGAACAAGTGAAACTGAAAAATAAAAAAAGGTAAAAATACTAAAATAGAAAGTTTTAAGTTTATTGAAATAAAATGTAATAATGTAGTGCAGGCTCAAATTGACGCTATAAAAGAAATCATCAGCTCAAAAAAAATCAGAATTTGTTGCCCTCCAAGGCAACAGTTTGGCAATTTTCATTTGCTCAGTTAAATAGCATCTACTTAGGCAATTGTCTTGAAATCACACAGTTGCCTCGAAAAGCACACATTTACTTGAAAAATAAAAATATTAATAATTAGCATACATTGAGAATATACTAATGCGCTATGCAAATGCATTGAAATCATGTGAATGCATTGTCAAATGCATTGAAAAATTACGTGCAAGTAATTTAAGGGCATTGAATAACAGGCTTGTCATTTAAAAGTAAATTTAAATTTCTAGCATGTGCTCCAACAACATGTTAAACTCGCAAATATAAATTCTCAAAATACTATGAAAGATTAAAAGCAAGTTAAAGTAAAGTGTCTTTTCAAATTAAAATCAACTACATGTGCTTCCACCAACATATCAAACTCCTAAATTTGATACCCAAGAATGTTGCATGGGTTAGACTCGATCTTGTGCTAGCTCGTAGAGTTAACATGGTTAAAAATTGCGAAGTTAACATATTTGAAATCCGTGATGATGGTTGTGTTGAAAGTGAATCTCAAACAGAGGGGACTCTATCATCAACTACAAAAACAACAACAACAAGCCTTTGTCCCACTACATGGGGTCGGCTACATGAATCCTTTTTCGCCATTGTGTCCGGTTAAAAGTCAAATTTTCATTTAAATCTAATAAAGAAAGATCATTTCTTATATTTTCTAACCAAGTCTTTTTAGGTCTACCTCTACCTTTCTTAACATAATTCAAATCTAATACCTCAACTTTCCTAACCGGGTCATCGGAAGGCCTCCAAAAAAAATTTTTTTTTTGAAACCACAAATCAAAGGAAAGATTCAAGAGCCAAAAAGAAACCATGTTACAATTGACAAGATATACTTTGTATTTGACGAGAAATTATTTTGTGCGGAGACCGGATGCAGAATGTCATCCGGAGACTAATCAGAATGTACCATGTCAGCGGTACTGAGCCACAGTACCAAGCAAGGGGTGACGTGGCACATTCTGGTTGGTCTTTGGACGGCATTCGGCCGTCCACACAGAATAATTAATCGAACTTGACAGTGAGCAAAAGCAGAAAATAAAATTATCGCTCTACACGTTAGAAACTTTCCTGCATTTGCTCCTCTATGAATGTGTAGAGTTAACATGAGGTTTCCTTGCTTTGAACTTTCATTGAATTTCTGTTACAGCTTCCTTCACTGAGGTCTCCTTACATTAAACTCGCTTTACATTTCTCTTAATTGCTTCCTTACTGGGCTGTTGTTGTCACTTGTCACAGAGGCTACTAGATCAAGAGCTTCAGGCTCAAAGTGAACTCCCGGCAAGTTGCCCAGAATTTAAATTGAGCTGACATCTTTATGCCTGCAATGTGGACCAACTTTTGCTCCCAATTTTGGCCCCCTATCAGATATTTTGGATTTCTATATAGTTGGTGTTGAACAAGAAGTACTTTTTTGATGAAGACCATATGCTTGGTATTTAAGGAAAATTAGATGTTTTGGAGTTCGTTACAGTTGGGGATAGTTGGTTTTGATGAAGAATTCTTGTACAGCTCATGCCTTTTCAATAGTTTTTATGTTATGAGGCAGTAGTTTAATATGATAAAAAATTTGCAAAAATTGGTCCATGATTAAAGAAATGTTTGGGGGCAGTTTTCTTATTCTTCACTCCTATGCAATACTTTCGTTTGATTATTATCTTTTTGTTAGTTTTTTTATAAATCTTTGTGGTGAGAAGTTATTTTTTATGATCAAAATTGTTAAATTTATAATAATTTTAAATATTTTTATGATAATTTTGTAATTATATTTCTTCAAATGAATCTTAAATCGTTCATGAAACTCAAGTTTCATTTGGGATAGTTTTTTTTTATTATTTTTAAAGCAACTTTTTAGTGCAAAAATTAAACTTTTTAAACTAAAAATTTGCTTTACACTGCTCAATTTGGCTTGTTGGTTGAGAGCTTAGGCTTCCAACTAAGAGGTCCTGAGTTCGAGTCTGTGTATGCGTTGTGTTTAAATTTGCCTTAAATGGCTTAAATGTCTCAAAAAAAAATTGCTTTAAAAAATAATGATGCCTTAAACAAGCTAAAATTATAAATAATCAAAAGTTGAAGTGCAACATTGCAATCGCAGATCATATGTGTTACAGGACTAATCAATTTGATGTGAATTCAGCTGTGATTATAAGCTGTTGAGACATGAATGTTCTAGGGACTAATCAGTCTGAGCAGGAAATAAGCATGGTTCCATTCAACTTGGGATTTTATTGAGTGCAGCCGTTGTCAACTCAGAAGGCTTTCAATTTTAAACTGTTTTTTATGTGATGATAAAAATAACAAAATTTGATTATATGCGGTCGGCTACATTAATCTTCCTAAAATTTAATAACTACATGAATCTTTCAATAACATCAAACCTTTGTTCTACTATATAGGGTCGGCTATATGAATCTTTTTTCTCAATTGTGTCATATTAAAAGTCAAATTTCCCTTTAAATCTATTTGAAAAAAGATCATTTCTAATATTTTCTAATCAAGTCTTTTTAGGTCTATCTCTTTATTTTTCTTAATATAAGTCAAATCTAATAGCTCTACTTTCTTAACTGGGTTCTCTGAAGGTCGCCATCTTTATGTGTTCAAATAATCTAAAGTTACTCTCTCTAATCTTATCTTCCACTGGAGCTACTCCAACCTAATAAATTTAATAAATTTTAAATTGATCTTTATAGAGCTTTTATCAAGCTAAACCTAACACAATTTGTATTCAAATTTTATTAATTAAATTCCAACAAGTTTTTACATACTTAGCAACTCTACCTTCATTGTGGTCTCTTTAAAACAGACCAATCCGCAAGCTGTGCAAATGGCTGCTCCTAATAGAAGAATCAAGCAGCTTGTGGCAATAGATCTCTGCGGATCGAAGAAAGGGATTCTCTATTATGCGGCTTGGAAAGCAATTCAGCCTCCGAAGCAGAATCGGGAAGAAGGGGACGAATGCCGCTAGGGTTCAAGGGGAACAGAGTCCCATAATACGAATCGACGATGGCGCCGAAATGGCAAGTATCTGCAACCTTAGGCATCTGGTATATGTCTCGTGTGTATCCATGGAGGTTAGGGTACTCAACCAGCTTCTTCTTCGTGCACCTGAAGAGGACATTGTACACCAGATCGAAGCGGATCAGTGTGGTGAAAAGGCATACATCTGCTAATGTGAGCGTATCGCCGCAGAGGTAGCGGGAAGAAGATAAATGCTCCTCGATCGCATCCATGGCTGCGAAGAGCTCGGATGCGGCGGCGTCGTACGCCTCCTGGCTCTGCGCGAACCCGCATCTGCCAAATATCAAAAAAAGAAACTGGGTTCTGTGATGAACTCAAGTTGATTTTTATTTTATAATAAGACTACCTTATGGAGGTTAAACAACTAGATTAGAACAGCCTGCGTTTACCCGTATCTACGTACCTGTAAACGCCGTTGTTAATCTTGGGATAAACGATCGCATTCCAATGTTCAATCTGCCGCCGGAGGTGATCCGGCGCGAGATCATCCCCGCCAGAATCAAGCGCGTTGAAGAACTCGACGATGCCATAGCTTTCATTGCAGACGACGTCTCTAAGCTCCGAGTCCCAAAGCATCGGCACTGTCGACCGACCATCATACCCGCCGGGCCGAAGCGCGTATACGTCTCTTAAGGTGCGGCAGCCACCGGGGTAATCAGGAGATTCAAATTCCCATAATCCGTCTCTGCCGGGGACGACGAGGGAGACGGGGATGAGCGATTCGAGGGATCGGAGGGCGCGGACGAGAAGGGTGCGGTGGGCCCAAGGGCAGGAGAAGGCGGCGTAGAGGTGGAGGCGAAGGGGACGGGAGGTGAGGTAGTGGGCGGGGACGGAGGGGAAGGGGGAGGAAGGGCGGGAGTAGGAGCCGGAAGGGGTGGAAGGGGCGAGCTGGCGCATCATGAGATGCCAAGCAGAGGACCAGGAGGAGCGAGCGAGGGAGATAAGGGGGGTGGGGGGGAGGGAGCGGCCCCATAGGAGGCGGCCGAAGGTGGTGAGCGGGTCGGAAGGGGGAGAGGAGGAGGAGATTGAGAGTGGGCGGTGGCGGCGGGGGGTTGGAGTGGTCCGGCGAGTTGGGGTTGGGGTTCCGCCGAGGAAGGGAGAATGAGCCGACAACATGTTTGATTGTTTTCCGCAGAGGATTGGAGGTGGAGGCTGTTGTGTTTGTGGAGTGCGTGCTGTCTTCTTTCTGATAATGTTCGCTGTTCAGTGTTTTTGGTAAGGAAGAGCCTATTTAGGCATATGTTTTCAAGTATATTTTGAGTATAAAAATTATGGCTTTCTACATAAAATTATACTTCTCTGAGTATGATAGGAGAAGGGGAGCTTAAGCGAATAAAAAAGGATGGGGGTATCAATTTTTGGAAAATTATAGCGTCCCATGTAATAACCAATGAAGTAGATATACTTATTGTTATTCTAATATGATAAGAATAATAAGGTGAGATTTTTCTATATTTATTTTTTGCATGCGTCTCTTGTGGATGTGAATGTCTAAATCTATTATGATAGGGGGTCTTAAAGTTTTGTATGCATGCATGAAAATCTGAAAGTTTCCCCTAAGTCTGTGTGCGGCTCTACGATATTGAGCTCTCCAATATTTTATTTTTATTTTGGAAAAACAACATTAGTGTGCTGTGGTCAAGCGGTGTGGTGCCGTGCACTCTAGTGGAGAGCACTGTGACGATATAGGATCGAGCACCGCAGCATTAGATCAAATTTTTATAAAAATTTCAAAAATCACTTCTCTCGTTTTAATTAAATCAACCCTCTAGCACTCGTTTAAAGAGAGGGAGAGTTTTATATGATCCATCTAACCTCTATTGCCTGCCAACTATGATCCCTTTAACCACTATGCCCGACTTCGATTCTTCTATCCATTGTCACTTGCAGACTACGATCCCTTTGACCTTTGTCGCCTGACTACGGCTCTACCAACTAAACGAACAAACCAACATTCTCTTGAGAACAATTATCGTTTCATTCTCAAACTATATAATGTGCTTTATACAATGTATATTTGAGACAACACTCTTTTCCAAGGAGGGACATTATTTATTATCAACCACAAGCACTAGTTGATTCATTTCGACTAGACAAGACCTTGTTATTTTTGTTAGAGTACTTGAATTATTTGTACAGTCAGCAATATCGGTCTATTCTTGTAAACGTATAGATATTATACACGTGTAAAGTATTACTTGGGACTCTATATATAGGCATTCTCGATAACCGTGTAAGGCAGGAAAATACGAAATAATATTCTCACTTTACTGTTCATCTTCTTCAATGAGTTCTTGAAACTCATGGCTCTGTTAAGAGTTTCTACATGGTATCAAGAGTCTTTTGGATCTCAAGACCTGGCCATGGCTTCTCAATCAGCAGCCTCCTCGTCTACTGCCGTCACTACGGGCGGCGCCTCATCGGCTCCGGCAATTTCCCCATCTCTCAAGTTTGTCATCTCTAACTTGAAATTTCTTGTTCCCCACGCGTTATGACCGGAAAATTTTCCCATCTGGAGTACGCAGATCGCCAAGCTCTTCAAAGCAAATGGTTTCGCTGCGTTCCTCGATCCCAAATCTGATTCTGAAAATGCAGATCCGAATCTTGATCCTCAAATCTGGTCTGTCACGGATTAGAATCTTGCAACCGTAATGTGCTCTACTATTGCTCCATCGGTTCTACCGTACGTGATTCATCTTGAATCAACGCACGACATTTGGTCTACGCTTCATACTCGGTTCCAATCTTCCAATCGCTCTAAAGTGATTCAGCTCAAGAATGAGCTTCACAACGTCTCGATGCAGAACCTCGCCATGACTCAGTATCTTACTGAGATCAAGAAAATAGTAGATCAAATTGCCTCTGCAGGTTCTTCGGTAGATCATGAAATTATCATCTATATTCTCAACGGGCTACCTCCCGAATATCAGTCTTTCACAACCTCTATTCGCACACTGCAAACCACGCTTTCTCTTGACAGCCTGTTTTCTCTTCTCATCAGCGAAGAAATACATCTCAAAGCCGCTGCTGCTAAATTTCCCAGGTTGCTTGAAAATCAGGCTGCGCTGTATACGTCTCGAGGTCGCGGTCGGACTCGAAACAACTCCGATAACAGTTCTTCGAACCGCTCATCTCAATCCTCCGGTGTCTTCTGCCAAATTTGCAAGAAGAAGGGACATCAAGCTGATGCGTGTTGGCATCGGCTCAACATTAATTACACGCCGAATCAGCAATCAAACAAGAACCCAAATGCGCTTCTAGCCAGTACCGAGAACAGCTCGTGTACCGACTAGTACATCGACTCGGGTGCCTCTGCTCATATGACCAACACTTTGGAACACCTGTCCAATTCAACTAACTACAATGGACCTGATACGGTAACAATCGGGGATGGAAGGTCGGTTCATATTGCCCACACAGGCACTGGCATCCTTCCTACCCCCGATAGTAAGCTTCTTCTCTCTAAACTCTTACACATTCCGTCTTTATCATATAATTTGTTGTCTATTTTTAAGCTTGTTAAAGACAATAACTTAGCCATTATATTTGATCAAACTGGTTTTGTTTTCAAGGACCGGCAGAGCAATCGAACCATTCTTACAGGTCCATGTAAGGACGGGTTGTACAAGTTTGTAGCACCTCGACCAGCTCAGCACACGGGTCTCTCGGTCACCAGGAAATCTGCTATCAACTGGCATCAGCGTTTGGGGCATCCGCACTATCGCATCATTCAGCAGATTGCAACTATTAATCCCTCTCTCTGTATCTCCTCTTCTTCAAATATGTGTAATTCTTGTTTTTCCTGTAAAAGACACAAACTAGTTTTTGATAATTCTACTAGTTGTACTAATGCCCCATTAGAACTCATTCACTCTGATGTTTGGGGACCGGCTCCAGTTCCATCTCATCAGGGGTTTCGCTATTATGTAATCTTCATTGATGATTACTCCAGGTTTTCTTGGTTATTTCCGCTTATTTCTAAAGCCGAAGTTACAAACATTTTTATACAATTTGTGTCATTTATTGAACGTCAAACGAACCGCAAGATCAAGGCCATTCGGACAGACGGTGGTGGAGAGTTCGTGAATCACAAATTCCAAGCATTCACTCGGAATGCAGGCATTTGTCATTAGACAGCTTGTCCCTATACCCCTGAACAAAATGGGGTCGCTGAAAGAAAGCACAGGCATGTCATCTCCACCGCTCGCACACTTCTTCACAATGCCGGGATGCCTATGGCATATTGGGTTGATGCAGTTTACACAGCGATCTATCTTATTAATCGTCTTCCTTCCAAGACAATCAACAATTCTACTCCTGTATACAGAATGTTTCACACCGCACCTTCATACGATCATCTTCGTCCGTTCAGGTTTTTGTGTTACCCACTGACTCCTCGAATGCATCGTAATAAACTCAACCCCACCTCATCAGAATGTGTTCTTCTTGGCTACTCCGACATCATGAAAGGATATAAATGTCAAAACTTGGTAACAAACAAAATTATTTATTCTCGCCATGTACAATTTAACGAAACAATTTTTCCTTTCACTAACAGGAAACCTACTGCATCGACTAACGCTATGCCTCTACCACCATCACTACTAACCCCTGCTTCTGTTCAGTTATCCACCTCTTCATCAGGTTCAGCGCGTACTACTATCCCTACGGTTCAGGATACTGATGCCGCCTCTCATCCTTCCGCTACTTCCTCTGCTACTCCGGATGTCAATATCCCAACCTCGGATAGCCTCGTCCAAACTCTGCCGGCTGTTCTCTACCAAAAACATCCAATGACTACAAGACGTCAAACTGGGTCCCTTAAACCAATTCAAAAACTGAATCTGCTTCATAAGGAACAATCCATTTTAGATCCTACCTCCTACTCCGAAGCCAGCAAAAAGTTCGAATGGCGTCGTTGTGGGTCTCCGAAAGGATTCCGCTCGTGTGGTTTGAATGCAAAGGGTACAATCACACTATCCCGTAGGACAAAATGGTCGTAGGCCTTTACACCCGGCACAAGCAGGCCGATGGAAGAGCAGATGGAGTTATAGATACGATTAGCCATGGAGGATAGCGGGTTTTCACCTACGCACCTCGATGGATAATAATATCTATAACCCTAAATTCACGAGATTTCCCCTATTCGATACATCAACTCGAATAGGGTTTATTTGATTGTGGGGATCGGTTTCCTACGGGCGCAAGCCCCCGTAGTTAATTACATCTTAGATCTCGGTCTAAGAAAACTCTCGATTAAGGATGTTAGATTATCTCCTCTAATGGATTTAGTGCAAGGGGATCTCTAGGTTTCCTAATCAAAGGGGAATGTCCCAACTCGGCTCGATCAGTCATACAAGGTTCAGTCAACATCCGGTCGGTCTGAAGAAGAGAAAACTGGAGAAAAGAAAGAGGGACAACGCACTCAGACATGCACGAGAGAAAGAGGGAGGTGGCGTCATCTGTGTGACGCGGATGGGTAGGATTTATAGCTTCCGAAAGATGGAAAACTCACCCACCATTAAGGTGTGTAGGAATACACTCGTATCCCTCACCTTTAGACCCTAAATCTATAAAAGATGTAGTGTTGCACACGCAACACTAGCATCTACGACCTAGCTAATGCAATCTGGACTTATTCCTTACCTGAAAAAGGAAGCCAGCTAAAATCCTAGGCACAACCAACCGTCCAATATGTATGCAAGATGGGAGGGCTCTATCCTAAAGAAGCAAGGATTAGAAACTCTGTAATATGCAGAGGAGTATATCTAGCGTCGTATGATGCATGAAACAAATGCATGAGTAAGAAAGATCCTTAGGTCCACTAATGCAATGTATGTATGTAAAGTGCGTTGTGGAGAAAAGTGTGTAAAAACAGATGTATGCATGACATCCAGAGTACAGAAAAAAAATAAATAAACACACCCTAAGGGTATCCTTCAGGCAAGATACCCGCACAGAAAATCATCAATCATCATGCCCACTTCGTATGGGAAAACAGCGATGCCCAATGGCATGAATAGGTGGCCTACTCGACAGGCCTAAATGACCCTAATGGTCTCTAAGGCTCACAGAAAAAAAAAAGAAAAGGGGAGGGGGGTATCGTACCCAAAACCGGAAAGGGCCAGAATCCTAGCAGAAAACCAACGATGCCCACTTCGTGTGGGAAAACAACGATGCCAACCGGCATAATAGGTGGCCTACTCTACAGGCCTAAATGACCCTAATGGTCTCTAGGGCTCACAGAAGGGGGAAAAGCTTTGACCTATAGGGCCAAAGCTTCGTCAGTGCACTAACCTATGGCTGACTACCTAAACATACTAGAATACCTATCAACAATATGTGTGTGGAGTGTAGCAGTTCCGATATGTAATTAAGAGTTTAAGTTGCAGAAGTCATACCTGACCGTGGCGCAGCCACTTAATAGCTCCAAGCAAGTAAATGGTTCATTGATCCCTGATCGTGCAAGACACAATGTACCTGCTGTGGCGCTGCCACTTAAAAGCTTATAAGCAATTGACGCCGCTTAATCGTTGACAATGCAACACCGGATGTACCTCGCAAAGTAAGACAAAAGAAAACATATATATAAGCGTAGATGCCGTTCAGAAAAGAAATGCAAGTAAGTAAGAAAGTATAACTGACAGAAAATGTAAGAATTGCATTTATAGAACATGTATAGGTAGTAAATACTGAATAGCAAAAGAAAAATGCAAGCCTAACCTAGGACTAGAAGTAGTGTCCTAATCAAACCGGTCTAAGGTGTGTGTAGGCTGTGCAGTTTTTGATAGATCCTATGTAGGATAATTTAATTAAAGTTATTTGCATTTTTTTTTATTTGTTCAAGGCCAAGGGGAGATTTTAATTGAAGTTTAAATATTAGTAATTTAGGATTGATTTTAGAATTTTATTTTTAGTGTTTGATTGATTACCACCTTTGTTTCACACCGAGGCCGTGAGGTTTATTTCACCCTCCTTGGGGCTAACTTAATAGCCTCGTAGGCCTGGGTTACCCAGTGGCAACCAATTTTTGTTGAATTATTAAGTTGGTTGTAAATTAGAAAAGAAAGGTAGATTAAGAAATTTATTAATCAAATTTGTTGATTGATTTTAAAAGTTAGTCTAAGATTTGATATTTTAGGAGTCTTTTATCCTAAGAAATTTTAGCTTAGGTTTGAATCTCCTAATTTTAAGTCTACATCTTTTAGACCTTAAATTGGTTAGGAGTTTCTTATTAAATTATTTGAGTTGGATTTAGATTTTGTATTTTACGGATTATGAAATGTTAGTTGTAGTTTGAGTACAAATTAAGTGTATTAGTGTACTTGTTAAGCATTGAATTAAGATTAATTTCATTGGTTGATTATTAGTGGATTAAGAAAAGGAAACTCAAACCTGGGAATGCGTGTCACTAAGTTTTCATTTTGATGTCTCTATCCTATAAGGAACATGCATCCTAA
The DNA here is from genome assembly GCA_022539455.1 of Dendrobium nobile. Lineage (NCBI taxonomy): Eukaryota > Viridiplantae > Streptophyta > Magnoliopsida > Asparagales > Orchidaceae > Dendrobium > Dendrobium nobile. The sequence continues at coordinate 43,236,342 of CM039730.1, forward strand.
GTCTATGTTTTCTAAGACTCGATCCTTAATTTTTATCCTTAGGTGTCACTAGTGTTGTGGGAGACGAAAAGATGTGTTTTTATTTTCTAACCCTTAAGACTTTCGTACATGTGTCACTAAACTTAAGAATCTATAGCAAAGCAGTAGAAAGAAAAGAATGAAAATTACAAATAAAAGGGATGTAGGCATTGTTGTTTTGGACACACTTCGTAGAAGTCAAGTGTATCCTAGAATAGCAACAATGCCCTTTACTGTTTCCACTCCAAATGAGGCACTTGATACGTTTGACCTCTACCCATAACACTCTAAATCAGGCCCTACAACGACTAAGGAGAAAGACCTCTAAATCTAGACCTACAACTAAATCCACCCTGCTTTGAACCCATCCAATCATTCTCTTTATCCTTACAAACTAACACAAATGGAAGGGCTTCCTATCTTGCTCCTAAAAAGGCACTGAGTACCTACAAACATAAAGCTCCCTCAAGGCTTCAACTCCCCAAAACTCACTCTTGGAAGAAAACACTAACAAAATTCTAACTCGCATTTGAAAGCACCCATTGCTCCCAAAAGACACTAAAGGATCATTCTACACAAATTCAACCATAAAATCATACCTCTCAAAACAACTTGCTAAGGCCTTTCCAATGGGCTACTATAAAAAATCTCCTCAAAAGCTATCTATCAAAATTGTTTTGACACAAAATCCTACCCAACTGACCACTAATCAAGTGCCCCCTTTCATTTGGAGTGGGGTAGAAAACATAAAGCTTTCCAACGAGAAGGTTTTATAAGAACCTCTCATTGTAAAGTACTTATAAAATTCGTCGCGTAAAACAAATCTAAAACCGCTTATAAATCGCTCCAACCAAAGCAAAATAAGACATCTTTCACTTGAAAGAGACTTCCTAAACTGGCAACACAAAGCGAATCGTAAGAAATCTTCAATAAAAGCGAAGAGAAACATTTCATAAAACTTTCTAAATGTAAAACGACTCATAAAACTCTTTAAAAGAAACTCAAATGTCACACCTAGCGACGACCCATAAAACAACTACAACATTTCACATAAATACGGATGAAAACATGACTCGATTTTATAAGAAAATATTCTAAACTTATTCCAATCATTTATATGAAATGTAAAGAGACAATATCATGCTCAAAAAAAATTTCCAAATAATCATTGTTAATAATCGAATCTATAAAGTTTAACTAAGATTTTGTCGAAAACAACAAGAAAAGAGCTTTATTACAACACAAATCTATATGGAGATCACTAGGGAGCTTAACATAGGATAAAATACATGACATTAAATTATTGCATCTAAAACCAATTTGCCAAAGCGTAATCATTGTATTTTGAACTTGGTTTTGCTTAACACAATCTTCACAGGACATAATTATTCAAGACTCCATGTTGCACTTAGACCATTATCTAACAGCCACAAAGCATAGAAAAATTTCTCATAAGCAACAGTAATGTAGAGATCTTCATAGGGTATTATGGCTTAAACAGCTACTTATGAAGTAAACCTTGCTTCAAACAAAATCCCACATGTATGGACATAAGAATTCGAATAACACCTGTTGATAAAACTCTACATGATCGTCAAATACCACTCACGTAGAAGAAACATTGGAATTAAAACTCAAGGCAATGCTCTATGTGTGTGTACATGTGCAAGATCATGAATCATGATTGAAAGGCTACAAATTCATATTCAGGTTTTGTACCTTATAAGATATATAAGTTTATAAAGGAAAGATTTTGTTATATTCCGCTTTTTCCCTTGGCACATATAAATAAAACGATGCATGAATATAATTTTCAATGGTTTCCTCCATAACTAAGCAAACTATAAACCCATGGCGGATCATAAAAGCATATAGACATTTAGATGAATGCTACTCAAATATTATATAAACTCTTCTTTCTTTGTTTTTGAGGTAAGCAGCCAACACAACATTTAACAAATCGGATTTATTCGTGTTAACAAAATAAGCATACACAATCAAATTTATAAAACTTTACTAATGAATGATGCTTGGAATAAAACTTTGGATGTAAAGTAACTCGTGCGATTTCTAAGGAAAATGCCAACTCATAGTTCAAACTTTCTCTCCTCTAGTCCAACAAGGGATCTACCAAGCATATGCGTCACAAGAGATAAAACTTTAGTAACTACAACTATTCAAATCTTTCGCATTGTATGTGGAGTCGATCTCGGCATAAATACTTAACATTTTCAAACATATAATTTTCTAATAAGCACATGATTTTGCTCTTCTTTAAAAACATACATGATATTGGAATATATTTCTTGAATGTAGATTCTTTAATGTCAAAACTTTGCTAAACAAAAGAACCTTTGTACGTGAGCCATCCTCCAACAAGAAACCATTTTAAAACTTCGCAAGAGAGTGCTCCAAATATTCACTTTGTAAGAAAAGGCGATATCTTTCACTCCCAAAGATAACATAAACGACATATTCCAAATCTTCTAAAAGAATCATATACGTGTAGGGAAAGATGCTCTTGAAAGTTGCGCATAGAATTACAAAGCCCATGCTAAGCATCAAGCGCTCATGTATTTGCACACAAAGAGTAAGAACCAATGCAATCATTAATCATCGTAAAAAAAAAACTTGAGTACATGAATGGTGTCCAAATGAAAGATGTAATAAAAGGAAATAACCTTTCTAAGACATTTGATCAAAACAACTAGCATGCGGAGTCTAAAGGGTGATGGAGAATGCCACATTAAGTCCCACATCGAGTGGGAGATACTTCCAATGTAGTGAAAATGAGAGGTAGGAGACAATGAGCATAACACAAAAGAGAATTCGAATAATATCATATCCCTTGAATGAGATACCCGATGTTAGCAAAACATTTTGTACGGCTATAAGTTATGAGTTATTGAACAAAATGGAACCTCAATTTGAACAAAAACACCACAATCTTCCTTTGATGGCACTTTATCAAACATTAGGTAGACAATATTTGCAAGATCATATAACACATGGTAGCGAGAAAGAGCATGCTTCATGAAATTGCCCACAAAAATACCTCAAAATTCTCAAAGGAATTTCACCAAACACTTAATATGCAGAGTTTACAAAATTATATAAAACCAGTTAACATGAAGAACCATGATTCAGACACTTGCTTGATTCAACCCAACTAATCAACCATCACCAAACTATTCAAAATCTATGCAATAGCCATCTCAACAATACTCACATATGAAGCAAAAAAAAAGAAATTTAAGCAAGATTGATTCACAGATTTTGTAGAGAATAAGAAGCTCATTCTCAGATTTTGCCAAGAAACCTAAAATGCCATTACTCTTTTCATCATAAAGGCCATGGGATCAAGTAGATGCAGCAAAGAGGAAATCAGATAAAGAAGAAAGAAGAATAAGGAGAAGAAGCAAAGGAGAAAGAAGAAGAAGAAAGGAAAAAAGCTCACCTTGCAAAGGGGAGTTCAGGTAGATCTAGACGTCGGGATCGATCCGGAGAGAGAGATCGGGGTCAGTCCATGCGGCCTCGGGCTCGATCTGGGGTCGGATAGGCTTCGGCCTTGCTCGGAGCTCGCGAACTGGAGCGAGAGAAAGGGGTTCGGGCTCGGTCTTCCCTGGCTCACGCGAGAGAGAGAGAGAGAGGGAGAAGAGGACTTCTCCGGGCTTGTGCGAATGCACAGAGAGACCGAGAAAGGGGAGCTCGGCCTGGGAAGTGCGGCACCGAGAACCAGAGGGAGAGAGTGTCGGCTTCTGGACTCAGACAGAGGAAGGAACCACGGGAGCAGGAGCTCGGCCTGGCTCCTCTTGCGAACAGAAGGAGATATCGGGAGAGGGGAGGCCGGGATTCGCTTGAGGCTGCTTCCGAACGAGAGAGAGAGAGAGAAGGGCTTTTCGAGAGTGAGGGAGCCGAAGGCTTCCTCTAAGCCTTCTAAACATCTTTCGATGCTCTGCATCGCTCGAAACACAAAAACGGCCCTGCGACATTCTGTTCTTGCCTAAAGTCGTTCGGATCCACCTCTCGTTAAGGGCTCACGCGACTAAAAACTGCGGTAACGGTCGACTTCGAATTTTGGGGAAATCAGAACCGTCGAACCATGTTTCTTGATTTGGGTTAAGATTCAAATTGCTTAGAAAGCTATTTGGATTTAAATTGAGATTAAAATTGAGCTGGCTTGAGTTAAACGAGAGTTCAAATCCAATCTAACTTGACTCGAGTCGGATTGATTTGGGTTCGATTTGAGTTAAGTTTAGATATGGATTTTACCCAAATTGGTTTGATTTAAAAGGGGATTAGGCTTGATCAAATTGATTAAATCAAATCAAAGATGATTCGGGTCAAATTGAACTCGTCGCAGTCAAACCAAATTATTTGGACTTGATTGAATATGATCGAATCTAATTTGACTTAATTCGGATCGACTCGAGTTCGAATTGGGCTCAACGAGGTCTAATCATGTTGATTGAAAGTGCTCGAGCGAAAATAGAGGTCAACAAACGGACCCCCAACATATGCGGAGAACAATAGGTGAACCGTGTATGTTGGCGTTGACCTCCCCAACTCTAGGAAGATTCAACTCTAGGGTCAAATAACAGAACGAGATCAAAAAAAAGAAGTGAGAGTATCAAAGAAAGCAGCTCAACTATCTGCCCAACTAAAGTGGCAGAATAGGAGAAGGAAATCTCATGCTCACATGAGTAGAATCTAAACAATCTCATAAAGAGTCCAAAGGAAATTCAACCATCATCTGGAATATACATCTAAGATGACATGAAGAGAAGAAAATTCCACAATCATCTGAAAATCGTATCAATTGGCCAAGCAATAATCATAGGAAAACAATAGTAATCAGAAGTAATGAAACCATCTATCTGCCTGACCACATCGCAACAGCAGAATAGAGAAAAGAAAGGGGGTCCCACATCCACCTGACCATATTCGCAACAGCGAATGGGGACAAATCCAGGTTTGCTTGACCATATTCGAAACAGCAAAAACAAGGAGTAAAGAAAGTGAGGGAGTTCTACATTCGCCTGACCATATTCGCAACAGCGAATGAGAACAGCTCAATATCCACCTGACCATATTCACAACAGCGAATAAAGAGCTTCCCAAAAGGTCTAATGTCCACCTGACCAAAATCGCAACAGTGGAACAAAAGACAAAATCCAACATTCACCTGCCCAGATCGCAACAGTGAATGAGGATGACTCAATGTCTGCCTGACCTTATTCGAAACGGCGAAACAAAGAATCAGAAGAAAACTCAACAACCCCCAAACAGGAAATAAAATAGGGGGAATGAAGAGGTGGTGAAGTATGCCTCCCAGGGACTCTGTCGGGCATCCAACCAGAAAGGGGAGTCAACATTCGCCTGACCAGATCGCAACAGCGAATGAGAACAGCTCAATATTCATCTGACCATATTCGCAACAACGAATAAAGAGCTTCCCAAAAGGTCTAATGTCCACCTGACCAAAATCGCAACAGTGGAACAAAAGACAAAATCCAACATTCACCTGACCAGATCGCAACAGTGAATGAGGATGACTCAATGTCTGCCTGACCTTATTCGAAACGGCGAAACAAAGAATCAGAAGGAAACTCAACAACCCCCAAACAGGAAATAAAATAGGGGGAATGAAGAGGTGGTGAAGTATGCCTCCCAGGGACTCTGTCGGGCACCCAACCAGAAAGGGGAGTCAACATTCGCCTGACCAGATCGCAACAGCGAATGAGAACAGCTCAATATTCATCTGACCATATTCGCAACAACGAATAAAGAGCTTCCCAAAAGGTCTAATGTCCACCTGACCAAAATCGCAACAGTGGAACAAAAGACAAAATCCAACATTCACCTGACCAGATCGCAACAGTGAATGAGGATGACTCAATGTCTGCCTGACCTTATTCGAAACGGCGAAACAAAGAATCAGAAGGAAACTCAACAACCCCCAAACAGGAAATAAAATAGGGGGAATGAAGAGGTGGTGAAGTATGCCTCCCAGGGACTCTGTCGGGCACCCAACCAGAAAGGGGAGTCAACATTCGCCTGACCAGATCGCAACAGCGAATGAGAACAGCTCAATATTCATCTGACCATATTCGCAACAACGAATAAAGAGCTTCCCAAAAGGTCTAATGTCCACCTGACCAAAATCGCAACAGTGGAACAAAAGACAAAATCCAACATTCACCTGACCAGATCGCAACAGTGAATGAGGATGACTCAATGTCTGCCTGACCTTATTCGAAACGGCGAAACAAAGAGTGAAAGTCACCTCTACAACCACCCAACGCACATGTGCGTAGTGCTGCGAGGGAAAGAGAAGTGAGTAATCATCTAAGAAATCCCTAATTCATATTTTAGTTACCACATGGTAGAGGACAAATCGTCGTGGCCATGAGTAATCAAAACATAAGTAAGACTTCTTAGGGTAAAATTGAAATCATATAACATGAAGCAATCGACTGATGTATATCTCTCTAAAAAGAGGAACATACAAACAGTTGAGTAGAAAGGATAATCTCATATTAAGGAAAGATCAATGGGAGTGGCGAGAGAATACACTTGCCACTAAAAATAACAACCATATCAAAGATCATGATTATCAAAGGAACACTCAACTATCACCGGGCGTATATGCCGCGGCGATGAGAAGAGGAAAAGAACACTCTAATACCGCCGGGCGCATATGCCGCGACGATCAGAAGAGGAAGAGAACAACACTCTAATACCGCCGGGCGCATATGCCGCGACGATCAGAAGAGGAAAAGCACAACACTCTAATACCGCCGGGCGCATATGCCGCGACGATCAGAAGAGGAAGGGGTGGTGAGGAATGCCTTCCAGGGACTCTGTCGGGCTCTCTCAACCAGAAAAGGGAACTCTACACTCTAATGCCGCCGGGCGCATATGCCGCGACGATAAGAAGAGGAAAGAACCACACTCTAATATCGTCGGGCGCATATGCCGCGGCGACAAAAAGAGGAAAGAACACTCTACTATCGTCGGGCGCATATGCCGCGGCGATCAGAAGAGGAAAGAACACTCTAATATCGCCGGGCGCATATGCCGCGACGATAAAAAGAGGAAAAGAACACTCTAATATCGCCGGGCGCATATGCCGCGACGATAAAAAGAGGAAAAGAACACTCTAATATCGCCGGGCGCATATGCCGCGACGATAAAAAGAGGAAAAGAACAGCACTCTAATACCGCCGGACGCATATGCCGCGACGATCAAAAGAGGCAAGGGTGGTGAGGAATGCCTCCCAGGGACTCTGTCGGGCTCTCTCAACCAGAAAAGGGAACTCTACACTCTAATGCCGCCGGGCGCATATGCCGCGACGATAAGAAGAGGAAAGAACCACACTCTAATATCGTCGGGCGCATATGCCGCGGCGACAAAAAGAGGAAAGAACACTCTACTATCGTCGGGCGCATATGCCGCGGCGATCAGAAGAGGAAAGAACACTCTAATATCGCCGGGCGCATATGCCGCGACGATAAAAAGAGGAAAAGAACACTCTAATATCGCCGGGCGCATATGCCGCGACGATAAAAAGAGGAAAAGAACACTCTAATATCGCCGGGCGCATATGCCGCGACGATAAAAAGAGGAAAAGAACAGCACTCTAATACCGCCGGGCGCATATGCCGCGACGATCAAAAGAGGCAAGGGTGGTGAGGAATGCCTCCCAGGGACTCTGTCGGGCTCTCTCAACCAGAAAAGGGAACTCTACACTCTAATGCCGCCGGGCGCATATGCCGCGACGATAAGAAGAGGAAAGAACCACACTCTAATATCGCCGGGCGCATATGCCGCGACGATAAAAAGAGGAAAGGGCTCAACAACCACCCAACGCTCATGTGCGTAGTGCTGTGAGAAAGATAAAGAAGTAAGTGATTCATCATCTAAGAAAGCTCAAACTTATATTTTAATTACCACATGGTAGAGGACAAATCGTCGTGGCCATGAGTAATTCAAATATAAGAAGAATTTTCTTAGGTAAACTGAAATCATGTACAACATGAAACAACTGACTGATGTATGTCTCCCTAAAAAGAGGAACATACAAACAGTCGAGTAGAATGAAAATTTCATATTAAAGGAATAGCAATAGAAGTGGCAAGGGGACACACTTGCCACTAAGAACAACAGCCATCATATCAAGGATTAATGATTACTAAAGGAACACTCAACTACCACCTGGTGCAGCTACCAAGGCGATAAGAAGAGGACAAGAAACACTCTACTATCGCCCGGGGAGTATGTCGGGGCGATAAGAAGAGGACAAGAAACTCAACAACTCCCAAACGCGTATGTGCGTGGTGCTGTGAGAAAATAAAAGAGGTAGGTAATTCATTATCCAAGAAATCTCAAACTTATACTTTAGTTACCACATGGTAGAGGACAAATCGTCGTGGCCATGAGTAATCCAAATACAAGTAGAATTTCTTTAGGAAAAATGAAACCATACAACAATAATAAATCATCGACTAATGTATATCTCTCTAAGAAAAGGAGAAGCATACAAACAGCCGAATGGGAAGAATAGTCTCAGGCTAAAGAAGGCATAATAGAAGTGGCGAAGGGACACTTGCCACTAAGAACCACAATCACATCAAAGATCAATGATTATTAAAGGAATCACAGTGGTAACACCCATACTTACTGTTGGGACCCTGTGAGAGGTAGAAACAATATTAGGACATCCAAAAAGACCACCCTTGTAGCTAAGAGTAAGCTCTCCATGGGAAATTATATTGCTAAAGAGAGTAGGGGATTGACTTTCTACCAGAAAATCAAAATCCACAAAGAAGTAATGTTAACATCTAGAGTAAGATGTACTACATCACGAGTGGAGGAGGAAAAATATCTCCGTTATAAGTGACCATAATAGAAGAAATGGACACAATCATCTCCTAAGCAATCATTAAAATGCTTTAAAGAGAGAAAACGAATAGAATTTGGAGGGACTTTGGGCTCTTAGAGTGTAGAACCGGGTTCCACTCGTGACAAGGACAACCGATTCTACTCAACTAAGAACTTTCCTCTCTTTCAGCATCATTTTTTTTTATTTTCAAATTATATTCACAATTATAGATTAAGTATACTGGAATATAAAGAGATGGAAAAATTGTTGGCTTTGATAACCCAGGCCGCATTCAACTGATATGAATGGGGAGCACAAATATCACAATAAAATTTGTAGAGAAATTCATATAATGACAATGGATCAACATCACTACATTTGACTAATATAGATCAAGGATGGACCCAGTATCACATTCCACATAGGTTTGAGTTAATGGTTTTGATATCCCAGACCACACTTGAAAATGACAAGTGAAACTGGGGAAAGTCAACCCTCAAAGGGGACTGAAAAGGAGATTTCATGCCACAACACCAGAGCGATTGGTGAGCATGAGTGCAAGTACAAAACATTCCTACAGCGTATTTACATATAACTACTAAGGATAATCTCATACTTTGTAAGGCAAACATCACGTGGTAGAGGACAAATCGTCGTGGCCACGGACTGCCGAAAAGTAGAAGAGATCCTTTGGAGTTATATCTATACAGAGGGATATGTACCAGTGGCAGTGGAAGAACAACTATCGTATCACGAACGATAGGAGAATAAAACTTACATAGGGGCATTGGATCAACATCGCCACACCTGACTAACACAGGTGGGCATGGACCCAGTATCACCTCTAAAAAAAATTTGAATTAGGGACATCGGATCAACATCACCACATCTGACTAACACAGGTGGGCATGGACCCAGTATCACCTATAGAAAGTGGGCTGGGATTAGGGATATTGGATCTACTACACCACACCTAATTAGCCTAGGTGAGTATGGACCCAGTATCACATCTAGAAAATTAGTTTGGATTAGGGACATTGGATCAACATCACCACACCTGACAAACACAGATGGGCATGGACCCAGTATCACCTATAGAAAGTAGATTTGAATTAGGAACATTGGATCAACATAGCCACATCTGATTAACTTAGGTGGGTATGGACCCAGTATGACCTCTTAAAAGAGAGTTTAAATTATTGGTTTTGGTATTCCAGACCACGCTTGGGGTGACAAGCGAAACTGGGTAGAACAACCTTTCACAAAGGATGGACAAATCAAGGGCTTTATGTGCTAGCACTAACATGATTGGCATGCACAAAATATATGGACAAGTATCCCTACAACATACTGGCATACTCCTTTTGAGGATAGCCTTATACTCTTCAAAGCGAACATCGTGTGGTAGAGGACAAATCGTCGTGGCCACACAGACTGCCGAAAAGTAAGAAGGATCCCTTCAAGGAATACGAATATAGATAGATATTTATAGGAGGTAGGAAGGTTTGCTAGTCTATAGTGAACAACTAGCACTAGTGGAAGAAGTGTCATAAGATTTTTTTATGGGAATCCATGACTCTAATTCTACACCTCTGATGGGGAATAAGTTGCTTGCTAGTAGTCTGACGCCGGAAGTCTCCTTCCTCGCCTGAGCTACTATTAACAACTAATCCACCCTTAGGTATCAAGTACCTACGAAGGGTAAGAAGGTGCCGGGGTCTACTCGACAATCTCAGAGTGAGAGAGTCGAGTGAACACGAAACCCGACGGAAAGAAGAGAATTTGATAAGGTACGAAACAGCCTAAAAAGGCTGGAAGGAAAGGAACCAGAGCTAGGGGAAAGCCTAGCCAAGAAGGGAACCTTACTAAGAAAAGGACCCTATCTAAGAGTAGGACTAACCTAATCTAATGAGCACTAAACCCGGAGTGCACACAAGAGAAGATAATATAACATCCGAAGATGGAGAGAGAAACCTGTCCCACCGTGGTCGCCAGAAATCTGTGGGTCTCCGAAAGGATTCCGCTCGTGTGGTTTGAATGCAAAGGGTACAATCACACTATCCCGTAGGACAAAATGGTCGTAGGCCTTTACACCCGGCACAAGCAGGCCGATGGAAGAGCAGATGGAGTTATAGATACGATTAGCCATGGAGGATAGCGGGTTTTCACCTACGCACCTCGATGGATAATAATATCTATAACCCTAAATTCACGAGATTTCCCCTATTCGATACATCAACTCGAATAGGGTTTATTTGATTGTGGGGATCGGTTTCCTACGGGCGCAAGCCCCCGTAGTTAATTACATCTTAGACCTCGGTCTAAGAAAACTCTCGATTAAGGATGTTAGATTATCTCCTCTAATGGATTTAGTGCAAGGGGATCTCTAGGTTTCCTAATCAAAGGGGAATGTCCCAACTCGGCTCGATCAGTCATACAAGGTTCAATCAACATCCGGTCGGTCTGAAGAAGAGAAAACTGGAGAAAAGAAAGAGGGACAACGCACTCAGACATGCACGAGAGAAAGAGGGAGGTGGCGTCATCTGTGTGACGCGGATGGGTAGGATTTATAGCTTCCGAAAGATGGAAAACTCACCCACCATTAAGGTGTGTAGGAATACACTCGTATCCCTCACCTTTAGACCCTAAATCTATAAAAGATGTAGTGTTGCACACGCAACACTATCATCTACGACCTAGCTAATGCAATCTGGACTTATTCCTTACCTGAAAAAGGAAGCCAGCTAAAATTCTAGGCACAACCAACCGTCCAATATGTATGCAAGATGGGAGGGCTCTATCCTAAAGAAGCAAGGATTAGAAACTCTGTAATATGCAGAGGAGTATATCTAGCGTCGTATGATGCATGAAACAAATGCATGAGTAAGAAAGATCCTTAGGTCCACTAATGCAATGTATGTATGTAAAGTGCGTTGTGGAGAAAAGTGTGTAAAAACAGATGTATGCATGACATCCAGAGTACAGAAAAAAAATAAATAAACACACCCTAAGGGTATCCTTCAGGCAAGATACCCGCACAGAAAATCATCAATCATCATGCCCACTTCGTATGGGAAAACAGCGATGCCCAATGGCATGAATAGGTGGCCTACTCGACAGGCCTAAATGACCCTAATGGTCTCTAAGGCTCACAGAAAAAAAAAGAAAAGGGGAGGGGGGTATCGTACCCAAAACCGGAAAGGGCCAGAATCCTAGCAGAAAACCAACGATGCCCACTTCGTGTGGGAAAACAACGATGCCAACCGGCATAATAGGTGGCCTACTCTACAGGCCTAAATGACCCTAATGGTCTCTAGGGCTCACAGAAGGGGAAAAGCTTTGACCTATAGGGCCAAAGCTTCGTCAGTGCACTAACCTATGGCTGACTACCTAAACATACTAGAATACCTATCAACAATATGTGTGTGGAGTGTAGCAGTTCCGATATGTAATTAAGAGTTTAAGTTGCAGAAGTCATACCTGACCGTGGCGCAGCCACTTAATAGCTCCAAGCAAGTAAATGGTTCATTGATCCCTGATCGTGCAAGACACAATGTACCTGCTGTGGCGCTGCCACTTAAAAGCTTATAAGCAATTGACGCCGCTTAATCGTTGACAATGCAACACCGGATGTACCTCGCAAAGTAAGACAAAAGAAAACATATATATAAGCGTAGATGCCGTTCAGAAAAGAAATGCAAGTAAGTAAGAAAGTATAACTGACAGAAAATGTAAGAATTACATTTATAGAACATGTATAGGTAGTAAATACTGAATAGCAAAAGAAAAATGCAAGCCTAACCTAGGACTAGAAGTAGTGTCCTAATCAAACCGGTCTAAGGTGTGTGTAGGCTGTGCAGTTTTTGATAGATCCTATGTAGGATAATTTAATTAAAGTTATTTGCATTTTTTTTTATTTGTTCAAGGCCAAGGGGAGATTTTAATTGAAGTTTAAATATTAGTAATTTAGGATTGATTTTAGAATTTTATTTTTAGTGTTTGATTGATTACCACCTTTGTTTCACACCGAGGCCGTGAGGTTTATTTCACCCTCCTTGGGGCTAACTTAATAGCCTCGTAGGCCTGGGTTACCCAGTGGCAACCAATTTTTGTTGAATTATTAAGTTGGTTGTAAATTAGAAAAGAAAGGTAGATTAAGAAATTTATTAATCAAATTTGTTGATTGATTTTAAAAGTTAGTCTAAGATTTGATATTTTAGGAGTCTTTTATCCTAAGAAATTTTAGCTTAGGTTTGAATCTCCTAATTTTAAGTCTACATCTTTTAGACCTTAAATTGGTTAGGAGTTTCTTATTAAATTATTTGAGTTGGATTTAGATTTTGTATTTTACGGATTATGAAATGTTAGTTGTAGTTTGAGTACAAATTAAGTGTATTAGTGTACTTGTTAAGCATTGAATTAAGATTAATTTCATTGGTTGATTATTAGTGGATTAAGAAAAGGAAACTCAAACCTGGGAATGCGTGTCACTAAGTTTTCATTTTGATGTCTCTATCCTATAAGGAACATGCATCCTAAGTCTATGTTTTCTAAGACTCGATCCTTAATTTTTATCCTTAGGTGTCACTAGTGTTGTGGGAGACGAAAAGATGTGTTTTTATTTTCTAACCCTTAAGACTTTCGTACATGTGTCACTAAACTTAAGAATCTATAGCAAAGCAGTAGAAAGAAAAGAATGAAAATTACAAATAAAAGGGATGTAGGCATTGTTGTTTTGGACACACTTCGTAGAAGTCAAGTGTATCCTAGAATAGCAACAATGCCCTTTACTGTTCCCACTCCAAATGAGGCACTTGATACGTTTGACCTCTACCCATAACACTCTAAATCAGGCCCTACAACGACTAAGGAGAAAGACCTCTAAATCTAGACCTACAACTAAATCCACCCTGCTTTGAACCCATCCAATCATTCTCTTTATCCTTACAAACTAACACAAATGGAAGGGCTTCCTATCTTGCTCCTAAAAAGGCACTGAGTACCTACAAACATAAAGCTCCCTCAAGGCTTCAACTCCCCAAAACTCACTCTTGGAAGAAAACACTAACAAAATTCTAACTCGCATTTGAAAGCACCCATTGCTCCCAAAAGACACTAAAGGATCATTCTACACAAATTCAACCATAAAATCATACCTCTCAAAACAACTTGCTAAGGCCTTTCCAATGGGCTACTATAAAAAATCTCCTCAAAAGCTATCTATCAAAATTGTTTTGACACAAAATCCTACCCAACTGACCACTAATCAAGTGCCCCCTTTCATTTGGAGTGGGGTAGAAAACATAAAGCTTTCCAACGAGAAGGTTTTATAAGAACCTCTCATTGTAAAGCACTTATAAAATTCGTCGCGTAAAACAAATCTAAAACTGCTTATAAATCGCTCCAACCAAAGCAAAATAAGACATCTTTCACTTGAAAGAGACTTCCTAAACTGGCAACACAAAGCGAATCGTAAGAAATCTTCAATAAAAGCGAAGAGAAACATTTCATAAAACTTTCTAAATGTAAAACGACTCATAAAACTCTTTAAAAGAAACTCAAATGTCACACCTAGCGACGACCCATAAAACAACTACAACATTTCACATAAATACGGATGAAAACATGACTCGATTTTATAAGAAAATATTCTAAACTTATTCCAATCATTTATATGAAATGTAAAGAGACAATATCATGCTCAAAAAAAATTTCCAAATAATCATTGTTAATAATCGAATCTATAAAGTTTAACTAAGATTTTGTCGAAAACAACAAGAAAAGAGCTTTATTACAACACAAATCTATATGGAGATCACTAGGGAGCTTAACATAGGATAAAATACATGACATTAAATTATTGCATCTAAAACCAATTTGCCAAAGCGTAATCATTGTATTTTGAACTTGGTTTTGCTTAACACAATCTTCACAGGACATAATTATTCAAGACTCCATGTTGCACTTAGACCATTATCTAACAGCCACAAAGCATAGAAAAATTTCTCATAAGCAACAGTAATGTAGAGATCTTCATAGGGTATTATGGCTTAAACAGCTACTTATGAAGTAAACCTTGCTTCAAACAAAATCCCACATGTATGGACATAAGAATTCGAATAACACCTGTTGATAAAACTCTACATGATCGTCAAATACCACTCACGTAGAAGAAACATTGGAATTAAAACTCAAGGCAATGCTCTATGTGTGTGTACATGTGCAAGATCATGAATCATGATTGAAAGGCTACAAATTCATATTCAGGTTTTGTACCTTATAAGATATATAAGTTTATAAAGGAAAGATTTTGTTATATTCCGCTTTTTCCCTTGGCACATATAAATAAAACGATGCATGAATATAATTTTCAATGGTTTCCTCCATAACTAAGCAAACTATAAACCCATGGCGGATCATAAAAGCATATAGACATTTAGATGAATGCTACTCAAATATTATATAAACTCTTCTTTCTTTGTTTTTGAGGTAAGCAGCCAACACAACATTTAACAAATCGGATTTATTCGTGTTAACAAAATAAGCATACACAATCAAATTTATAAAACTTTACTAATGAATGATGCTTGGAATAAAACTTTGGATGTAAAGTAACTCGTGCGATTTCTAAGGAAAATGCCAACTCATAGTTCAAACTTTCTCTCCTCTAGTCCAACAAGGGATCTACCAAGCATATGCGTCACAAGAGATAAAACTTTAGTAACTACAACTATTCAAATCTTTCGCATTGTATGTGGAGTCGATCTCGGCATAAATACTTAACATTTTCAAACATATAATTTTCTAATAAGCACATGATTTTGCTCTTCTTTAAAAACATACATGATATTGGAATATATTTCTTGAATGTAGATTCTTTAATGTCAAAACTTTGCTAAACAAAAGAACCTTTGTACGTGAGCCATCCTCCAACAAGAAACCATTTTAAAACTTCGCAAGAGAGTGCTCCAAATATTCACTTTGTAAGAAAAGGCGATATCTTTCACTCCCAAAGATAACATAAACGACATATTCCAAATCTTCTAAAAGAATCATATACGTGTAGGGAAAGATGCTCTTGAAAGTTGCGCATAGAATTACAAAGCCCATGCTAAGCATCAAGCGCTCATGTATTTGCACACAAAGAGTAAGAACCAATGCAATCATTAATCATCGTAAAAAAAAAACTTGAGTACATGAATGGTGTCCAAATGAAAGATGTAATAAAAGGAAATAACCTTTCTAAGACATTTGATCAAAACAACTAGCATGCGGAGTCTAAAGGGTGATGGAGAATGCCACATTAAGTCCCACATCGAGTGGGAGATACTTCCAATGTAGTGAAAATGAGAGGTAGGAGACAATGAGCATAACACAAAAGAGAATTCGAATAATATCATATCCCTTGAATGAGATACCCGATGTTAGCAAAACATTTTGTACGGCTATAAGTTATGAGTTATTGAACAAAATGGAACCTCAATTTGAACAAAAACACCACAATCTTCCTTTGATGGCACTTTATCAAACATTAGGTAGACAATATTTGCAAGATCATATAACACATGGTAGCGAGAAAGAGCATGCTTCATGAAATTGCCCACAAAAATACCTCAAAATTCTCAAAGGAATTTCACCAAACACTTAATATGCAGAGTTTACAAAATTATATAAAACCAGTTAACATGAAGAACCATGATTCAGACACTTGCTTGATTCAACCCAACTAATCAACCATCACCAAACTATTCAAAATCTATGCAATAGCCATCTCAACAATACTCACATATGAAGCAAAAAAAAAGAAATTTAAGCAAGATTGATTCACAGATTTTGTAGAGAATAAGAAGCTCATTCTCAGATTTTGCCAAGAAACCTAAAATGCCATTACTCTTTTCATCATAAAGGCCATGGGATCAAGTAGATGCAGCAAAGAGGAAATCAGATAAAGAAGAAAGAAGAATAAGGAGAAGAAGCAAAGGAGAAAGAAGAAGAAGAAAGGAAAAAAGCTCACCTTGCAAAGGGGAGTTCAGGTAGATCTAGACGTCGGGATCGATCCGGAGAGAGAGATCGGGGTCAGTCCATGCGGCCTCGGGCTCGATCTGGGGTCGGATAGGCTTCGGCCTTGCTCGGAGCTCGCGAACTGGAGCGAGAGAAAGGGGTTCGGGCTCGGTCTTCCCTGGCTCACGCGAGAGAGAGAGAGAGAGGGAGAAGAGGACTTCTCCGGGCTTGTGCGAATGCACAGAGAGACCGAGAAAGGGGAGCTCGGCCTGGGAAGTGCGGCACCGAGAACCAGAGGGAGAGAGTGTCGGCTTCTGGACTCAGACAGAGGAAGGAACCACGGGAGCAGGAGCTCGGCCTGGCTCCTCTTGCGAACAGAAGGAGATATCGGGAGAGGGGAGGCCGGGATTCGCTTGAGGCTGCTTCCGAACGAGAGAGAGAGAGAGAAGGGCTTTTCGAGAGTGAGGGAGCCGAAGGCTTCCTCTAAGCCTTCTAAACATCTTTCGATGCTCTGCATCGCTCGAAACACAAAAACGGCCCTGCGACATTCTGTTCTTGCCTAAAGTCGTTCGGATCCACCTCTCGTTAAGGGCTCACGCGACTAAAAACTGCGGTAACGGTCGACTTCGAATTTTGGGGAAATCAGAACCGTCGAACCATGTTTCTTGATTTGGGTTAAGATTCAAATTGCTTAGAAAGCTATTTGGATTTAAATTGAGATTAAAATTGAGCTGGCTTGAGTTAAACGAGAGTTCAAATCCAATCTAACTTGACTCGAGTCGGATTGATTTGGGTTCGATTTGAGTTAAGTTTAGATATGGATTTTACCCAAATTGGTTTGATTTAAAAGGGGATTAGGCTTGATCAAATTGATTAAATCAAATCAAAGATGATTCGGGTCAAATTGAACTCGTCGCAGTCAAACCAAATTATTTGGACTTGATTGAATATGATCGAATCTAATTTGACTTAATTCGGATCGACTCGAGTTCGAATTGGGCTCAACGAGGTCTAATCATGTTGATTGAAAGTGCTCGAGCGAAAATAGAGGTCAACAGTCGTGTTATGGCCGAAGAGTTTTTTGCTCTTCAAAAACAAGGCACATGGGATCTAGTTGTTCCTCCATCACAGTGCTCTGTTCTTGGATCAAAATGGACCTATCGCACTAAGTATAATTCTGATGGCTCGGTTGCTCGGTTTAAAGCTAGATTGGTGGCACTCGGCAACCAACAAGAACACGGTTTAGACTACAGCGACACGTTCAGTCCAGTCGTAAAGCTTCCCACTATTCGTATTTTGTTCACCATTGCGCTGTTCTATCGTTGGAAAATTCTTCAATTGGACGTCACTAATGCATTCTTGCACGGTGATATCAACGAGGTCGTTTACATGAAACAGCCCAAAGGTTTCGAGGACTCCACAAATCCTCACCACGTCTGTCGTCTGCGCAAAGCCATCTACGGTCTCCGTCAAGCTCCTCGTCAGTGGTATACAACGTTTACCTCGTACCTTCTACAGCTCGGGTTCGCACATAGCTAGGCAGACCCCTCGCTCCTTCTTCTCCATCGTGATCAACTGCAACTCTACTTGCTTGTCTACGTTGATGATATTCTTCTCACCGGCAACGATCCATCCGCTATTCAACAGCTTGTACAACAGTTACAGCTTAAATTTACCATGAAAAATCTTGGTTCGCCAACTCACTTCCTGGGTATCAAGATCGACAACACCTCTGATAAGTATTTTCTTTCTCAAGCCTTGTATGCTAAGTCTATCGTCGAACTAGCTGAGTTGCAAAATTGCAACTCAGTCGCTAATCCATGTGTTACAAAACTAACAGGTTATACGGCTGAGTCAGCTCCCTGTTTCTCTCCGGCTGCCTATCGCCAACTAATCGGGTCCCTACAATATCTCACTCTAACACGACCAGATATTGCATACGCTGTCAATGCCCTATCACAGCATATGCACGACCTTACCTCGTCTCATACTCTTCTGTTGAAAAAGCTGATTCGGTACATCAAAGGAACTACTTATTTCGGTCTTCCCATAACAAGATCTACTCTCCTGCTCAAGACCTATTCTGATGCGGACTGGGCATCGGATCCAGTCACCCGAAAATCGACGTATGGGTTCTGCACTTTTCTGGGCGATACTCTTGTCTCCTGGACAGTTAAGAAGCAATCTACTGTGTCCCGCTCGTCGACTGAATCAGAATATCGCGCCTTAGCCGCAGCTACGGCGGATACCATCTGGATCAAAAAGCTGCTCGCTGATTTTCGTTTGGACCACACTTCGCCGGTTGATATGTTCTGTGAAAATACCTCCACCATTGCACTGGCCAACAATCCCGTTTTTCACGCACGTACTAAGCACATTGAAATTGATCAAAGGTTTGTTCGGGAGCACATTCAAAACATAGTAATTCGGTTACTTCCCATTAGCACCGTCGATCAACTAGCGGATATTCTTACCAAACCTTTGTCTACTCCTCGATTCAAGTTACTTCGATCCAAACTGACCATTTCCTCCAATTATCAGTTTGAGGGGGAATGTTAGAGTACTTGAATTATTTGTACAGTCAACAATACCGGTCTATTCTTGTAAACGTATAGATATTATACACGTGTAAAGTATTACTTAGGACTCTATATATAGGCATTCTCGATAACCGTGTAAGGCAGGAAAATACGAAATAATATTCTCACTTTACTGTTCATCTTCTTCGATGAATTCTTGAAACTCAGGGCTCTGTTAAGAGTTTCTACAATTTTTCCCCTTTTTATGATTTTCCACATGAAAACTTTGTTGTCTCATTAACTCATATGAATGGTGCACCCCATTCTTTTATCTATTGGTGTGCTGAATGTTCGTACAAAGCCAGAATGTTAAACTTTATATTTCTCAACCGCTACGAATATTCCATGATGCAACTCAAATATTTTGATGAGTTCATGAATAAAAATAATATAATGTAGAAAAAACAAAATTATTATCACATAATTACATATTAAATAAATTTAAAATGAACATATTATCATATTATTGATATTTGATTGATCTTCTTAACCAATTTATTTATGATAAAAAACTAAAATAAACATCAAACTATTTTAATTTATTTATTTATCAATTAAATATTTATAAAAATATTATAATTTGTAAGATTAAATAATCAAATATTTATAAATGAGCTTTAATTGATCCTAATAAAAAACATGTTGATTAGTACTTTAGAGTCCCTCTTAAACCAAAATTCTACAAGAACCGGAATAAACCTAACGTGAACAGGATGCCACAGGGACTTTTTAGTAAATTCCTACGCGGCAAAACCCTAGCTACTTGTCTATAAAACTGGAACCGTCGCTTCCCTGCGGCTGCAAACTCGTCAAGATGTCGAAACGAGGTACGCTCCTCAGAGCTCCTCTTCCTTCATATCTACATTTCTTCGATCCATCTCCGAGACTATTCTCAGATCTGTATTCAATGGCGGTGATGCTGAATTGACTTTTATTTTATTTGCTGACGATTTCAGGACGCGGAGGTTCAGCAGGAAATAAGTTCCGGATGTCGCTGGGTCTGCCGGTGGCCGCCACCGTGAACTGTGCCGACAACACTGGTGCAAAGAACCTTTACATCATCTCCGTGAAGGGAATCAAGGGACGCCTCAATCGCCTCCCATCTGCTTGCGTCGGCGACATGGTCATGGCCACCGTTAAGAAGGGCAAGCCCGATCTCAGGAAAAAGGTGATGCCCGCTGTCATCGTCCGCCAGCGTAAGCCTTGGCGCCGAAAGGACGGAGTCTTCATGTATTTTGAAGGTATGATACCTCTCTTATTTTGTCTTTGCATCAGCTCTTGTTATGATCTTGGAAGATAGCTAGAGAATTTGGTGGTCTGAAATATTTGAAATTTTTCTAAATGATCTATTTTTATGTTTGATGTTTACCGAAGTTGCAAATTTTTGTCGATTATGAAGTTATTATGAAGTTAGACTTTATTCTTCCTGTTAATGATTTCTGCTTAACTAATTATTTTTATAAGTACAGTTCTTGGCGATCGAGTGAGTTTTTTTTCATGCATAATTTCCCTTTGCTAAATGGAAGATGGTACCCGAAAATATCGTCATATATTTAAAGTTCTTATGGGATATTGAGGGAAGTTTAGAACAAATGAAGAAGCGATCAGATAAAAGATTACTGTTACCCTCATTCAAAGTCAGTTGACTATAACAAAGAAAATGGTTCATTTTGCTAATTGATGGCTCCTAATATTAGAATTTTCGTTTTAACATCCTGAATCTCCTTTTTTATAAGTTGATGAAATCCTTCTATGCATTGATTCATTGAATATACAATGTCTATCAACAATTAAATTTATTTTTCTCCACTGCTCTGTCTGACTCATTTGACCGGCTAGGATTCAACTTGAGTTGCTGCTTGAGCTTTGCCATACTCTTGACAAATTGATACATAGCTTCTTGTTGGATATGGAGTTACCTTACTCAGATGGAGGATATGACAGATTTCTTAACAGCCAAAGATTGTTCTGTATGGGCTAACAACCTACAATATGCTTTTAAATATGAAATATAAATATTTTTTATTCCAAAGGTTTCTGCTTTAGTATGTTTTTGAGAATTACTTGTTGAGGGCACCATGGTTGTCATTTTGACTCCAATAAGAAAGATTGCTTTCTAATTAGTTTCATCAATTTGTTGTGACGGAGGAACTTTCCTGGGCGAAATTTCCCCTACTTTTGTTGGAGCAAGCTTCTTATGTTTGCATATTCCCAAGTAAACGTCACATAGATAACTCTAGAGGTTGATGGATCTTATGTTCCTCCTTCTTGGACTGGTCTCATATTCCATTGCCTTAGGGAGCAGCATTGCTGCTATTACCTTTTGGGACTGGCCATGAGACAAACATTTTATGTTAAAGTATTGAACTGTTTTTGCCCACAGTTATACGATTTTGCACACAGATATTTTTCCATTTTTCTTTTGTTTGTTGTCTTGGATGGAATTTAGTTGATAATGTTTTTTTATATTCCTAAATTTGCTTGGAAGCTTTAATCGGACAAGTTGCATTGGCAATCTTCTCTAAATCTGATGCCTTATTTCCCTTTGCTTAATGGGAGATTGTATCCAAAAATCTTATCATATCTATAATTATGTATTGTATTGGATCTTAATGAGAGAAGTTTTACTAAGATGGGTAATAAATGAGCAGATAAAAATAATCCGTATTCAATTTCACTTGACTATGACAAATAAAATGTTTCATTTTTAGAAATTAGAAATATCTGTTGTTTGATTCTTCAAAAGCTAAATCTCTTCATTTTTATTTCGATTAAATCAGTATATGCATTGAATAGAAATTGTCTATCAAGAATTAAATTTGCTTTTCTCTAATGCTCTGACTTACTGAAGCTGTCATGGAATGATTCAACTTAAATTTTTGTTTGAGATTTTCGATCCTATTTGCAAATAGGTCCATACTTCTTGTTGGGTAAAGAATAACCTTATTCTGATGATGGAAACTTTATTCTTCCTGTTAAAGATTTCTGCTTAACTAATTATTTTTATAAGTACAGCTCTTGGTGATCGAGTGAGCATTTTTTTCATGCATGAGTACCATTAGCTAATGGAAGATGGGACCCAAAAAAATCGTCATATATTTAAAGTTATGGGATATTGAGGGAAGTTTAGAACAAATGAAGGGGGATCAGATAAAAGATCACTGTTACCCTCATTCAAAGTTAGTTGACTATAACAAAGAAAATGCTTCATTTTGCTAATTGATGGCTCCTAATATTAGAATTATATGTTTGTTTTAACATCCTGAATCAAAGCATCTCCTTTTTTATAAGTTGATGAATCCTTGTATGCATTGAATATACATTGTCTATCAACAAAAAATCTGTTTTTCTCCACTGGTCTATCTGACTCATCTGACCTGCTAGGTATTAACTTGACTTGTTGCTTGAGCTTTGCCATACTCTTGACAAATTGATACATCACTTCTTTTTGGAGATGGGGTTACCGTACTCAGATGGAGGATATGACAGATTTCTTAACAGCCAAAGATTGTTCTGTATGGGCTAACAACCTACAATATGCTTTTAAATATGAAATATAAATATTTTTTGTTTAAAAGGTTTTTTCTTTACTATGTTTTTGAGAATTACTTGTTGAGGGCACCATGGTTGTCATTTTGACTCCTTCCTTTTTCTTTTCTTAAAGAAAGATTGTTTTCTAGTTAGGGTTTTCATCAATTTGTTGTGACGGAGGAACTTTCCTGGGCGAAATTTCCCCTACTTTTGTTGGAGCAAACTTCTTATGTTTGCATATTCCGAAGTAAACGTCACATAGATAACTCTAGAGGTTGATGGATCTTATGTTCCTCCTTTTTGGAGTGGTCTCATATTCCATTGCCTTAGGGAGCAGCATTGCTGCTATTACCTTTTGGGACTGGCCATGAGACAAACATTTTATGTTAAAGCATTGAACTGTTTTTATCCATAGTTATCCGATCTTTTGTACAGATTTTTTGCCATTTTTATTTTGTTTGTTGTCTTGGATGGAATTTAGTTGATAATGCTTTTTTACTTTCCTAAATTTGCTTGGAAACTTCAAACGGATAATTTGCATTGGCAATCTTCTTTAAATCTGATGCCTCATTTCCTTTTGCTTAATGGGAGATTGTATCCAAAAATCTTATCATATCTATAATTATGTATTGTATTGGATCTTAATGAGAGAAGTTTTACAAAAATGGGTAATAAATGAGCAGATAAAAAGCATCCGTATTCAATTTCACTTGACTATGATAAATAAAATGTTTCATTTATATAAATTAGAATTGTTGTGTTTGATTCTTTAGAAACTAAATCTCTTCATTTTTATTTCGATTAAATCATTATTTGCATTGAATAGAAATTGTCTATCAATAATTAAATTTGCTTTTCTCTAATGCTCTGACTTACTCAAGATGACATTGAATGATTCAACTTAAATTTTTGTGAGATTTTTGATCCTATTTGCAAATAGATCTATACTTCTTGTTGGATAAAGAATAACCTTATTCGGATGATGGAAACGAGTCAAATGATATGGATTTCCTTACATCCTAAGATTACTTTTTTTGTATTGGTTAACCAGCCTACAATTTGATGCTCGTTATGAATTTTAAATTAATTTCATTTTAATGTTTTGCTTAACTATATTTTCATGAATTACTTCTTGAGGATATTTTGGTCATTTTTTACATTATATTTTCTTTTTTCCTAAAGGAAATTTTATTATTATCATCAATTTGTTGTGACGGGGAGCAATCTTTCTTGGGTGAAAATTTCTCCAACTTGTTGGAGCAAACCTGCTATGTTTGTACATTCCTAAGTAAACGTCACATAAAGATCTCTAGAGGTTGATGGTTCGGCAGTTCCTCCTTCTGGAGTGGTCTCATATTCCATTGCCTTAGGGAGCAGCATTGCTGTTATTACCTTTTGGGATTGGCCATGAGACAAACATTTTATGTTGAAAATGGAATTTTGTATTTATCCCCTGTTATATGATTTTGCTTATGGATTTCTTAGCATTTTGTTGGATAGATGTTAGCTAATAATGATTTTCTATCTCTAAACGTGGTAGAAAGTTTTTATTGGCCAAGTTGCATTAGAGAATCTGGTAAAATTAAATTCAGTTAGAAAGGGTCTGTTCTATTTGTTGTTGAATTCCAAAAAAAAAAAAGTTAAGGGCAATTACGTTGTTGCACGCTCAAATTGATGGTTTTGCAAGTTTATTTTATTTTTGTAGCGTCTTAGATAAGTAAGATTTAGGCTATGATTAATCCATATTGCATGAGCCATGAATTGATCAAAAATGTTGCATCAGATAATTGAATCATGTTTTTTTTTCTCTTTTATAATAATTGAGTTAGCTTGTGAGTTGATTCGAACCTGGAGAAATGGGCTCGAGCTCAAATTTAGGCGGATTTTTAAAAAGGAGCAACTTTTTAGTCAGAATAAACAAAAGCAGCATCGCAGGGAAAAAAATTTAAGAACGAGCAAATACGCGGAAGAGTTTGGCGCATTTAAAATTCAGCCCATTATTAATACGCTAAATAAATGAGCGTATTTGAGTTAGAGAGAGAAAATAAGAGGGATGGGAGAGAATGGCTGAGTGATCATGTCACGAAATTCTTATTAGGCAATGTGTTTTAACTCTTCTGTTGACTCGATGCTTATTTTTATTTTGATATTATAAGCTACAAGTCTACAAATGATCTTACTTTCTTTTTTTTGTTATGATTTGATTGCTTTCTTAATTTTTATGTCTGATTTATAAATTATAATGTCGTGTTCACGCCGTACCCGTATCTTGTATTTTTAAGAATCAACGTGTCCGTATCCGTATTGTGTCATATCTGTGTTGCTATATCCATATGGATGCAATATACACCCCTAATATTATTTTTTGAAATTGGGGACTGACCATGAGGCAGGCAATCTTTGTTGAAATTTGAAACTGTGTACTAACGGTTTTTATCATATACTCGTTTATTTAAGTTATGTGATTCATGCATATTTGTTTGTTCATGGTATTGGAGTGATTTTAGTGAATAGCTTTTTGTCTTTTTAAGTAAGCTTGTGATTTATGATCGGCAAAGTGGGATTTAAAAGCTTTAGAAATTTGTCTCATTTTCTGCAATATGTGCTCATGCAAAGTGAATATATTTTTTGAATTTGTTTTATTTTCGTTTTTCTATGAAGTAGTTAATTATTCGTTGAATGAGTAATAATTAATGATATTTGGATTTTATTTTTGACCATTTGGTTCTTTTGTGAAATTTTATTGTCTTTTTGTGTAGATGGTTGCTTTTCTTAGTCGTATTCATGTCTAGTTGGTTATCATCATATAGATTAAAGTTGTCCCTTCATATGTTGCTTGCAACGTCTGAGAAGGGAGAATATTTATGACTGCTGATGTTTTGGGTGAAACTATCCTCAACCGATTGGAGCAAACCAATAATGTTTGTAAATTTCTATGTTAATGCCGCAGATTAAAATCTTTAGAAGTTGCAGGTTCTTCTTAGGAGTGTTGATTAAATCTTGATTTGTTGTTTTTTTTTCTCTTTTTGAAGAAGAAAAAAATAAAATTAAACAAATAAATGCCTTGCCTATTCTTGCTACCAAACATGGTATGGGAAATTATGAGCGAGCCTCATTAGCAATATGGATTGGCATCATTGTTTTGCCATGGGATCGAGGAGCGTGCCTCCTAAGAAAATATTGGGAGCAGTAGTGATGACAGGTCTCACTTAGGTTAAAAAGGCAAAGTTGCAATTACAAGTTTCAATATTGGAATTTTTGAGTCGATGTGGGTGTTACTCAGTAAAATAGATTTGCAAAGTTTAATATTTGATTAGATTCATCCGGGAGACCTAAACACAGATGATGATTGACTTCAAAGCAAAATGACAGACACTCAAGTTTTTAGCTTATATGTCAATTTGATTGTTTGTTGGATCTCAGTTTCTTATTTCTTAATCATTTCTAAATAATTTTTTTGATGTGGTAAATGACTGAATGTAGGAATTTAAGCAGTACGTGTAATATCCAATTTCTACTTGACAATTGTATTTGTGCTTACTATTAAGATTTAATAAATAAATCAGGCTTAACATGAAGTGTCAACAAAGTATGTGTTCTTTGTTAACGGTTAAATTAAAAAAAAAATATTATGGAGTAACCGGGCCTTCGTTGGTTTGCCATTAAAAGAGAAGCATAATGCTAAGTTAAGTGTTGCAGAAATGAGGATGCTCAGATGTATGAGTGCTTTACCCTTAGAGATAGGATATGAAATGAGCATATACATGAAAAGGTCGAAGTAGCATCAGACGCCATTGGAAGATAAGATTAGAGAGAGTTGTCTTAGATGGTTGGTTCACATAAAATGGCTGCTTTTCGATGACCCGGTTAGGAAAATAGAGTTATTAGATTTGACTTGTGTCAAGAAAGGTAGAGATAGATCTAAAAAGACTTGGTCAGAAAATATTAGAAATGATCTTTTTTTTATTAGATTTAAATGAGAATTTTTCTTTTAACATGACACAATATGGAAAAAAGATTCATGTAGCTGATCACACAGCCAAATTTGAACTTTTTCTGATTTTTAACATTATATAATTTATTTTCTTATTTCGTTCCTTTGTAGTCTACTTGTATCAGATCAACTTATGCTCCTGCTATCTTGTTTTTCAAATTTTTTGGTCATGTTAATCAAATTTGTGAGGCTTATGTACAGATAACGCCGGAGTCATCGTGAATCCAAAAGGGGAAATGAAAGGTGTATTTGGTTATCAGAGTTTTTTTACTGTTGTTGTTTCAAACGTCTAACTTTTAATTGAAGTGCTGAAATTTTGTCTGCATTTTCTGTGGTGATTTAGGTTCTGCAATTACTGGACCTATTGGAAAGGAGTGTGCTGACTTGTGGCCTAGAATTGCAAGTGCTGCGAATGCTATAGTGTAGTGCATTAACATTTCATGTCTCCGATCTATACAATCCGCTTCTACTTGCAGGGTATGGAGTTTTGTATTTTCATCACGTATGATTTGAGATTTTATAACTTTATTGGATCATTTGAATTCTGTCATATTAGTATTTTCTTACAGGGTAAATTGGACTGTGGTTTATGAAGAGTTATTTATATCCGTTAATCCGTATTCTAGAATTCTTTTGTTGATTTGCTTTGTTGTAGTCTTTCTACTTAAGCTAAGGCTTTTTTAACCCTATTCATATGTACCAAATTCAACTTTTGGACATTACTGCCATCTCTTGGAGAAATAAATCTGTGTGGAGATTACATGCGGAACGTCTTCTTGAGACCTACCAGAATGCGCCACGTCAGCGATATCGAGCCGGAGTATCGAGCCTGATGTATTCTGATTGGTCTCCGGACGGCGTTTGATGTCATCATAGAATAATTAATCCATCTCTCGATGTCTACATTAGTTGGGATTTTAATGAGCTGAGTTTGGGTTGATGTTTTTATCTAGCTGTTAAATGCGGTTAATAGGAATTAACTAAATTATCACTATCTTGTTTTTTGGGTTGGACTTAAAACCTCGATGATTGATTAACTCGACATGATCAAAGGTGATGTTGAAGACAAACGCAAAAGACATTTAAGATAATCCAATGTCAAACAAAATCATTCAAACATTGCTTTTTCTTGCAAGATGGATTGCACCAATATGACAAAAATGCCAAAATTATTTAGGAAGGGGGCTTTGAGCTTGGTTTGATCGTGCGTGGTGTAAATTATGGATAATAGACAAGATAGTGTACCCATTTGATTCTAAATGCTTCGACTAGAATCAAATCTTTCATTTTTAGTTTATTTCCCGATATTGTTTCTATGTTTACTTGTATCTACTTATTCTCTCCATTGTCTTTCTCTAAAACCTTTCCCATTTACCTTCTTTCTCTATCTATCTTTTCTTTTTCTCAAAATCTCTCCACACAACATTTTCTCTTTTTTATTCTCTCTACATTATATAGTATATAACAAAAGGGAGAAAAAAAGAAGAGATTTCTTTTTCGTCACAAAGTTGACATTGTCACTCACTAAAGATAATATACTACAAACAAGTTGTGTTGTTAAGGCATCACCAATTGAATGTCATTCACCTGTTTATAGCTTCGGCGAACTTTCACTCAAATGATAAATGAAAATCTCATTATGTTCTCTTTTATCATTTTCACTGGATGTTTCTTGAGCGTGTCGCCTTATTTGTAAGTTTGAGATCGGAAGACCCATTTTTTATGTTCAATCCTCCTTTCCAAGATTCAGTTTACTAGGTTTCATTATAGAGCTGTCAACATTTGACCCGACCCGAAAATTTCGGGTTTGGGTCAACCCGAACTCGAACCGGGTCGGGTTCGGGTTCCAGAAATCGACCCGTTTGAAAAATGGGTCGGGTTCGGGTTGCCGGGTCAACCCGAAAACCCGTTTATTTTTGAATTTTTCCCGCTCCTGCCCGCTGCCCGCAAAGCTGCCCTGCTGCCCTGGAACTGCCCGCTGGCCTCGCCTGCGCCACGCACCACGCGCGCGCTTCGCCTGCCGCGCTCGCACCCGCCACGCGCCCGTTCGCCTGCCGCGCTCGCCACGCACCCGCCGCGCTCGCCCGCCTGCGCCACGCGCCACGCGTGCACCTGCTCGCCTGGGCGCTTGCCGGCGCACCCGCGCACCCCGCGTTCAGTGTCGGGTCAGGTCAACCCGGCAACCCGCCGGGTCGGGTTCGGATTTTCGACCCGTTTCTCTACCCGGGTCGGGTTAGGGTTGACCCGTTTTGCACCCGGGTCAGTTTGGGTTCGACCCGAACCCAACCTGTGACCCGAAATTGACACCCCTAGGTTTCAACTTCATGAAAGATGTTCAAACAAGTTTTAAATAGTTTATTCTAAATTCTATTCTTCTAAACGTACACTAGCTTTAAAATCTACTATGATGATATTTAGTTTTACATTTGTTTTAGGTGTACAACATTTTTTTCTAATAAATGATATTGCGTTATAAAAATATAGTATTTTTAGGTTTACCTAGGGGTGTCAATTTCGGGTCACGGGTCGGGTTCGGGTCGACCCGAACTGACCCGGGTGCGAAACGGGTCGACTCTAACCCGAACCGGGTAGAGAAACGGGTCAAAAAACTGAACCCGGACCCGACCCGGCGGGTTGCCGGGTTGACACGACCCGACCCGGTTTGGGCGAGGTCGGGCGCGGGCACGCGGGCGCGCGGCGAGGTCGGGCGCGGGCATGCGGGCGCGTTGGGGGGCGCGCAGCTGCGCGGGCAGCGCTGGCAGGCGCGAGCAGACGCGCGCGGCGGGCAGAGGCGGGATTCGAAATTTTTCGAATTAAACGGGTCGGCGGGTTGACCCTGCCGGGTCAACCGGAACCCGACCCGTTTTTGAAACGGGTCGATTTCTGGAACCCGAACCTGACCCGTTTTGAAATCGGGTCGGGTTCAACCCGGATTTTTCGGGTCGGGTTCGGGTCGGGTTTTCGTGTCGTGTTAAATATTGACACCCCTAGGTTTACCGTTTGTATGGTAGAGAATGTTCAAGCAAAAACATTAAAAGCATTCAAAAATTTTAATGGTGGGTATGTTAATTGAAAGCATCAATCGAGGACTGTGTTAGGAGTGTAATTTTGAGCTCAACTCTATAATACTTGAACTTAATTTGACTTGGCCCATAAGTTTGTTGAATGACTTAATTAACTTAAATTATATTTAAAAAGTAATTTTAAATTAGTATTATTTAACTTTTTAAAATTATTTTATATTTTTATTTGTATATTAAAAGTAAAAATAAATTGAAAATAATCTCAACCCATAAATTGTCAGAGCCTCATTGAGTTTAGCATTAAGATTTATTTTCAAATAATATCTTATGAATAAGACTAGCCTTTGTACTCTAATTAGTAGATTTTTGCTTTCAACTGACACATGCAAATAGGTGTCATCTCGTAGAGCAATTATTATATCCGGTGTCTGAATGAGTTCAGAGATCAATAATCACGCATTACGTCACCTAAAATTCGGTATTGCTCGGTATACATTCGGACCGTTTGATTTTTGACCGAATGTAATAATTTCTCCATCTTGTAAGTGTAGTTAACTTCTTGTTTACTATCTTGTTATGGGTGACCAACCGGCAATGAACTTGCAATGTGACGTAATTCCTGAAGGCTTATCATGTTTTTTTATTTATTTATTTATTTATCACGCTTATTGCTACACTTGGGCTTATGCTTGCATGTGAAATTAGTCTAGGTGACTTTGAATATTTATTTTGTGGTAGTTTCTGTAACTCCTATTTGAAATTCAAGATCCAAGGAAATTAAATGTTTGTGATTTTTATACTTTATGGTTCAAATGTTGAAGCTATGATGTAGGCTTCGTTTGGTTTTTTCATCTTTTCTGTTTCAAAAACATCAATGAAAGAAATGGAGGTTTTAAACGGAGAAGATATTACCATAATGCTTCTTAAAACAATAAAGAAATGGAGTTTTCAAAAAAGCATGCGGCACATTCAAACAACGAAAAAAAAGAAGAAATTATGTTGTTTTGAAATGGAAAAGGTATAATTAAGCCGTCTCAAACAAGGCCGTAGCGTGAAGCGCATGATAGGAAAAAAAATCAGTCAGTCTGAATTATATTGTGCACACTTTATAGCCAAGTTTTTTTAGGTCGCCCAATTTTCAACAACAACAATTACAATGTCAAGTCTTTATCCCACTATGCTGGGTTGACTACATGAATCTTTTTTTTACCATTGTGTCTTATTAAGAATCAAATTATCGTTTAAATCTAACACAAAAAGTCATTTCTAATACTTAATAACCAACTCTTTTGAGGTCTACCTCTACCTTTTGTAAACGTATATCAGATTTAATATACCTACTCTCCTAACAACATCATCGAAAGGTTGACATTTTATGTGACCAAATTATCAAGACGACTTTTTAATCTTATTTGTTATTGGAGCTACTCCAATAAGTACACGTGCTCTAAAATTACTCGTCACTCATTTATTTTTGTTATTCCACGTGAAGATTTCGTTTGAGGAGAAATTATTCTATGCGGAAACCGGTCGCATAACACACCGTTCAGAGATCAACCATAATGCGTCACGTCAGCGGTACCAAGCGAAGGGGTGACATGGGGTATTCTGGTTGGTCTCTAGACGGCGTTCGGTGTCCGCACAGAATATTTTTTCTAGTTTGAAACAGTTTTTTTTTATTGTTTTATAAAATAGCTTTTTAGAACAATTATTTTTTTCAAAAATTTTTTATATTAAAAATTTCTTTATAAAACAGTACGAAAGCTGACCCAAATGAAACATAAGTCTATCAACTTCTATAAATTTTATTCTTTTTAAAATTTTCACTTATTTTATAAGGATTGTCTCATTTGCAAATGGTGTACAACAAAGTCATTTAGCCTTTGTTTGGGATGGTTTTTTTACTGCTTTGTAAAGCTACTTTTTAGTACAAAAATATTTTGAAAGCAGGAAAAACACAATGATCTAATATTGTCCCGAACAAAACTTTAATTTGAATATCGTCTGCAAGAGTCTTTATACTTAATAGAAAAATGAATGAGTTTATTGTTGAGATACTTACTGTAGTCATGGGAATAGTTTGATCACTCCACAACCACTTAAATATCAATTATTTGATGTATGCTTTTACACTAATTTGCCTTAGCATAAATATTTCTTGTTTCTTTGACTTAGATGTCAATTTTCTTTTCTTATATTTTTATATCTTCTCTCAAAATTTTATTGTATGACTCATTGATCATGTGTTTGTCCCAAAATAGTATAAATAAGTTACGATTATGGTTAGAGCTCGTAAGTTCTCTACCGGTAAAAATAGCATTGATTAATAAGTTATAGCGTGTGGGTTGATTAGATTTACTACCTAAGTAAACCTTGAACTATGAAAACTCTCGATAATAGAATTATGGGATCTTTGTCTCATCATCATCATTCATTTTAAGTTTAAAGTGAAATTTTTGAACATATAGTAATTTTGTTGTTACCATGCACAATGCAATCAGTTTATAACTATTAGCTTAAATTAAAAGTTCTCATTTTTTATTGGGACAATAAGTGCTTGCACCTCGAAGAACTTGAAACTTGATCATAAAGTCTTCGTCAAATGAGGGCGAAATTTAAAAATGTGACTTGAGAAGCTAAAAAAATGAGTTTAGATCTCTATATACTATTGTAACTTCAGCTAATTGAGGCATTAAAATATCATCAATATTTAATCAGTTAGGGGTCATGTGTTTGATTGAGGCTTTTAGCTTAATATTGCAAAGAAAGAACCAATATGTTGAGAAAGCCATATCAGATGGGCCAGTTCAACCAAAATTTGTTCGATTAGCTTGTTCGTTTTATTTTTAAAACCGGTTTCGCAATGAGCCGGGAAAAATATACTCGAACCAGCAGTTTGACCGTCAAATTGTTGAATGGGTCCCAATTTTTTAAAAACCGGCTGATTCAATTATTCTCTCCTTTATATAATTAAATAATTTTGGTTAATAAATTTAATATGAAATGTTAAATTTAATAAAAGAATTTAAATTTACTATATTTTAATTTAAAATAACTTGTTAAATTTTGATATATCATCAAAAAAATTCTCTTAATCAGACACGAAATCTCGAGGCTAAAATCAAGTTGGAAGCTTCAAAAATTATATTTGAGATAATTTGAACTCCGATTTCAGCAAACTTATAGTCAAACTGAGCGTCTCAGAAATACGAACCCAACGACACCAAATTCGATTGAATCCGAGCCCAAATGAGTCCAAATCAAAGGACCCGAATAGCTGTTGGAAGCTTCATACCACTGTTTGAGTTACCAAACGGTTTCCAAATATGACAAGCTTATATTCGAATCGATCGGCTCGACGTGAAGAATCCAACGAGCCCAAGATCACTGAATGTCGAATTCATTAAGGCCTTCAAATGTCTAATGAACGGTCCATGATCAAGAAATTCAACATCGACCGTCCATCCAACCACTCCTCATTTACCCTTGGTCTCTCACCTATTTACACTCCATGTCACTCCAGAAATTTATAAATAGACACCTCATTTCTCTTGAAAGGGGATGAAAGCAAGAAGAGGAGAAGAGAAGGAAGAAGCTCCTCCTCGACCACCGCCGGATCTTCGCCGGACCACCACTTGAGACCCTCACCTCTTCCGGACCACCGCCTGACGTCGTTGCTCCGCTGGACCACCGCCTGACGCCGTTGCTCCGTCAGACGACCATTTGAGGCCCCGAGCTCCACCAGGACACCACTTGATGCCCGAACTTCTACCGGAGTACTGCCCTACTACAATGGTCTTTCAGACACCGGTCTCCTGCCTATTACAGTCCTTCCGACCTCCGTCGCCTACTATGATCTTTTCGTCCTCCATCACGAGATAACAGTCTTTCAGACCCCGATCACCTACCAATTACGATCTTTTCGTCCTCTATCTTATCGACTATGATAGTGCCGACCAAACAAACATGTCTATATTGTAGCTCCCACCATGTAATGCGCTCTATATGATGTATATTTGTACCATCAAGCCAAGACCTCCTCCCAAGGAAGGGCCTTATTTGTAATCGACTGCAAATACTAGTGGATTCATTCAAACTAGGCCACTCCCCGTGGTTTTTCTCCCTTTTCAGGGGTTTCCACATAAAAACTCTGGTGTCTCTTATGAACGCTTTACCCTCTCACTTATCCGATTGTGTGCTGGATCTTCGTATAATGCTAAGACGTTAAAATATATATTTCTCTACCGCCGCGGATACTCCATGACGCAACAATTGTTTTTTATAAAATCGGCTCCAACCAAACTTAGTCACATGGTCTCAGTATCCATGTAACTTGTTAACTCCATCAAACAAAAAAAATTATATAAATAATAATAAATCTAAGTGCCCAGGTGATGTATGACTAAATAACTAAAGTGAAATTCTCGAGTTCACAAAGCATAAATTACATATTCTTAATCATAATTTTTAATTAATTTTTATAATGTAAATAATATTTATTTTAATTAATAATATTTAATTTGAATATATTTAGTTATTTAATTATACAATATAAAAAAACTAAAATTTAGCTACTTTTTAATAATAATGATTTAGACTTAATTTATACATTAATTTTATAATATGAATTTTGCATATAATCCATATGTACAAATTATACCTAAATATATAAAATATATTAGTAATTATTTGCATTAAATTTATCAATTTATATGTAAATTATAGTTAAAATTAATGATTGAAGATATTTAAATTTAAAATTATAATATATATTATTTATGTGTGAATTTTATTTTATTTTGTAATCATAAATTTATATTATTTAATAATTATTGAAATGAGATTAATTGATTGTTCTACGACTAAATGGTAATTAAATATTCTACTATTGTATCGGTAAGGTTTGATGAAGTAAATTGATGATGTAAGATGGTGAACAAATACTATTAGTAGTTAACATCAATTGATATAAATTATTAGAGGATGGGTGAAGATGATAAACTTAATTTGATGACAAGTGTTGGTTGACTGACATCAATGGATTTTAGCATCAAATGGTAAGTGTTAGAAGATCTTTGACACGATTTTCATCAT
Source organism: Dendrobium nobile (assembly GCA_022539455.1). Taxonomy (NCBI): domain Eukaryota; kingdom Viridiplantae; phylum Streptophyta; class Magnoliopsida; order Asparagales; family Orchidaceae; genus Dendrobium; species Dendrobium nobile. The sequence continues at coordinate 43,271,467 of CM039730.1, forward strand.
AGTCGTGCAACAATAGTACGAGTATCGCAGTCCAACGATAGTTGTCGCATAATTACAATTGGGTGATAATTGTTTGAGGACTAACAGTGGTGTTCGAATATCAGCAATTCAATGATAATGGTATGACGAAAGTGATCGGTCTATGGTTGATTAACAGTAATGTTTGAATTGTGGCAGTTTGATGATGGTCATTGGTATTGTGATGATCCGATGGAGGTGGTTGGACGATGTTGGCTTGACAGTCGTGATCAAATGATGATCATTCAATGGTGGTTTCAAGTAAAGCTCTTGAAAGCTTACAAGCCATCTCCTCTCCAATCTATCTCTCTTTCATAAAGAGAATGTAGGCTAATTTTTAAATATGTGAGAGGCGTTTTGATAAATTTATGCTAAGTCTCAAGCATTCCATTGGACAACACCTTCATGATTTCAGAATAAAGCAGGTCTTGGACTTTTTAGATTTAGGCTTTGTTTGGGATAGCTTTCTTCTTGCTTCTTAAAGCAATTTTTTAGTACAAAAATTTTAATTTTTATACTAAGAAGCTGTTTTAAGAAGCAGAAAGAAAGCTGTCCCAAACGAAGCCTTAGACTCATTTGAATTAATCAGTTCACTATAGATGACTATAGATGTGAGTGGATTCTTGTCATTGAGATGTTCAATTTGACTGTAAGTTTACTAGAATTGAAATTCGAATAATCTTGAATTATATTTTTGAGGGTCTATTTGTAATAACTTTTTAGTTGTTTTAATTTTCAAACATCAGTCACACTTTTGTTTAATTATTACTTTATCACAATTTTTCAAAAAATAATACATAAAAAGTTATTTTTATAATCAATATAGCTAAATTATTTTCTTCACCATAACTTTACAAACATTTTTATAAAACTCTAGAGCGTTTCCAAAAAAATTATGAGACTCATACTTGATCTCATTTCCTCTCCGCTGCACTGCTTATAAGAACTCTTTTGCTTTTTGGTGGCAACCCGGGCTCTGCTCCTTTGGATGGCCTGGTATGTCGTTCTTCTGTCTTGCCTTCAGTTCTGGTTTCGATGCTTATTTTGATCTCTCTGGCAACCAAGGAGGTCTGGTTTCTGCTGAACTATTCGATGATGGTTTGCTTTACCGGTTAGCTCCATTTTCCTGAGTCCGAGGTTTTTTGGCCTTTGCTGGCTTGGCTGTTTTTGCTCTGTTGTTAGTCTTTTTAGTCTTTTAGTCTACTTGTATTGGTTTTGCTGTTCGTTTTTCTTGCCCAGTTTTAATTGTTGGGTAGAAAAACTTCTGTATCTTTTTTGGTTTTAATATACGGGCGATGCCCCAAAATTTTCCAAAAAAAAAAAAAAAAAAGTTCAAAATGAGCTGCTTTTTTATTTATTATTATTGCCAGCTGCAGCTTTGGAACTTGCCAGATAGAGCTATTGACTATTGCAGTGGCTGCAGAATAGTGGTGTTAATGGAATGGGTCAAAGAAGTAAAAGGTAATCATAATTTTTAATTTGGGTTAGATTTGAAGTTTTGCATGAATTTTATAATTTAAATTTAATCATCATATTGATAATTACAAATGTACTCTTTTGCATGTTAGAAATTTTATGATGGGAGAATTCATATTTTTTTTATCATAATTATAAATAAAGATTTGGATACACATTAATAAATGTTTATAATATGATTTTCTAAGTGAAAACTTTTATAAGTTGAAATTTTATTTGAATATATATAATCTAAATGAAATATTATATCAGTTTGTCATTCTCTTTGATTGGAGAATGTGAGATTATAATTTTTTAATTTCCAACTTACTTTTTTTGAGAGTTGAGAAAATGTTAGAGAAATAATGAAAGATAATAAACATCAAGTAGTGGAATTTCATAGAGCAATAATAGTAGTTGATCTCTCTGGCAACATTGGTTGGGAGGCAATAGCCTGATTTTTGCAAACATTGACGTTAGGAGATAATTGTTAGGATCAAAGGATAGAAGCTGATGAAGTTCGTGATATCGCAATCGGGTGGCAGCGAACAACAATTGGCAACAAAGTTATAATAGTCGGGGGACGATGGATGTTAGCTATATATATATATATATATATATATGTTTTATACATTTTTTTTTAAATGTGAGCTTTGTCCAACTCTAGGTCCCCTTCATTTCTAGGATGAAATGTTATTTGAGATTCTTTTAGAGTCTCTTTTAATATTTTGCTAAAAGTAGTCTTTATATATCTTAATGCCTTCGTAATATTGAAATTATGTGATCCTAGATTCTTTAGATTTATCTCTTTGAAATTAGAGCGGGTTAAATAAAAGAAATACTTTTCGTTTAAATAAAGTGTTTTATTTTATTTTATACACAATTCTATATATTTAAATATATTGAACTAAACTAATTTAAAGAAAAAAATTAAAATGAACAATGTATTATTTATTTATTTATTCATAATTTTGACTTAGTAAGAGCTAAACACGATCAAAAAGAGTTTTGGCTATCAATTAAGAGATCTTTGGTTTGAGCCTTCCTTATCTGATATGTGCAACGGCGGAACCCAATTGGTAATTGCCCCCCCTCAAAAATTTTTAAAAAATTTGTTTATATGATTTTTTAAGGTAATTTGTCCCTTTTTTTCATTCATTTTTTAGTCTTTATTACAAGGATTTTTAGGCAATTGTCCCTCCAAAAAATTTTAAAATACTATGATCTTTAGGTAATTGCCCCTAATAGATCGACCCTACCAGGGGACACTGCCCCCTTAGACCTCCGATATATATGTCTTATAAGTCTGTCCTCCCTGAAAATTAGGGCTTATTCTCCCTGGATGTGTGTATCAATTTGACTTAATTAGCCTATAAAAAATACACAGAAAGATGATGATATAAGAAAAAGGTTTTAATGCAACCACCCATATAGATGAGCGTGTACATTAAATTGAGCGGGGACTTGGCAGTGGTATGAAAAATTATAGAATAATTGTTTATTGTCTAACTTAAATGATTTTTTTAATTATAGTTTGTCGTTTTAATATTATGAGTAGGTGCACATATAGTATTTTATTAAAAACATTAATGGGTTAAAAGACAAATTTAGGTTTCCAAGTGCAATTTATATAAAATTAAGGATTTATTCAAAACAACTTTGTCGTTCATTTTTCTTTTATAAAGTAACTATAATTTATTTAATTACTAATTTTTGTTATTTTTTAAAGAAATTTCAATGATAAAAAGTTATTTTTATCAGCTAAAGTAATTTAGTTATTCTCTGTATACCAATTTTAAAATAACGTTATAAAGTATTGTAGCCATTGTAAATAAATTCTATAGAATTTTAATTATAATTTTCTTAAATTATAAATAATTGTAACAGATTTTTTTTCAAACATGGAAAAAGGGTGATTGTTAAACACTAAAAAGAGCACCATCCTTAATCATAAAGCTCCTCTAATTACCTATTTAGATTTATATATAGTTTAGTTATTTTTCAAAATTTTTTGATTAACTGACAAATGGAAACAAAAATTATCTGATAGAGATTTCGTTTGGTACAACTTTCTTATTATTTTGCATTTCAGATTGAAATCATTTTTTTAACACTGCTTTTAATAATTTTTTTCTACAAAATAGCTGTTTTTTACGGTAGCTTTTAAAAAAAACTTTTTTTGTACATTAATTTTTCAAATACCTTCATAAAAAATTACAACTATATCAAATTATCTCAAAGACTTTGCCATGTCATCTATAAAAAGATTGTCACACAAACCAGAAATTTCAAATAAATTTGGACAAATTTTTAAACCGTCCCCTTAATAGTCGGTATTAGACATAACACCAAGGAAAAAAAAAATTAAATTCCCGAGTTAGGCTTCGTTTGGGACGGCTTTTTTACTGCTTTCTAAAACGGAATTTTAGTACAAAATTAAAAAATTTTGTACTAAAACTCCGTTTTAGAAAACAGTAAAAAAGCCGTCCTAGACGAAGCCTTAGTCATGAGGGGTACCAGCGACTGGAGCCAGTCGCGGGCTCCCCTAGGTGTTTAAATTTATTTATTTTTAACTAGCTAACCGTCGATATTAACAACGGCTAGTATAGGAAAACAAAAATAAATAAATAAGGACTCCATCTGGAAGTAAATCAAAGCGTGTAACATCACTTTTTTGCTGTGTATTACGGTTATGTACTCGTTGTGTACCAAGTGACGTGACACGCTCTGATTCGCCTCTGAACGATCCGGTGTCCGAACAGAAAAATTTCTCCACTGAAAGATGGGATGATAATTTATATCTATAGTGATCTTCCCTTCTCTCATTTCTCCAAGGTCTTTCCCACGGTCTTTCCCACGGTAGCCGTTCAAATCGCCTCTGATCATATATAGATTTTTTTTCTATTTCCGGCAGTGGTGTTCGAGAGAAAGTCGTTGCCAATTCACATATTTGTGAGTGTTTTTATTTTTCCTTAGTTTTTTCATTTGAAATTTGTTCTATATTTTTTGTATTATAAATGTAAAGATTGGTGGATGATTTATTTTTTCTACATTTAATTAATTGTCTTATAAGTTGTTTTAAGTTATACTTAATTATTTTGGATCTCTGTATTGTTTAGTGTTTTCCAAGAACTGAGAGAAAAATTATTTGATTTTGGAAAATTGCAGTTTGTTTTGCCTAATTTTTTTGAAATTATCTGTGCAGATTTTTTTATTTCACTAATTTAAATAAATTAGTTAAAAACTAAATTTAATTTTAGAATGGCTTTGTGCTGTTTATTTTTTTACTAATTCAGTGTACTTGTTTCGTAAAAATAAACAATAAATTCATCATCTTGTAGCAACCAAATTAAGATGATAAAGAAAGATGTAATCCATAGCATCCGCTGGTTTTTGAGTTCATTAGTAGAAGCACCTACACCTCCACGTTGTAACTGATGATAATGCATTTGAAGGACTTGTTGACCGATGAAATGATGATCATGTGTGATTACATGCTCTCTAAATTTATCCAACCTAAACTATTCAAGAAATTTTTTCTCCTATAATTTTCATCATGTCTTCATGTATGCTCATAAGCAGATAATAATGATCTTCTATCCACTTATGCATGCAACATCTAAATATTTTATTTTCCCTAGCCTTCATCTCTAAAAGACTATTTGGGCATCTCCCTATATATTGGTGCAATCGTTTGCTTCCATTCTTCAATAAATCTTTGGTTGGAATGTCCCTAATTTTCTCTATAATTGACAAATTCATTGCAAAAGAAAAAAAAAATCAAACTTCAAACCTCAAGTAATGCAACGGAATACTCGATAAAAGCAACTCCAATGTATCTTCTTTAGTAGCTTCCTTGCAACTCTTAGGGAGAACTTTACACAATATATTTATAACGAAAGGAATGAAATAACTTAAAACAAATGAATGTACATAATGACAAAAATAATAAAGATGACATAGACATGACTTGTTAATGGAACAACACAACTTCTCAGCTCAAATCAAAATTTTTAAATAATGCCTGTCACAAGTACTTCAACATCAAATATAATCAATAATGATTAAAAAGATTCTAATATATATAGCACTAACTAAACACAACACTAATGAAAACAATGACAAGACACTGCAACACAACTAATGTGATAGGACACTACAAAAATTTCTTTCAAAATAATGGTATAAATGATTGTTCAAACAAACTTACACAAATAGCTAAATAAATTCTTTCATGTACAACCCTCCCATATAATGAATGATCAGTTGAAATTACACAAACTAATAAAAAAAATTAAATTAATTTTCTCACGTCATAACGCCCTTTAGAACATAATATTTTATATGTGGTACTATGTCAATAAAAAAAGAGACATAAAAAATATTTTTTTTTAAAAAAAATCATATGAGCGACTTACAACCAAGAAAAATTATTACGTCCTCCCACCTGACGTAGAGATACGTCCTCCTACCGCTAAAATCGTGCTAAAAAATGAGAAATACCAAACAAATATCGAGCAATACCAAACAATAACGAGGAATATCATCATGTGAAGACCAATACCGAGTTATACCGAGCAATACAAAAAAATACCTAGTTTTTCCTAGAAAAAACTCGGTATTGCTCGATATAGCTCGGTATAACTCGGTATTGGTCTTCACATGATGATATTCCTCGTTATTACCAAATAATAGCTAGCAATACCGAGCAAAAACCGAGTTTTTTAGTTGTGGGAGGACGTATCTCTACGTCAGGTGGGAGGACGTAATAATTGAGTAAAAGTCGCCCGTCGAGCCATTTCAACTCAGAAGTAGTCAATCCCTGCTAAACAAGCGATTTTAACTGCTATTAATTTTTTTAATGAGAAATTAAATAAAATAATTTAATATTATGCTCAGTTTAAAAATTTGTCCATAAATTTTTCCAATAAAAAAAAAAAACACCTTCAACATTAATAAATCAACCTTACTATAACATTTACTCAATTATTCTCAATTTAAATTAATTTATTGAAAATCAAATTTATTACCATGCCTAATCACAAATTAGTAACATAAATTTTGATTAAAGTAAAATTTAAATTAAAATATTCTCATACCTCTTTTATTATTTAAATTTGTAAATATACAAAATATACAATAACTATATATCCACTAAGATAACTTTTTTTTTAAATCAACCGTAGTTATACAAAACTATCGTTTTTCCGCACTTTACTGTTTTTTTATCTTACTTTTAAACCAGTCGCTGGCGGTGCAAAATATATGAAATTTATCATTTGATTGGATGTAATTATATATTTTTATTGATTTCAAAGTTCATAAATCTTTTCAAAACTTTAAAAAATAATAATTTTAATTTCTCAGCAAAATCAAAACTTTTTTAAAAAAAAATATAGATTTCATCTACAAACCACCAAACGAGCCTTTAATCTATCTACATATTCATAATAATACATAAGGATTCTCACTAATGCACACTAAAACAAAGGCTTTGTTTAACTCATGTAATAGATTTCTGTATGAAGCAACCTAGCCATCCATCGGGCCATCTGCACGAATCTTTAAGTGCAAAGTGCTGTTGGAATAGAATAGTATACTGAAAATCAGCATATTGCGAAACAATGTGTGGTCTGCTTAAAAGAAATTAATTGCATCTTTAAAATCATATATTAAAAATATATACTTAAAATTTAACATTCATCATTCAAAATAGTAGGATTTGTAAATTTAAATTTAAATTATAGTTGTTGAGTCCTGGAATATTCACGACGGTAGAGATATATAAAGTTTAGTATCCTAGTTTTGTACAAATATCCGACACACAGATAAACACTAAGATTTTTACGTAAAAAATCATGGAAAGGGGAAAATCATGAATGAATCCACTAGTCTTGATAATTGATTACAAATGATGTTCATTTTCAAAGGAGGGTGTTAGTTCAATATAGCAAATACACATTATATATAGTGCATTACATGACAACAATTCTTAATAGAGTGTTGGCATATTTATTTGTTCAGTAGAATCATAGTTAGTAGGTGACGGTGGTCGAAAGGAAAATAATAGGAGGGCGACGGTAGTCGGAAGGATCTTAGTTGGCAAGCGATGATAGTCGAAAGGATTGTAATCGGCGAACAATGTTGGTTTGAAGGATTGTAGTCGTCAGACAATAATGGCATGAATGATTGTAGTAAGCATGCGATGGTCAGAAGGGCCATAGTCGGCATGTGACGATGGTCGGAAAGATCATAGTCAGCAGGCAACATTGGTTAAAAAAACAATAGTCGATGGGCAACAATATTTGGAAGGAGATCTGGCATCTGTAGCATCCAATTAGTGCTCTAAAACTTTAAAGTTGGCATTGACCCTTTGATTTGTGCTCGTTTGGGCTGATTTTGGTGTCCTTGAGTTCGTCTCCTTGCGATGGTTAATTTCACTATAAGCTTGTTGAAATCAGAGCTGGGAGGATCCCAATTTTTGAAAGTTTTTGATTCATATTTACTTTGAGATTTATGCCCGATGAAGAATAGTTTTGGTGACATATCAATAGTATTTGCATGTGATAGCGCTAACTTAATTAAACCTTAGTGGCTAAAAGGAAGTCAAGACAAATCTCGTCAAACATGAAAAAGAAAGTCGTGACTGAATCTTGCCACCAGGGTGTCCTGTGACTCTTGCGACCTGCTTGACTCTTGCAACCCACTCATCTCTATCTCAATCTTGTACAGGCCGACTCCCACTCCTATCACTCCCTCTCAATTACATATGGTTGTGACTAAAAGTTCGTGAAATCTTAGCGACAATCAATGACCTCTGAATGATTACGAGATTTTTTTAAGGACTTTTAAGTCGATTAAGACAAGACAAACTCCTACATACATCATCTATAAAAGATTCAAATCCAAAACCACTTAACTTATAGCTAAAGCTCTCAATCAAATTGATCAAAATGAACTACATTAAAAATTCTGAGATTAACATTACTTTGAATGTTAAATATGTAAATAATGTGTTAAACTGCCAATAAAAAAAAATGTGTTAAACTGCCAGCCAATCTCCCTCAGGCAGATAGCCCTTCTTTATTTAAACTTCCACGCGAAAATCCATGTGATTTCTGGCCCTTTATTTATTTATTTTAGTTTGCCACTTGCTTCCCTTCCTTCAATTCCCTTATTTTAAAATATATGCTCCAACTACTCTTATCGACTTTTAAATATGTAAATATTTAATCCATTTGTATCATCGTCATCATCATCATTATATTATAAGAGAACATAGAGATTGAATGAACAAAGAGACTTCAACAATGGCAAGCAGAGCATCTCTATGGTTTCTATGGCTTCTAAGCCTGTGTTTAACCACAGAGATCTTAGCATTAGAAAATGACTCTTATTCTTGGAGCAACATTTTGCAGCTGTTGGAAGCTCAATGTGTGGCTAAGAGAGGAGATGAAGATTTGGAGAAAGGGAAGGAGCTCACTCAGAAGAACTACTGTGAAAGCTGGAGGTTCAATGTGGAGCTTCACAACATAAGGGACTTCAACTCTATCCCTGATGAGTGTGCCAGCTCTGTGGGCAAGTACATGTCTTCTTCTCTGTATAAGTCTGATGTCCGCCGAGTAGCCGACGAGGCGTCACGCTTCCTCACCAACTCCTTTCGCCTTGCCGGCGATAGCCGGGATGCCTGGGTGTTTGATGTCGACGATACTCTCCTCTCCACACTCCCGTTCTACAAGAAGCACCACTTTGGGTATGTTTGCTGAACTTTAGAACTCTGTTAGGCAGTTCAAAATATAAAGGATTGTGAATGCATCAAAGAGCACCAAGTTAGCTAACATTTGTTTGCACTAGTGGTGCAAATGAGTTGAGTCAAGCTCGAGTCGGTCGGTATTCGAGTCTAGTTTGACTGTCAAATATCGAGCTCTAGCTCCACTTGACGGAGGAAAAAAAAAAGCTCATTGAGATGCTCAAGCGGCATTTCAAGCTCATTTCATTCGTCCACCTCGTAGCCAGCTTGCGTCGTCAAGTTTACGTCCGTCGAGTCTCTGTTCGCGTCCATCGAGCTTGAGTCGTCGATCATCCGCGTCCGTCGAGCTTGCGTCATTGACCGTCTGCATTCGTCGAGCTTTCATCTGCGTCCGTTGAGCTGGAGTTGTCTATCGTCCGCAGTCATCGAGCTTGAGTCGTCGATCATCCGCATCCGTTGAGCTTGCATTGTCGATCGACCGCGTCTGTCAAGCTTGCATCGTCAACCATCCGAGTCCATCGAGCTTGTGTCGTCGACCGTCTGCAACTGTCGAGCTTCCGTCCGTCTTTGCCAGATTGCGTCGTCACAAGCTTTTCCCGCTCACGATTTCCTTTTTCTTGCATGCGAACACATTTCCCCGCTGCCTATTTCACACGAGCCGCTTGACGAGCTCGTGAGTCGAGCAGTGGGTTGTTTGAGCTCGAGCTCGATAAGCTGTCAAGCTAGAAATTGTATTCGAGCTTGACTCTCGAGCTCGATAAGCTCGACTCGCCGAGCCTGTTACCAAGTTGAGCTCGAGTCAGCTCACGAGCCGGCTTGACTCAGTTGCACTCTAGTTTGCACATCAAATTACTTAACATCTTAACAATTAAAGAAAAAAAAAAAACGTTACATCAAAGTTTTTAGCAAATCAAACATCTCTTCACAGTGGCGGAGCCAATAATTCCTCTAATCTCTCCTCCTAAATTTGTCCTTTTTATCATCACTCAATTCTAACAACAAAGACAACAAATGAAGGGAAATTGTTGATTGCCGGAGCGATCCACCAGACAGAGCATCGCTGGAGAAATGGATGGCGAAGGGAAAGGCGACAGTGATCGATGACATGCTTAGTCTCTTCCGTGAAATCAACAGCAAAGGGCTGGACATCTTCATCATCTCGTGGCGGCCGGAGCATCTCCGCGCCGCCACCGTCGACAATCTTTTCAAAGCTGGCTATCATGGATGGACCAAGCTCATCCTAAGGTGTGATGAGGAGAGCTATGTTGATGCACAGAGCTATAAATCAGAGCAGAGAAAGAAGTTGGTAGAGCAAGGATATCGCTTGTGGGGCATTGTTGGTTCTCAGTGGAGCAGTCTTAATGGCCACTCTACAGCCAAGAGAACTTTCAAGCTCCCAAATCCCATGTACTACTTGTGATCCTCTTCTGGAAAAAAATTTGGGTTAGCATAATTTTTTTATCAAATTTTGGTTCTTAAAATTATTAGATTTACTTGAGATGAGTGTAATATGTGAAGAGTTAATTAAAATTTATATTACACTTATTTCTAAATAAATTTAATAATTTTAAGATCTGTTCTAAATAAGAATTTGATAAGAATATGCTGAGCCAATTTTTTTCTTTTCTTACCGTTGTAATATCAGCAATCTATTTCTGCTGCTTGAAATTTCCTGGGCTGTGTGTTGAGTGTTCGAATGCTAGTGAAGTAGAGGAAGAACTTTATATAAATAAATAGCCTGCAAGATCTTGAGATGCAGGATTTTATATATATATCGAGTTTTTAGTAGAAGTAACTCATTTTGATTTGTTGGTTGAAAATTTTGACTATTAATTAAAAGATTTTGAATTTGAGTCTTATAAATATGATGTCGATTTGGAATTTGAGTCTTAATTAAGAGTTAGGGTCGACACGATTGAACCCGGGTCAGTTCCGGGTTCGACCCGAACCCGACCCGTGACCCGAAATTGACACCCCTAGTTAGAAGTTAATTTTTACAACAACTATTAAAAAAATTATTTTTCCTACAATGATTTTATAATCATCTTTATAAAAAGTTACATTAGCCCAGTACACAGCTGTGTATTGATGATGTGGGGCGTCTTGATTGTCCTTTGAAATATCGTTTGACGTCCGCACGTAATACTTTCTCCCCAAATAGACCCTTAAAATCTCAAAATAATTGATTTTATTTAAATATGTAAAATTAAACTAAAGCAATTGAGCCAATTTGTTAAATGAAAACCTGAATACTTTGTATTGCCTAGAAAGTATTCATTATATCGTGTTAGTTGTAAAAAAATTATTGCCCAATTTTTATGAAAATAGTATATATTACAAATATGCACAGATTTCATTCAAATCTTCAAAATATGTGTGAGGTGTAAGAAAGCCTTATTATTATTTTTATCTGTAGTTTTGAATTTCTTTCTTAAAGTCTTATGTTTTATGTGTAGAATATTTTTAGGGTTCATTTAGTTGCACGTAAATAAATAAATGTTTTGAAATGTGAGAAATTTATTTTAACATATTTTGAGTGTGAAATCAATTCCATTATTTTAGGTTTCGTTTGGAACAGCTTTTTTATTGCTTTCTAAAATAGAATTTTAGTACAATTTTTTTTATTTTTGTACTAAAACTCCGTTTTAGAACGCAATAAAAAAGCCGTCGCAAGGCTTCGTTTAGGGTGACTTTCTTAATGTTTCATAAAGCAACTTTTTAGTACAAACTGTATTATTGCTTCTTAAAACAGCTTTTTAGGAAAAAAATTAATTCTTTTAATAGAAAGATGCTTTAAAAACTAGAAAGAAAGTCGTCCCAAACGAAACATAAATGATAAAATTTAATACTCAACATTTTTTCAAATTTTTTTATGCTTGGCTTAGAATAGGTTTCTTACAGCTTTCTAAGATAACTTTTTAGTATTAATTTTTTTTTAATTAAAAAAATTTGTATTAAAAAATCGCTTTAAAAATAATAAGAAAATTATCTTAATGAGACCTTTGTTAATCCAAGCAATCAAATGAGCTCTATTGCTTTTGTGATTGCGATCTTAAAAGCAAATCACCGGTCTCAAACAAACCTTAATCTATAAATAATTTATTATTCTCTCCTATTTTCAACCGTTTTGAGGGATACATCAATTCTGCTTGGTTTCTCTTTACTTCACGCGATCAAGTTCTTCTCCTCCAATCACCAAAGTTATTAATCTATTTTCATTCATACCCTCTTTCAAATAACAAATCTTTTTATTTTAATTCAAAATGATAGTCCGGATAAGCCATTCGGCTATTTGGGATAAGTTTTTTTTTTTTTTTTTTTTTGCTTTGTTTATAATTCCAGGAGAAATAAAATATATTTGATATATCAAAAATATATTATTTGAATTTATTTATGGTGTAGTGGTGTGAAGTCGGAACAATTATTAGGTCCGGTGACCGGACGTAGCTCTACGTGCGGTCACCACTGAGATCGCGCTACGTGCTCTTACTCTTTATCGCGTGGCCCGACGACTTGACCCGGACTGGAACCCGGAATTGCTATGTTCACGTATTGCTAAGTATTACTCGGTATTTGCTCGATATCGCTCGGTATTGCTAGGTATTGCTTGACAATAACGAGAAATACCGCTCTGTGAAGACCAATACCGAGCAATACCGAGTTTTTCTAGAAAAACTCGGTCTTGCTCGGTATTTGTCTTCACATAATGATATATTTTTTATTGCCGAGCAAAATGGACAAATACCTAGTAATACCGAGCAATACCTAGCAATACCTAGCAATACCGGGTTGTCATGGATTTAAAAAACGCACGTGCGACATACTCACCATTCGCCGGGTCGGATTTTCGGTTTTGTGCCTGCTACGTGGCGCGATCTCAGTGCCAGCCGAACGTAGCTCTACGTCCGTTCACCGGACCAAATAAAAATTCGTGAAGTCGCGGTTGTTGCTGAGGGAGATGGCTGCTATAGGCGGTAAGTAGTGGCGGTAGCTATTGGTAAAGGTTTGTTTTAAAAACACTCAGAAAGCTGAATGCTCTTTTAAGTGTTTTTAAAATAAATTTGATTGATTTTAAAAAAATAAAAAATAGTTAAAAATATGCTAAAAAATGATATTAAAAAAATTGATACCAAACAAACCCTTAGGCCAGTTGGGGTCATTTTTATTATTTTACTTTGTCTTTTAAATATATTTATTTTGTGCTGTTTTTACTTTTTATCTTTTTAAAATATTAATTATTTTTAAAAATACTCAAAATAATTTATAAGTGCTCTTAGTGCTTTGAAAATAGGTATGATAAATGTTCACGTGACTATAGTTGTTAGAACACCCCAATGGACATTCAACCTTGTCTAAACATATCCTCGGATGTAAATGGACATTCAAAATCAAGCGTCACCCCAATGGACAACTATTGCGATACAAAGCTCACTTAGTCGCCCAAGATTGTTCGCAAGAATTCGGCATAAATTACACCGATACCTTCAGCCCCGTCTCAAAAATGCCCATGATTCGCACTCTCATTACACTTGCCCTACACCGCCAATGGCCCATCCTCCAGCTAGACGTCTCCAACACCTTCCTTCACGGCGACCTTCAAGAAGAAGTATACATGAAACAATCTCCTAGATTTGTCGACTCCCAAAATCCCGGGCATGTTTGCAAACTACACAAGTCTATCTATGGACTAAAACAATCTCCACGACAATGGCTTCACAAACTCACCGACTTCTTACAGATTCTAGGCTTCAAATTGAGCAAAGCCGATCCGTCATTGCTCCTATACCATCACGACAATAGTCAAATACTCGTACTAATTAATATACGTTGATGACATTCTTATTACAGGATCCAACCAACACAAAATAAATTTAATCCTTTAGCAACTGAATTCCAAATCCAGCCTCAAACAACTAGGTGACATCTCTTTGTTTCTAGGCATACAAGTTACCAAAACCTCGATCGGCTACTTTCTCTCTCAACAACATTACACACAAAAATTACTGCATACAGTCGGCTTCTCAAAGTGCAAACCAGCCCCCACACCCATGTCACCACAACGATCCAAAGGTAAGTCCGATAACACTCTCTTTCGCAATCCTCAGCTTTACAGAAAACTCGCAGGATCTCTACAATACTTGTCCATTAGAAGACTGGACATCGCCTTCACCACAAATTCCGTCTGCCAACATATGCACCAACCAAGCAACAATGACTTCAATCATCTCAAATGATTGCTACGATACATTCAAGGCACAATCAGCTTCGGAACTCCCATTTCCATTAGTGATCTACAACTACGAACCTATACGGACGCTGACTGGGCAGCAGACACGGTTGACAGGAAATCTACATCCGAATTCTGCACCTTCCTCGGCACCAATCTCATCTCCTTGGCCGTAAAAAAGCAAGTCACCGTAGCCAGTTCTTCTACCGAAGCAGAATACCGATCCATCTCGTCCGCCACATCCGACGTTCTTTGGCTGGTTCGTCTCCTCGCAGAACTTCACATCTACCAAAACGCTCCGACAACAATCTACTGTGACCACACCTCCGCTGACAACAATCCTGTCTTCTATGCATAGACAAAACATATTGAAATCGACTACCATTTCATTAGTGGACACATCCAGATTGGCACAATCAACATTTCTCACATCAGCACAACAAATCAGATAGTAGACATACTTACCAAACCTATGCCTGCAAATAAGTTCAACATTCTTAGAGTAAAATTAAACATTCGTTTCTCGAATGATTAATTTGAGAAGAACACCCTACACATCATCACTACTTCTATTGGTTTATTAAATGCTGACGTGTCTCTATTCATTCTTGGTTTCTTGTATTACAAACTCTATATATTGTCTTGTACTCTACTGTTTAGATCATGAAATGAATTCTGCTATTTCCTAATTCCTCTGTGCTACGTCTTGTTTCCTTCCTGCATTCTCCTTCAGTTTCAAGATCGTTAAGCCTTCTTCCAAGGCAAAAGATCTTTCAATAGTGACGAAACCAAAAATTTTAAAAGGGGGGCCCAATTTTAAACTTGCTTCAATTAGTTTTTATATTCATATTTAATTAATCACTTTATTTGTTTATATGTATAATGAAAAATCAATATACTGCATGAAGATATACTTGCAAATTCTATTCGAAATTTTGTTGGGGAACTGCTCGTTAGAAGCATCCGATTGTACTTTTATAAATTTCGAAGGACACACTCTCTCTCTCTCTCTATTACCGATATCAAATATATTTTTAAGATCTCAAATATATTTTATTTTTTATCAAAATAAAAAGAAATAATATAAAATATAAAAATAATTCCTAATAGCTCCTTATATGAGCATGCATTCCAATATTTATTAATAATTTAATTTTAAATATGGCAGCCTTTTAATTTTTTTTAGATTATGGAGCCCTATATATAAAATATTAGTGAAAGGAAAAATGGTAGTCTTCGCTAGTCTTTTTAAGGTCACCTCAAAAAAAAAAAAAATTGTCGACAACTAATTGATACTTTTTACTTTTTATTGTTACTTATGATTTATTAAAAAGTTTTCAAGATTTTAATTCTGTTTTAATTTGAATAAGACTTCATTTAAGATAATTTCATTATTATATCCTAAAATAATTTTGTAATAAAAAATTTGTTATACTAAAAATTTATTTCAGAAAATATCCAAAAAAGAAACCTAAAAAGTCTAATAAAAATGTCAATAATGTAAAATTTTGTTGGTATCCACCTCATCATTTAAATGCATGGCACTGAATGCCGTGACTAGCGCTCTTACCAATAACCAAAAAGAAGAAAAAAAAAAAGATTTTTACATACATAACACTTGAAAGTACTGAAAATACATATCAAACACCTAAAATAATATATTTACTTATATACCACCTATTTCTTATACTTATTTCTATTCTAACACTCTGTTAGGCCTCCGTCAAAAAAAGCGTCAAAAAATTTCCGCTTGCCTTCAGTCGCGCGAGGAAACCTACCGGGCCGCTCGTTCGCCGCTCGATCTCCGCTCGGTCGCTGCTCGATCGCCACTCGAAAGCTTTCGCAGGCATTGGCTTTCCTCCGGTCGGTATGCCTAAGCAAATTAAGCCTAAGAAAATCTCGGAATCAAAATTCATGCAGCAAGAAAAATCTGTGTTTACTCAATCTGCTACTCTCGGAATCAAAATTCATTCAGCAAGAAAAATCCAGTTGTTAGAACAGTTTTAATGCAGAATCTAAAGTTCATTACATCAAAATCTATAACAAGAAAATCTGTTACATCAAACTTCAATCTAAACAGTAACAAGAAAATCTGATACATCAAAACTTGGAGACGGCGTGCAGAAGCCGCCGGCGTGCAGAAATCGAACTGGAACAACTGGCGTGGAGAAAAGCTGCGCGGAAATGGTGCGCGGAGTCGCCGGAGTGCAGAAATCGAAGGTTGAGCTGAGTACCCGGCGTGGAGGAATCGACGAGGCTTGGAAACGACTGAGCAGAGTGACCGGTGTGGAAAAATCGACAACGATCGGGACGATTCCCGCGCAAATGACAAGCTCGGGTAGACAGAGGTAACGGGAGTGGTATTTTAGGTTACCTATTAATGTTTTGGGTGGCTGAACAATAAATATGAAAGTTTTAGTGTTAGATAGGTAAATAAGATAGTTATAAGTGTTATGTATGTAAAAATCCCAAAAAAAATTGCTGTCGTGATGTTTTGCAAATGCTTTGAAGTCAGAGGGTCAATGCGCATAAATTGCGTCGACTGGTCCGTGACCGAATTTTGATTTGCCGTTCGTTCGCCCTTATCTTGGACGATGATATCGAATTTAGGAATCCCGCTTCCCTCCGAATTTTCCTTTTCCTTTCCCTTCCATCTCTGTTCGCTCTCGACTTTTCCGGCGCTGCCGCCGCGCCGGAGGCGTGATTCTTCACAGACCCGCTTTATCTCCGGTCCTGTTCAGGGTAGAATCACGAATTTTCCAATTGGGATCGCAGAAGGTATGACGACAGTCGAAACCCTCTTCTGTTTCAGTTTAGAATCAGAGGAAACAATTGATTTCTTATTCACTTTCTTTCAGTTGGGATCGCATGTACCCATTTTCTGTGGCGTTAATTGATTCCCATCTTTAAACCTTTTTAGTTTCTTCCCCCTGTTTTAAACGATGGAGTACCTGAACACTAGACTTGCATGTCGTTTGATTGACCCTTTATTCTTCGATCAATCTACTGTGCCCTGGGAATGTATAGTATCAAATTTTCATAACTAGACTTCCTGGACTTACTTGAACTACCTTGATATTTGTATGGATAATTTTTTTTAGGATTTTATTTCCATTTTCTTGATATAATAATATTGTTGAGGGCAGGAAGTTGTGTCGGTAAAGAGATATCTCAGTCGCCTTAACTTCAAGCAATGACTTACACACAATCAGATGACTAAAAGGGGGCAGGTAGGGGACACGTTTTTTCTTTCTAAAAAGCCCAAAATGGGAAAAACCATGAGGCCAAACCTAGTGAAAATTATTTTCGCTAATTGTAAATATTAGTCATAAGTGAATGCCCTTCTTTGAACTAAAAAAGCCATTAATATAAAGTAAATAAAAGTAAGTTGTTTATAGTACTTTTAGTATTGCGACCCAAGAAGGTTAAGTATTGGAATAGTCCTTATATGTAAGGGGAAGGCAACATGACTTGAAGTTGGTAGATGAGGTGATGTTGAAAGGTTTGGGAAGTCATCGAGGATGGTCGGGTCAATACCCTAGAGGCAAAGACAATATGATCTTTTGGTGATTAATGAGGTGACACTAAAAAGTTGTAGAGGCCACTGCGTATGCTCCCTCATACACTTAGAGATGAAGGTGAGTCGGCCTTGGGATGACAAATAAGGTGTTGTTGAAAGTTTGGGAAGGCCATTGAGGATGATTGAGACACCCTCCTTGTTGAGGTGAATACATTGCAAACTTGGGGAGATGAACAAGATGACACTAAAAGGTCAAGAAAACTCCTAAGGATGATTGGGTCAATCATCCTCCTTGAGATGAAGTTAATATGATATTGGGGTTACGAACAAGATGACACTAAAAGGTCGAGGGGGGTGTTGATGGTGGAGAATATCGTTCTCGTCCAATATGTATAGGCGGGAACCCTTGGGGTTAACGGACAAGGCATCACTAAAAGGCTAGGGAGGCTATTGAGAATGGTTAAGCAGTCCTCATCATGGAGGTGAAGCAGTATGATGTTGGAACACTATAGGGGATCAACAAGAATTTCAAGCGGTATCAGAGCTCTAGAATTCTCTTAAGATATGGTAATAAACAATGTCCTAAATGAATTAAATTAAGGCATAATTTATAGATTTTGATAGGGACATTACGATCTTTATCCAAAATATATTGAAGTATTCATAGTTTTTTTATCTTAAATGAACATTATATAACCCTTTAATGATTAAAAAATGGTTAAGGATGACAACTCCTTGTACAGAGATGTACGTTGACTTATTTGGACTACCCCAATTTAGATTTTGAAAATTTTCCAACAAATTAGTGTTTAAAATTATGCAACTTGAAGAGCGTTTTAGGCTGAGGAGCATCCAATCTTCATTTTGAGGTGCACTTTCAAGAGCATGCAATGAGATGTATGCCTATATTATGGGTTTGCATGAATTTCTTGGAGAATAATGAAGATATTTGGTTATTAATAATGTGTTATCAAATGCAAAATAAATTGTGGAGGTTTCACGATCAAAATTATAATAGGAAGATTTCAATATTAGCTTTTTTTTATTAGTGGAAGGAATAAGAATAACAAAACTCAATAATAAAGTTTATATAATAGAAGTCATAAAAATTCAATTTAGTTGTTGTTTTAAATAATGTTTTTATTGAATTTTATTGATTAGGGAAAAAAAGATGATTGAGATTGAAGCTGATGATTAAGTTTGGGAGTTTGTTTATGCAGTGGAGGATGAGGTAGGGAGGAAAGCTGTCAACTATGATGACTATTCTAATGGAGACTTTTTAAGTGATGCTAGTGCAAGTGACTTTTCAATTCAAAGTCTGAAGTCATAACTAATTTTTTTAGGACTCATTTATTTGCTTATTTTAGACTTTTTGTTTATGTTTGCTTATTTATGTTAAGCTTTTTTTATATTGAGTGTTCGCATGACATTTTAAATTGCTCTCATATGCTTTCTTTAGTGAAAATCGAGCAGAAGTTAATATCATGTTTTTTATTATTGAGTATTAAAGATGATTAAGTTCATGCGGGTCCACACTCCACATGATTGTTGTAGTAGTCTGGGATGAGAGAAAATGGAAGAATGCAGCAGAAAAATGGGACATGAGCAAGCAAGTGTTAGCAAAGGAATCAGGAGATAGGTGGCTATGGTTTTTTTTTGGTTATAGGATTAATATAGAGGGACACTAGGATTTTTTCTCTCGGATACTATGGTAAGACGATATAATTTCAATATATTTTTGCCTGAATATGTTAGACCTGTAAATTAGCATACAAGAGGCACTTGAGGTTACTAGTTCTTAGTCTTTTATTTTTTAATCTGCTTTCACATCTATTTTTATATTCTCTCTTATCTTTCTATTCATGTTATTAATCCTTTTAATCTACAAAACCATACACTGTTGCAATGCTGAACTTCTCCTTTGTATGGATTTGATTTGGTTCCCTTGTAATTTGACCTTACTTTTTTTTGGGTATACCCGGTTTGCCCATGTTTTGCTATTTCCCAAGGAATTTTTATTTTATACTTTCAATTGTTTTGGGCTCGCCCTTGTGGCAATTAGAATCCTGAATTTTGTTCTTTACAGGTTGTGAGGCAGAATGGATTATGACGTTATGATTGATCTGTAACACTGGTTGGCATCGTCTAAAGCAAAATTCATCATTACTATATGTTGATCATCATGTATTATCCAAGAAAAGGAGGGTTTGACCAACTTTCCTAAGGAAAACAATGGATGCATGTCGAGCTACATCATTACAGTTATCAGATTTGAAGCAGCTCATCAATATAGAAATTTCTGAGTTTCTTATTATCTGCTTCTATTCTAGCTATCACTTTAGAGAATAGCTATCTCATTCCCAGTAGGCTACCATGGAAAGGGAATTTAAAAGTAATCATGTGTCGCAACTTGACACTTACACGTCAAGTGTGGGTGCTGTTAAACCATCATCTGATATTGGTTTGACTTCTGATTTACTTGAAGGAAGGCAAAAATCTAATGTTCTGCTTCGTTCTCAATCAGCCAATTGCGTTACTATGCCCCCTTCTACAAGTTATACGTATGCAGGAGGGTATCTACCCTCATCAGATAAAATTTCCCAAGAATTTAATGAAAACTCTTGGTGCCCTGCTTCACTTGAGGATATTCTCGACTATCCTGATAGTGTAACGGCTGCGAGCAATCAAATTCAGAGCAATTGTGCTATGAATGCTTGTTCTAAAGAGCAGAATGAGTTGTCAGACCTGACAGAGTTGATGAATGATTATTGTCTCGAGCTTTTTAATGAATCAGATGATAACAATGTTCAACCGAAGGTAGCTGAAAGGTTTTTTAGATAGTCTCAGTCGTACTTTTGTTGGATTGCCTACCTCATAAATAGTAATATGTTACAAGTTACTAAGAAAATGATTTTTTTTCCAAAAACCAATCTCCACTATTTTCCTTTATTACTTTTTGTAAATGGATATTAAACTTTAATAGCTATAAAAAGTTTGTCTCTATTAATGCTGCATGGTGTTCTGTGCTTCTTTCGTTGGATTTGTCTATATTGAAAATCAAAAGGAGGTTCCGAATGATGATGCTTATAGTTTGCTATCTACTTGGTATGCAAATGCTATAACTGTGCATTATTTAGCAACTTTCTTTGTAATTAAATATGTTGCTATTTCTCATTTATTAGGCAGATCAACCATTATCCAATGCTTCATTGCATCAGCAGAGTAAATATTCGTCAATTTCTTCTTCTATGGAGCTTGGTTCTGTCAGTTGGCTCTCACCTTCAACCACGGCATCTGCAACAAAGCCTCGCATGCGGTGGACCCCAGAACTTCATGAAAAATTTGTGGAAGCTGTAAACCACCTTGGTGGAAGTGAAAGTAAACTGCTTGGTGCCGTGAATCATTGTTTGATTTGACATTTTGCCCCCTCTTTATTTTTAGCTTCTTCACTTGTAGGAGCTACACCTAAGAGCGTTCTTAAGTTCATGCAGGTTGATGGATTGACCATATACCATGTCAAAAGCCATTTGCAGGTCCTAACTGCTTTCTTACTGAAAGGCATGCACTTAAATAGCACTTCACTGTCATGCTTTCTGATTTTGTTTCTACTTTAATTTGCAGAAATACAGGACAACTCGGGTCAGGCCAGGATTATCTGAAGGTTAGGTTACTTTATCTTTTGAGATTTAGAATCATATCATTTCTTGCGAGCCCAATTTACTTATTTTTTTCCTTAAAAAATGTTATCATTTATAATGTACGTTTTATTTATCTTACTTCCCACTTTTGAGATAAATGAAAAAATACGGGACTTTGATGTGGCTTGCACAGCCATAATGCTGTTGGTTGTCGCCTGGTTTGAACTGGCAAAAGGCCCATCTCCACCAACAGAGCATCCATGTTTGCAAGATGGCGATGAATTAGCAGTATCGCCTCTCGTTTTAATATTATGAACATGCATTCTTTTGTTAGAAATTCTTTGACCGCTTCATTAAATAAATGTGATCTTATTATGAATAGATGCTTCAATTTTCCTTTTAGGTGCTGTGGAAAATAACAACATTTCATCGATTCAAAATCCATCTTTCAGCCTGAAATGGTAAGTTGAACTGAATCTGTGCTAGAAACTTCTATTAATATCTCAGCAATAATATTTTATCCTATTCGTCAACCAGACAATTTTATAAAGGTGAAACCTAGTGGAATTTTGTGAAGTCTTGATGGAGAACTGAATTATGAAATTAGAACTATTCTCATGGTCTTCGGCATGTGTATGTAATCTGATACTGTTCTCATAATGTTTTTAGGCGTGTTCGGAGTTAGGTACTTTTTAGTTATTTGAATAAAGTACAATTTTGAAAAATATGTATGCTGCGGTCCCTATTAAGTTGTACCGGAACTACACATGGTGGGAGATAATATCCGTAATTGTAAGATTGTATCATGCTAGCTAAGTTGTGCATGTGAGTTTGCACTTTTTGCTTGTAAAAAGTCGTGCTTGAGAAATAGTGTAATAGCGTAGGTGGGAGAAACTCAAGTTTTATGATTTACCAAAAATCGTGTCCTTACCTGATCTTCTATCTGCAGTAGATATACCTAAAGTTGAAATAATTTGATTGAACCTGGATCATTTAGCTGTAATTACTAGGAAAACTGAAGAAAGATAGTTATGACAATCCCTCAATCTTTCTATTAATGTTTTCTGAAAGGCCAACAACATACAGTAAAATTAAATATTACGTTCATGCATGCTTCCATGCATAAATATGTTGAAGATTACACTGATTTCATTTTAAGAATTTGCAATTTTTGAAGAAATCACCGTAGTAAATAATTATCAACTTAAAATATGGAGCCTTTCCCAGCTAAAGGATAGAATAGAGATGCTTCTTTCATTTGGTTGCTTCAAATACCCTTTTGAATTATTTTGTAAATCACAAAAATACTTGGTCAATTTAAAGATGGAGCCTTTGCTCGTTGATGCTTTGTTGAATTATCATTTGAGTTAGGACTATATTTGTTTTCCATAAGAATGAAAATGTGATTTGGCAAGTTTTTGAAAAGCAAAACTCAATACCGCGATGAGATTCACGCTTAGCAGTGCATATCCAAGTTGAAAATACAATTTAGTTAAACTAATATCTGCTTTGGGTGTTGCTCATTTTCTTAAGTACTTTAAAGTTTAAACTACTAAGCAATCTTTGCCAATAATGACCTTGTGTGAAGAAAACACTAACTTCTACATAGTTGCAGCTAGAAATTAAAGAACCTAAACAGTAAGTTGTGCTCATCGGTTGACCACCAATATCAGTTCTATCCTCACAAACAATATTTATATATTGAGAAGTTTTGAAAAAAAAAAAAAACTGATATTTATTTCTCTTTTTTATGCTTTAATACATGAAATCTGAAGCTATATTTATAAATAGAGGACTATATCCTCCTATAGTCCTAGCCCTTAATTACAATTAAAGCCTACCTAAAAGGCGCAAGCAAAACAAAAGGAACCAAATAAAAGGATTTAAACTAGTTGCTCAAAAAATCCTCCTTAGTCAAAGCATAAAGCCTTTCCAAGATTGGTTTGATGAAAATTCACACCTCTCAAGCTAGGTTGTAGATGTTAATCATTCTATGCTCGGACTTCAAATTTCATTGTTGCCACATGAAAATGATTTTGTGAGGATATCTACAATTTAGAGATGTATAGGAGTTTTTATGAGCTTCAATAATATGTACAAGGTTAAACTTGATCATAGAGCTCCCAAATGTATCTTTATTTAGTATTTTGCTCAAAGTATTAGTGTGCACATCCTCCCAACTAAAAAATCTCTTACTTCAAAAGACATTACCTTTGATGATACAACAACACCATCAAGCCTTTATCCCACTACATAGGGTCGGCCACATGAATCTTTTTTCTTCATTGTGTCATGTTAAGAGTCAAATTCTGATCTAAATCTAATAAAGAAAGGTCATTTCTAATATTTTATAACCAAGTCTTTTTAGGTCTACCTCTACCTTTTTTTACATAAGCCAAATCTAATACATCTATCCTAAATGGGTCATCAGAAGGCCACCGTTTTATGTGATCAAACCATCTAAGCCGACTCTCTTTAATCTTATTTTCCACCGAAGCCTCCAACATTTTCATGTATTTGCTCGTTTCGTATCATGTCTCTAAGTATAAAACCATTCATCCACTTAGCATCCTCATCCACTTAACTTAATATTATGTTTCTCTTTTAATGACCAACATTCAGTGCCATAAAGCATTGCAGGTCTCACCACCATCTTATAGAATTTTTCTTTGAGTTTGAGTTAAACTTTTCTATCGAACAACAAGTCCAATGCATTCCTCCACTTTAACCATCCAACTTGAATTCTATTAATAATTCCCATTTATTTCACCATCACTCTGAGCAATCAAACCAAGATATCTAAAATGTGTACTCTTATTAATGACTTGATCAATCAAAGTCAAAATTCCCCCACTAGATCTGTTGTTACTAAAATTACACTCAATGTATTCAATTTTAGATCCACTCTAACAAAAACCTTTAGACTCTAAGGTTGACCTCTATAATTCAAGTTTACATTCAACTCCCTCTATAGTCTTATCAACAAGAAGAATATCATTAGCTAAAAGCATACAGTAGGGTAAATCATCTTGCAAATGTCTAATAAGAACATCCATGACTAAAGCAAAAAGATATGGGCTTAAGGCTGATCCTTGATGTAATCCTACTGATATAGGAAAATATTTGGTCAAACCACCTTGTATTTGAACACAAGTAACATCTTCTACATATATATGTTTAATGACTTGAATATAAGCATTATTAACCCATTTCTTTTTCTAGAACTCTCCATAACACTTCTGTAGGAACTTTATTATATGCTTTTGATAGGAAGTAGATGTGATTTCAGCAAAATCAGCGAACTATGATATGAAATTCCAAAGAAATATAGGAAAAACTCTTTTTATTGCAAGGGGAGTGGGCGGTAGGGCGGTTGACCATTATGAGAGGCATTTTGGGCAAGGGGAGTGGGCCATCAGAAAAGGAGGGGGTCAAGAGCCACCTCTTAGGGCTCCTATAAGGGGCGAAATAGGGTAATCAGATGGGGGGATAGCAGGAAGTGAGCTTTATGGTGAAGGTGGTGGATGGCCGACCACTATGGGAGGTCTTTAAAGCAAGGGAGTGGACGACCGAAGGAGGGGGACAGGCCGAACCATGGGAATTGGGTCAATGTGAGGTGGAGGGAAGTAAGGTGGGATCCCACCCTCGATACATGGGGGAAATATGGAGGGATCACGACAACTGCTACACTGGAGGAGGAAAAAGCTATTGGGGTGGTAGCGATCATAGGGTGAGGAAGTTGAGAATACTAGTATTTGAAAGGGAAGTTGCTTAAGGGTGGGTGTATTGGGTGGAGATATATTTCATGGTGAATGGGTTGAATGAGGAGGAGATGTTTACGGTTACATGGCTATGTCTAAAGGGGAAAGCTCTAAATTGGTTATAGTGGATGATAACATGGACACTAACAAAGCAACTGAAGAAAGCTATCAACAAAGTCACATCCTTCCACCTTGAGGACAAGGTGGGTCTTTGGAAGGGGAGTATTGTTAGACCGGTCTAGCCAATCCATACGGGACCTGCTCAGCAAAACAGAGGCAAAAGAGTTTCGCCTCTCCTGTACTCGTGATCCAACTGCTGATTCTCATGGAGCTGTTTAGGAAGGCTTTTGAAGGGGGTTGGGAGAAAAATTTCAAAGTTGGGGTTGTTTCGAGGTTTCCTTTTGAATTGTATGCATTAAATAATTTATTTTCCTAGGATTAGGGCATCTTGAATTTGGCTGAATTTGAGATCTCTTAGGTTATTTTGGGCTCTAGCGGCATCTAGAGATTTGGTAGGATATATCCTCTTCTCGAATGGAGGATCAATTGTATCTTATTATTTTTCTTCTGTTAGTTGATTATCGCAATAAAATTACTTGGCTTTTCCTTTGGATTTGTGGACCATTCTCGCTAATTTCATCAAGAAAATTGGGTTTTACTTGGGGATTCCTAGTATTTCCTAACACATTACGACCTGCGTACAAGCATCACTAGAAGACCTGCAAATTCAGCACAACTTGCCCACACACATAACAACAAAAAGCTTTGAATCCATTCAACAATCTTATATACAAGCAATGATGGTAAATGTATCGCCAGTGTGATGGATCCTTTGCAAGTAATGATAGAAGATCTACAATATATATGGGTCCTCTACGAATACAAATGTACGCACTATATGCCACTTATGGATAGATGCAGAGAGACTTTAGTAAATGCAGTATCATGTAGTCAACTTCAATATGTGAATGAATACATCTACCTACCTATAGGCAGCAGTAGCAGATATATTGCAAGGACCAAAGTCCACAACAAAATGCATAAGAAATACAACAAATGCAAATATACACAATAGTCCATCCGCAAGCAACTATAGAAGACTTATGGGTGTTTGTGAATAACAGTGAAATATATACAAACAAATGCAATATACTCGCCAAACTACAAATGAACTCGAGGGATATGCAGTGAATGCTACTATATCCTTTCAATCATTGTAGACCATTTTTGGATGAATATAGTAGTTTCTTGTGGACAACAACATCCAACATGCAAGCAAATGTAGCAACCTGCCAATTAATATGCGTGGGGAAATCAGTAGTGAATGCAACTCACTTAGTGGTTAGCATAAGTTATGCATAGAAGCACACCAACTCATATGCGGACAATGAATTTTCTTGCAAACACACGTAGTGCGGCATACAATGAATGCAAGTATCCACAAGCAAATGTAGAAGATTCATTATGCGTACAGTAGTCTACCTACGAGTGACAATGGACAATTTGTAGTAGACGCTAAGTCATCCTTGCAGTTAATGATGAGTGATTATCAGACAAACGTAGTGAACCTCTGCAAGCCATAATAATCAATATGCAACATGGAAAATTTCACAAGTAGAATATGAAGAGCAGATAATGAATGTAGTAATATCTACATCATTAGCAACAATCCAACTTCAAGCAAGCACAACAATTCTTGACAAGCAGAGGGGGTCAACATGCAATGATCAATGATGATTGATAAGGATGTGTGACCTAATTACAAGCAGATGTATGAGAATATCCTAACAAGCATTACATGCCATACGCAAATAATACTGGCATTCATAGCGATCTTGTAAGTAGCCATGACAAACAAATAAAAGTAACTCTAAATACACACAATAGGCTATGCATGAGTGGTGCAATGATGCACTTATAAACAAAGTAGCCATGACATAACAACCTCTCTATGAAGTCAACCTACAAGCAAGCACATTCAACCCTGCAAATGATAATGCACAACATAAAGGAATGCGACACGTCTACACACTGAGTAAGGGGGTTGTGGAGAAGGTGACTTCTTTGCCATCAATGCCAAGTATCTTGTAGGCAAATATACCGATTCGCCTGTAGACAATAGTGACGACTGTCATCCTTCAAGTACAAACCAGAAGATTATGTTAAATGCAACTCGCTCGCAAGCGATATTCAACCAGTTACAAAGAAGACATACACTTCTTGTAGGCAATAAAAAGGAAACTTCTCATGCAAACAACCCCTTACAGTCGAGATCAACATATAAGCAGATGAACGCAATGCAGTGAACTTGCCTGCAGTTGATGATGTGCCCTATAGGCATATACAAAAACACGCAACAAGTGCTAGGACATTTATGCAGTCTACAATAGTTTAGTGACAAGCAAATATATCCATCCCATATAAGCAGAGAAATTTGATATTCAATGAATAGAACAGTTCCTTGCGAATGATAATAGTCAACATGCTGGGAGAAGTAGACAACGAATGCAGATTATCTGACTGCCTACATCAATACACAGATAAATATGCTAGCATGCACATATAAACATGCAGCTACTCCATATACACATCCTACACTGCATGCAAATAGCTAC
The DNA here is from genome assembly GCA_022539455.1 of Dendrobium nobile. Classification (NCBI taxonomy): domain Eukaryota; kingdom Viridiplantae; phylum Streptophyta; class Magnoliopsida; order Asparagales; family Orchidaceae; genus Dendrobium; species Dendrobium nobile. The sequence continues at coordinate 43,299,451 of CM039730.1, forward strand.
CATAAACTCTAGAGAAAACACATAAACAATTATTTTTAGCGTGTTTCATTGTTGGTTTTACACTGAGATTGTCATATCAAACTTTCATAAATTGAGTTCTTTTAACCTGTATTATGGTAGTTCTTGAAGTGTACCTTGCCCTGAAGATCTTGTCTTGCTTTTTCTATAATAACTACATTGGAGTTTGAACATATGATCATTTTTGTAATATTTTTTTTTCTGGACAGCATTTAGCTTGCAGTGTCCTATTAATTTAATAGGGCTATTGTTGCAGCTAGTTGCAATCGATTTGATGATTTTGTTTTCTTTCAATGGTAGTGGAGACATCACTGAAGCATTGCGGCTCCAAGTGGAACTGCAGAAACGGCTCCATGAACAGCTTGAGGTACAACTTAAGTTTTATCCTTGCGAGTTTGCTGAATTTAAAATGAAATGCGACCTCATTTAATTTGAAACCTATTTTACATAGAAAAAAAAAATCACCGAATATTGTTGTTTTTTCTTTTCATATTCAAGTTCCGTTTCTCTGTTTTCAGTAATTTCACCCTCAGTTCCTTGGCATATAAATTCATTGTCAAATAGCATTTTATGGACATTGCTTGCAATTTGGGAACTAGTCCATATGGAATGTTCAATAACTGTCCTGAAATATTTTTTTATCTTTTATAACTGCCAGCAAGTCGGCAAGTACTTCAATAGCAGATAAATATTCTGTTCTGAATACTAGTGACTGAACTATTTCTGGTTTTGCAACTTTGAGGCACACCATTTTTCTTAATTTTAGTGGTTTTTCTCAACTGGAGATTATAAAAGGATCACATTTAGTTTGAAAATTTACTTTACATCCAGGATAAAATTTACTTTACAATCAGTTCTTTATGAGTATTATTACTTTCACTCATTTACAATTAATATTCTTTTGTTTTATGTAATTATATTAAAATTCATTATAATTTCATTATCAGAAAATAGCATTTTATGGGCATTGCATGCATTTTTGTAAATCAGAGCATTGATAAAATAGCATTTTATGTGCATTCGGACAAGACAAAGCAAGGCCATAGTGCGTTGCGTCACACATGTTCCAATTATTAGTTAACCTTTCTCACCGTTTTTTTTTTGATCTAAACAGGTTCAGAGAAAACTTCAGTTGCAAATTGAAGAACAAGGGAAACATCTACAAATAATGTTTGAGAAACAAAAGGACGGGTTTGACAAGCTCAAAGCTCCTTTGCCATCTGAGCGTTTATCTGAACCAATGGAGAATGAAACCTCAGAGAAAGAACAGAAAGAAACGGAAAGTCTGCATCACATGAAAGAGATATTTTTGGAGGTGGAAGATATCCATGAACTTACTAATCATCAATCAAATCCTACTGATGATATCAGACCGTCCCCTGCTTGTGAATCTGATCAGTCACCGCCAGAAAAACGCAAAAGAGGTGAAGATGACGACAGACGTTCTAAAAGATTGTGCTGAATAATTTATATTCACCATTGTTGGACATTTTCTTTTTGCTGAAATCATAACCTTGAACTTGTTCAAAGTGATCTTTAAAATAGTTATATACGGTCATTTTGATTTCAACTATATGATTCAAAATAGTCATCATATTTATGAATTCAAGAAGATTATTTTGGCTTAGATTTATTAGATCATATGTGACTAAAATAAGCTTCTATTACTATTTTTCCATTTTTTTTTTAATTTCTGTTAGTCTTTATGTGATTTGCAGTAGAAGCTTTGATAGTATAATTATGACTTTCTCATTTATTTCTGTTGTGTATTAACCAACATTTTGGAAATTAAACCTGACAAAAGCATCACCAGTTCTATGTTCCTGCCTAGAACCAAAAAGTGTTCTTGATGGAAATTACAAGTTGAACGGAAATTTTAACTGAAATCATATTACCCTGATGCTTTTTTCCCCGCTAAAGTTTCATTTGGGATAACTTTTTTATTGCTTTCTTAAGCAGTTTTTTAGTTCAAATATTCCTACTTTAACAAATTTTTACTAAAAAATTTGTTTTAGAAAGCAATAAAAAACTATCCTAAACGAAATCAAAATGGAAACTTGGGATTAACAAAAAACAGTAAAAAAGCTGCTTTCTTAATATTTTTTAAAGCATTTTTTTTACTAAAAAATTACTTTAAGAAACAATAAAAAAGTTATCCCAAATGAAATGTAGCATTCATTTCTTCAAACTTTAAATAAATCAGTCAACCGATAATATGTTTTGTTTCCTGCTTCTGATTTGGTGGTTAAGGGGCTGTTTGGTAGCAGGAGTTGGCCTAAAGCATACCAAACAACAACAGCAAAAATGGCAACTTGAATACTAAGGAATCTTTCCTATTGCTGCCCGGTTCTATGAACCCTTCTCCTTCACACTCATTCACATATTTAATTTAATAAATATTTTATTTTAAAAATATTAATTAAAATATATTAATATTGTTTATGATTTAAGTTTATCAAATACAATTTTTATATTTAATTAATTATTTAACTATTAATTAATGAGTAATTTGGAAAATAATCTCAACTAATTATAAAATAATTAACATAAGTATATTTGATAAAATATATATTAATTAAAATCATTACCCATTAAATTGTTTTTGGATATATGTTAACTAATATGTGTATTCATCAACATAGGGGTGTAAGTGAGCCGAGCTGGCTCGCGAGCCGGCTCGAGCTTGACTCGTTTATGGGCTCACGAGCCGAGCTTATCGAGCTCGCGAGTCAAGCTCGAGCTTGAGTTCGAGCTTGAGCCAGCTCGGCTCGTGAGCTCGCGAGCCGGCTCGAATAAATATTTATATTTTTTAAAATAAATTTATTTTATTTATTAAATATAAATATTAAAAAAATAATAATAATCACCTAATTTTTATTTAAATGTTAAACATTTCATATATATTTTTTAAATTTTATGTAAGTTTTAAAAATCTCGCTTAAATTTTAAAAATCCCGCCTAATTTTTTAAAATTTAAAAAATCCAGCCGAAATTTAAAAATTCCCGCCCATGGCTGTCGAGCCAGCTCGCGAGCCAGCACGCGAGCCGGCTCGAGCTCGTTTACAGTTAGACGAGCTCGAGTTCGAGCTCGACTATCGAGCTCGAGCTCGAGTTCGAGCTCGCTTTCCATGTAACGAGCCGAGCTCGATAAGGGTCTAAACTCGACTCGACTCGACTCGTTTACACCCCTGGATCAACTATTAAAAAAAGAATTAATTTAATCTTAATTGTTGCGCCCTAGAATATTCACAACGGTAGAGAGAAATATAGTTTAATGTCTTAACGTTGTACGAAGATACAATACACAAGCAAATAAGAGAGAGGGCGTAGCGTTCATAAGAGACACCATAGTTTTTACACGAAAACTCCTAAAAATTGGGAAAAAACCACGGGGCCTAACCTAATTTGAATGAATCCACTACTATTTGCAGTCGATTACAAATGAGGCCCTTCCTTGGGAGAAGGCCTTGGCTTAATGTTACAAATATACATTCATATAGAGTGCATTACATGGTGGGAGTTACAATAATCAACATAGACATGTTTGTTTGGTCAGGATGACCATAGTCGATAGGGTAGAGGTTGGAAAGATCGTTGTCTGGTGATGGAGGTCGGAATGTCCATAGTAGGTGACGAAGGTCGAAAGGATCGTAATCGGGAAGAAACAGGGGTCCGAAAGTCCATAGTTGCTAAGAGACCGGGATCAGAAAAACCGTAGTAGTAGGGCAGTACTCCAATAGAACTCTAGGCGTCAGGGGGTTGCCCGGCAGAAGTTTGGGTGTTAGGTGGTGGTATGGCAGAACTCTGGGCGTCAATTGGTGGTCCGACAAATCTCCGGGCCTCACGTGGTGGTTCGACGGAGCTTAGGGCCTCAAGTGGTGGTTCAACGGAGCTCAAGGCCTCAAGTGGTGGTTCGGCAGAATTCAGGGCCTCAAGTGGTGGTTCGGCAGAACTCAGGGCCTCGAGTGGTGGCCCGACGGAACTCAGGGCCTTGAGTGGTGGTCCAGCGGAGCTCAGGGCCTCAAATGGTGGTCCGGCGGAGGTGAGGGCATCAAGTGGTAGTCTGGTGGAGCTCAGGGCTTCAAGTGGTGGTCCGGCAGAGCTCAGAGCCTCAATTGATGGTCTGGTTGAGCAACGAAGTCAGGCGATGGTCCGGTGGAGCAATGACGTCAGGCGATGGTCTGACAGAACTCAGGCGGTAGTCGAGGAGGAGTGAGGAGGCAAGAGTGATCTCTGATCTCTCTCTTGTTCTCTTGCTTGAGGCTCACGTTTTCAAGAGAAAGGAGGGATCTATTTATAAAATTTTGGAGTGGCATGGCTCGTAAATAGGTGAGAGATCAAGGATAAATGGGGAGTGGTTGGAAGGACGACCGATGTTGAACCCATTGATCAAGGACCATTTGATGGACATTTGAATGCCTTAGTGATGTTGGAATTTGGTGATCTTCGGCTTGTTGGATTTGCCTCGTCGAGCCGCTCGATTTGACTATAAGAATGTCATGTTTGGAAATAGTTTGGTAATCCAAATTGTGGTTCAAGCCCTCCAACAACGCATCAGACTCTTGATTTGGACCCAGTTGGGCTCGGATTGAGTCAAACTTGGTGTCGTTGGGTTCATATTTCTGAGATTTTCAGTTTGACTGTAGTTTGCTGAAATCGGAGTTTGGATGGTTCCAATTTTAGTTTTGGAAGTTTCCAACTTGATTTTGCCTCGAGATTCGTGCTTGATCAAGATAATTTTTTGATGATATATCATTAATAATTCATATTAATATATTATTATTATCATAATTAATATTTTTAAAATATTTATTTAATTTATCTAGATGTAAGTTAATGTTTAATTTATTCAAAAATTAGTGATTAATTTATGCTTGAGATGATCAATTAGGATTAGTATTATTAATTAGGATAACTATATAATAGACTCATCCACTACACATAATAAAACATTTGAACCTAGCTTGCTTTAGCATTTCTTCATCCCCATCTACATCGAGGTTTGCCTATCTTAGTGTGCCTCAAAGCACATTGATTTTTACTCATCTTTTCCTATCGTATTATTTCATTATTTATTGGAAGAGATCAATAATTATTAAATAACTAAAATTATATGTATTTGTAAGATATCTTTTAACAAATTATGACATTAAATTATCTTTATCGTTATAAATTTTATAGTATTTAATAGAAATATTTTATAACCATAAAAAGAATATTCTATTATTCATTTTAGAAAATAATAAATTTTATAGTATTTAATAGAAATATTTTATAACCATATTAAAATTTTAATTGTTAGATATATAAATAGTATAAAATAAAGTGAAATATATGTAAATCTCCATATATATATATATATATATGAATTTCCCATTATTTTTACAAGAAAAGATAAATTAACCATATTAGATCAAATAAGGTTATATCAAAATGTTATTTATAGTAAACATTGGGAACTAGGCTGCATAACGCACCACGTGCCATGCTATGCGAATCCAGTGGAACATTACTGCCAATGGACGGACTAGAATTCGCCGGGCTGAATTTGGTCCATCTCTTGAAAGAAAAAACCAGGGCTTTCTTGCGGGGATAAAGAGCTTGGAAGTTGGAACCTCCGCAAGCGCTTGGAAGTAAGTCATATAGAAATACCTTCACCTCTCGCCGGTGCATCTCGCCGGATTAACTACTGCTATCTCTCTCTCTCTCTCTCCTCTGACAGACCTCTTCTCATCCAATCTCATCCGCCCTTCCTAGAACTCATCTCACCCCTTCGATTTCTCCTTCTCATCGATTTCTTCTATAATGCGCTATTTTTCCTTGTTGCCCTAGGGTTTCTTTTGTCTGGATTAGAATTGCTTGGATCGAACGATGGAAAGCCTACCGACGGCAACGGAGAGGCAGTTGCTAATCACCTCCTTCTTAGAAATCGCAGTCGGTCAGACCGCGGAGACTGCTATCCAGTTCCTGCAGGTTCGATGGTCCACGAGCTGTTCTCATATTGTTGCCCTCACCGCGATCGGATCATTTATTCTTTTCGCTTCATGATATATTGGAAGTTCCGCTTTTGTTGATCGATTGGGATATGGGGGCATGTAATGTGAGGCTGATTGTTTTAATAAGTTTGTTTTGCCTGTTCCGCAGGCCACAAGTTGGAAACTTGAGGAAGCTATTCAGCTTTTCTATGTTGGGAACGATGTTGGTGGAGCCGGACTTGCTTCTGCTTCTGAGTTGCCTCCAGTTGATCAAAATTCTAGGTGGTTAATCGGCTGAATGTTCACCAGATGGAAGTATAGATCTTGTGCATGCCCATGCGTACGGGCTGATGTATTGCATTTTTTTTGTTGTTGCAGTGGAGTAGAGAATGTTGCTACATACAGCGGTGATGGGAAGGAAGCTACTGCTGATGAAGTGCGAGCTCCATTGCCTGTTAAGAGAGACACTTTGTATGGTGATGCTGCTTTTCTCAGGTATTTATGCTGTTCGCTTTGTAGTGATTTTTTTATGGTTTATGGGTTATTTAATGGAAGAAGCTTTTGAATATTTGTTGGATGCATTTATTTCAAATTTATTGCAGCGCAGTTTGATACTAAAAAGGGTGCATTACTTCTATGTTGCTACAATTGGCTGTAGGCTTTATTATAGTGCCATCACAGGTTATATCATCTGAAAGATAATTACTTCTGACCTTTCTGATGAATCCTATCGGTAAACGATTGGATCTATTGAGGATTACTTTGTCCTTTTTACAGTGCTCGCTATTCTATTTGCTCTTTCAATAGTAGATCTTAACAACATCTTCCTCTAAGTCCCACTGCTCTTGTTTCAAAGCTAGTTTCAAGTTCTAGATATAGGGTTACAAATCAACCTTCGGGAGGTAAACGTGAAACTTCACATTGTCAAACTTATGGTAGGCATACTGACAAGGTTTTTTGAAGAGCCATATCCTTATAGCCATATCAATATGTGGCTCAATCAGCACTAACAACCAAAAAAGCATTTTGCTCAAAGAAAAGATGCTTTTCATTAATGCAGGATGATTTGGTTGAGATGTAGGATCAAATTACTTTGATAAAGTATTTATGCATTCTTTGTACTCACAGAACTATTTGATTACCATTTATAATATTAAAATTGCTCCTTTTATTCCATTGGCTCAGGTATGAGAGTCCTACAGTTTATCTAATAGGTATATAAAAATAAACATTAGGTCAAGTTCCCTCAACAAATGCGTTTGGATATCCATGTCAGGCATGGAAATGACAAACTACAAGACAATTCATTTAGTCATGTAAGTTAACATATATATTAATAAGTTATTAGCTTCATTGTCTAGATGTTAGGTTTGGCCTTTGAATTTGTTCATCCTTCATGAACTTGAAAGAACTTTGGATCTAGTCTTTTTCTTGAAGATCAACCCTCATGCTTTCTAAGAAAACTATCTTATGTACAGGAATCTAATTCTCTCATATTGGATATTCTTCACTGAACTTTTGTAATTTTTAAAAGATTATTCAATGTTGTTGACATAATTCACTTTTAATTGGAATGAACTGCAAAGGAATGGATAGTCTTTAGGGCCATCAATAGGTGGGAGAGCGGGCTTGCATCATATCAGGGACCTTTACCCATCATTTGGTTGAGTTTAGTTTAGTTTTACCACTAGTTCCTGGCCCATCTGTTTGTTCAGGCCTACAATTAGGTTGGTTGATGTTTCTCTATAGCAATTGTTACTTGTGGTGGTTTGATTCTATTTTTGTCTTTTTTAAAGTTTGCTTAGCGCAGATGTAGATCTCTATTTGATTCTAATGGCAGATTTGTTGTTAGCACTTAATGGTACCTATGGTTGTTTGAACTGGCTTGGGACTTGAGTTTTAGATTCATTGTTTGGTTATTTATTTTTGTTGCTTCTGTAACCTTGTCAATTAGGAAGAGTGATTTTGTTAAGCTAAGCTAGTGACTTTTGAAGTCTCTTAGACGAGTTTAATATTTGAGTAGTGAGATCTGAGTAGAACTTGTTAGTCTAAGTGACTTTATAAAATTTTTACTCCCATCGAGTAAGGGAAGCAAGCAACTAAATGCCTTTGACAACTTATAAGCTTAGCAAATGATGAGTGAATAAAGCCATTTCATTGTTAGCGAGCTGCAAAACTTGATTTGAGCTTCATGCTTGACTTGATCGGTTAGACCAAAGCAAACATGGATTATCATTCATATATCTCAGGTAAATCAATCATCTATTAATTATATGAGAGCCAGACACCCATTGTTTAATTAAGTTATATGTATATGCATTCTCACAAAATTTTCCAACCAACATAACCTTGGAGAATTTGATTATAGAATCTTTTTTAAGGGCCACGATCCTCTGTTTATGGATGAAATAAGTGGCAATGATGGTAAATCCTTGCATAGTGTCATGCCAACTTGCACCCATAACAAACTTGTTCAAGTGATAATCATTTCTAAGTTGTATTGTTCATATTTGTTGACCCATACATTAAGAAACGCGCAAAAAGAAGTGAAATCGGCGACGCGAGTGATGACCTACAAGTGTGATGCGGTATTTAAAAGGGCAAATGACCTCCGATCACCAAACGAACTGTGTTGTTGCGATCGAAGCATCGAATTTACATTCAAGGGAGCACCTCGCTGCCAAATCAGGCGAATACGGTCGAAATCAATTATCAACATTTGAAAATATTGCATGACACTGCCCAAACGACATCCGGTTGTAAAATGGACTTCACGATTGTGTCCAAAACATCTAAGTCATCTAAAAATAATTATATTTCACCCAATAGAATTCGTGCGGGAAAATCAGTGAAGATTTCAAGGCGACAACATGCAAATTCGAGGCTAAAAAGAAATTTTCTCTTATTATTATGTTATTTTAAAATAATAATAATTATTATATTATAATTAGCAATAATAATTAAAATAAAAAACCAATCAAAAAAATAAATTACCTTGTACCTGTTATGTACCGACGTCGTTCACATCCTCAAATTCCGCTGAAATACCTGTAGATCGGCGCCGAAACAGTCCCCAAATTGCTCGTCCCGCTCCCACTGATAAAACAAAGACGAAATGTTCTTCATTTTGATTTTGCATGTGTTAGGAACTCACATGGAGTGGTGGGACTATGCAAGAATGCTTGGTTGGTGCTTTTTGGTGAATAATAATTACTTGTATTGAAAACTCATTTAAAAGTTTGAATAGATTAAATTTAAATTAATTTATTAAATTTTAATCTAAAATCATTAAATTAGTTTATCTAATTATTTAAATATAAAAACACTTGGGCCAGTCCGTTTTAATAAATTGGGACTGGTTTGATGGTTGAACCAACGGTTCTATCTGGTTTAGTCCGATTTAATGCAAAACTGGTTTTTGAGATGGATCGAATTGACAATCTGACTGGTTTATAGTTTTTTGATCAAAATTATAATCTGACTGGTTCATAGTTGAATTTGTTGAATTGGCCAGTACGGACTGGGTTTTAAAACCATGATAAATACAATTATAATTTTGAGTAAAAGTTATTGGCATTTTTTATTTAACTCTACACAATAGTCAAAACTGCAGAACAGACTCCTGAGATGCAGAAGCTGAAGGACTTCCGCACAGAACAAACTCTTACGTGCTATTAGAGTTGGATGAGCACTGCAGCTTGCTTGATTTGATGTTGTTTGATAAATAAAAAAATAACTTCTCTTGATACGACATTGTTAGATAAATAAAGTTTCTATTTTGCTTCTAATGGTGAATTGAAATCTTGATGATATGATGAAAATATTTCTAATGTTCTGCTTTTTTAGTTTATTTTACCTTTTTCCCATACCTTGTTTGTTTTTGTTTTTAGTTCATTCAATGGGGCTATTTTAGTGGGAGAGATTGTTCATCTTAGTTTTCTATATTTTACAGTGCCTATTTCTCTTTCAATTGTTTATTTTTGCAGTGTCGATAACTTAATTATATGCAATAGTTATGTTTTTCTTTCCAACAACCTATCCAGAAATTCATTAGCATACTTTCCAAATTTCTTTGTTTTGACATTTCAGACAACAACCTAGTTCTGTGGTTGCTTTTCGAAACTTTGAAGAGGAGTCAAGAAGGCCTGCGGTTTGGGAGTCTGAACAAAATACTGCATCAACAGCAAATGGGGGCCGTGATAATCTTGCTTCTCTATACCGCCCTCCTTTTGCTTTAATGTATAATGGATCATTTGATAAGGTATAATCTATATTGTTACAAGTTTTCATTGTCTTTTTAGTTACTTTTTAGCAGCTGCAATGTCAGTTATATAAGCATCTTTAATGAAATTTCTTATGGCTCTATGATTTTGAGTCATATCATCTGGTCACATACATACCTCTTTTTTTAACTGAAGATATTGTAAATTGTTGAGATTCAGAATGATAACTGATTTTATTCTCTCCATTGCCCATGCGATGGAAAAGTCCTTGAGTTTGTGTCTGAGCTTGCAATGATTTCTGTAGAATTTTTTGTATGTTTTCTTGAATGAGTGAAGGTTTCTAGCTGACACTCATTTCTTTTGCTCTTAGGCTCTAACAAAACCTTTTTGGTTTGGGATAAGAATCATCAGCAGAATATATTGTTACTTGCAGATTAATTTGTTAATTTTTGCATCTGTTGTTTTCTTTTATTTATGTCATTGCAGATCCTTTGTTTTTGAATTTTTTCTTCTTTTTCATTTGGGCTGGGGTACACTTTCTTCACCCCCCTACCATTTGAAAGTTTTGAGACAAGTTTTGAGACAAGTACCTCGTACAAAAAGTGTAGCTGATTTGTTGCTATGTGAGAAATGAGCAGTATGACACCATTTTGTGTGCTTTGACTACAAATTCAGTGAATTCTACCGTGAATGGCTGCTGGGAATGGGTTTCTTGTCAATAGAGCGTGCATGATTGGTAATATCTGGTGGCTCAGAATTATAAAATATCATGTTATACCACTCGCTTGAATGTCCAAAAGGTGAAGTTACGTATGGGGCTTGAATTATTTTTCTATAAAGAAATAGAAGTAGGATGGGAGTTGCTAACTTCACGTTTTCTGCATGCCACTTGTGCCATCAGTAGATTTCCATGGAGAGAAAGTCAAAAAGGGTGAGGGTGGCTGGGGAATATAATTTAATGTTAAGAAAGAGGGAGAGAACGTGTTTGCTTCTTCTGATAGCTGATTTCAAGGGAATTTATGAGGTTGGGGATCGGGGACTCATTTCGAGGAGAAAAGAGTGTGGTTTGGAGTAAGTAAAACCCAATAATTTTGAAACGGGCTATAATGAATGTAAATGACCATATGATAGTGGTTAAGACATGTATGATGAAATATAGATGGGCTTGACGCCAGTCTTATGGCTGCTGGCTAAGATTTTTCTTTTAGCTTAGTCTTACTACTTGGGAGGGAAGTTGGATTCACATGGCTAGATTATAGTGCTACGGTTGAAATTTTTTTGAATAAGTCTAATATGATGATTTATGATGTCTATAAATTGGCTATTATTATTATTTTTTCATATTCATTTATACACGATTATATTTCAATTGTTTTTTTAAACATGCTGATGAAAAGTCATTTTAATCCATATCATGAAAAATAGAGGACACATTATTCTGCATTCTTTTACTATGATTAAACTGTGCTACAAGCACACCAAATTACTGTCTATTGGTCCAATTAGTGGCATCAATGATTTATGAAATTAAATGTGTACAAGCATTCAAATCAAATTGATTACTGCCCGTGTATCTTATTTTGTGTAGAATTAATTGAGTTTTGATTGGATAATTGTTTTAAAAAAGTGATTTTGATGAAGAACATTTATGTAATTTTTTAATTCCTATCTATATCAAAATTCACAAAAAAATTCTAGCACCTATTTTTTTGATTTACTTAAATTCCAAATAGTTTTGTTGAAGTATGCCCAATTGCTTGAGCTCAATAGTTCATTTTTTGAAGGCTGGGTGCAAGTCTGCTAGATTTGTAAATATGCATGATTTCATTGGCATGCATGCAATTCTCCAAAAAAAAAAACAATCAATTTTCATGATAAAGTTCATATTTTCAAATTAACATCAATGGCCTTGATTTTACAACTTTTTGTATTATCATCAAAACAAATTATTTTGTGATTTGATGTTTTCTAGAGAAGAAACATAGACCACGATATATAATAAATAGGTTGGCATTCAAATGATCGGGTTGATGACAACACCAGTATTGCTACATCCTTTTATATGCCTAGGGCTGGGAAGTTGTGTAAGAAGTCTTTTTTTTTTTAATGAGGGTAGGGTTGTAAATGAACCGAGCCGAGTTGAGCATGTGTTTGTTCATGTTTGTGTTCGTTTATTATCAGCTTGTTTATGTTCATTTAAGCTTGATTCGAGCTTTCCTGCTCGTATTTAGGCTTGGTTTGGTTCAGTTAATGAATGTTCATGTTTAGTTTGTGTTTGATTCATGATCTATTTGTTTCATGCTTATTGAGCTTTAAACAAACGAGCTTTGTCAAGTTATAAACGAGCTCTACTTCTAAATGTTCATCAGCTTAACGAAAGAGCTTTATCGTGCCTACTAACAAACATGTTTGCTAATATTTCTAGCGATTGTTTCAAACTACCAAATGAGCATATTCACAAACATATATAATGAGTGCTTTTTAGTACCAAACGAGCCTATCACGAGCATATCTAGTTAGGGTTTTCGAACTATAGAACAAGCTTGTACATGAATACATCTAGTGAATGTTTTTGAACTACCAAATGAGCTCGTTCATAAGAAAGCTTGTTCTAGAATCACTGATTATTATATTTTTAAGTTATAATAGACATAAAATATTTATAGTAGATTTATTAAATTTCTATATCAAACAAGAATTGAGCTCCTAACAAGTTTTTTCTCGAGCTTCATATTGAGTTTGTTCATGAGCTTCTGACAATGTTGTTCATGAACATAAATGAGCTGAACATATAGTTGTTCAAGCTTGTTTATTAAGCATCGTGTATTTAAGAAAATGTTCAAGCTTGTTTGATTACTTAATTAAACGATTACGAATGACCTTTTATCGGGCCAAGCTTCGAGTAGCTTGTCGAACGCTTGGTTTGTTTACGACCATAAATGAAGGCCTGGTGATAGGGCTACATAAATTGTGCTTCATGTTGAATTTGACATAGGAGTTGTCCACTGAAGGTGCTACTTTGGGGTATAAGTGAGCCGAGTTAGCTCGAACTCGACTCGATAACGAGCTCACGAGCCAAGCTTATCGAGCCACGAGCCACGAGCTCGAGCTCGAGCTCAAACTCGAGCTTGTCTGTTAAACGAGCTCGAATTTGAGTTTGATGAGTCTCGACTCGGAAGCTCACGAGCTAGCTTGAATTACTCTTTTGTTTTTTTTTTAATATTAATAGTCTTATTACATTTAAAAGTTTAAAAAAATTTAAGGACTACAACATCACAACTAATAGAAAAATCCCCCAGAACTACAACTGATAAATGCTACTACTTTAATAATTACTAAAGAAACCACATTTTCAAAAAAAATTATATGAAAAATGAAGTATATGTTCCCAAAGCTGCAAGCATTATTTATCCAGAGAGAAAAAAGCTCCAGGTCTTTTATGTACAGGAAAAAACACAACAGCAAGCTTGGTCCCGTCATTCAAAAAATGCAAGCCGTCTTCTTCTTCTTCCGTTGTGATCGTGTCAGCAGCTGATCTATTTTTTTACAGCGAGCTCGTGAGCTGGCTCGCGAGCTTGTCTTTAATGTAGAGCAGAGCTTGAGACCGCATTTTGAGCTTGACTCGAGCTCCCAATTTGGTAGGCGAACCAAGCTTGTTAGGCATGACTCATGCTTGGCTCGACTCATTTACACCCTAGACTGCTGCTTGGTTCATGTAGGATGCTTTACGCACAAGTGTTGATATAAGGATTGTTTGTCTGAAATGATGCTTTTCCCAGCTGCATTTTTGTTTATCTGTCTGCTGTGTTTGGTGCTTAGTTTAATTATGATCTTGCATGAAGAAATATTTCTTACTGCCCCATCCCTAACAAATCAACAAATCTAAGAGTCATTGACATCAATTTATTGGCACAATTTTAGCTCTTCTTCTTTTTGTGATACATTAAGTTTTATTTATTTTTGCAAGAATTTTAATATGTTGGTTCAATTGTCTGTTTTCTTACTGATCCTGATATTTTATTTATAAAATGCAGGCCAAGTTTGAGGCCTCTCTTCAGGACAAGTGGTTGTTAGTCAACCTGCAGTCCACGGAAGAATTTAGCTCTCATATGGTAAAATTTTCTGAAAACAAATTATTTCATTTACTTTGAATTAGTCTTATGTAAATGTAATCCGGTCCATTCAAGTGATGTTATGTTACCTTGCAATTGCAAAAGCTTAATCGGGATACATGGTCTAATGAAGCTGTAACACAAACAATTCGCACCAATTTCATATTCTGGCAGGTAAATTTTCCTAATTGTTTCTTACCAATATGTTGATGTTGAAGCTTTCATCTTCTTCTGTAGCTTATAAGATTGTGACATGATTTATTTGTGGTTTCGTATGCTTTATATTTTTTAGTTGAGCAGATACATTCGGTGTGATATTATATTTCTCTGTTGTCATTATTCTCATCTTTTTCAGCATTTCTCCAATTCCATTTTTGATAAATACTGCCTCTATAGTATTTTTTCAATTTCAGTACTGTTTCCGTTCTTGATATAGAGTTATTCTTTTGAGAAATTTAAGAGAGTTGTTTTGGATGTTGATAGGAAATACTTGAGTTTGCAAGTAATCCCAAGGGAAATACTTTAGTTCGCAAGCAAACCTATCACTAATTGGTGAAAACAGCGAGAATAATGCAAAATCTGGGTGAAATCAGCCCCAAAACGTTGGATTGCAATAAGAGAAGTAAAGCCAAACAAACACGAAAACAAGACAAGTGATCCTCAATTCAAGAGGAGGATCGTCTCTCCCAAATCTCTAGACAAGTTTGTCTAGAGCCCAAGATGCCAAGAAACTTCAATCAAAATCAAATCTAGCATACCCTAACCCTAAAACACCTCATGTTATTTAATACATAAACTTTCCAAATTAATTTTCCCTCCAAAGCCCTAGCCATCCCCTCCTTTTCTAATTTGAACTCAATTGGAATAGTGGGACCCACTATTGTGCGTGGTAAACATAGAGGAGGCGGGACTAGCCCGCCTCCTATAGACAAGAACCGGCCCTGGACGGGCCAGTTGGGCTGGTTCAGGAGGAACCGACCTATCAGATGTCCATGTATAAATTGATGTTCTAACTTCTTTTAAACTTCAAAACATCAAGTTCTCTGTCATTGGACTTCTCAATGTATTTCTAGGTGTATAATGACACCAGCGAGGGACGGAAGGTTTGCACCTACTATAACTTGTCCTCAATTCCAGCCATTTTGGTTATCGATCCTATCACTGGGCAAAAAATGCGAGCATGGACTGGCATGGTACAGCCAGAACGTATTTTGGAGGTAAGAAACATTGAAATGCTTTGATATATTCTTATTGTTCAGTTTAGACATTCGATAATATAGCATGTTGTGTTGGAAAGCTTATTGTTTGTATTGTTGAGACTGATATTGTACCTCTCCTTTTTCCTTCTCTAATGCCATTTCTTTTATTTAGGATTTATTACCATTTATGGATGGCGGACCAAAACAACAACACGTGTCTCTTCCTCTCAAAAGACGCAGGGAAGGAGCAAAGGATTCTACGGTCAGCATATCAGGTATTGCAATTGTACTCGTCTTCTTCCCACGATAGGTCCATAGTAAATTTACTAATTCTTATATTTTTAGTTCATATTTTGGTTTACTTTTGCTTGGCAAGTAATAGAAAGTGCCTGGTCAGGTTTTCTAATTAGACTGGAATTTTTTTTTTTTAAATTATACCATTTCTCTTAGAGCATGTTGTTTCACATGATCTATCCTTGTCATCCACGGAACAGTTCTCCAAAAGAATTTTAATTTTTGGTTGATTAACCATATTAATATGGGAAGTTTTTTAACATCTTAAATTGTTAATTTTTCGGACTTGTTTGAATTTTTTTTAATCTTCTTTGTGATTTGGTCATTTAAATTGCATAGGATTTGTTTTTAGAGCCCACTCGTTTTTTTTTTCACACACAAAAAAAAAGCCCAGCTGTGCATATCCATATCTACACAAATCCCTCCCTCTCTCTCTCTCTCTCTCTATATATATATATATATATATAAACTTGCTCCCATTTTTCTGTCCTTCTATTCAGCCACTAAATGATGCCACAATTTCTTGCCTTTGTACCCTCAGCCTTTAGGGCATCTCCAACCAAAAATCTCATTTTTCACTCCAAAATGCTGTGAAACTAAAAAATGTCGTGATTCATCTCCAATCGAACTCCATTTTGCCCCATAACGGTCGTTCTCTTATTTCGCGCGTTTCTTCGGCAAGTTCGGTAGAGACTAAAAAATGGCGGAGATGAACAGCGCAACGTCAATATTGGCGTCGCACTGTTCATCCGCGATGAAATGGCGTAAGAATTGCTGCTCGGTTGGAGCGACGGAAGAACAAAAAACAGTTGTTTGCCGTTCCATTGGAGATGCTCTTAGTATCATTTTCTCCCGAGTCATTTGTCTTGATAATATTTGTTCCCTTGAGATTTATTCGCCTTCTGCCATTCTTGATTCCATTAGTTTTTTTTTTTTCTGCCACAGAAAAATATCTCGACGAAGATGAGGAGCTGCTGATGGCAGTTGCAGCATCATTGGAAGGATCAAAAGTGCCTGTCGAGTCCTCTGTAGATGAAGATGCAAAAGCTGATGAAGAAGCTAAAAGCAGCGCCAACAAGGAACCTGTATACCCTCCCCTTCCAGAGGAGCCAAAGGGGAACAGAGAGCTTCTTTGTAGGGTGGGCATCCGCCTTCCTGATGGACGCCGAGTCCAGCGGAGCTTTCTTCGTTCTGACTCCATAAGGGTTGAGACATTACTGAATCTTACAATTTATAGCTTCATTTGGGACAGTTTTTTTATTGCTTCTTAAAGCAGTTTTTTATTATAAAAAAAATTAATTTTTACTTTAAAAAATTGCTTTAAGAAGCAGTGAAAAAGTCATCCTAAATGAAGCCTATATCTATCTTTCTTCGCTTAACTTTTTGGTTTCATTTCCTGAATTTTGGCAGTTATTATGGTCATTTTGCTCTTCTCAACTTGAAGGTGCAGCAGCTCGTCCTTTCCATTTCACAGAAGCAATTCCTGGAGCATCCAAAACTCTCGAATATGAGAGCAACGTAACGTTCGATGAGGCGGGTTTATCAAACTCCTTGATTTCCATGCTGTGGGATTGAAGGTTTGGATCTTTCACTGTGGACATTGCCAATGTCTAGAAAGCTTAATGCGTCAGTTAATTTTGTCTTATGAGGAGCTAGATCGAGTTCACATTGATACAAGTTTCTCTTGGGAGCAAAATTGTTTAAGTTATAGTTGTACGTTGTGTACATTATGCTTTTTTTAGATTTGATGACCTTTTTAATTTTTATATAATCTATTAATGGCTGGCAGATGCTATTCCAATAAACCTTCTCTTGCATATAATTCCCTTAACAGCCTGCATTGCAGAACAATATGTAGATGGAAATCTCTATTTATTCAGAGGGCTAGAATTATGGTTGTTGGGACTAGATCAGCTTTCCCTAGAATGACTTCAGGTTGAGCTCGCCAGTAAAGCTTATTTTGTGTGGAGTCCAAATGGCGTCCGGAGACCAATAAAAATATGCCACGCCACTCCAAAATGTATCATGCTCGGTACCTAAGTGTAACGGAGCGGGAGAACCGTCCGGCATCCGCACAGAATAATAGCCCTTGACCAGCAAGCTCATGAGGTCCAAGTTTATTTTCTTTATTTCCTTTATGTTATAAGATCTCATATATATGAGGTGGCTTGTTTAGTAAGCAGCTCTAATTGGATCCCGTTCATGATTTCAACAAGTTCAGCTCGTGGGCTCGTTTAATTTAACTTTTGTCTCTTTAACCTTGTAAATCACAAAGCAAGGCTTGTTGCATTACCATAAACTATGATAAAAATTCCTGTTTGATGAGACAAGTATTTTCACTACTGTACTGATGAATTGCTTGCTTTTCAATCTTTAAAATCTTGCATAAAAGTCTTCGGTTGGGACTGTTTTTTTTATTAATTTTTAAAATAGTTTTTTAGTGCAAAAATATTTATTTAAAAAAAAATTGTATTAGAAAATTGTTTTAGAAAGTAATAAAAGTTTACCCAAACTAAGATTAATTCTTTTATTCATTTCAATGAATAATTTAATTACAAGCAGTAAAAAACTTAGAATTAGGACATTCATAAGGAATTCTGCATGGTGGTAGATATATTTAGCGTCCTATTTCTGCGCATTCATAGAAGATAAAAACTTTATAAAATAAATAAAAGTGAATAATTCTAGATAGGATTTAAATGAGTTTCATATAATTTTTATGTACCTTATCTTTTATTAATTTTCTACTGTTTTTCTTATGGTGTTACAATCCTTGAAAAATTAATTCACATTTAAAATAAATTTTTTATTCTTATATCCATAATTCAGGAGTATTTTTTTTTTCTTAGGCTCTTTTCTTTTTTGAGAAATATTGCATAAATTGAATGTTGATAAGCCATCGAAAATCATCTTAATGAGGTATAAATCAAGATGTGAATTGAAAATTCTACAATTAAATTCAGGATTTGCATAATAGACAAATCCAACGATATCAAAAGCGGTTTAATTCTATTCCAAATGAACCCATATCAGGTAATTGAAGCATAATTTATTTGGACGAAACTATTTCCAAATGTTGCATGCTTATAATTAATTCAAGCATCTCGAGAGACCAATCGAACGAGCCCAAAATCACTTAATTTCAACAACATTAAGGCACTTAGTTGTTGAGCAAGTGCTCTTTGATCAAGAGAATCAATACAAGCTATTTGATAGTGTTATGAATTTTCTTCATATTTACTGTCATGCTCCATAATCTAATTTAGAAGAATTATTCTTTTGTCTTAATAATGTAATTAAATCACTATAATATATATGTTATTATGAAAACAGTTTGTAATTTGAATTTATAATGACTCCTGAAAAATTTATTTGGCAGGTCAAAATACGTGCTATTACATTTGCAAGGCATACAACTCTAAAAAAATGTATAAATAAGCCCTCACTCTCTTCATTAGAGGGGAAAAGCTTGGACTTAGGCTTGAGATTCAAGAGAGCTAGAGGTTCTAAGAATATCAAAGCTCCATTAGAGCACCATCTTCATTGTCAAACTATAACTTATTAACTTAACCTCCTCTGTTAGTGTACTGCTTTACCTCCATCATCGTAACACCGTTCAATAACCCCCATCATATAACTATTTGATATCTATCATCAGAATATTGTCATCTTAACACGTGATTTATATTGAATTTGCCAAAATCAAACAAATTTTAAATAAAATAAAAAAATTACTTAGACATTGATTTCCAAAAGGAAAATAGTTTGGTTTAGGATATGCTTATAGATTCTTTGATTGGAATGAACTTTAGAACCTTTGAATTTTTTTTGAGATAAGTATAAAATAAATTATTTATATATTACATATATCTCAATATAGATCTAAGAGTTTTCAATCTCATAATAATTATTATTTTATCAGAATAATTTTATATAATTTTTATTACTTTTAAATTCCTTAAAAAATTACATTCTACTTAATTTCTTCCCATCTAATATAAAAAGATATCAAATTCTATAACCAAACAGCCATGGTAATCTTTAAAAAAGGTTGTCACGTGCAGATTTAGCCATCAATTGTCACAATTTTCTCCAGTTCCAACGGCTCGCTTCACAATTTGAAATCTCTCTCGCTCTCTCTCTCTCTCTCTCTCTCGCTCTCGCTCTCGCTCTCGCTCGCTCGCGTCCACTCCTAGGGTTTTTGAGAAGCTGACAAATCTGTAGATCTCACTTACAGTCCAGTACTCCAACTGCTTGGTGACTTAGGGTTTTGCCTCTGTCCATCGACCCGCTCTATTGGTTTTTGATTTGTAGGGTTTTTATACTAGCGACAATAATTCTTAATTCTTTTGGTGTAATCTATAGGGTTCCGAGTTTTTTATTATGTTGTTCCAGTCGATGGATATGCCCCAGGAGGCCGATGATTACATCAGAGAATCCATCGAGGGTTCGCTAGGTCTCCCAATATCGGAGAAAACTCTCAGGCTGAAGCTTCTCGCTTCAGAGGACGAGCGTCACCGCCTCCAAGATCAGATATTCTTTTTGCAGGACCAACTCAAGGAGTCTCATAAGCGGCTTCAGCTTTGCAAGGTTCGTTCTCTTAATTTTCGCCGGCCAATTTATTTCTTCTTTAATTTTGCTACTTTCACCCAATCTTTGTACCTTTCTAGTGTTTTTCTTATTACATTAGGGAGTTTTGTGTATATTGCGACAGGAGGAGGCGAGTATGAATGCCCAGGGTTTAAGAAATTGCATACAGGATAAGGACATGATGGCTGCAAAGTGTGCTGAAATGGAGAATTACTGTGTTAAGCTGGAAAGAGAATGCGTGCTGTTTGAACGAGATTTAGAGAAGGCCATGGAATCCTGTGATGAATTGGAGAAGGAGAACAATGAGCTTCGCGCTCAGCTACATGATAACTTCTCGGCAAGTCCTCTCTGCTTTATACGATCAAATTTCCTAAATCAGTTCCATTTAGTAATTCATATTAAGTATCTGCCTTCGCAAGCATTAAAAATAAAAAAATAAAAAAAATTAGTATCTGCCTTCGCTGATTTTATGCTTTTGTTTGTTTCTTGCCTGGAAGTTCCATGGCACATGCAAAGAGTTCTAGGGAGGCAAAGTTGATTGTAGTCTATGCTAACATGCATCAAACATATCTCTTATGGTTAAAAAGGGTAAAGATGATATTCCTAACCGCAATTCTAATAGTTGAGAAATTATTACGTGTGGTCCCTGGACCGTCCAGAGGCCAATCAGGATGTGCCATGTCACCCATGCATAATGGTACACAGTAATGGTACGCACTAAGTTGGTGACATGGCGCGTCCTAATTGGCATCTAGACGGCGTCCGGTGATCGTACATAATAATTTTGCCTAATAGTTTTCATACAAAGGATGTCAATTGGACTTTATTTAGAAACTTTAGATTTTTTTATTTAGAAACTTTAGACTATTTGAATGAACCTCAAATTTAGGGTTTAGTTCTGTTTTTGCAGCAAAGTTGAAAGTTTGTGAATTAGTTACTTCATGTTTTATAAGGCATCATTTGATAAGGATTTTTGTTAAATATTGTGATTTCAAACAATAGATTAGATTTCTAGACGTTTGATAATAGTTAAGTCATTGTTGTGTGGAAAAGTTCTGTTGCACAAAAAAGTTAAAAAATGGAACTTATGAAAAATCTTAGCAAGCACGCATTCTAAAATTACAGTTTTATTGAAATCTTTCATGAGCTTACTGCTAAGGATGATATTTTCTAAAATATGTCTCTATTCATTTAATTTGAGTTAAATAAAAATGTATTATTAACAGTTAGATGGAATTTATGCATCTTTCGTTGATACATTCTAAGTTATGCGTATTAAAATGGAAATTGATATGTGCATGTATGATATGAATTTTTATTATAGAAATTGGCATAGAATGTATAAATTATTCAAACAAGATAAAAAATCTAGAACTTATTTTAATCAAGATCTATAATTGACATGGAAAAATTTGAGGTGTAAAGCATTATTTCTCATGAATTGGGCATCGTCTTTTGAGAACCTTAGAAAGTCTTAGCATGACAATTAGTGGCTCAAATGATTGACATACAAGCATGTAAATTGATATATGTAAAATTCTCTTATTTCAAAATTCTCATTGATTTAAACTTTTTTATGGATCCAATTTAATAGAATAAGGAATTTGCTCTATAGCCTTTACATAATTTACCTCCCCCTATTTTGAAATAAAATGGCTAAAAGATGCTGATCTGAAAAAAAGGACAATGAGCTTAGTCAAGTTGAGAATAGGCTGGCATGTTCTGGTTGACCTTGAAAAATGTGCTAGAGGTTTCAAAAGCTTCTCATCAGGCTACGATTTGTACATATAATAGGTGAAATATGAGTCTATACTTTTTTGTTTTATTTATTTTTCTATATGAGTCTATACTTATGAAGCTTAAGTACTCGTATTTCTTTTAAATTTGAATGATTAGAATTATAGAAGTTTATTTGAGTAATTCATACATACATGTAATGTTGGATATCTTATGATTTCTTAATGATAAGACACCCTTCTGTGTAATTTGTAAGAGATGCAAGCCTAAAAAGTTAGGGTTTAGATGATTTATAATTTTAATTTATAAATTAAATATATAAAATAAATCCTTTTTTATTATTTCTACACTAAAACAAACATAAACAAGAACTAGAATTGCATGCATCTCCTCAACCTAACAAAAATGATATGCAAATTGTGTTGCGTTGTTTGTTATACATAACTTTCACATTAGATTTTTGAATAGTCAATTAATACTTAAATAATTTAGAATTTTTCGACTCCAGCCAAAATTTTGAAGAAAAAAAAGCCTTTGGTTATGGAATGTCGTTATGTCAATAGTGAATCTTGGTTTTGCTTAACATTTTGACATTTAAGACAGGTTCTTAGCTTTGCTTTTGCTTATTGTTGTATCTTTCCCTGTAATTTCTAAAAATTGATTATTTATTCACAATTGCAGGTTCAGGTATTAGCTGCTGAAGTGCAATCCTTGAAAGAAGATAAGGAGAACCTTCGGATAAATCTGCAGAGAGCTGAAGAGGAGGTGCGGGGATTTGATTGTTTTTATATTTCTCATAATTCTGTCTCTCACCACCTCATTTATTTGTGAAGGTGAAAGTGCTATTTGAGGACAACAGATTATTGGATGAAGAGAATAAGCGACTGCTATTGCGTCTGCAAAGAGAGACACAACGACATAGATCTGACCGCAAGCTATCTGCTAGTGCATCTTCTTCTAGGGTGAGTAGAAGCTGACCCTGAACTAGTCAGGGCTTTGTTTGGCTTATCAAGTTTTTTACTGAGCGAAAGAATTTAGTTTATGTTAAGCTCAGTTATTATTGACTCAAACCCAAAAAGCAAGCCCAATCAATGACCATTAGATGCTTCGCCAAGTTTTGGATTGATGACTTACTACCACATGAAAACAAGTTCATGATTTTTATATTACGTCTTTTAAGTATTATAGAAAATAAGGCTTTGTTTGGGATGAGTTTTTTACTGCTTCTTAAAACAATTTTTTAGTATAAAAATTAAAAATTTTTTACTCGAAAGCTGCTTTAAGTAGTAAAAAAATCGTCCCAAACGAAGCCTAAACACACGTTTTTTAGAAGTATATTATATAGTTTTTAGTAGTAGAAAGTAGTTTTTTCATTCATCTGCATCTGAGGAGTTTTAAGACTGTTTTCTTTTTAGAAGAATAGGAGCTTTTATCCTTGCCCATCTTAGCTCATTCATCTACATTTTTTAATATTTGAGAGTTAAAGTAGTTCATTCTTTTTTTATATATATCATATTTTAATTTTTAAACCCTCTATTTTAAATCTCAATCATTCAAAGATGTGAATGAATGCTATAAAATATATGATAAGAACACTTATGCTTCGTTTGAGGTGGCTTTCTTATTAGAAAGCCGTTTTAAGAAGCAGAAAAAAAGTCGTCGTAAACGAAGCCTTAGACATTGTTTGAGATGGTTTTTTTACTGCTTCACAGTTTTCTAGTACAGAAAATTAAAATATTTGTATAAAAAACTATTTTAAGAAGTAACAAAGTCTTTCCAAATAAAATCTTATTCTCTTAAAGCAATAGTTCTCTCTCCCTCTCTCTTTATATATATTTGAAATGGTTAGTTTATATTTAATTTGTTCACTAAATAAGCTGAACATTCAATGAGCTTTGCAGAACACGAATAATTAAAGTGACACAGAGTCTTCAACAAGAACATCTAATGAACAGACTGTTCATTACAGATCCACTACCTAAGCTTTGGTTTCTTTCCTCAAGTCATTTGCGTTGGATTTCATTTGTTTTATTAATGCTGGCTACAGACCATATAATCTTCCCAGAATTTTGTAAATATTTGTTCTGAAGGAGGTTATGGATTTTATAAACATTACATTTTTTTATAGGGAAAGCACAAATCATGCCTCATGAAGGGTAGCTCTTTTGGGCGACAGATTGAGTTCAATTCTGAAGAGCAAACAAGACAACCGCTTACTCCTCTGCATAAGCTGTCCCCAAAGTCATGAATCCTTATGAAGTAAGAAACAAGCTGACATCTCGCTTATTGTAAAGCGCCTTAGAAACCTCGGAAGCTTGCAGCTGACTTCTAACTCTTGGAAGGTGGTTTCTTAAAGCCTTTCAGTCTCTAGCCAATTTGAAGTTTTTGGGCCTTATAGTGTTATCTCCAGATAGCATGGTATTTGTACTATTTTTTGATTGCTTATAGAACATTCTAGTCTGAATTTGAATTAGATTCGTTTATCATATTGGAATGAGATAACCCATGTCTGACAAAATAGGAGAGATTATTAGGTGCGGAGTGTGGACGGGGAGAACCGTCCGCACAAATATTGGGTACCTAAAAGTACCCGCACTCGGTACCGCTGAATACCGTTGGGTACCGCTGGGTACCGCTAGTTGTCCAGTATTTATGCGGACGGTGTGCACTCCGCACATAATAATTTTTTGACAAAATAGAGGTGATAAATTGTGTCAAGTTCTAACAAGTCAGCTTCAATGGATAACAATATAGAAAGATATAAAAAGGAGTCAAGTTGGCCCATGAGCTTGTTCAAACTCTACTTGCTAATGGGTTATTGAGCTCACAAGTTGAACTTTTCTAAACATGAGCTCAAGCTCAAACTCAAGTTCAATTTGATTAAACTCGGCTCATCGACTAGCTCGGATAAATTAAATATTAAAAATTGCTTTTAAATTAAAGTATGCAACTAAAAAAGTTGCAAATTTTTTAAATTTTCAGGCATCAATAAAAAAATTTGCAGCAATAAATATGTTTGAACAGTTATTCAAAGAAAAATTAAAGTTTTTATTTTGAGATGAGTTTGACTGAATGGAAGTGATTATACACTGTACAAGTTTATCTCCTTTTTTAAATGGGCATCAACGATGCTGTTAGCTGCTCTCACTCCAACTACTCCGCGCTTTTTTTTTTTTTCTTTCGAGGATAGTTTTAATAATTAATGTTCCAAGATAAATTTTAAGAAGGCATATTAGAATTAAGATTAGATACTACACAGAGGTTTCACCATCATTTTATGATGACTTTACGTCTGATTTTAGGTTTCTCATAGACGCAAATCTTTGTATGATTAATTTCCTCTTCTGATGATGAGAGAGAACTTTGATTAAGATTAGTCATTAGATATGCAGCAAGTACCCAATGTGTAATAGTAATAGAATTTGCTTTTAGAGATTCCTTTTCTAGGTGAAGGAGATGACTCCATTTCCACTTATATCTCCCTTAAACATCTCACACTTACATAAAACAAATAGGACCAGGACCAGAAACAAAACATAATAGAACAAAACAAAATATAATAGTAAGTTCGCGTCACATAATAGAATTTATAATAAACTTTATATGTTCCCACATCAAAATATTTATCATACAATCATAAATCCATATGTAGAACTTTACATAATTAATGGATACACAAGATGCTAAACATGATCAATGAATGCATATATATCACAATATAGAGGATGATACACATGTATGTTATTCATGTTTTTCAACTTTTATCACCTAAGGTAAGGTAATATTCATAGTTAAGCTTTAAAATATCATTTTGAGATTTTTGGGGATTATAATGGATCTCAAGTTTACCAGTTCTTAACAAAGAAGTATTCAAAACTTAACATAAGTAAAACCAACTTAATAAAACAATACTTATTAAAGCTAAAATATTCAAAATAGAGCATTTTATACAACAACAATAACATTTTTAATCAAGTCTTTATCCCACTACGTCACCTACATAAATCTTTTTTATTCATTGTGTTCTATTAAGAGTCAAAATCTCATTTAAATCTTAATAAAGAAAATGTTATTTCTAATATTTTTTAACTAAATCTTTTTACTGTCTACCTCTACCTTTATTAACATAGGCCAAATCTAAGACATCTACTCTCCTAACGGGATCATCGGAATGCCACCATTTTACATGACCAAACCATCTAAGGCAACTCTCTATAATCTTATTTGTCACTGAAGCTACCCCAACCTTTTCACATATATGCTCGGTTCGTATCCTATCTCTAAGGGCTATTTGGATGCAAGATTTAGCCCGGATTTCAAGCAGATTTGATCAAAATCAACCCAAACCGCCAAAAACGCAAACCCAAATCTCATAGTAAATCTAAGCTGTTGTTGACGAAATATTCCTTCTTTTCGTGGTAAATCCCAGAATTACGAAATCCTTCAATTCAACTTATTTACCAGGATTTTGGCTGAAGAAGCACGTGAAAGAGAGAAAGTTACCTTCACAACGAGCAAGCTCCCGTCATTGCTTCCGATCAAAATGTCGTAACTTCCAATCCAACAGTATATATATATATATATATATATATATATATAATTTTATGGGGGACAATTGCTAACAAGCCTGCATGACTTGAAAAAAAAAAAAACCACCACATAACAATACCTTTATAACTATAAACTATACCACTTACAGTAAACATTATATGGATGTCACAGCAAGAAGCAAGGAAAATAACCATAACGTTATGACAAGCTTACCTGCAGCAAAATGACGCATTCTCTCACGACAAAAAAAGAAGGATGACAGTGGCCTTCCCTCTAGCTTCTTCTTTCCATTAAGTAGACAAATACCATTAACTTTGCTAATTCAGAATGAGACTGTGATACCAAGTAATACCATCAGCTGAGAAATAAACTCCGGATGCCCAGGCCAAGCAGCTCCAGTCACTAAATTTTCATCTGTATAGCAGCGGTGAATTGGATCTGGTTCCAGCCATGTTCCTCCTCCTAGCACAACATTCAGCTTTACGGCAGGGTATGCTGTGCATTTTCTTCCCTGAGAGTAGAGTAATGGTTACAAGTGCTGCTGGTAACTTTTAAAAAGGATACAAGAAACATGAATGTTGAGAGACCAAGCGAACGGAAATATAAAGGGGCTGTTTGGTAGAATCTAGGATTTCATTTAAGTAGGATTTCGTAAATCCCCCAAATCAAGATTTACGAAATCCTGAGGAGGTTAAATCCTAAAAACTGTTTGATAACCTTCATGATAAATCCTATGTGACTGTTTGGCTATTCCTTTCAGGATTTAAGGAGATTGAAAGATTTGGGCGGAGTATCTTCCTTCCATCGCCAATAGAGCCAGAGGATTTCGGAAATCCGCCGAACGAGAGGATTTCTGAAATCCGGGATTTACGACGAAAAGGCGGAATTTTCCGTCGACGGAGGCTTTGATTTTCCATGAGATTTGGTTTTGCATTTTAGGCCATTTGGCTGGATTTCGCCTCACATCCGCCTAAAATCCGGCCTAAATTCGCATACCAAACAGCCCCAAAAGAACTCAATTAGCGAATTTTCTAATAAAAGATTTTAGTATGATAGGATCCACTTCAAAAAAAGAGAGCAGGCAAGTAATGCTTAGGTTATCTACATTATGATTTTGGGCCTTAAAGCTTATTGAAATCACCTTAAGAACTCCAGCAGCAGATAATATTTGTTGACCATGGCAGATAGATGCAACTGGCTTTTTACTATCCATGAAGTGCTTCACTAAATCAATAACCTTCTCATCCAATGCTAGATATTCTGGGGCACGGCCTCCTGGTATTACAAGAGCATCATAGCTAGAGATATCCACAGAATCAAACTGCTCATTCAACGTGAAGTTATGACCAGGCTTTTCACTATATGTCTGGTCGCCTTCAAAATCATGAATGGCAGTTGGACATATATCACCCGCATTCTTATTAGGGCAGATAGCATCAACCTTGCAACCAAGAGCTCCAAGAGACTGAAAAGGAACCATAACTTCATAATCTTCCATATAATCCTGAAAAGTTAGTTGGATTAGCTCTTCATAAGTTGAATTACAAGCAGAACAACACAGAATTATGTTTTGGAGTAGTTGAGCAAAATCTAAGTTATAGAAGTTCCACAAATAATGATAAAATTCAAACAATACAAACTGTGGTTTTCCTTTCTAACTATGGTTCTTTATGTGCATCTCATAAATAAGAAAACATTCAAACGTAACTTCCACCTTTCCGAACCCAGTAATTTTTTCTCATAATCGAGAAAGAACTGTAGAATTGCCCATCTAACTAACCGGTCAAAAAGAAAAACCAAATTAACGTGGAGCACATAGCAGCAAGTAACAAAATTGTCAAAGAAAGGAGGTTTAGCAGAAAAAAAGTGCAGAATGACACCCCATCCTACAAATCATTTTTTCACCAAAAGATTCTTGTAAGTTGCTAACGCATTCCTCCACACCCATAACCAAAAAACGAGAAAATTATAGGAGAAAACTCAAACAGGTATAAAAGCGCATCCCATAGATACTTTTTGCCAATCCAATAAATCATTGCATAGCAACCAGAAATAAGATGCGACTTGACGCCTAGAATTCTAAGCAATGATACCAAACATAATTCACTGGTGCCAATCATCTCCTTCAAGAATTCATATATCCAAGCTGACCATAAAACTAGGGAGGAAAGAGTGAGGGGGAGAGGTAAAGGAAGAAACTTAGTAGAAATAAAAACCAAATGATAAGAAAATAGGTAAGCGTTAATTGTGTTATTGAAATTTAATGTAAATTCAATTCTTAATTCTCTATATAAAGTGACAAATTTACATCCTTAATAGATAGATTGTACTACAAAAGTTCAAAAAACCCTGAAGAAGAATTTCCACATTTAAAAGGAAAATATGTGGGTGATTATATTTTTTTTTGCAGCAAGTACAATTTTATTATTGATTTAAACCATTCAATAACACTATAATTTCTATATATACTTGTTAAATTTTAAAGGGACTGTTTTATATTAAAATGAGGAAAATCAAACAACATGTGTTACAATATAATATATATATATAAATGAAATGAAATAAAATGAATTATAATATGAAATGGAAAGTATTTAAAAGAAAAAGTATATGCATGCAAATACAGGAATTCATCTCTCTATGATACTGACAGGGGACGTAAAACATTTGTGCACGATTAATGAAAAAAAATGGAAATGAAGATGGATATACCTATATCGATTAGGGGTGCAACCGAGTCAAGCCGACTCGCGAGCTAGCTCGGGCTCGACTCAGTAACAAGCTCGACGGTTCAAGCTTATCGAGCTCGCGAGTCAAGCTAGAACACGATTTCAAGCTAGAACAACCCTCCACTCGACTTACGAGCTCATCGAGTAGCTCACGAAATGAGTTGTTAGCAGGAAAATAAAATCGCGTACGTGGGAAAATAAAATGCGACAGACTAACGCTTGTCGGACGTTGGCGGGAAAATGGAATCACAACGAACTGACCCTGGCCAGACGTTGGTGATGATGACGACTGACCCTGACGACGGACATTGGTGAAGACGACACGAATGTTGGCGACGTTGATGACACACGCTGGCATGACAAACGGACACGGATGAGCTGCTCGACGAACTCTTTTTTCCCCTGTCGAATCGAGCTCCGCTCGAGTTTGAGCTCAGCTCAAGCTCGGTATTTGACAGTCGAGCGCGACACGAACACCCCCTAACTCAAGCTTGACTCAACTTATTTGCACCTCTAATATCGATGCAAATTTAAGTAGTGCTCTTGGAATAAATGAATTGTTAACAAAATTAAATTGAAAAATAAAATTTTAAAGAATGTTTTATAAATCAATGATTGATAGTACTCATATTTACATTAAATACTTATATGCATATTAAATTAAAAGTTAAATGACATAGTGTGACTACTTATACACATATTTCATTATTAGTACTATACTATAAAATTGTAATTGACCACTGAGTTTATTCTTGAAAACTCAATTCATTAAATCAAAAATTTTATATAAACCCCAATTAATTATATTGTTGATTGAGATTGTTGTGCATAGAAGAATATTGGGTTCAACTAAAAATAGGTAAAATTTATTTTATTTGTATGTTTAAATTGCAATTTTTATTGGGTGGCTCTTTCGTTAAAGTTTAGATGTTTATTTTTAAATTTGAGAACAAAGTGTTGAAAGAATTTATGTAATATGACTAATTGTCTATTCTCTCATTACCTCGAGACTATGGACAAATCAACATCTAAAAAGCTAGGTGGTTAAAATGCTTCAAATGACAGAAGTGAACTGCCTAGGAAGTATCATCCCATTAGAGAATGCAATGGAAAATTGAAGAAATATTTTATAAAAAAATAATGGGACCATTTATACTGTGTAGATATGTTCAGTAACAAAGAAATTACTAGTAGAAAAATTAAATGTACCTGAATAAAAATAATTAGATCAAAGTGTACTAAAATAAGAAAGGATGGAGTAAGAAATGATAATATCAAAGATATACAAAGGGTAGCACTTATTGAAAATAAAATAATAGAAATAAATTTAAAAATTTTGAGCATATATATAATGGAGTACAAAAAAATGAGCCAATAAATGAGTGGGCATAATTAATATGATAAAATTTAAAAGGAAAAAAAATGAGACCAAAGATAACATGACTAAAAGTTGTGCTAGAAAGTAAAATGGAATTAGCAACCCATATGATACTCAAAATAAATAAATGGAGAAGAAAGATTCATAAAACATACCCTAAATAAGCTTGTTGATGATCATGATCATGAAATATGATACTTGCACTATAATAAAGTCAAGCAATAACAAGTCATGCTCAACCATAAAGAGGTACCATCAAAGTAGTGATCTAAGCTATAAACTCAATTGGTTATTGAATGTTAAAAAATTTAGTGGTGTCTCTCGTTTAGTCTTGTTCCAAACTTCACTGGATGGTGTTGACCTCCATTTTGCATCAGTCACTTGTACGATCCTATTGCACACTTTGTAGGTTGATTTACCTCTTATACATATGTCCATTCCGTATATAAAATTTTTATTAATAAATTTAAAATATTTGTTTAAATATATGGATTGTATTTATTAAAATTTCATGTTTTGATTTGCTAATGAAAATTTGTTTTATATTTTTATATAATTTTAAATTTATTTTAATTATCAAATTTATTAAGGAAAAGCCTCTCACAGAAATTCTCTCTGCTCGACACGCATCAAATGATATCACATTCGAGTGCAGATGGACTCATTTGATACGCTTTGACGAGCCGGACGCAACAGTGCAATCCATTTTGCAAGATAAGATATTGTTTGAAAATTTTTATGTACGGACTGAACATATGTATAAGAAATAAATTGACCTACAAAGTGTGCAATATAATTGTACAAGCGACCGATGCAAAAAGGAGCTCAAAAAATGGAAGTTGCCATCAAAGATAAAGGTCAATTCCAAATGAACAAAAAAATATATAATTGAAAAGTAAAATATATTTTTAGGGTTGTATTGATTTGATATATTTGGTACAATGTATAGCTTAGTTCAACCTAGTTCATGCTATTTGGTTTTCCCAAGCCCAATATCTAATCCAAACTAAACCAATCAGTGTATTCAAAAGTGATCAAAATTGAACACAAAAAATCAATTTTCTGACTTGTTTTTTATTAAATGCCCCCCCCCCCCCCCCTACAATATCCAAATTAAAGGAAGAAAAAGAACTTACTGTATGCGGCCAATAATTTATAAGTAAACTATGTTAGAAACATACCCCACAAAGAAAGAGAATCTTTTTGTTCGAACCTTGTATGGTACCACCAAGTTCTTCTACAAACAGCCGAATAAATTCAGGGTGCCCTTCGTATGTTGCTCCTGTAATAAGATTACCATCCCTGACACAAGTAGCTGTCGTCTCTGCTTCTACCCAATAAGATCTTGCAGCAATCAGAACAGGCTTAACAGCAGGATATGCTGTACACTTACGGCCTTTGACAACATCTGCAGCAGACAGTATCAACTGTCCATGGCAAATGGATGCAATTGCCTTTCCGGAGTTTGAAAATTCCCTCACCAATTTTAAGACAGATTCATCCATAGCAAGATACTCTGGAGCTCTTCCACCAGGTATAATTAATCCATTATACTTCCTCACTTCAATTTCATCAAATGTTGCATTAAGTGCAAAATTATGGCCTCGTGACTCTGAATATGTCTGCAACAAAACAATTTAGCCATAAAAGAAGAATGAGCCTAAAGAACAAAATTCTGTCAAAGAACTTAAGCACAGCAAAACTGATTTTTCTAGTGTGAGAATTCATAGTTAATTAGTTGTCCTTAAAAGTTCATACAATCAGAAATGGTATTTGAGTTATTGAGTAAACATTAACTTTTAACACACTTTGGGTTCTACACCTCCAACTTACATCAGTCAAGTCATAAATTTGTTAAACAAAGAGCATATACCAACCGCAATAGCTCATAGCATGTCTAATTGTGAAAATATAAGAAAATGGATGATATTGTATCTAACATGTGATACTAGCTTCCAGCAGAGTTCATGTCTTAGCAATGACATAAATCAATGATGTTAAGCACTCTGAGAATAACTAGAGGAGAAAAGGACCAAAATGGTCATTCGCCTCTTTATAAGGACTAAAATAATCTCCTATTATATTTTATGACAATTTTGATCACTCGACTCTTTAAAGAAGAACCAAAATAGTCTCACCATGGGACTATTTTGATTCATTTTTAAAAACTTGAAGAATCAAAATAGTCCTTTAATATAGTTGAGAATAATTTTGATCCTTCAAAAAGAGTCAAGAGATCATTTTGATCATTTTCCCATAACTAGAAGCTCTTGAAACATAACTAGTACCCAAATACCAATTCAGATATGATATAAGCAAGCATTAGCTTCACAATAGGGCATTTTATAAATAAAAATCATAAATGGATCCAAATTTATCTAAAATATGAATCATTAACTCAAGAGGAACAATCATCAAAATGAAAATGCAGTTCAACTCAAAGTGCACAAATGCCCCTTTAAAGGCTGAAGTTTAACGAAGAAGAGCTGTGAGTTTTAGGAAAGCTAGTGCCCTTAATCTTAAATTTAGTGCCCTTAATCTAAGGGAAAATATGATAAATCATAAAGTAAATGCAAATAGATCAAGTGCCATAAATTAAAAAAAAAAAAAAAAAAAATTTATGCTATCCTACTTAAGTCTATGTCTAAGGCTAAACAGGTACATGAAGAATTACATTTCATATAAATAAAGAGAAATGGACAAATATAACAATGAGTCTGGCTGAGGAGAAAATGCAATCACCTACTGCAAAGTTGAGGACTAAATGTGAAGGAGATATTAGTGTTGCTCCAATTACTCTCTTCTCCTCTCTATTATTATAGGCGTCGTCCATATGAGAACTATTCCTTGTTATGACTAAGAGCTTCATCTCTTGCTAGAACAAGAAATAACAACACAAATTTGTTCTTGAAGAAGCCCAAAACTCACCTTACAAGCACCCAAAATGATTTATTTTCTTTCTCAAATGACACCCACTCATTTCTCTTCCTCTTATTCACCTCTCTTTGTTGCTACTTATTGTGAATGCTTTAACATAATGCAACCATCTCTTTATAAGGTGAATAGTAAGTAGTAAGCTTGATTTAGTGAAGCTAGAATTTAGTAGACATTATCTTGAAAAATCAAGCCCAAATGAATTTTGACATGGAAACCATCAATCTTGAAAAACCAAAACCAACTCTTATCAAATAGTTCATAAAAACATGCATTAGCAAGGTGGAAAGACGACACCCTCCATTCCTTCTTCATCACAAACAGTAAGAACTTGAAGAGTTCGGTCCTTACACCTGTGCCCCGGCGTATACCTCTCGTCACATCTGAAACAAAGCCCTTTTGCCCTATTCTCCTGTAATTCTGTCTCAGTGAGCTTCTTGAAGTTATCCCCACTCCCTCCTCCTATTGGCTTCTCCCTGGTGATCTCATTATTGTTGACTGATGCAGGCCCCTTTTGTGCTAAAAGAGTGGTCGTAGTCTTGTAAGAGCCTCCTGAGCTGCTGCTCCTAGCTCCCTTCTCCAGATTATTCTGATTTTCTACCAGCTGTGCCAACTTCATTGCCTCCTCCAAGTCACTAGGCATCAGAACTTTAACTGCCACTCGGATCTCTGCCTTCAACCCCTTCATGAAGTTCCCCTCCAATACGCTATCTGATAATCGCTCCACCCTACTAGCCAGGTGCTCGAACCAATCACGGTAGTCTTCTACTGATCCCTCCTGCACCAGAGCAAAGAACTGCTCATAGAAATCTCCTCCCCGGTCGGTTTGGAAACGTTATATTATGCAGTTTTTGAATTCCCTCCAGTTCCTGATAGGCTCCCTCCTGTCACGCCACTGATACCATGCCAAAGCCTTTCCTTCCAGACACAATCCTGCCGCCGTCAGCTTCTCATCCTCTGTCAATTCATTGATCGCAAAGTAACGCTCCACCTTGTAGATCCAGCCATGGCCGTCTTCCCCCTCGAAAACGGGCATCTTCAATTTCCTCACCTTGGGATCTCCCCTGTATCCTCCATAGCCTCCCATTCCCCTCAGAGGAGGCGTTCCCCAATTGTCCTGATCGTCCCTCCGACGAATATACTCTAACCCCTCTTCATACTCACCTCTCCTCCCTTCAACCTCATCACCTCGACGCTGAATACCTTCAAATTCAGCACCTCGACGATGACGTTCCTCCATTCTTCCTTCAAAATCCCCCCCTCGACGCTGAATTCTTTCGAATTCAGCACCTCGGCAATGAGATCCCTCTCTCCTCCCACCAAAATCACCCTCCCTTCTGTCATATCCCATACTCATCTCTTCCCTCGAAAGAGGCTCTAGAGGAGGCCTGTCGTTCTCTTCCTCTAGGATCTCCACCTCCGAATTTCTCCTCCCCCGCGAGGGGTTTGGATTTCCTCCCCTGCCATGGCCGTCGGCGGTCTCTCTTACTTCCGATGTCGCCGGATTGGTTTTCATCTCAAGTAGTTTCTTCAACATTTTCTCCATTGCGGTGAACTTCCCCTCTAACCTTTCATTGTTGGAGGTGATTTGATTTTGAAGGTTGAAGAATCTTTCCTCCAAATCGGCTTTCAATAGAAGATGGGGACATCAGATCATCATGGAGAGTTTACCAGCGACGTGGCCGCCGATCTACGGCCACGATCGAGTCGTTATATTTTTGAGTCGATGTATTTTGTTTTCATGCATTTTATTATTTGCTTATGAGTGTTTATTTATTTCCCTTTGTACCCCTTTGTATGGGAGTGGTCATGTGTAAGCCTAAGGGCATTTGTGTCATGTCTTTTAGAGTCTTGTTGTATGAGGCTATTTAAAAGCCCCTTTGTTTTATTTTCAAGTAATGAATGATTATTGAGATTTCTTCCTGCACTTGTGTTTTGAGAGCTTTGAGAATCCTTGGAGAGTTTTGGAGAGATCCCGTGGAGAGGGAGATTGGCGCATCACCCACCAACCTTGGATACAGCCGGGTTCGTGGTTTTCTCTTTGTATTTTCGTCTTCCCTCGCCACCTTCCATAACCAGTCTTCGTCACGTCCAACTCCACCAAACTTCCTCCAATTTCTTCCACACAACAAGCTCCACTAAAATCCCCCATAGCCCCGACCACTTTGCCCAAAGCCTTTTCTTGCCGCCGGCCTAGCCCCAATGCCGCCGGCCACACCCCACTTCCCTACATCTTTGAGCTTCCTAATTAGGTTGGAGACCACTTGTGGAAAATTCTGAAATTCAAAATCAATCCAGTTTGAATTTCAAAATCTTTCCTAATTTAAGTCACCTATTTTAGGAAAGTTTTAACTCATATCTATTTTGAAATTTTAATTCAAATTGGATTTGATTAAATATTTCCTAAAGCCTAAAACCAAATTAGGAGATCAAAATCCTCTCATTAATTCCCCCCATCACCCAGGTTTACTGCCGGCTCCCCTCTATGGCCAATGAGGAATTATTTCCTAATCTTAGTCCACTTTGGAATATTTTCAAATTCCCCCTTTATCACTTAGCCGAAATTCCCTACATCTGTCTTAATTTATTTGATTCCCTAATTTAAGACATTAAATCAGGAAATCAATTCCCTCTCCACCGTTTATCATCCCGCCGCCCCTCCCTGTTTCCTGGATTTGCTTTACCTTGCCGATCCTCCCCTCTCACCAACAGCTCTTTTCCTCTCCTTAGGCCAATCCATTGAATGCCTTGAGTTCTCTTCTTCCAAGCACCTCCCGTGCATCAAAAAAAAAATCTGAGAATTTTCTCAGATTTCTGGAACAAAATCTGAGCTCAAACTCAAGTTTTGAGAGCTACAATTGGAAGTTGTTTCCCAACCCAGTAACAAGAGAAACTTCTTTCTCTTTGTGACTATTCAAGAGACGCATCTTATTTGCATCAAAGGAAGCCATGGGCGAAGACGTTGAAGGCATCAAGTGACGGATCTCCATGTCTTCTTGAGCAAAGGTCTTTCTCTTCTCCATTTGTATTCGATTTCTTCTAACTCTAAATTCTCAATTGGATGATTGTAATCACGAAAGCTCCTTCAAATTGCTCTTGCCAAGCTTAGTCATTTGTAGGAATTGAGTGTAATATTCTATGCATCCTACGTCTCATTGTTAGATTAGGGATTTAATTTGAAGCCCACTGTTTGCGTTGTGTGTTCTTATTTATCTTGAAAGTTTCAAAATTCAGAGCATGTAAATTCGCCTAAGCAAATCATTTCCTTATTTGTTTTGAATCTTCGTTGAGAATTGCTAAGTAATTGTTTCCGGAATTTATTCTAATCTAAGAGTTGTGCAATGCCTAAATGGGCAATTTTTTAATCAGGTTACTATTAGACTGATCCCTCCTGATTGGGCATAGAAGGGCCGGTCCATCCTAGACCAGCCAGGGTGTAAGTGAGGCGGAACCAATCCGCCTGGGTGAAATCCCACATCCTTTTGGGTGGGGCCCAGAAAGTTTTATCAAATGGGGGAGGGTCGGCTAGGAGGGACAATTCAAGAAGGGAAAAGGGAGGGGGCACTATTTTAGGAATTTGCTTGGTTTTGTATGCAAGTTGTTTATGTTAAGGTTCAATTTTTCGGAAGGTGATTTTTGCTGAATTTGGATTGTTCTTAGGTTGAGTGAGCTCTAGCTGGCGACTAGGGACTTGGGAGAGCTGGATCTTCCTCTACAATTGAAGATCCAATTGTATCTTGCATTTCTTTCATATCCATTTCAATAAAAAGGGTGTCGGGTGTCCATGTGAGTTCTTCTTCCTATTTTCTCTTGTTCCCAATTTTTGGTTTGCTAAAATCAAATTTAAGATAAGGAATTTCACAAATTCTGCATCCACTACCTATAAAATTGATATCAGAGCAATATCCTAGGCTGAAATAAAGGAGACTTCCATGCTGATGTTTGCTACGTTTTCCACTCTAAAATGCTGATTTCTGCTATTTAAAGGTCATATTTGTTGTTTTTGCTTTTTTTACTATTTAGAGCCAAGATCCGAGTACCTACGGAGGCCAAGATATTTGATGCCTTGGAAGAGTGTCTTGAACAAGTGAGCTAAATCAAAGCAATGTTTGAGGACATAAATTTATCAATGAAAGATAAATTCTCCAACCTAGAAGAGATGGTGAAAAAGGTGTTGGATCTTCACACCAAACGGCGGCATCAAAGACAATATCGTTGATAGGAGGAAATGCAAATTCCGACAACCGGAGGGATGATCACAATGTGGACATCTTGGAGGGAGAGGAGAGAAGACCTCCCCTAGAGCCTATTCCTAGGGAGGAGATAGGTAGAACGTATGGTAAGCAGTGTGAGGGGGGCGAGTATGAACGAAGAGGTGATGAATTTGAAAGACATGAGGCTGATTATGACCGGAGAGGTGCTGATTTTGAAAGGATGGTGGATTTTGACAAAGGGTTAGGATACGAACGTGAAAGGGATGATCATGACACTTGGGGGGACCACCCACTTGGAGAATGGGAAGTTATGAAGGAATATGGGGGGAACGGAGGAGATTTGAGGGTGAGGAAACTGAAAATGCCAATTTTTTAGAGAGGATGCACATGGGCAGATCTATAGGGTGGAGGGTATTTTGCTTTCAATGAGTTGACATAGAAAGAGAGACTGATGACATCTGACCTGTGCATGGAGGGGAAGACAATGGCATGGTACCAATGGAGAGACATGAAGCAGCCCATATGAAACTCGAGGGAGTTAAAAGATTGTATGTTGGAACGTTTCCGAACCAACAGGGGATGAGACTTTTATAAGCAGTTCTTCGCTTTGACGTAGGAAGGATCAGTGGTGGAGCACCATGAGAGGTTTGAGTATCTTGCTAGCTGACTAGATCGACTTTCAGAGGTTGTATTGGAGGGAAAATTTATAAAAAGGCTCACACCAGAGATTCGTGTGGCAGTTAGAGTGATGAGACTTCGTAATTTGGGAGAGGCTAGATAGAGCTAGCCCACTTAATGACCTGAAGCACCTGTAGAGGGGGGGGGGGGGGGGGGGGGGCTGAATAGATTGAGCAAATATGCTCATTTTATTCCCCTATGACATCCTTACACGGTAGTGATAATAACAACAACATTTATCAGAGAAGTGGTCAGACTGCATGAAATACCAGAGTCTATAGTGTTTGACCGAGATAAAGTGTTCCTCAATCACTTTTGGAGGGAGTTGTTCACGCTATAGGGGATAGTATTGAAGAGGAGCAATGCTTACAACCCCCAAAAGGACGGGCAAACTAAGGTGCTAAATAGGAGCCTGAAGACGTACCTGTGATGTTTTGCTTCAGAGAACCTTGGTTGTGAATCAAGTGGCTGGCATGGACGAAGTACTGGTACAATACTTCATATACTTTGACTTCACAAATGACTCCTTTCAAAGTGGTGTACGAAAGGGACCCACCACACTCGGTGCACTTTGGGCAAAGTAGCACACTAATCTCGTCAGTAGAGCAATACTTGGAGGAGATGAAAAGAGTGATGGATGAATTAAAAAGGCACTTGTTGAGGGCATAACATATCATGAAAAAGTATGCAGATGGGCGCAAAAAAGGACATCCAGTTTAAGATAGGGGATATGATATACTTTAAGCTTTATCCCTAGATAAAGGACGGTAGCTAACAAGAGGAATGAGAAGCTAGCCCAAGGTACTTTGGCCCTTATGAGATATTGAAGAGGATTGGAGTTTTGTTTTATTGATTGAGATTACCCCCAACCGCTACCATACACCCAGTGTTTCACGTGTCATAATTGACGAGAGCTACTGATGACCATGCATCCAATTCAGAGTTACCCATGACACTACCAGAGGATTTGGAGATGGTGTTGGAACCATTGAAGCTGAAAGCAGTATGACAAGGAGAGGAGCGATCAAGTAAGTGCTGATAAAATGGAAGAAAATACTCAAGTATGATGCCACCTGGGAGCCATCAAGGGAGTTAAACATCAGCTTTCATTTTTCCACATTGAAGACAAGGTGGGCCTTTGGGAGAGAGGTATTGTTAGACTACTCCCTCATGGATCGGGCATAAGAGGGTCGGTCCATCCTGGACCGACAAGGGTGTATGTGAGGCGGAACCAATCCGCCTGGTTACGCCTAGGGTTTCAAATGGGGGAGGGACCGACTAGGAGGGAAAATTCAAGGGGGGAAACTATTTTGGAAATTTTCTTGGTTTTGTATGCTTTAAGTAATTTATGTTAGGGTTCAATTTTTTGGGAGGTGATGTTTGTTGGATTTGGATTGTTCTTAGATTGAGTGGGCTCTAGCCACTGGCTAGGAATTAGGAGAGCCAGATCTTCCTCCCCAATTGAAGATCCAATTGTATTTTGTCTTTCTTTCATATTTATTTCAATAAAAAGGGCATCCTCGTGAGTTCTTCCTATTTTCTCTTGTTCCCAATTTATAGTTTGCTGAAATCAAATTTAGCCAAGTAATTTCACAAATTCTACATCCACTACCTATCAGTTACTTCTCTCGCTATATAATCTCTCTTGAGTTATTTGCTATTTTATTCATCTTGAGATATTTACAACACTTTTGTGGTAAGATTGAGTGTACTTGGATTTGGATAAAAGTACTTTTTGTGTGCCTTCTTTATGCACACATTTGTTTGGCTTCTTATATAGGATTGAATCACCTCTAATCTCCTCTAAGAGGACATATTTTGGCAAAAACAAGTAAATCTTAATGTCTTCTTATGGTGCTTGATTCCTTTAATTATTATTTTGTGTGTTCATCATATTTGATCCTTATAGTGTTTCCGCATAAAAATTAGACATTGTTTCAACAAATTTATCCATGTTATATAAACATGGATGCAAGTCAATTATTAAATAGCAACATGATGGAGCTAAAACATTTAAAATTAAGAGTAAAATCATGATGGAAAGAAAACATATTAGATTTTCATAGATTTAAACTTAGGAGAAAAGAGAACATACATAATATCTTGATAACAACAAACATTTCAAATTTGGTATTATGATAATTAAAACATGCCTTTTCGTTAATGTAGTTTACAAAGTTTTCGTGGCTAAACTGTGAGAGAAGTTGTTTGGCAAGCACCCTAAGAAGAATAATGTATACCATGCACTAAATGACCTGATACAGGCCACTACATTTACCATGAGCCATGCATCAACGAGAACATGGCTGCCATTGAGATGACTGAGATGATAGTTTGCTCTCACCCCTAACGTGAAAATTTAACAAAGCAGTTGCTGCCAATATGTCTTAGCATAATAGGTAGTCTTATCACAACATTCTTTGGGAGGAGTTATTTTGGCTCATTTATATAGGTAGCTTTTTGAGGATACTATTTGAATAGGGAGAACTCGGGACGAATGCATCCATTTGGTATAGGTCTGCTAATGAGAGCATCTTCATGCAGGGCAACAGACATAGTATGCATTATCAACTCAAGGCCTGAGGGACAAGCCATTAAGCTACAAATATAATTTTTACACTACAAAATTGTTTTACCCGTACATGCTAACATCCTTTACATCATGATCAAAGTACTATTTTAAATTAGAAATGATAAATTAGATGAACAAGCATTATCTGAGAGAATTACCAAGAAATTCAACATTAATTTGTAGAAATGGGTTGGATGGGCTTCATTGAAACAAAGTATTGTTTATATAATGTTAAATGATACTCCCATAAGATAGTATAATTAACTAACAAAATTATAAATCATTACTTCATAAAAAGTTACATGGGTGTCACATACATTGAGAGTTGCCATATACATTGAGAGTTACACCAATTGTGTTTGGAAGGTAAAAAGATCAATCTATGTTAGGAGCAATATACTTTGCTGGGTTTGTATTGAGTTGCACCAACTACATAGGGTAATGGACCAATTTGGGTTCGAATAGGGTATAGACCTAGAGGTGTTAGCGCTAAACTTCAAATAATTGGATGGGACTTGAAAACTATATATGACTAGTTCACTTCCCATCATCAAAATTGGGGGCTATGGGATGTCTAACAATCATATATACATGTACATATGCCATACCATGTGCATGAAGACAAAGATGATGAGCTGTAGATATTCTTGTATGGTACCATTCCAAAGCACAATTATAATTACCAAAGGATTTGAGTGATCCTCCAAACATATATTACCCTCAAGCTCAATTCTACAGAGGGTTTGTAAATGTTATGTTTCAATTCATTCTATCCAAAGTTGAGAGTATTAAACCCATTGTCCACAATGATTTATTGTTGAGCAGTTTTTTACATAAGATACATGAACGACCAAGTTTTTGAGGCACAGGAGATGATGGCAGTAGCTTATAGCTAGCCATAAATTATGCATACAAGCTTTGTGCACATATGAGACTCACCTATCATGTAGATGATTATGGATGGAATTACGCCGCTCAAGAGGCTCCACCATGTCGAACCATCTTGGGCAGCTCACAACCCAATTTC
This sequence comes from Dendrobium nobile, assembly GCA_022539455.1. Taxonomy (NCBI): domain Eukaryota; kingdom Viridiplantae; phylum Streptophyta; class Magnoliopsida; order Asparagales; family Orchidaceae; genus Dendrobium; species Dendrobium nobile. The sequence goes on from CM039730.1 coordinate 43,341,682, forward strand.
TACAACTTTGCCATCTCAATATGATGTCATGCCATCTTTTATTCCGCAATCCACGGCATATGCATTCCCACCAACTAGTCATGACATGAAGTCATCCCCAGCACCATCCCCACCACCACTTAATGCAACATACACTAATACAAAAGCTCAATATGTTGGGCCTTCTACATCAATCCAAACAACCTTTTTTTATTGAGTGGATACTTCTCCTTTGGACGTGTCATTCCATAGCTAGGTAGACATAGTTTGATATCAATCTGAGTTGGCTCGTGATAGGATGGGCACATTTATCAATGAAAATGAGAATAAGGATGAAGGGGACTATTTTAATCAACAAAAATGACATTAGCATCACACAAATGCTTAAACTTGATGGCAAGGATATATTGAGCGAGCATTATAGATGGTGATTATGCGTACTTCTTAATCGTTGCACTTCCTTTCTCAAATGGTTGCTGATGTATTACAATGAAACTTATCTTTGAACATGAATATCAATATTACTTACTCTCATGATCTATCCATTATTTGTTTAAATATTGCAGTTCAATTTTAATAAATCTTAAACAATTACACGCATTCAATCATTATGAAATTAATTATGCTCAAATAAATATAAGCTCATGTTCAATAGATATTGTGCTTAATAAATAATAATTTTGATATATTTGGTATGATACTAAAACTATAAAAACCATAGCAAATAACTTTTACATTAAAAAAAAATTTAAATATTTTAAATTTGAAAATAGAAGTACTCGACTACTATTTCAGCCAATGACTGGATGAAGTGACTTAGCTCCTCCCATCCTAAATTTAATCATTGAAATAGTTCAAAATAACACTTTCTCCTCTCTGAAAAGACGCCATACAGTTGGTTGACATGGGCCCAAGATGGGAGGTGAATTGGGATAATTTGAAAATGTTCAAATTACTTTGCTAGAAATTCAAATGATAGATTGCATCACTACACCACAGGATGTTAAGAAGCAAATAAAAAACAAACCACAAAATACATAAATGGCGCAACAACTACAAATCAAGCAAACCATCCATCAAACATTGAAGGGCAAACTCACTTCAAGCAAGCCATTTTATTTAATCATGGTTTCTAGAAGAGAAAACTTCACAAGAAGAGATGATTGGCAGTTTCTCAAGCAAAATAGAGCTTCGTAGAGAGAGAGAGTTGAAAATCACAAATTTTTTTGACCTAGGGTTAGATATATCAATTTGTATGTCAAACAAAGCGCTTCATTTCACTTTTAAAATTAATTAAAAATATAATATCCATGTAATCACAACTTCTAACATTAAAAAATCTGAGGTAATTCATCATTAAATGGCTCAAATCAATTTAAAATCATTATTAAAAATTTCCTAACTGACCCCACGTAGTGGGATAATGGCTTGATGTTGTTGTTGTATTAAAAATATCCTAAAATCGACATTTACAGAGGCCTGCAAATTGTTTTGTAGAAACCTACAAACCTTTATGGAGACCTGTAATAACTTTTTCAAGATCCATAACCTTTATATTTTTACATAGTTCTAACCTTTTTTGGAGGACTAAAAGAGCTTTGTCTTGATCCACAAACATTGATGCAGGACAGTTATGTGAAAAACATTTTATTCACTAATTATTTTGTTAAGCATAACCAAGCTCTTTCATATTAATATCATGATTTAGTTTATTGATGATAGGGTCTTAAATTTTATTTTAAAAAACAACTTGACTCATAAACAAAGTGGTTTACTAGTTAACCTTACTTTGGTTGTTTTTCGTGCATGTCTGCAAGGTTTAATTTTGGTTTGCTTTTACACAAAGAAGACTCAAGATTTTCCTAAACTACTAGGCCCTCCTTCTAGTGGTTTACTACCTGATGCTGCACCTATTCCTTGATACAAATAAATTGAGATCACCAGTCATGATTCCTTGGCAATATTTGTGATTATCAAAATCTAATTAACAGTTTTTAGGCTTCAGTTCAACACATATTGCATCAGAATTTCTAATCGACACGCTTGAGAAATTTAACCTAAATTTATAAAGTTTACCCAACCCTACACCGAGTAATTGCAAATTCAGTTTCAAAATACCCCAATCGCACAAGTCACACTGCCGATTACCTGATGCTCTAATATCTGGTGCACCGAAGTCCTGCACAGCTCGCCGGCTTTCTTTCCCGGGCAGACTGCGTCCACGTCTATTCCAAAAGCTTGCAGTGCTTGGAAAGGAACCATCGCCTTCGTATTATCACCAAACTCACATTTTAGTTCGCAAAATATCAAAAACAACATCGAGAATGAGAAAGTGGAAGCCAATCCAAAGGGAATATACCTCGTAATCTTCCATGTAGTCTCCGCAGAGCAACAGAACTCTTCTCGGAGCTACGTCTTTCGCCATGGATACCTCTTTCGCTAATCTTTTTATCGGAAGCACTGATCGGACTCTGGAGTGACAGTGCAATGGCCAGCGATTTAGCGCTATTTAAAAGCAGGACGGTCCGGTGAATTCGATGTGGGTCCCCCTCCCTGACATATAACGTGGCTCGTTTGGGTTAGACATGGGGTCTGTCTGGTGTTATTGATGCTTCTCCAGATCACGATTCCACAGGAGCTATCTTGCTTGCTGGCCTTATAACTTGATAAACCCCACGCATGGCTTATGCCATCCATTTAAATCCATAAGAATAAGAAAGTGAAAATGGCCGTCAAATTATTTTTGGGTTTTCTTCTTTATGAGGATACTGTTATGAAATTTGATTTTATGTAATTATAAAATTATTGCTGAATATTTGAAAATATAATAGTAAATATAAGACTTAACATTCATCAACATCTTAGACACATTATTAATCGGTGCGTAACTCAGTTATGAATAGAGCTCAATTACTTAGTTAACTTTAGTTCTTTTTAATGTTTGGACTTCTCGCATTTAACTTTGTTAGAATATTAAAAATTCTCACTTGATCTCAGATCAATGATTGACAAACAACTTGAGAAGGTTATTCAAAAACAAATAAATTTAGAATGACACAGAGCATAACTAGAAGAGACATATTCAAAATGTCTAAATTAGACAACTGAGGAACTAGAATTAAATGAACTGAGGTGACATGTCTTGGCCAAGATAAATTAAATCAATCTTCATCTTCACATACACATGAGGAGACACTGTCACAATTGATTTTTAAGTTGTTAAATTAGCCCCATGAAAAGTAATCTCTATTTTTATGTGGTGGCATCCTCATATCGATGCAATATATCTAACAAGATTTTAACTTCCAAAAACTATTGTGACCTCTATAAACCTTCATTTCAAAAACTATTTTTGTGAGTAATTGTTGCTTCCGATGATATGAACATTTCAATATAAAAATAGTGGCATACTATTGTTGTTTCCAACAACCCCAAGTATAAATAACAAACTTTTTTGTAATTACTCTCATCAATCAACTCATTGGAATTTCGATGTCATCTCGATTGGACTTGTGTCATCAAGATAAATTAAATGATATATGTGTTGATTAAAGACATTAGTGGTGACAATCAGCATTGGACAACGATCTACCGCTCTTGCTTCACTCAAACTGAGTGGGTTGATCAACTAGCCTAGAGGTATGATCACCTAGCCAATTTTTAATTATAGGAGAGCACAATCTTCATTTTCATTATTGATAACTCTGAGTATTCTAGTTCATTTAGGATAAGTGCTCAAATACCCTTCTTAAAGTATATAAATAGAACTTTTTTCATATAGGATATTTAAAACATTTACATAATGGAAGAATTCTAAAACAATGACCCTCACTTCAAGATATTCCTCAACTTGTTTATGCTACCTTGTTTATTGCCCCAAGGTCAAGCCATTTAACCTATATGAGAAGGATATTATAGGGCATTCTTAGTGTCTCTATGGCTTTTCGATGTCAATACATCCATATCATTAAGGTCATTTGACTATTAGCTCTAAGAGGGGACTGTATCAGCCATCTCTAATGGCATTAATAACCTTCCAGCATTATAACATCTATCACTTTCATGTAATATAACAATCACCTCCTAAAGGGTGCTATCATTGTAGTAATAAATCTTATTTCATTGTCAACATATAGGATACAAATAACTATCTAATTTTACTATTTAATGTTCTCACCTTCTTAGAGTTCATCAAAAAGTGATACCTCCTAGCTCATATGCAATGTTAGTAAAAAATAATTTGAGCTAGGTTAGATCCTATGACTTTTTTTATTTTCCATTAGAGAGCACTAGAGAGATTATTTGTTTGATAGAAATACCGTTACAAGTGTAAGGAAGCTGAACTGGCTAATGAATCAGCTCAAATCCAACTAAAAAACAAGCTCACGGGTCGAGCTTATCAAATAATTAGCCCTCATGTTAAAAAGACAAGTCATATATTAAATGAGGTCAAGAGTTTGGCAAGGCTTGATTTATTAGCTTGTTAACCAGCTCATCTAACTCCATTTTTTTCCGTCAAGCACAACTTTACCACTAGCCTCTTTGATACCTTCTCTCGTGAGCCTCAATCTCAACTTCCCCATTGATCTCATCAATGCTTTTTCTAACAACTTACCATCACAACTTCTTCCCTACTCTCGTTGATGTCTTATCCAATGAGCTCCTAAACAACTTGAAATTTCTACTCACAACCAACCATGTCATTTCAAACAAGTTCAAATCACAACTTCATCTATTTTGGAGTCCTTAAGTTCACAATTTGAATTTGATTCTCATTGTTATTTCAACAAACCAAGTTTGAGTTTGATCTCATTGCTGCCATGCAAGTTCAAGCTGATTAGTTTACACTAGGGGTGCAAACGAGTCTAGTCAAGCTTGAGCCAGAGTGTGTTCGAGTCGAGCTCGACTGCCAAATACCGAGCTCGAGCTCGACTCGTCTCACGAAACGAGTCGAGTCGAGCGGCTCGTCAAGCAGATGCCTCGTACGCAAATCCCGCTCTTCGCTGTAACACTCTCGGTCGTGCTCCAACCTCCCGCAATTGAGCTCCCGCTCTTGCACCCACTCCCGCGAGGCACCCGCTCCCGCAGACGCGACCCTCTCCCGCAATCACGAGCTACTCGACGAGCCATCGAGTCGATCAGCCCAGTGTCCGAGCTCGAGCTCGTTTAGTGTTCGAGCTCGACTCGCGAGCTCGATTAACTCAACTCATCAAGCCCATTAACGAGTTGAGCCCGAGCCGGCTCACGAGCCGGCTTGACTCGGTTGACCCCTAGTTTACACCACTAGATACAGTTTTAGCAACGTCATCCTAGAATTACAGATGGATGACTACATTATCAGATTTTTCATTAGTGTATTGTAATACATAGGAAAGAAAGTAATGCTAGAGAGTATTTGAGTCCGAAATCTGTGGGGGTGGCTTTTTAGGAGCAAAACACATAAAACTAAACACATCATAAGAACGGAAACAAAACTTGAAAAAAATCAAAATTTAATGCTTGAAAAGCAAAAGCAGTTACAAAGTGAAAACAAACAACGCATCAAAAAGGATTAAACTTCTGGCGATGTAATAACATGACTGTCATAGTATAATCGGAATCCGTCGGATTTCATGAAAATCCTGCACAATTTCTTTACATCAAAGTTTTCAAAAATTATTCTATTCGGAGTCCAAACAGAAAGAATTGTCCGGATTTGTTGCATATTTACACTGAGTATTTGCAAGATTACATACTTGCAAATACTCAATTGTGAGTATTACTGAATATTTTATGAGTATTTGTTGATTTACTGCATATTTATTGAGTATTTGTTGTAAATTTACTTAGAATTTGTTGAATATTCACAACAAATTCTCAGTTAATACGCAACAATCTGGACGATTCTTCCCGTTTGGACTTTCACACATAATAATTTCTCTTGTGAAGAATATTTAGGCCAATTAAAATAAACTAACACTATATTTACAAGACTCAAATTCAAGATCTCTTGATTTATAGTCAAAACTCTCAACCAACACATCAAGATGAGCTGCAAAAAATTTTAACTTAAAAGAAACTCAACTTAAGCTAAAACAGATGTGCAGCCCTACATTCCAAGACCTTTTTGAAAGAAAGATAATGCTACATTTGTTACTAATTGCTACATCATATAGACTAATTATAACAGTTTAACCTAATTTATGTCCCTAATCTTTTAGTACCGCATTCAGAGCAGAACTTCGATGTCTCTCTCAGATAAGGGGCACCACATTCATCACAAAACTTTGCAGGGCTGGTAGGCTGAAATTGAAAGAATCACATAAGGATTAGTACTGGCAATTACTTTCGTAACAATTAACAGTGATCATAGCATAAACTGCATCCCATGATTATAGAGAATAAAAGAAAAAGAATTGATGTAGTTTAAAATGAATACAATGAGGAATCAATTACAATTTACATTATACTAATCTTAAATAAAATACAACCACTTTAAGGTAGGGGTGTAAGTGAGCCGAGCCGGCTCGAGTTCAACCCGTTTATGGGCTAACGAGCCGAGCTTATCGAGCTCACGAGTCGAGCTCGAGCTCGAGTTCAAGCTTGATGTGGCTCGGCTCGTAAGCTCGCACGCAGGCTCGAATTATTTTAGGAATTTTTAAAATAGAGTAATTTGAATTTTCATTAAATTTAAATATAAAAGAAACTGTAATTAAGTAGTCAAATAAAAAAAAGTTAAAGCTGCAGTACAACATTTCACTATATATATATATATAATGTTAAAGCTACAGCTATAGTACGTGTTTTTCAAAAAAAAAAAAAAGCATTAAACCTTCAGCTACAAAACACTCGAGACTCTTTTGTATCCGCGGGAGAAATAGATGAACCGCGTCTTCAATCTATAGTTCGGCGGGCCGAGAAATCGGGCGGGAAAACAGCTGGCGGGTGTGAAACTGAAATCAAGCGGCTCGACGATCTCATTCCGGTGTCGCGAGTCGAGCTCGACTCGAGTTCGAACTCGGTATTTGACTCACGAGTCGAGCTCAAACACCCTCTGACTCAAGCTCGACTTAACTCGTTTACACCCCTACTTTAAGGCTCCTTTTGAAAAAACAAAAAAACTGATCAAGATATTCGTAGCAAATTTTCTTCCTAAGATAAGAATCAAAATTATTTCCGCCTATTTGAAAATCTAATTTTAATCTCTTGAATTTTTAAATGCGGACCTAAATAATACCGTGAAATGATTAATTTAAAACCTATTTAAAAATTCAAGAAACAAAATTGATACTTTTATATGATTGAAGACTATTTTGATTCTTCAAAACAATTAAGGGATCAATTCGATCCTTTCCCTCTTTTTTTCCCCTATAGAAAATCTCTTTACTAACAATCCCAATAGGAATGGACTCTGGTAGAATGTGCTTTTGACATTTGGAAGCACGTCAATTAGATACTACAGCAATAAGCCAAGAACCACAGATTTTTGCAGTAGGCTTAAATCCTTTGAGAAGCAGAATCCGAAAGAAAAATGTCCAAACCTTAATTTGGAGATTAACATGTCGGGTGATCATTTACTACAATTCTACAGAAAAGTGTATTGTTTCACTGATGCGGACATCCAACCGTCCATGCAATCCGAGGAGCTGAAGATCGACGACCGAGATCACTTTGTTTTATTTTCGTTTATTAAGTGTATTTTAATTTAGTTTTGCAATTTCCCTTTTTACCCTCTTGTCTTATGTAAGCCCAAAGGACGAATGTGTCTTTTAATTTCTCTTGAGGCCTATATATAGAGGCTCATTCTCTTGTATTTGGATTATGGATTATTAATAAAAAAAAATTTGAGTTTTGCACTTGGGTTCTTTGGGAAGAACGTTAGTGAAATCCCTATGGGAGGGAGTCGGAGTTTCCACCAGTCGCAGGATGGGTCCGGGCTCGTGGCGTGAAGTCCCTTGGAGAAGGGCAACGTAGTACCCGTCAGCCGCAGGATGTGTCCGGGCTCGCGGTTGTATCTTTGATATTTTGTTTATTTGCTTTTGTTCCTTCTTATTGCTCTTCGTCGTTATCTTCATCTTCTTCCTCCTCCCCATCTTCGTTTGGCCGCCGGATTCTAGCCCCTCCACCTTCCCCCATTAGCTCCTCCACCGCCGGCCACCCTTGTTTGTCTCCATGAATGAGGAGTCAATGTCACCTTAATGCTTACCTAAAGAGTTCAAATAATTTAGGAAATTATTTTCATCCTTTGAAATTCAAATTTTGAATTTCAAAATAAGTTTCCTAAATTAGAAAGCTATTTTAAGAAAGTATTGAATCTCATTCATGACGTAATTCAAATTTAATTTGGGTGATTAAATTTTGGGCAGTTCCAAAATTCAAATTCAACTAATTTGAAATTTGAATTCTTTCCTAATTTATCATTCTATTTTTGGAAAGTTACAAAATCCATTTTATTTGAATTTCAAAATGATGCGGACATCCAACCGTCCATGCAATCCGAGGAGCTGAAGATCGACGACCGAGATCACTTTGTTTTATTTTCGTTTATTAAGTGTATTTTAATTTAGTTTTGCAATTTCCCTTTTTACCCTCTTGTCTTATGTAAGCCCAAAGGGCGAATGTATCTTTTAATTTCTCTTGAGGCCTATATATAGAGGTTCATTCTCTTGTATTTGGATGATGGATTATTAATAAAAAAAAAATTGCGTTTTGCACTTGGGTTCTTTGGGAAGAACGTTAGTGAAATCCCTATGGGAGGGAGTCGGAGTTTCCACCAGTCGCAGGATGGGTCCGGGCTCGTGGCTTGAAGTCCCTTGGAGAAGGGCAACGTAGTACCCGTCAGCCGCAGGATGTGTCCGGGCTCGCGGTTATATCTTTGATATTTTGTTTATTTGCTTTTGTTCCTTCTTATTGCTCTTCGTCGTTATCTTCATCTTCTTCCTCCTCCCCATCTTCGTTTGGCCACCGGATTCTAGCCCCTCCACCTACCCCCATTAGCTCCTCCACCGCCGGCCTTGTCTCCATGAATGAGGAGTCAATGTCACCTTAATGCTTACCTAAAGAGTTCAAATAATTTAGGAAATTATTTTCATCCTTTGAAATTCAAATTTTGAATTTCAAAATAAGTTTCCTAAATTAGAAAGCTATTTTAAGAAAGTATTGAATCTCATTCATGACGTAATTCAAATTTAATTTGGGTGATTAAATTTTGGGCAGTTTCAAAATTCAAATTCAACTAATTTGAAATTTGAATTCTTTCCTAATTTATCATTCTATTTTTGGAAAGTTACAAAATCCATTTTATTTGAATTTCAAATTCAAATAGAATTTATTTGTTTCTTTCCTAAATCCTAATCCCAAATTAAGTAACCACAATTGAGTGCATTAAACCCATATTCCCATTTGGATGCCACCAGCCCACCTCACCTCTACCTTGGCTTTAATTAATCTTTGTTTCCTATTCTCCCAATATTGCTTTTGGAAACTAATTTCAAATCCCTTTACATTGCCTCAATCAGATTTTTTTTTCCTAAGCTCTATTTCCCAAATCAATTCACTGGTTTTGGAAATAGAAATTCATCAGAATTTTCTATTCTTTTTCACCGTCCCCCTCCTCTTAATTAATCCAGATTTCTTCCCTAATCAAGAACCGGTGGATTGGAACCTTTCCTCTCAGCTTTTCTCCCTCACCATTAGTTCTAGCCATTATTTCCTTCCCAAAACTGAGAAGTGGAATAAGGAAATAATTCCCAATTCTTCTCTGCAGCCCGCCACTCCTCTTCACTGAATTTCTCCACTCCCTCTCAATCCCGTGATCCCCTCTTCCTCCTTTATTCCCCACCTAATTTCTAAAGCCTTTTCCTCATCTGTTTCCTCTACTTCCTAAGCACAAAATCTGAGAACTTTTTCCCAGATTTCGGAGAGGAAATCTGAAGTTGTTTTTCAACCCGTACTACTTGAACTTGAGATTTCCTTCTCAGGTTTTAGAAAGAAAACCTGAAGTAATTCTCAGAATATTGGGAAAAGGCGTGAAGCTATTCTCCAACTCCAATTCTCTCAGATTGTGTGAGAAAAATCTGAAATGTTTCAGATTTCCTGATAGGAATCGTAACAGATTATTGCCTTCAAGCTCTCCCTAGCAAAGCCCTCATCCTCGTTCTACATCATTCACAAAGGCACGAAACCTTGGGAATGGGTCATTGTACATGTACAAGAGCTTAAATATGAAATATACAAACAAAGCATATCTCAATTGTGCATATTCAAATGAAACTCAGGCTTCGTTTGGGACGGCCTTCCTGCTTTTCAAAACAATTTTTTGATACAAAAATTAAAATTTTGTACCAAAAAATTATTTTAAGAAGTAAGAAAGCTATCCCAAACGAAGCCTCAATCTCATAGGAATGTAAATTTCCTGGTACCTCAATTTTCTGTATTCAGATAGGATTACGACTGGCAGGAGCAATGCTGTACCAGCAAGGCATGATACTTGTCAGGGGAAATTTAGATGGCATCACACATCATAGCAAAATTACCCATAATTACTGCAAGATTCTTGTATTATTATTGTGCAAGGTTCACTATAAAATCTTTGTAATTAAAAGCAGTGTGGCTATAAATATTTGTAGTTAAAGAGTACAACTGCTTGTTCTTTGTTAGGTCAGATCTAATTGTTATCATTATTGAAATATAGGCTTGTGCCCTGCCAACTATTTGCTTATATAATGATGAAAAACCCTCAGCATGACCGGAAGGAGTGCAATCAGCATGGTATTAGAGTCATTAGTTGCAAACGAACCAAACGTTTGACAAACTACTCGTTGCTCGATTCGATTAAAGATTATTTGTAATCATTTAATTAACTAAACAAACAAACTTGAACGATATTTTAAATGCTCGATCATTAAATAAACAAGATTGAACACTAATGTGTTCGGCTCATTTATGTTCATGAACAACATTCTTTAAAGCTCGTGAACAATAAGCTCGATAAGAAGCTAATTCGTGTTCGATTCAGAACTCGTGAATAAGCTCAATAAAAACTCAATTAATAATTGATTATAAAATTGATAAATATACATAATATAAATATTTTATATTTATTATAACATAATGATATAATTATCATTAAATAATAAAATTTAAAGTAATTAAATATTGTTGTGAACGAACTCATTTGCTAGCTTGAAAAAACTAGTTATATATGCCATGGTTTAAAATTGTGCAATAAGAGGCGCGCCTCAGTGCAATTTTGTTCTTTTAAGCCGCAAAGCCTACGCAATGAGAGCAGAGATTGAGGCGTATGCCTCAAGTTTATTGAGGCGCACTTCAGATTTTAGAGACGTCCGCCTCTTAAAATTAAACTATTATTCATTTCATAGACTTTTATTAATTTACTACACGATTATTTATTTTGATATTATTCAAAAATATTTAGGGAAGAGGAAGATAATTGATATTGAGGAATGAGCTGATTGGAAGACATTAGACTATATAGGAGAGAAGGAAGGCGAGAGATCAATTCATCATAATGATGATTCAAATGAAGAACCCCTTAGTAATGACGATACTGACGACTTATGAGTTCTTACGTGATATGTCATTGCTATTTATTTTTGGAATTATATGTTAATGAAAAGAATACTATGATTTGGGAAAGATAGAATTTGAGTTGAATTACATTTCATGTTCTATTATTATTGGGATATTTTGATTTCACTTCATATCTTGTGTCTTTTTATGTTTTATATTATTTACTCATTAGTACATAAAAAATTTATCAATTTATGTTTGCGCAATCTTTTCATTTTGAGGCTTACGCCTCAAAACGCCTTGAGGCTCCCATCTCGCCTCACGAACGAAAACATCTCAATACCCGATTACGCAATTTTAAACATTGATATATGTTCATGAACTTGCTCATTTGATAACTGAAGAATACTCGTTAGATATGTTCATGAACGTACTTGTTTGATTGATTAAAAAAATTTACTAAATATGTTCACGAACATGCTTGATGTAATTGTTTGTTAGAAGGCTCGATAAAACTCGTTTGCTAAGTATGTTCATGAACATCTAGAAGTAGAGCTTGTTTATAGCTCTTTAAGCCTTGTTTGTTTAAAGCTCGATAAGCGTTAAACAGAACATAAACCAAACACTTACACTCATTAATTTAAACGAAATAAACATAAACACAACAATAACGCTTGAATCAAACACAAACCAAACTTGAACAAGTTGATAATAAATGAACTCAAACATGAACACTCACATACTTGGTTTGTCTTGGTTCGTTTGCAGCCCTAAGAGTCATCTCTTTCATGAAAGTCTACATTTTGTGGGTGACCTCAATAACAACACAATCTCATGATCTCTCTCATGAACGTTATCCCTCCAACAAAACAATCTTATCATCTTCAGCAGCCTATCCTCCAACACTAGACTTCGGCAACTCTCGTACCATTCGTTAACAGCAGCTCATCCTTCAACGTGATCCCACCTACCTCAGCAGCTCTTCTCCCAACAAATAGGGGTGTCAAAATCTGACACGACCCGAAATTCGACCCAAATCCGACCCGAAAAAGTTTGAGTTCGGTTTAACCTGTTTGTCATACGGATCATGTTCGGATTTATAATTTCAAACCATCTGTAAATTCGGGTCAGGTTTGGGTTGACCCGAAAACCCGAAACCAACCCGGATTGACTCGTTTGTAACATCCGGATGCGGGCTATCTCACCACTCGATCGCCACGGCAATGATTCGTCGCATCACTCGTAGCGTCAAGCCATCAATCACATGCGTCGTCACTTCGAGTTTGCATCACTCGTGTCACTCGAGTCTGAGTTGTCGCTACCGGCCTACTGTCGTCCCGCCCATGATGATGTTGCTGTTGCGCTATCGATGTCCGGCCTACCGTCATTGTCATTGGACCCAAACCCAACCCGTTGACCCATTTTGACACCCCTACCAATAACGTGAACCCTCTCATCATTGTACAACAACTTCTCTCAACACTTGTCCTCGAAGGTTCTTATGAAATCGATTTAGGCAAAATTCAAAATTATATGATAAGTTGATTAAGCGATTGCTCTCAATTCAAAACCATTTAAGATGACTAACAATATATCTGAGTATTCACAAAAGATTTCTAATCAAGACTACGCTGCACATACACTTCTCCTTAAAGAGGCGTGTAATGTTTGGCACGTATCTGACATGCCCCTGACATGTGTCGGACACGTCGAAAATGTGTTCGATCAAAAAAATATTAAATACAAATTGGGCACGCGTGTCCGAAACTCATGTCTTAAATATTTTATGAATTTTTTTTAAAATATAATATCTTGTATTTAAAATTTTTTATTTATTTAAAATATAAAAACTAAACTTTTTATTTTGATATCCACAACACCAAATCAATCGCCCGCACTCAATACCCCATTCATTGAATATTATCATTTTCATTTCTCTATGGCGGGTCATGACTTTGGTTTCACAACAATGTCTAATGTCATCTCGACATTTGATGTCTACCGTCGTTACAATATCGACACTTCAAAACCATCTCAACGTCAAAGTCTGACATTCTCTTGATATTGATGCTTGAAACTAGCAATTTCTACACCCACAACATGACAGCTCATCTTTTTCCGACATCACCTTAACATTGACGACCAACATCCTCTCAACATTGACGACAGACACCCTTTTGACATCAATGCCCAACACTTACTGCACAACATCGATGCCCGACTCTCGACAACATTATCACCTCCTTTCTAAATGCCTGATACATAGCATCGACGTCTGACTCTCGATATTTTAATATTAATCGTTTTAAGCACAAATTCTAATTAAATGACTGATTATTTCTAAATTATTTTTAATATTATACTTATTCAATTTTATACACTATTTTTAAAATGTAAAATTATAATACCGCGTCCAACCCGTGTTCGTGTCCTATTATTTTTAAGAATTAACATATTTAGTGTATATATCATATCCGTGTCGTTGTGTTTGTGTATGTGCATCATAGAACTACACAGTCACATATTTCCAATTAGAATACGAGATTGTCAGGTTATTTGTATTATTTGATGAAAAGGAAACAGAAAATACCAAGATACAATTGATCTTCTATTCGAGAGGAGGATCGATCTCTCCCAATCTCTACACATCGCTAGAGCCCAAAGGAAAACCTAAATCTAGGATATCTCAAATTTCAACCAAATTCAAGATGCCCTAATCCTAGGAAACAAACTATTTAATGCATACAATTCAAAAGAAAATCTCTAAACAGTCCCTACATTCAAATTTCCCTCAAAAATCCTTCCTAAATTGCTCCGCTTGGGCGTTCGGATCGCCTGATCTCCGCAATCCCGCCTCTGTTTCGCAAGCCGGTCCAGTGGACTAGTCTAACAAGACCGGTCTAACACAATTACAAAATCATAAGCTATAAAAAAAATCTAATATGGTATTACCACATTCATTAATCACACCAAACTCATAGCCACCATGAATGCTTTTAAAATTATCTATCTCTCTACCAATATGTCCATTTAAATCTCTTCCAATAAAAATTATTTTTTCAAGAGGCATCTTTTGTATTCATTTTTCTAAGTCATTCTAAAATTTCAATTTTGAACACATATCCAAACCTACTTGAGAAGCATAAGTATTTATAATATTAATAATCATAGCAACAATAATATTTAAAGTTATAATATTATCTCCAATTGTAGTAATTGTTACAACATTATCCTTCAAACTCTCACCAGCACGTCGCTTCCAGGGAACACCCTGAATTAACAAAATGTATTAAAATGAATGATTTCATGATTATTCGATAAGTTTTACGTTGGTTGTCGACTAGCTAATGCAACCCTCCACTTTTCTCAAATAAACCACTAATGCACTAAAATAAGTACGACACAATTGTCAATGTTCATACAGATTAGGTACATATTACGTTAGTGTGAAAAAAAAATGCTTACAGAACACGTTTATTGTGTCAATGTGTAAACTGGTAATAAGCTTTGGACATAACACTGAAATTTGTTGACAGTTCATGTCAATGGTGCCAAAACAAATTAGACGTATGGTGTCATTATTCTGCGTACAACGACATTAGCATTGTTCTGATTACAGTTTTGACTAATATCATAAAACATCCTAGAATTTAACCCATAGTGAAGGATAATGCCACGTAGTAGGAAACTAAAATACCCTTATATAACCATCAATTAATATACTAAAGCATCATGGCTTCAAGAACAGTGCATTTACTAAAAATTATTCTAAATCAAATGGGTTTCAAAATTAATTCTATATCCTAATGTGAAGGGCTTCAACTTCAATGGTTTTCAACATTTGGAACTCATCTTTCGTACCATGTCTCCATAAATTTAATTTGAAATATCATTTCAGAAATTTTAACCTGAGATTTCAAGAAAAGGGAGGGAGCTCAACCACCAGGCTCATGAAAATAACAACTTCAATACTAATTTAACATAGACGTGCTTCAATTAATCTGAAATAAGCACACAGCAACCAGTAAAGTAAAGATCTAACAAAGTGGGAAGTAGCATTTTAAAATCCAATAAAATGATCAACATGAAAAACCACAATGCTTCAAGAAACATCAATTTGGAAGTTAAAATCTCATTTAAGTATTGTACTCTTCAACCGTAAAAAAGATTGGTGTCAAAACTTGTACTACATGGAATTTAACTATGTAACAACTACTGAATAAGAGAGAGCCTCCCATGCTATGATATTATGATTTATGATAAAAATAATTAAAGATAATGAATAAAGAAATTCTTACCAGCAAATGTAAACGGCTGCCTACATGAACTCCAGGAAGTGATTGCAAGCAGGGCATATGTTGAGGCATGGTAGGCGCTAGATGTTGATGAGCAATATCAGGTACATGAGATGAATGCGTACATTGATGCATGTGAGGGAAGTGTGGAGAAAGTTGGCTTTGTTGCATTGTTGGGTGATGTCCTTGCGGGAGAGGATTAAATTGAGTTGGGTGTTGAAGATGTTGTATTTGATGTTTAGATGAAAGTTGCAGCTGGCCTTGGTGCTGCCAATGAAGGAAATTTGTTATGTTAAGTCTCTTTCATAAAACATGATAGAAAAATAGTGTAGAATCACAGAGGCTGATCAACTAAGGTGCTGCATCAGTTTCCATAAAAAAGTGGAGACAGGTAATTTAACAGATTACAGCGAGCAGTTCATTTCTATCACCCAAGTTTATTATTACAAAGAAGAGAACCTAACAGATGATGTTCTCATAGTTAAAAAAAAAATTGTTAGACGGTTGCAGATGAGGACATCAGTCATCGTTTCCAGCGTGTTTATCACAGGAGATCGCAAATCGACGGCCAAGATCGGAAGCATCTATTATTGAGTTCTTTGTTATTGTATTAGTTTTATTTTATTATTTTTGTTTCAGTGGACCTTTGTACCCCTATGAGGGAGTTTAGTGCTTTGTAGTCCAAGGGGCGTATGCATCTTTATTTATTTTCATTAACAAGGCCTATATATAGTGGTCAAAGTCTTTGTATGAATTTTTAATGAATGTTTGAATGAAATTCAGATTTGTCTCCTTCTTCTTGTGTGTGCACTTGAGAGAGGAAGAGCCTAGGAGAGGCTCAAACAAAGTACCCAACAGCCCCTGCGGGTGAGCTCTTGGTTTTTCCCACATCTTCTTCTCTCCCGTTTTCCACCGCCTTAGCCTCCTCTTTTTCCACCCTACCCGACGGCCACCATCACCTCCCCTCCTTGCGTCAATCCCACTTCCAAATCCATCTCCACCGCTGACCCAAGGCCTATTTCCCTCCACCCGAGCCAATTTCCCCCTCCCCCATGCTGCCGGCCCACTCCACAATTCCCATCATTATGATGATTTCCCTCATTATAGTTGCTTTCCTAAATTAAGCCAAGCCAAGAAGGAAATAATTCTAATTATTTAAAATTCAAATTTTGAATTTTAAATACTTTACTTTTTTTAATTCTAAATTAGGAAAGTGATTAAATCTAGATCTAATTTGAATTTCAAATTAGATTGGATATAATAATTCATTTCCTAAATTACATAGCTTGTTTTGCAAGCTCTTAATTCCCTCCACAAAAACCCCCTCCCTCTATTAATGCTGCCGGCCCCATGATGGGGCTCCACCTTGGATTTCCCTTTTAAATCCCAACCTTATTTGAATTTGAAAACAAATTTCAAATCAAATTCCCTCCCAATTTACTTGAATCTGAAACTAAATTCAGATTTAGTAATCATCCCTCCACCTAACCCTAACACCAAAATCACCCCCTCTCCTTGGCCAACCCCCTCTTTCTCCTATCTTTCTCTTGGAAGCTCCAATCCACATGAATTCTATAGCAAGGAAGAGAAGATTTTGTTGAAGACTACGTAGATCACAATATCACATCCTTCTTCACCTAGCGGAGGTGATCAACGGCAACGACCGTTAGTGCAGAGGCAACTCGTGGGACATTCAACCTTACCTCCTTCTTCGGCTACTTCCCCTTTGATCAAGACCATCGGCGTCACCATCCTCTTAAGTGGCATCGTCTAGTTCGCTCAAGACTTTTCTCCATTAAATAATTCCTATAGAGCATTAGTGAGGTACAAGGAAACTTAAGGTGAAAACTCTTGACATTAACCTATGAATTGTTATTACAAGTGCATTAGACTTTACTGTGATTTGTCGATTTTGTTTTGCATTGGCTTTTCCTTCTAAATTGCAACCGATTGCTAAAACAAGTCGCCAAAGATAACTCTTTAATCTTTTTTGTAATCCATTATTCGAGAAGTAGCAAGCTTATAAAACTTTTATTATTTCTTTAAAATCCTGGTTGTTTCACATCAGTTGCACCCCAACATAATTGAATGATGATTTAACATTTCATTTATAAAGCCTGTAGTGACAATAAATATCATATTGAATGATAAAAAAGAAAACCTCATGGAAAAATACTCAACGCAACGCTTGCACTTTAATGGATTGAAGATATTTAAGATCCATCAGATATATCTTATCAAGTAAGCAAATTTAAATTATGATGGTAAATCACATGCGGAAACAACCCATTGATAAGGTTTATACAGTAAAGCAATGTGGGTACCACTTGGTTTAATGAAAAGAATCATAAAGAAGGACAATCAGTTAAAGGACTCGAAGAGGAAAAACAAGACTCCTTGTAATATGATCAACCAAAAACAAGGACTTCAAATATTTCAGCAGAAGATACGCAGATAATAAAAAGATCTCAGATAAAATAAGCTGAATTTGGTATGACTGACCTCATTTACTGGACGGAATCCTGCAACATTTGTTAACGGACAAGAACTGTCGGTAGCTGAAAACGCCTGAGAAGTGAACGGGTAATAAATATAATTAGTAGTGATTTATTAAGGTAGTCAGTGGCTGTGTAAGCTTACCGCAAGACTGATATTAGAGATAGATTGTGATTGAATCCGTCTATATTTATGGCGTGGTGAGTAAAACTTGTAGTCTCTAGCTGAGATAGACACCTCATGCCTGCCAGTCAAACGCTTGAACCTAGTAGTAATTGAAAATTTTGTCAAAAATGAAAAAAATTCATAAGTAACACCACACAAGTATGCCACAAACAAGGTAAGAATAAAGAATATATTTTGCTTAGGTCTAAAACAAGTATTTAAGCTGTTATACATTGATGCTAATGATTGCAGGTAGACCATTGGCATAACACAGGCTAATTTGAATTGTGTTGTACCGCTCAAGTGCTATACAGGATCACATGTCAGCACATTAAAGTTTCATATACCTGCTTATAGTTTGTTGTTTTGCACCCCTGAAGCTCAAGAATTTTAGTATACCGATAGAGGTCTCACGCATTAGCACCTTAAGTGCTCAAGCAAGCAAGGCAAAGCCATGGACTCATGGAGTTCCCAAAACATTACAAAGGTAAGAACCTTAATTTGAGCCTTCGCAAGAGCAAGGGACCGTCACCTTTTACCACATGAAATTTTTTTAAACCATTTTTTTCTTTTTTTTAATCATTTTCTTGGACAAAGATGTGATCAACATTCAATCATGATAAGCTTTCATAACTTACTCTATGAACTTCAAGATTTTTCTTCTCACTGTGAGACACAATCTCTCTCTAAAAAGCTTCGCCAGCAAACCAACTCTGTTATTCTCAGACCTTTGCAAATCAAAATCATCAAGTCTCTCTCTCTCTCTCTCTATCTGTGTAAAGACCATTTTTCCTCCCAGGTTCGTCCGGACGAAGTTGGATCGTCCGGGATGATCGGTACAGGTTGTGCAGGAAAACATTTCTGGCTGCATGGTTCGTCTGGACGAAATTTGGATCGTCTGGAACGAAAATTTTCCCGAGAGCAAGTCGTCAGGGACGCTATTTAATTTCGTCTGGACGAAATTCGTCCAGAGCCCAAATCGTCCGGGACGATCCGTCTGGATATATATAGGAATGAGATTTTTTGGAAAGAGAAAGGACATCCATGAGAGAGAAAAACGAAGGAAAAGAAGGAAAAGAGGATTTTTGGGCGACTCTGGTCCGTTTTCGTCCGTTGCTGTAGTTAGAGAAGTTGACCGACTCGAGGTAAGGCACATTCCGCCTTTCTCAATTTTCAGAAACGTGGATTTTGACGGCTTTTCTGTTCCGAATTTTGTTTCCGTTAGCGAATTTCGTGTGTTATTTTCTACTGCTTCAGGTTTTACTGCGGAACTTTTGGTATGTTTCTGAGATGATAATTGTGCACGTTTTGAGCATTTTCTGGAAGATTTTTACCGGATATTTTGGATTCTGCGGCGTTTTAATTGAACTGCAAATTATCAAGATGTTGAAAAATATTGTGTCAGTACAATGAAAGTCTTATAATGTTGCCGTACATGTTCTGTGGTAATTTGGTAATTTTCTGAATCTGTGAATTCTGTGTAAATTTCGTACACTGTCGTTATGCCGCTGAATTTTCGTACGATTTCTGAATTTTCTGAAATGAGATGATTTGAATGTTTGATGTGTTTGTGCTGTCAGAAGGGAGTTATAAGGGGCCGGAATCCTATGTGATTCTGTTGTCTGGGTCAGGGAATTCTGAAATCTGAAATGAGCTCTGAAATCTGAAAATGTTCCGGAACCTCTGAAATCTGTTCTGGTGCTATAAGCACAACGGGAGACATAAGGGGCCAGAATCCGTCGAGATTCTGTCTGTGTCAGGGACATCTGAAATCTGATATCTGAATCTGTTCTGTGAATTATTTCTGATTTCCGTACGATTTTGTCTGCTTTATGATTTGAAAGTTTTAAATAACTAATCTGAACTCTGAGGTGAAATATGATTTATCTGATTTCTGGCCATTCTGTGATCTGTTCTGTTTTCTGAATTCAGTTCTTCTGTATCTGTAATCTGATTCTGGATTGACCAAGTATTTTATGTTTCATATACGAATTCTGTACGAGTTTCTAAATTTCTGGTGACTATTATTCTGATATGTTTTGTGTGAGATTTCTGAAGATTCTGATTGATGAGTGATGTCTTGCTGAGCTGTTGTGTGAGATTTCTGAAAATTCTGATTGGTGAGTGATGTCTTACTGAGCTGTTATTGCTTTCTGCGTGGTTTTCAGGTTCCGGGAAAGGGAATGAAGTCTTGGATTAGAAGTTCAGAGTCTGATCTGTGATTAGGTACTTGATACTTTTGATTTTTGTACAGTCATGACTTTTCTGTTCTGTTCTGTTATTTTTGTCTGAAGCCATGCACTGTATCTGTATATGATTATTTTGAGGAAAGAAAAGATAGATGAATCATTCTGCATTTGGATGTTTATAGTAGCTCTGTGTTTTTTTCCTGTCTATTTAATACTTGGAAGAAAGTCTAAAACAAATTTCAAAGCTAGATCCTGGATTTTAGAATGTTCCGTCGCGGCCCGATGCGAGCAGGATCCGTCCCGGTCGGGTTGGGTCGTAACAAACTTTAGTGGTATCAGAGCAATGGTTTTGGAATTTGGATTATAAGACAGAGCTATAGGAAGTGAACTGTGAGTCTGTCGGGGTAGTTCTGGTTTGTCTAGATTTTTATTGTGTTGCTTTTGTGCCTAGTTTTCTGTGTGCTTATGGATCTGCCAGACCCAGATATGACAGATGGGCAGAGTGCTAGTCAGGCAGCTCCAGTGGGCAGTACTATCCCAGTGGTTGGTTCTGATACACTTTCTCAATTTGCTACATTGGTTACTCGGATGATGAGCGAGACTCAGAGTAAAGCCTCTACTGTTCGATCTGAGGACATAGATAGACATCTGCAGATATTTTTGAAATTGAAACCTCCAAGGTTTGAGGACACTGTTGAGCCCAGAGCAGCTGAAGAATGGTTGAGAAGGTTAGAGAAGACTTTCGACAGTATGCAGTGTCCGTCGGACAGGAAGGTACCGTTGGTAGTTTTTCTGTTGGATGGGGAAGCAGAGCGCTGGTGGATAGACCAACAGGATGAGAAATTCCAAGGAAAGCTAAATTTTTTGATTACTTAGGAAGAATTTTCTGAGGTATTCCGATCGTGGTTTGTACCCCCTTCTGCACGACAGCAGATGCAGGAGACTTTTCTGAGACTTGTTCAAGGGAGCGGGACTGTGATGCAATATGAGGCCGAGTTTACTGCCTTAGCCCGATATGCTCCGCAGTTGGTGAGTACTTATGCTGAGAAGTGCTATCGATTTCCAGGCTCTGATCAGAGTTGAGCATTGGATTTAAAAGGGATTGTTTACTGATTTAAAAGAGTTGAGCACTTGGTTCTTGATTCAAGACCTTAGCATGCGAGAGGCCAGCGACCACTCTGGATTGGTGAGGCTATATGGGCACAGTTGAGCACTGCTTGGGGTAGCCCAGATTATACCAGGAGGAGGGATCAGAATAGACAGAACAGAGCTTCTGATGTTGGGGGCTTGGGTAGTTCCCTTCATACTGGGGGTTCTGTTCCTCATACTGAGCATAGAAGACGTTTGGTAAGGCAATTTAAAATATATAATAATTTTCTTTAATTAGAATACTAACATATGTTTTTCACAGAAAAATGTGCTGGGTAGAGAACCGACTCCTGTTGAATTGCATAGTCATACCCATAAGTGGCAGGAGGGCCAGCAATGGGTTGACGAGCGAGCGAGGAAAACTTATGTAAGTATGTAAGTTTCATTTTTGTGTTGTTATGTATAAAATGCTTAAATTTTTATTGACTTTCATAGGAGGAGTACATACGGCTTCGAGAAAGTCAGGCTGCAGCAGGTGAAGGTTCTTCTGCTGGATCAGCAGAATATTCTGACTTCCGCACTTGGCAGCAAGCGGCAGGAGGAATGCAACACGGCAGAGTATACGGGTTAGGCTCGCAAGCTTATGCATATAAAGGGCAAACATCTAGTGGCTCCAATTTTTCATCTAGTACACATGACTCTTTATATACCCAACAGATAGCTGCCCTTACAACCGAGCTAGAACAGGTAAAGAAAGCACAAACTGATTGGCAGATGCAAATGCAACAGCAACAGCAAACTCAAATGTTAGAAGAAATGCGAAAGATGAGGGAGCAACTGAGTAGTGGGAGGAGTACAGCATCAGTTGAGGAAGAAACTGAATCGGAGTAGATGTTATTTATCTATTTTACTGATGTGGACATCTGTCAAGTTTAATATATGTGTTGTTTGAATATCTTTGTTTATGTTTATTGTGTACATGTTTAGTTAATTGTTGTTTGGACATGTTTGATTATATAATTGGTGATGTTCCTTATCTGAATTTGATGTATAAATGCAAATTGTGTTGATGTAAATTATGTTGTTTATATATGTTTTTTATGCAGGTATTTTTTTGTGGAAATCAGTTTTTAAAGGAATGAAGGTTTTTTTTCTGTGCTCCAGGTTTCCGGCGGAATTTCCGCCTATCGGTCTGCAGGTACGACGATATAGAAATTCCTGCGGATTGTATTCGACGGTTATGCATCGATTTTTTAACGACGGTATAACAATTCCGGCGGATCGTATCCGACGGTTATGCATCATCTTTTTAACGACGGATTATCTGCCGGAAAGACCAGCAGAATAAACGACGGTAAACAAAAATATTCGCCAACGAGATTTCAATGTTTTTCCGCCGGAACGTGCGCCAGAAACTTGTTTTCAGCGAAATTTGTGCATCGGTGGAAAATTTCGACATACGATATTCCGGCAGAGAGTTTTTCGATGGTGATCCGCCGGAAATCAACAATTTCCGGCGCATTTTTATTGTTACCGACGGATCTAGTCTGCCGGAATAAACATGTTTTCCTGTAGTGTGAGAAAGGCCGATCCTTATTTTTCTATTCCAGATGTAGAAAATCAGCAAGAAACGTATCATTTTTGTTGTCAAGTGGTTGGCCAAGTTGTCAGGGTTGTTATCTTGACGACAGCTAGTGGAATACAGATAAACTAGGAGGTCTTGATCCTGAAGATTCCAGCTAATGACCTTTCTTGGAATTTCAGCCTACCACCTTCAATTTGATTGTATCCAGAACTACTGCTAGTTCTCTATTTTTCTACTCCCATTGTTATCTTAAATGATCTTTTACTTTAAATAATTAATTACTATTTAAGCATTGATTCAACGCAGATGGAGTTAGAAGTTCCGAGCAATACTATTCCAACAAGATTCTAAAGGAATATAACTGGGAAGTGATGTTAGTTCATTGTTGCTCATAGGTGATACCACAAACAACATCTAGGTCCAAAATTGGAAAAAATCAACATCTTCTTGAATCAAGAATCATCCCTTCATCGTGTTCTATGTTTTCCAACTCATTTGTTCATCTTTAACTCCTGCTCTTGTCTACCACCTGCTTTCGAAACATGGCATGTAAGCTAGATTAACTCCAACCATATTTTAGGTGCAACCAAAATACTCTTAAGTGCTTGCTGCTCCTAATCACAGGTCAATCCTGCCCCTGTATGCCACGAGGTTGGCTAGAACAAGATGAAAAGTTGTAACAGCTTAAGTGAATTTTTTGCAAAGAACCTGATGATTCTGTCTGTGTTCCTAAACAAACTTAATAGGACTAACTAGTCAAGTATCTTGAATCAAATATTGGGAATTATATCCAATAATTTCAAACTTGCTAATCCTTTCCAAGGATGAGTATATTTTGGTCCGTTATTTTGTTATTGCGTCATATACTGGTGTCAATCTCAAATAGTACATATCTTTTTG
Organism: Dendrobium nobile; assembly: GCA_022539455.1. NCBI lineage: Eukaryota > Viridiplantae > Streptophyta > Magnoliopsida > Asparagales > Orchidaceae > Dendrobium > Dendrobium nobile. Next base: position 43,365,891 of record CM039730.1, read on the forward strand.
TAGAATTTCAAACCATGAAACCACCATTCACACCATGTTACATCCATTTTCTTTCAGAACAATCCTTTTGTCCCTGTCATAGGGTCAACTTTGTTTCAATGCAAATGTTTAAACATGATTGAAGCTAAATTCCTAATGTGAGACACATTGAACTGAATTTCAATGAGCACTATTTGTTTTACCAAAACTAAGTTCTTAAAATGAGTTTTGTATTTACCCACTCTTCTATTAGCAATGAATTATTTATCACAAGTCTTATTATAATGAGCTAACCATCAACTTCATCTTATTCTATTAATATTACAAGTAAGAGCTAAAAAATAAAAATGACTTTAAATCCTCATAATTAAAACTTACTCAATTTAATTAAAGTTTTAAAAATTCAAACCCACTTTCATTTACCTTCCACAAAACAGAAGCTTCAACTCAAATCAACCAAATCACTTCTAACCTCAAAATAAACTACCCTCAAGATACATCATTTGATCTCCAATGCATATGTCTAAACTAAATATTATATTTCCTATAATTTTATTTTCAATACTCCTTCCCCATAAATTATCCAATATAATCAATTTACATAAAATTATTTCTAGTTTTACAACACATTCTTCTTAAATTATCCAATATAACTGTTATAACTCATTATGCGGTCAGCTCATATAATATGTTAAATTCAATGATGTTTATCGATGTCAAGCATAAAACACACTATTACAATTTATTCGAGAGATCTAATCACATTGACCAATGGTTGCAAGCATTTGTTTCAAAGAGATATTGATGTAACAGTATATCCAATATGCTTCCTCTAATTAATGTCTAAAATCCTTGTCATCGAACTCATCAATCTTCAACCCGTCCACAAATGTCATTACTCCAATTTTTCTTCAAAGACATCAAAGCATAGCTTTGATACCATATGATAAACAAAAGTGTGCAGGAAAGAGCAATGATGATAATCAGAACAATAAATAAACTGCAAGAAGAACACTAAAAGATAAGGGACATAATATTTACGTGGTTCAGCAAATGTTAGCCTACATCCACAACCACATAGAAAGATATTAGTTTACACAGATGAATAGATGATTACAATAGTACAAATATTTATCCCTCTTACTTTAATCTCTCTTCTTTTCCTCTCTTTTTCGTCTTTCCCGCCAACTCCAACTCAAAGTCACTCCAAAATCCAAAATAACAAGTATAAGGAATTTAATGTCGGTATTTGTGTATGTTTGTAGATATATTTTAACCCAACAATCCTTGTTTAACCTAAACATTTTCAACCAAATACCTTCTACACGTAGATCATCTTCCATTGCATAAGATACATGTTGCCTCCTTTCTAGCCGAAAAAATCAATAGTCTCCGCCTCTATCGATCGATGCCTCCAACTGCTAGCCAATAGCCAAAAAGAGCTCTTGTTGATCAAACATATTACCAGTCAACAACCCTTATCGCATAAGGTTGTCTAACACCATCAATGGTCCCTCCTTGATCATGTCATCATGGTTCTATCTACATCCCCTATGGCTTCCCATTGGCCTCAAAATTGGACACCCTCGATTAGCCACCAACCACCACAAGGGAAGCACGAGCACACCATAAACTCATACCGATCATTAATTGCTTCAAGACATTCAATTGTTGCCACTTTAAGGAACTTGAAAAGCCCATCAACTCATCTTCTTATACAAGGAATAAAGCAAGAATGACAGATTATGTTTATATTTAGGCTTGAGTTTAGCTGACAAACTTGAAAAAAAAAATTCTATTTGAAATAAATTAACAATTTTAGGTATTAAGTTTGAACAAACTTGGACTAAAATTATCGCAACTTTTGAGGATTTAAAATCTTTATTTGTTAAGGGAATTTAGGTCTCCACAACATGAAATTGCAAGGGGCAATTGATTTCCAATAAGAGAATACTAGGTTAGAAACAAGTGAATAGTATAAGTTGGAAAGTTTAGCTAGTAATTAAACTTTCAAGAGTTGCAAAAAATAAGCCCATGTTGTAATGCATGTTAGAAATAAAAAGAAAACCTCTAATTAAGAAAGTACACAAATGAAACTTTAGTTGCCGATTTTGATCTCTTTCTCAGCCATTAAATTTAGTTTAACAGTTAATACCAAATAATAGGTATCTCACATATAATAAGTGCAAAATTGTGAAGGATTGCTAAGAAAATTAAAATATGGTGGATTTACATACATATCACACAATTCTTGTCTGTTTACACTTTACATATCTAGCACCTAAGCTTTAATATTTACTTATAACACTTTAATGTCTCAATCACATCAAAGCAATCCATCAAAAGATGTATTTCACTTTAGAAAAGTTAATATTAGTCGTATTTTTTATATGATTAAAAGATCTGGGTGTTAAATAAGTAAATAGTAAAGTTCAGCTATTAGATATGTAAATAGATAAAAATGATGTGGTATAAAACTGATCAATTGTCAGATTTAATGCAGACAAAAGTGCAAGTTTTGGTACATATTCCATGTAATTCTTTACTTCATAATAAGAACAAATGAACAATAATAATGAAAACATTTCAAAAAAATAATTCAAGTTCAAAGCACAGGATGCTCAAAGAACAAACATCTTCAAAATGAATCTCCTCCAACAATAAAAAAATTGCTAGAAACAGCACTGAAAAAAAAAAACAGCATATTTTGGAGCGTATTCTTCCACTCAGGTTATCAACAAATTTCGTGATACAAATAGGTGATCTTCCTTCAAGACTATAAACATCATTATATAACACAACCACGAGTTCAAAAATTGCCATGATGACACTTTCCGAAGAGAAACTTGTACACATTGTTCTAGCTCTAAATGAACTTGATATGTTCAAAATTCTAAGAATCATGAGCTAAAATCAATGTCTTAATGAACACTGAGCCTTCCGTATTAACAATAGTTCCATTGATCATAAAATAACTTAGTAATTTAAGCAGTACTCACCATTCAGCATCTTCCGGTGACATACTGTCTGGCTTCTCAATAATCATCAACCCATTCACAACGACAAAACGAACACGTCTCTCTTCTTGCACAACTAGCTCAGGAAACCTTGTCCTTGTCTCAAGAGAAGTGGCCAATTCTCTTCTCTTAAAGCTACAAGGTCCTGGTACAAGTATATAAAAGGAGGTAAGAGAGGTGCAAAGATACCTTGACGAGAAACATAAGTTTAAAATGCAGGACCTTAATTGATGCACACCTTTTCTAGGAAATTTTTTAGCAAGTTTTCTGTACAAGCCACCAGCTGCTTCAAGTGCTACCCCAATTGTCTTTTCACGGATCCCAGCCAAAGAAGAAAGGCGGATGTTCACATCATTAACCAAGGTCTCATACAAGTTTGCCACGTACATCAAGGGCAATACAAACCTTGGGTCACCTTCATAACAGACTTCATGAAGCTTTCTTTTGTGTTTATCATGCCCATGACCATATTCAGCAACAGAAGAGTCGGTCACTTCTACCACATTCTCCTTCACAAAGTGATCCACAATAATTTGCAAGAATCTCGCCCTTGCAGCATCAATTGGTAAAACATCTATCACAGTATTAAAATAGCAACTTCAAAATAAGCACCTCCGATAAAAGGTAGCTGAGGTGCTGAACGGGTGCAAGATTATAATTTTCTAAATGAATCCCCAAAAGAGCAAAAAGAATTTACCATCAACTGTCAGAATGCTATAACAAGGAGTGGGGGGCCTGCCATCACTCTCAAGAGCAGATTGTTCTTCGTCAACTCCAACGCCATGGAGAGGTTGCAACGAATTCCTATATGAATCATGTATGCAATCCTGATGCATCAAACAAACCAAATTAGAGGCATCATCTCATGCTTCCAAGCGCAAAAATGAGCAAAAAATAAAACTCATTTAGCACAACCAGCCTTTTTAGGGTTTTCTCTAGCAATCAATGGAGAAACAGCAAACCGATGAGAAAGAGAAAGCAAGGGTAAAAAATGGCCGAACCACAGAAGTGGACTCTTCGTCATTGTCAAGACTGTCTTCAGTGACAGCGTCGCGATCAACGTCGCTGATCCCCTCGATCTCGCCGTTGCGCGTCTCCACGGAGTTCAGGTCGTGCAATGATCCTCCAATGAAGGAGCTGGCGGGTCTTAGCCCGTAGGGATGTGATATCGGAACCCTAGTTCCCATTCCGAGAAGGGAGACGCAGGAACCCTACTAAGAGCTCGTCTCCATTCACTTCTCGCCTTGCTCCTCTTCTTGGTTCTCTGCCCGAATTCCACCTCGAATTATTGGGTCAGGTGACCGGAGGCGGAAAATAAGTTCGGACATCCAATAAAAATTTGCCGCGTCACCTTGCGCTTTAGTTGCACTTTTTGACTTGCGCTTTAGTTGCGCTTTGGTTGCGCTTTAGTTGCGCTTTGGTTGCGCTTTTTGACTTGCGCTTTAGTTGCGCTTTGGTTGCGCTTTAGTTGCGCTTTGGTTGCGCTTTAGTTGCGCTTTGGTTGCGCTAATTTTAAAATAATATTTTATTAATATCCGGACCCATCTCTGCGTTCGGTCACCTGACCCAATAATTTGCCGTAAGAAGGACACCTGCGGTAGAAAACGGACAGGCTTATTAGCTGCGTTCCGATTGCTTTGACGGGTATGAATATGGATAGAGAGAGAGAGATACCACTATATGCGCAGCAGGTAATATCGAACAATTGAGGGTGAGTTAGGGAGGCTGCAGCTGTCGGTATAGTAGGTTGTGAAATTGTTGTACAGAAAATTGTTTTTTGAAGTTGTTTTATATAAATCATTATATTTTATTTGGATAGCGTGAACTGCTGTGCTGCAGCTGTATGGGAACAATTTACCTTCATACCCTTATATATATTTAGATGAAATATATAATTTTTTAAAATTTAATTTTTTTTAAATGGATATGATAATCAACTAACAATTCTAAATCAAAATTGTATCACATTCTTAAGTTTGTAAATTTTGATATCTTCCTCCCGATTAAAGAAACTCTGCAGCTTTTCGTAAATCAGATTCAAATGATGAAACACTGCAGCTTCTCGTAAATCAAAAGCTGACCAAGGAAAGGCATATGAAAAAGGATGAGATCAATGCATCTCTTACTCATATAACATAGAAGGCTCAAACCTACAAAATAAAAAATGTCAATACTTCTTAAACATTGTAGCTTCCATTCCTGGGCCACTGAAACCAAAACAATACAATTCCCAGCTCTCTCGAGAAAAGACACAAGTTCTTCACAGTGATTTGTTGAATTCTCACCAATGTCAACTTTATGATATTCTGTTATCAATATAATAATTGGAAGCTGAGCAGAAAGGCTGAGACTGGTTAAGCATTTCATTAATCTCTCAAAAGCAACTCTTCCATTTGTGACAGGGAGATCATCAACTAGAAATTTGGAGAAAAACCTGAACAATTCTAATGTATCAGAGGAATGAGCGTCGTGCTACAACGAGGAAGAAATGGTCGCGGAAGTTCGCCAGATGTGGAAGACGGGAACTGTAAGGGTATTGACGTATTTCTTATACTTCCAAACAGTGGGAAGCAGGCGAAAAGCAGCGAAAGCAGGGATGTTGTTTTGGATGGGAAAAACAACCGCGGGACGTAGAAATTTTTAAAACGGAGCATCTCCGCTTAACCCCAAACGACCTCTCGGTTACGTTCCGTGAAGCACAGCAGGGAAAAATCCGTCCCAAACGAAGCCTGAATATTAATATATCAAAATTATTTTCATATTTCAAAATTTTATTCGATTGTAGGAGAAAAAAGTCTTCAAATCTAATGAAGTACTAAAAATTCTATTAACATAAAAACATACAAATACCACCTAGGTCACCAACGTAAACTACTATTATTTTCGTTTGTAAAAAAAAAAAAAAAACTTTTGTTACATGCAAGATTTTTTTTTTTTTTTAAGTGCAAGAATATTCATTGTAGTAGAGAGATATAGGATTTAATGTCATAGCTTTATGTGAAGATCCGGCACACATAGATAAGAGGGGGTGTAATAATCATGAGAGATGTTAAATTTTTTACATAAAAATCCTTTTCTCCAAAGCTTTTTTTATGTGAAAATCCTAAAAAGGGGGGAAATGATGGGGTTTGGCCTAGCTAAAATGATTCTACTAGCAAATATACATCATATATAACACATTACATGGTGCGAGTTGAAAGAATACAGAGATATGAGAGTTGTTCTCAAAAGAATATTGGCTTGTTTGTTTGGTCGATTGGATCGTAGTCAGACGATGGATGTCGAAGGGACCGTAGTTGACAAGAGACGGAAGTCAAAGGGACTATAGGGTAAGGGCGACAGTGGCCTAAGGGAATGTAGGCAGTGGGGGACGGTAGTCGGAAGGACTTAGGTGGTGCATAGGCGACTGTTGTTGGAGGGACCAGACGACGGTGGTCTGAGGTACCATAGTCGATTGGAAACGGTGCTCGAAAGGACCGAGTTGTCATGAGATGGAGGTTGGAGAGACTGTAATCGGTAGGCGGAGGGCAATGGTGGTCAGAGGGACCATAATGGGGCGGGTAATAGTGCTTGAAGGGACCATAGCCGGTGGGTGACAGAGGTCGAATAAATGCCCGTCATTAGTTGCTTGATGGAAGTCTTATGTCGATGGTCTAACAGAGGTCTAGCAGCAGCACCCCATGGTGGTGAGGGATTGTTGGCGGAGCTGCCTAGGTGGAGATATGGGAAGGTTCAAACCTCAAATCTCTCTTGAGTCTCTAACCCAAGGTTAAAGCCTCCAAAAGTCCAACCCCCACCCCCAACCCTAATATACATCATATAAAGTACATTACATGGTGGGAGTTGAAAAATCCAATGGCAAGAGAGTTATTCTCAAAAGAATGTTTGTCTATTCATTTGGTCAGTATGATAGTAGTTGGGCGACGGAGGTCGAAAGGACCACAAAGGGCGGGCGACGAATGTTAGAGGGACCGTAGGCAAAGAGGGACAGTGGTCGGAGGGATAGTAGGCGGTGGGCAATGGTTATCAAAGGGACTGTATGCAACGGGCAACGATGCTCGAAGGGATTATAGTTAGCATGGGATGGATGTCAAAGAGGTCGTAGTCAGTGGGCGGCATGTAATGACCCATATTTTGACCAAGGTAATAATTTTTTTAATGAACCAATATAACTCCTAATCGCAAACCGTTTTTGTCATATGTTGTTATTATAGTATTTTGTCTGCACAAATTTTTTGTAATTTTTTAGCACTATCGAAAATCCTTATTAATGACTTAATTGCCCAAACTCACAATTCGCCCAATGAATCTATTACTCTTAAAATTAAATTCACAAAAATCTTTATACTCAAAGGTTGACCTCTAGCAAATGTCTAATGAGAACATCCATAATTGAAGCAACAAGATGTGGGTTTAAGGGTGATCCTTGATGTAATCCATCTTAAATAGGAAAATACTTGGTAAACCCACTTTTTGTTTGAACACAAGTAACAACTTATGCATACATATCCTTAATGACTTTTTAATAAGCATTATAAACCCCTTTCTTTTCCAGAACTCTCCATAGCACTTCTCTTGAAACTTTATCGTATGCTTTCTCTAAATCAAAAAATATCATAGTTAGATCCTCCTTATTATCTCTATATTTCTCTATCAAACCTCTCAATAAATATATGGCTTCCATAGTAGGCATACCCAACATGAATCCAATTTGATTTTGAGAAACATTAGTATCATGCCGCAACCTATGCTCCAAAACCTTGATGTAATCAAAATGAAATATGAAAATACTCTCTAAATAACCATCCATGACTAAAGAAACAAAAAAAAGTAAATGCAACAACCTTCAGGGCATTTGGCTTAGCCGGAGTGATCGAGGAAGACAACGGGCAGAGCAAGGGCGTTGGCGGGCAAAACAAGGGTGTGATCGGTGACCGGAGTAAAGGCGTGATCGGCGGCCATAGTTACGTTGTCGGCGATCGGAGTCCTGCGAACGTAGTCGAAGGCGAGAGCTAGCGGAGCGGTGTTTGGAGGAAAAACAATGATACCTGAACAAATTAGGATGAAAGGGTCGGTTTGGCCAATTTTGGGTCAATTTCCAGCAGTTATCCGAAAAAAAAAACACTTAACACCGGCGACTTGGCCGCTGGTAAATCCCACGCAAAAATATAAAACCGACAGCCTAAAATGGGAGTTATTTTATCGTCGGCAATTACGGTGGTTTGTTATTAAACACCGTCGAAGAAAGAGTCGGTTAATACCTACTGTTAAACGGACGGTTAAACTGTAGGTACTTCCGGTGATTATTTGACCACCAGATTTACTGTTGGTAATCGTTGATTTTCCTGTAGTGTTGGTTATGGCCTTCACCTGATCATCGTCGTTCGACTGTCATCATGAGATTACTATCACACAACCATTATAATATTTATTATCATATCATCATCACTTGACCGCCACCATCTTCTGCCATTATAATCATCCTTTGATGTTAGTATATTTCTCTAAAATTCTTTATAATAATTATCATTATCAAAAAATAGGAATATCGCATCACAATTTTTTACTTTTCCCGTCGGTTATAACTGCTACATTTTACTTTGCAGCCGTTCTAAAACTGTTGCAACCCAGTTGTGATTGCAATGCGCTGCAATGACATTCCGCAATGGTTTCAAGACCGATGGGTGGATTAAATGATCTGTTAGTTTTACCAGTGGTTTTAAAACCGGTCTTAACAACTGTTGTGAAAAATCCTATTGTTTGATAGTGCATGGAAGGTCAAGTTATTGGCCTATAACCTCATTTATATAGTTGACTATTCAAAATGTTAGTATTCAAACAAAATAAAATATATTACAATTGTATGAAAATATATTTAATTGAAGAAAAATATTTAATATCATAAGTTAAGTTTAGCCGAGAATATTATCATCAGTTTTTATTTTCATAAAAATTATAATATTTCACGGAAATTTTCCAGTTGTAAATTTTCAAAGACCTTTTGATTTGATTTGACTTGAAAATGTCGCAATAAACGCAATTCTCGTGCACGATTATGCCTAACACCTTCTCTGGTCCTTCCATTCACGTTCTGCTCTCCGCATCCATAACTTTTCCTACCTTCCTCTCTATATATTTGCGTAGTTCTCTTCTCCACCAGAGATCACAGAAACCAATAGATGGAGAAGGAAGAAAAGCAAGCACTCCAGCTCTCAAGAGTAATAACCATGGCGGAATCAGAAGAAGAAGAAGAGGAAGAAGATGCGGATGACGTTGTAACACCGGAGCCGCCGATCGACCGGCGAGCCTGCGAGCGGATAGAGAGGATGGCGGCGGTGGTGGCGTGGACTCCAACAACGGAGCTATTCTTGAATCAACTGATGCTCGGTGACAAACAGTTCGACTTCATGTTTCCAGGCCATAAGCATCACGCCTATTACTGGCATCGCATTGCTGTGTTAGGAAGACGGCCTCGCCTTCTCTATAGTTAGTGGCGATCAAGAAGAGAAATATTCGCATTATAATCGAGTAGAAAAAAATGCTTTAAGGCTGTAAATGATATATTTGTTCGTCATCGATGAATATCATATGAACGGTTAAGCTTTGAAGTTTTTAAAGCGCTGTAAAATTTCCTGAAAATAAACTTGAAACCTAAACATTCATCAGATTTTAGGTTCTTTTCAATAACTTTTGTAATAGGAAGTTGTTTTTTGCAATCAAATTTACTAAAATATAGTAGTTAGTTATAAATAATCGTTCTCCTAATTTCTGAAAAAGAAAATATTTATCATTCGTATGATAACTTCTAAGAAAAGTGTTTTACCCCTAACAATTTTATAATCACATTATTAAAAATTTTGGCCACGCTAATATTAGATTGTGTGGAATTTGATTGTATTGTTGTGAAACCTCTTAAGTAAAAGAAATTAAACTCTTAAACATCTACACACTTTTTGGTGTAATTGTTGGAATTTTATTAAGAAACTCCGCAGTTAAGTATGCTCATACCTAAGAAATCCTGAGATAGATAACCTCCTAGGAAAACTAGCGCGGTAAAATTGTTGGCCTCTTAGTTAAGAATTTAGGCTATCACAATTGATATCAAAACAATATACCAGAAGAAAGATAGGAACTAACAAGATAAAGTGCTACATTATATGATGGTGCAGCAACAAAGAAGGAGAAGACCACACGAAGAGCTAAGCTCAATGGAACAGTAAACAGAGAAGTATTTTGGTATTGAAAAAACAAGCTAACAAACCCTCTACAGCTCACGGTCTTTTGAGGGAAAAACTACTCATTCTAGAAGCTGAAAAAGTACTATGACTAATAACAGAAAAGTACTATGGCTAATGATAATAAAAGTAGTGGAGCCTGAAATAAAAGTAGTGGAGCCTGAATTGAGAGGATGGTGGTCCGCCGGATCATCCTAGTAGGTGCTGCCTGCATCAGCTCTCCCCCGTTTTCGAAGAGCTTGACTCCGACGAGCTTTCCATAACTTGAGCTCCATCAGGTGGGTGGTACGTGTAGATATCTGATACGTAAATGTAGGAGACGTAAGGATCTCCGGTGGAAGATCAATGACGTAGGCATTGTCATTCATTTTGTGGCAGATCGGAAACGACCCTAACTTCCTTGGGCTGAGCTTGGAATAACTGCCTTGTGGAAATCTCTCGCGACGCATCCGGATCATTACCAATTCACCCGGATTGAAGCTTTTGAATCGCCGGCGAGTGTCTGTCGCAAGCTTGTACTTGGCACTTGACTCCTGAAGAATGCTCCTCACTGTCTGGATGGTGTCTGCCGCTTGAGAAATGGTCTTATTGACTTCTGGTTTGCTGCATTTCGGTAAGATAGCCAAATCAACTAAGTGATTAGGGGGTTTGGTATATACCACCTGAAACGGACTGGACTTGGTCGACCGGTTCACCAAAGAATTATAGGCAAATTCTGCATGGCTGAGAAGCTCTTCCCACTTCTTAGGATTATCTTGGACTAGACAGCGCAGCATATTTCCAAGCGTCCGGTTGACGACTTCAGTCTGACCATCCGTTTGTGGATGGTAGGCGGAACTCAAATTAAGGTCTGTCTTCAGACACCGCCAAAGCTCCCGCCAAAAGTGGCTTACGAATTTGACGTCGCGATCCGACGTTAGGCTCGGGGGAAGACCATGTAATCTGACGATTTCCTTAAAAAATAGATGTGCAATGTTAACAGCGTCATACATCTTCTTACACGGCATGAAATGTGCCATCTTGGAGAAGCGATCTACCACAACCATGATGGAATCCGCCCCTCGTTTGGTTCGTGGTAGTCCCAAAACAAAATCTAGAGTTAAGTCTTCCCAAATGGAGTCAGGAGTAGGTAGTGAAAGATAAAGCCCCGTGTTTTGTGACGTACCTTTATAACGCTGGCATACGGAACGCCTTTCAACATATACCTCGCCACATCTCGCCATAAGTGTGGCAAGAAGAATCGGGATTGCAGCAACTCAAGTGTTCGGTCCCGCCCAGCATGCGTCGATAGCCCGCCGCCATGAAGCTCCTTAATCAGTTGGGGTCTCCATGAAGAATCGAGAATACAAAGATTATTGCCTTTAAATAGAAACCGCTGCTGTAAGGTGTAGTCTTGCTGAGGCTGACCTTGCATACATTCGGTCCATATGTGAGCAAAGTCTTTATCTCCCGCATATAGTTCCTTCAGCTCTTGTAAACCGGTGATCCCTGTCTGCAAATGAGTAATCAAGGCAGCTCGCCGACTGAGCGCATCCGCAACACGGTTGGTATGCCCGGCTTTGTATTTGATAACAAAGCTGAATCTCTGAAAGAAGACGATCCAACGAGTGTGAATGCGACTGATGTTTTTTTGACTGTTAATATACTGCAGGGCTTGATTGTCGCTACATAGGACGAAATCTTTATGCAACAAATAATGCTCCCATTGCTTGAGCGCCCGAACCACGGCATATAACTCCTGTTCATACGTTGACCACTTCTGTCGAGCTGAGCTTAATTTCTCGCTGAAATATTCAATCGGTTTACCCTCCTGAGACAACACTGCTCCCATGCCTGTGGACGACGCATCTGTATCCACTTGGAATGGCTTGTCAAAGTCCGAAAATGCTAGCTCGGGTGCTGAATAGAGGGCGGCTTTGATCTTGTCAAAACTTCTTTGTTGGGTGGGAGTCCAGGACAACAATTGCGACTTCAAGCAGTTTGTTATAGGAGCCATTATACTGTTAAAGCCTTTAATGAATCGTCGATAGTAGTTGGTAAGCCCATGGAAACTACGCACATCGGTTAACGTTGCGGGCATGGGCCAATCCCGAATGGCCGAAATCTTCTCAGGAGCTGTCATGATTCCTGCCGGGGTGAGTACAAAACCCAGGAAGTGGATGTTCTCTGCCGCAAACTCGCATTTGGCCAAATTGAGAAATAATTGGTGTTCTTGTAGAGATTCAAGAATTGCCCTGAGATGGCTCATGTGGAGATCCAGATACTTACTAAATATCAGAATATCATCAAAGTAGACCAAACAAAATTTACCGAGGTAAGGCTTCAAAACCACGTGCATGAGCCGCATAAAAGTGGACGGCGCGTTACAAAGGCCGAACGGCATGACCTTCCATTTGAACGACCCATCTACAGTCTTGAAAGCAATTTTCCACTCGTCGCCAGGTCTTATACAGATTTGATGATAGCCGCTTCGCAAGTCCAACTTGGAGAAGATTGAGGAACCGAATAGCTTGTCCAATACATCTGAAATCCGCGGTATCGGAAACCTGTACTTGACGATGATGCGATTGATCGCTCTACTGTCAATGCACATGCGCCATTGCCCGTCCTTTTTCGGAACGATCAGAGCCGGGACGGCGCACGGACTCAAGCTTGGCTGGATAAATTGCTTATCCAGTAATTCTTACATAATTTTATGCAAAATACTATGCTCGTGGGGACTCATCCGGTAATGCGGCAAGTTAGGTAATACAGCACCTGGAAGTAATTCGATCTGGTGTTGAATCTCCCTGAGCGGTGGCAATGTCAGGGGTAGATCAGCGGACATGATGTCCGTAAATGAGTTGAGCAATTTTTGAATGTCTGGAGGTGGAACGTTACCTCGTTGTTTGGACATATCCGCAGCCACTAGAGCAAACAGGGAATTGCCTTCACCCTTGAGACTTAATAACTCACGCTCAACTATTATGCAAGACATGGTAAGACTAGCGGGGCCGGTATTTGGGGAGGATCCCACAGGCAACAGTTTTAATTTTCTTCCCTTGACTTCCACAATGTAGGTATTAGTCCGGCCGTCATGGACGGCGGCCGAATCATACTGCCACGATCTTCCGAGAATAAGATGGCAAACATCCATGTCAAGGACATCACAGGTGACTTAGCAAATGTACCGTTTACCAATAGAGAATGTGATTTTACACAGCTCGGATACAAGGAAGTCGACTCCCTTTTTAACCCACCCTATTTTAAAGGGATTCATATTTCTAGTGGTTTTGATCTGAAGGGCTTGAACCGCTGCCTTAGAGATAATGTTCTCCGTACAACCACTATCAATCATCAATCGCATACCTTATCGTTGATGGTACATTTGGTCCGAAATAACTTGTGCCCCTGAGTGTCGACGGGAGTCCGCGGGGTCAGTAGCATTTTCTCCATGACTCCCAGAATTGGTTCGTCATAATCCGCCAAGACTTCTTCCACCCATTCCTCAATATCCTCCTGAACATCGGCTGGATCAAGTACCTCTTCGCCTTCTACTAGCTGTACTTGGTGCCGGGTTGGACACTCATTCGACTTGTGTCCGGGTTGCAAGCACCTAAAACACTTTATCACATTGGGCTTGGCATAGGGATTCTCTCGTGCGGGAGCTCGTGGCCGAACGGTCCCCTTATTTTCCGGAGCTACATTGGCTGGTGTTGCGGGGGCTGGAGAAGATTTCACTGGTGGAGTCAAGCCCAATGTCTGCCTTCTGAATCTGTTTGCTCTGGCCTCAGGATGTCTTCTTCCTCTGATTCAGAGTATTCCGGCATTAAGACGGGACCTCTCCTTGGTGCAGGGGCATGTCTGCCTGGTTGCCTCAGCTCCGGTAAGGTTGCCGGAGCAAAAGGCCGCGCGACTGGCGTTGTCGCCGCTCTTATTTGGCGTAGCTCGTTTCGCATCTCCTCTGCGAATCGACCGAAGGTGGTCATCAGCTCCTCAAGCTGCTTCGACGTCTGTCGGTGGCTCTCCCACAGGGACTCTAGACTCCGATCGCCGTCGGGTCAGGGGTGGCTGCTGCCTTCCGCCATTCTCACGAACAGTCTAGCTCTGAGACCACAATGGTGCAGCAGCAAAGAAGGAGAAGACCACACGAAGAGCTAAGCTCAATGGAACAGTAAACAGAGAAGTATTTTGGTATTGAAAAAACAAGCTAACAAACCCTCTACAGCTCACGGTCTTTTGAGGGAAAAACTACTACTTCTAGAAGCTGAAAAAGTACATGACTAATAACAGAAAAGTACTATGGCTAATGATAATAGAAGTAGTAGAGCCTGAAATAAAAGTAGTGGAGCCTGAATTGAGAGGATGGTGGTCCGCCAGATCATCCTAGTAGGTGTTGCCTGCATCATATGAGACATCTCTTGAACTAAGTACACCACTTTTTTATTTTTATTATTTGTTTTTTAACTAAGTACACCACTTGAACTTGTAAGGTCACCTCTGAAATCCTATCCGCATGGTGGATGATTCTAGAATAGGAAAACTAATGAGGACGTCGGTTACTTAAGTGAGGGGGATTGTGAAACTCCTTAAATAAAAAAGTTTTCATTAAAAAATTATGCAATTAAGCTTGTTTATCCCAAATAAATAATCGAGGAATGGGTGACATCTTTGGAAGTTACACCAATAGGATAAAATAGTGAGGCTTTTTAGGCACAATATCTCGATATTTAAGAGTTTGGACTGTCACAACTATTGCCTCGGACCTCAAGTCAATTTCTGATTATGCTCGCTGAAGGGGGCATGCGGGGGTCCAAACTCTATGAATTTTTTTCCGTACAACGACCCAATGTGGTGTACCAGAGCGCCTCGGTGTTGCAAAATTTGCTAGGAGAAACGACAGAGATCGGAGCGTTGCAAAGTTGTAGATTCAGCATCACAACGCTGTGTAGTGCCATAGTGTTGCGGCACTACACATAAATTTTTATGATGCAAATTTATTTTTTGCAACTAGAATAATTAACTTATTTTTCCATAACAACTTTACATTGCTAATATTATGAAATGTTGCAACCATCCCCAAGAGACTCTAAGACTCATATATATCACATACTCTACATTAAGAGTTACAACTCCAATGACCATGTGATGGTGCCACTTGCTCCAAATGATACAAAAAAATTCTTTTGACATTCATCACATTTCATTTCATTTTTTATTTTATGATTTCTATTCGACATCCATCAAATTTCTTCATTTGTAATCCTGAATCCAACAAGCTAATCGTTGCAGTGATATAAGTTATTTCAGGATTATCAAAATTAAGAATAGATACTTCATTTGAAATATTCAAGAAAATAACCTGCAGCTTGTGATTTCAAAAGACGAGAAAAAGCCTTATTGCAATTTCTTTATTAGCATCGGAATAACATCAAACATACATGATCAAGAAACTTAATCGATCTTTAACAAAACCAAAAGGTTAAAGCCACCATCACTGAACTTAATTTCATACAAATACTTATATCCATTTCATGCAAGAGCAAGCGCCTTATTGAAAACAAAGCTAGAAAATCACTTAAGCCGAAGCCGGCGGATCGGCAAATACGCCACAAACGCTGGAGGTGAAGTTCGACAACCCGGGGCCAAACACAGGAGCGGTGAACACAGCAGGAAGACAACTATCTTCAATGTGCACGAAAGCCTTGCAGCATTCTTGGGTGAGCCTTATATGTAAGTTAAGGAAACTAGGAATAAGCTTCACCACACAGTGTTCGACCTCAACAATGGCTTTCCAGCACTTGAAGATGTCAGGGAGGAGTTGGAATGATGAGGCCGTCGGAATGGTTGTGCCGACGATTACGAGGAAGAGGATGGCGTAAGCAATAGCTCCTGATTTCGCCATTGTTGTTGCTGCTGTGTAATTTGATGGGATGAGTGAGGAGGTGGGAGCTTATTATATAGTCCACAGGAGAGATTAGAGTCTGGGAGTTACATTAGATATATAACTTATTAGATTTAATTTTTCTTGAAGGTTATAGAAAGTTTAACATAAGTTATAGTAATTAATTTGGTAAGTAACTTACTAGCATTAAAAGTAGGGGTGTCAATTCGGCTCGACGGGTTGGGTTCAGGTCGAACTTGAGTTAACCCGAATATTAGCGTGTTGCAAACGGGTCAGACATTTCAACCTGAACCCAACCCAGGCGGGTTGACGGGTTGACCCGACCTGGATTTAGTAGATTTGGTTGAAGAAGCGTGAGCTGAGCGCCTGGGTCGCGAGCACGCTAGGCCAAACCGAGCCGTAAGTGCGCTACGCGAGACTGCGGGCAGAGTTCGCGGGTCCGCAATTGCGCCAGTGCGGGTGGAGTCGTCCGCGAGTGCGCCAGTGCGGGTGGAGTTGTCCGCAGGTCCGTGAGAGCGCGGTAGCGACCAGAGTCCGCGGGAGTCGGGACTGTGCGAGTGCGGGTGGAAATTCGGAATGGACTCCGACTTTCGGGTCATTGCGGGTTGATTTCGGGTTTTCGGGTCAACCCGAAACCAACACGTTTTTTAAACTGGTCAAAAATCCGAACCCAAATCGGACCTATTTGCTAACCGGGTCAACCTGAACCCGATTTTTCCGGATCGGGTTTCGGGTTGCGTCAAAAATTGACACCCCTAATTAAAATCTTAGAATTTTTCACAGGAACTGTATATTTTTGGGATCAGTTCGGCGTTATTTTGTGTATATATAGCTGCTAGGATTCTGTAAGTAAACTATTTCTAAGCTAGCTAATTAAGAACAGAAAGTTGTTTAACCTGTTAATTAAACTTATTAATCTTTGATCTATTGGTCAGGCAAGCAATGCGCTAATTAAGACCATCGCTTGTTTTCTATTATTTCATGCAGAATATTATGTTTTGGAACCGATTTAACGCCTTTCAGCTGAAGTTTTGCTGTGAACTGAAGAAAAAAGTTATTATATTTAATCGAAGTTAATTAAAAAGTAATAATATAATTAATGAACACTAATTACATCAATAATGGTTCAATTGATACCTTGGATAGCATAAAGAAATTAGTAATATTATGAATGAAGAGTAAGGGGCATTTCCTATCGAGCCTTATTTCTGACATAAAAAAAGAGTATTCTGTATATATTCTTTATCGATCCTTTTTTCTATGAAAATATATTCGTGAACAGTGTGACATGTCAATATTAACATTGCACTGTTCAAGATCGAACAATAACAACAAGCATTTATCCTACTAATATTAACGTCGCATTGCTCAAAACTCGAAAATGACTTTCTGAATGCCGCTTGATTGGACACTTGCGCGAAGTGCAAATGCCCGAATGACATTTGGTTAAAGATGCCCTAATAAAACGTAAAATATGTTGCTACCTACCGTGCCTCTGTTACCCTTCACTGGCGGTCGCAAAACCCTTGTCAAAGGAGCCTCTAGTTGTTTTGCAATCAAAATGTTTTGTAGTGATTTTAGAATAGTAGGAAGAATTTACATAACGGTTGAATTTCCTTCTAAACCCCTCCAAAATTGCCTCTAAAATCAAATTTTAGAATAGTTTCAAGAAAGGTAAAATGAAGTACTGTAACAAACTGAATAATCAAAATATGAAAAAACTATTTCAGACAGACCCTTTTTATGCTTCTGTTATCACACCAAAAAAATCTCAATTCATTATGGGAAAATCGTGTAATTCTGGCGGATTTTTCAGCTGAAAATTCTGAATTTTTTGGCGGACTTTGAAGTTTTTCGTCGGATTTCCGGCGAAAAACGTTTTCGACGGTAAATCGAGCGGTGGAAAACTTTTCTGTCGGATAAAAGTCACCGGAAATTTTTCCAGCGGAATTTTTTTTATCATAATCCGCCGGAAATTTGCTGGAAAATTCGTCGGAAATTGTTGCGTCGAAAATACGCCATAAATTTTGTCGGTAATGAGTGATTTTCTTATAGTGATTGTAGCTTCCTCTTCTCCTTCAAATTCTATTACAAGCCTGCAAATAAAACTCATCGATCTTACTGTAGGCTAGACTTCCAGCTTATGCTAAACCTTTTGCATCCCAAAGAATATGCTTAGCCAATAATCAATAATCAAAACATTAGAAACAAGATAGATGTAGACTTTGTTTATGATAGTTCTCTTACTATTTTATAAATTTACTGTAAAAAAAGTAACTTTTTGAAGTTGCTGTCAAAAACAACTCTTTAGAATATTATTTTTTTGAAAGTAGCAAAAAAATATTGGATAAATATAAATTGTATATAATTAGGGTCTAAAAAGTAAAGTAGTAAGACACCTTTCAAAAAAAAAAAAAACCTAAAATTAGACACAACATTTACATAGGGTTAATACAACATATTGGTACTTTACGTTGGCGTTGATCTCATTATTGAATGAAATGATGCAAGAAATGAAAAATAGCCATTAAAATGTTGAAATTTAACTTCTTGTGAAATAACATCGATGAATGTTTCATAAATGAACAATGCAATAACTCATTATATATCAACAAAAAGAGCACACATAATGTCTGTCACGTTAAATTATGTCTCATGGCCTAAATCAAATCGTGCATGCCGGTCAATCCGGATCATAAACAGGTTATCGGGTTGGTTCTAAACCGATCCAAAATTTGAAACGAGATAGCTAGCTTATTAGAGCAATAAATATTACTGTACTTTTGTATTTATATGTGTCTCTGTATGTAGCCTGTTATATGTCCTGTTAAAAGCTACATCTATATATTTAGCCTGTACTAGTTTTAGATACAAGTAAAATAATATTCTTTAAGCTTTCCTGAAATGTTCTTCTCTGTCCCATTCCTCTTCTTCCTCACGTCGCACTCTTCTTGATTACTTGTGTCATGAAATTCTTCATGGTATCAGATAGATCGTAACGATCTCTGGGATTCATGGAGTCACCTGCTACTTCCACGCTCGGCGCACCATCGGAGACATCCACAACTCCGGTTCTGCGTCAACTCTCAAGTTTGTTCTCTCAAATCTCAAGAATACTGTTCAAAATCCGCTCTCTCCAGACAACTATCCGCTCTGGAGCTCTCAAGTTCTTAAAATCTGTCGGGCAAATGGTTTGGAGACTCTTCTTGATCCTTCGTCTCTGGTACCCAACAAATTGATCCATCTTGCTGATGGTACCACTGTTCCCGATCCCGCTTATGCCCAATGGGTCCTCAATGATCAAAACCTTGCAGCTTCATTATGCTCTACCATCTCTGCCTCAATCTTACCATATGTTCTAAATCTTGATACAACATCAGCCATTTGGACGACTCTTCAAACGCGTTTTCAATCTACGAACAGATCCCGTGTCATTCAACTAAAGAATGCCCTCCACAACGTTTCTCTCAAAAATCTGACGATGGTTCAATATCTCAATGAGGTTAAGACGCTAGTCGATCAAATCGCCGCAGTCGGCGGTCACATTGAAGAAGAAGATATCATTCTATATATACTTCGCGGGCTACCTCAGAACTATCAATCTTTCAAGACGTCTATTAGGACGATGACCCAGCCGCTAAATCTTGATCAGCTCTATTCCTTTCTCATCACCGAAGAGATTCACATGGCAAATGATCTTCCAAATCTTGCTCCAGCTGACACGTCCAACACAGCTCTATTCTCTACTCGCGGACGTGGACGTCGCTCCAGAGGTCGCCCCTACAGCAACGCCAATACAACCAAAGAAGCCTCTGTGCCGGTCCCGACGTGCCAGATTTGCCTCAAGAGAGGGCACACTGCTATTGATTGCTGACATAGGATGAATGCACAGTTTACGCCTAAACAGCCCCAATCGAACAAAGCTTTGCTGGCGGAACCATCTTCAGATTACACCGATTGGTATCTGGATTCGGGTGCCTCCTCACATCTTACAAAATCGCTGAACAACCTCTCTGTATCCAGTCCATATACTGGAAATGACGGTATTACAATTGGTGATGGGAGTTCGGTAAGCATAGCAAATTCCGGCAAAGGATTGCTACTGACTCCCTCTCGTAAGCTCATCTTATCCCAAATTTTTCATTCTCCGTCAATTCATTATAATTTGCTTTCGATTTCACAACTAACAAAAGATAATAATATTGCGATTATCTTTAACCCGTCTGGCTTTGTGTTTAAGGATCTGACGACGCACCGAATTATATTCCAAGGTCCATGTCATAAGGGACTTTATACAATTAGAGCTCCAACTACCATCAAGAACTGTGCTCTGAAAACGAATAAGGAAGTCAATCACACATGGCACCAGAGGACGGGCCACCCTAGCCAGAGAACGCTTCAAAGCATTGCTATGTCTCAACCTCAACTGCATATTGATTTTCATTCTTTTAATTGTCATTCGTGTACTAAAGATAAAACGCATAAATTGCCATTTGAATCCTCTACGCATAGAACTATTTTTCCTTTGGAATTATTGCATTCTGATATATGGGGTCCTGCTCCTGTGATTTCTAACTCAGGCTTTCTCTATTACATGTTATTTGTTGATGATCACACTCGTTACACCTGGTTGTTTCCCATGAAACATAAATCGGAAGTCTCTCAAATATTTATCACATTTAAATCTTACATAGAAAATTTTCTGTCTCGTAAAATCAAATGCATTAGAACAGATGGCGGAGGAGAATATCTAAGCAAAACTTTCACAGAAATGCTTCAGAAACATGGGATCTTTCATCAGATCTCATGTCCTTACACGCAAGAACAAAATGGGGTAGCAGAACGCAAGCACAGGCATCTTCTAGAAACAACTCGGACTCTCTTGCACACTGCTTCTGTTCTGAACTCTTACTGGCCGGATGCTATTTTAACAGCTGTGTATCTTGTAAACCGAATGCCGTCTCCAAATACAAATAACCTATCCCCTTATGAACTTCTCAATCACAGGGCGCTGGCATACGACCATCTCAGAATTTTTGGATGTGCTAGCTTCCCTCTCACACCCTCTACGCTTCGCAACAAACTCCAACAGAAATCTCCGCTATGTGTCTTCTTGGGTTACTCGGACAAATATAAAGGCTATAAGTGTTTAAATCTATCAACTTATAAAATAATCTTGTCCAGACATGTTAAATTTGACGAAATTTTTTTTCCATTTTCTAAAATGCAGACTGCTGTTGCCCAAGAACCTCCTGATCAATCTTCTTTCAACTTTCTCATACCCACGTCTGTAGCTCAGCACCATAATGCATCCACAAATACATTGCTTCGTTCACCTGCAACTCAGAATCAGACGCCAATAAGCGCTCCACCCCTCAACCTTCCAGCTGCTGATGTTTCTCAAGCTCCAGACAACTCACCTGATCTTCCCCATATCCCAACCACTACTCATTCGATGGTCACTCGCTCCAAGACAGGGTCGCTCAAACCTATCAACCGTATGAATCTACTTCATACCCAAAGTGAGCTCGCTGATCAATCCATTCCATCTAACTACACTGAAGCCAACAAGCAAGTTGAATGGCGAAAAGCAATGGTCGACGAATTCCTTGTTCTCCAGCTACAAGGGACATGGAGTCTCGTCCCTCGGCCACCCAATGCATCTATACTGGGATGCAAGTGGACATACCGTATCAAATATCATTCTGATGGATCAATAGACAAATACAAAGCACGGCTAGTTGCACAAGGTAATCACCAGGAATATGGCCTCAATTACACGGAGACGTTCAGCCCGGTTGCAAAACTACCAACAATCAGAATTCTTCTAGCGGTTGCCCTTCAGCATAATTGGCCGGTTCAACAACTGGACGTTGCCAATGCGTTTCTTCACGGTTCCCTGTCGGAAACAGTCTTCATGCGGCAACCCCACGGGTTTGAGGATGCTACCAACCCGGAATATGTATGTCGCCTTCACAAATCTATCTACGGGCTCAAGCAAGCCCCGAGACAATGGTATAACACTTTCACTTCGTTCCTTGTTTCCATTGGTTTCATACATAGTAAATCCGACCCTTCTTTGCTTACATTTAAACAAGAAAATACTGTTATATATTTACTCGTATATGTGGATGATATCCTTATTACGGGTAACAATAATGTTGAGATTAACAGAGTTGTAACGGCACTCAATGGTAAGTTTGCCATGAAGCAGCTTGGCGAAGCT
Source organism: Dendrobium nobile (assembly GCA_022539455.1). Taxonomy (NCBI): domain Eukaryota; kingdom Viridiplantae; phylum Streptophyta; class Magnoliopsida; order Asparagales; family Orchidaceae; genus Dendrobium; species Dendrobium nobile. Next base: position 43,388,232 of record CM039730.1, read on the forward strand.
AACTCTTTTCTCGGATTACAGATATTCAAAGCACAAGATTTATATTTCCTTTCACAGGCTGTATACGCCAAATCTATCCTTAACCTGGCTCAACTAACCAAATGCAATCCTGTAGCAAATCCGACCTGTACCAAAATGCCGAAAGACATCCCTCCCGATTCGATACTTGCTGAGCCAGCTATGTACCGGAAGATCATTGGCTCACTACAATATCTTTGCCTCACGCGACCAGATATTGCTTATAGTGTCAACCTTCTCTCCCAACACATGCATCAACCGATGCCCGAGCATGCATATCTACTAAAGCGACTGCTACGCTATATTAAAGGTACGATCGATTTCGGTATTCCTATTTCCAAATCTAATTTATCTCTCACATCTTTTTCAGATGCCGACTGGGCAGGCGATCCCGTTTCAAGGAAATCAACATCGGGCTATTGTTCATTTCTAGGTGACACACTAATATCCTGCACAGTCAAGAAGCAAACTACAGTAGCTCGATCCTCCACGGAGTCAGAGTATCGATCGCTTGCAGCTCTCACGGCAGACATTATTTGGCTCCGTCGCCTATTACTTGATTTTGGAGTAAATCAGGAAAAACCCACAGACATTTTTTGTGATAATACTTCTGCTATAGCACTGGCCAACAATCCAGTTTTTCACGTCAGAACGGAGCATATTGAAATAGATCACAGATTTGTTCGCGACCACATTCACCAACAGAACATTCGGATTAAGCCTATCAGTACAATTGATCAGATAGCTGACATTCTTACAAAGTCGTTATCAACACCTAGGTTTCATCTACTTCGCAACAAACTGACTGTCCAACATATACCTTCAGTTTGCGGGGGAGTATTGGATCAATAAATATTACTGTACTTTTGTATTTATATGTGTCTCTGTATGTAGCCTGTTATATGTCCTGTTAAAAGCTACATCTATATATTTAGCCTGTACTAGTTTTAGATACAAGTAAAATAATATTCTTTAAGCTTTCCTGAAATGTTCTTCTCTGTCCCATTCCTCTTCTTCCTCACGTCGCACTCTTCTTGATTACCTGTGTCATGAAATTCTTCAAGATTGCATCTAATTGAGAAATATATATATATATTTATTATTATTATTATTAAAATTGTTAAATCTCTCTTATTTTGTCATTTTATCATTCCTAAATTACACACACAATTGAGAAATTTCCAAAATTCAAACAAATTGTAAGATTTGAAAAATAATCTTTCATGGCATATATGAAATTTGAATAACATTTTGTAAGAGGAAAAGGTTGATCTTTTCTCTTAGATATTTTGACTATATAACAGATTGATAAGCCTATGATTTAGCTCTATCTCGTTTATGTGATGACGTGCCAAGTTAGTTCGTGCAATGTTTGACATTTGCACATTTATTGATGTCATGTTCTTCGTTGTGTTTTTTTTAGTTGACTGGGAGAAAGGTTTTTCTCGTTATGAAATAAAATAATGTTCATAGAAAGCTATATATTGTCATTATTTAATGCATAAATTAATACATTTGGTGAAGATAATAATATATGATATATTTTAGATATTTATTAAGTCAACTAAAAAAATGTATTTCCAATAATTTTTGTCTATTTGTTATAGATTTCTTTAGGGAGTTTATATAGAAATAAACCACTTAAATAAAAAAATATGAGACACTCCTATTTTTCTTGGCCACATTAAAATTAAGCTGGTTGCCAATATATATATGTATATATTTATGGCTTCATATTGTCAAAAAATCTTTGTTTGTCGGTAGATCGACAAGCTACTGATCATATCTCTACACGATTATAGCTCGTTTATGATCGCTTATTTATGTAATAAAACAAGTTTGAATTTTTTTAAATAGTTGATGATTAAATAAATAAGCTTGAACAACTATTGTTCGGCTCGTTAATATTTATGAATATCATCATTTAAAATGCAAGAACAAACTTGATAGGAAACTCGGTAAGAAGCTTATTAAGAATATTTATTCATCTTCAATACAAAGATAGTGAATTAGTTCGTCTATAAGTAATGTTTGGAACTAAATAATTTCTTAATATTGACTTAAATTTTTATTTTATATATTTTTTCATAATTTTTTAGTTTATTAAAATAAATTATTCTTATTTCATTTTTTTTATGTTATATCTTTTCATTAGAAAATATGTTAAAAAATAAGAGGTATATATTTATTTAGGTTTGGTAGATTTTTAATTTGAAATGTTCATGAATAAACTTGTTTATGAGAAAAATCATTTACGTAACTGAGCTTCATTAGTAAACATGCTCATTTGGTGGCTTAAAAATACCTACTAGATATGTTCATGAATGAGCTCCTTTGGTAGCTCTAAAATACTAGCTAAATAGGATCAACGATAATTGTTTGTTAGTAAGCTCGATAATATATGCTCGTTTATTAAGTACTTAAGCTAGTAGATATCTAGAAAGTAAAGTGTGTTAATAGAACAATAAGGCTCATTTGTTTAATGCTCCATAAGAATGAAACGAAACAAATATAAATCAAACACAAACTAAACATGAATTTCATAATTTTAAATTAATCAAGCTTGAACACTAACATAAAATCTTGAATCGAGCTAAAACAATATATATATATATATATATTTTAATAAAAAGATAAAATTAATAGAAGGAAAGGTTACAAGTCCTTATAAAATCAAAAGCTCTCTAAAAAAAAACAGCATTCAAATGCAAAACCTATGAGCTATTGATTCCAATTACTACAAAGGAGGAAACATCTAAAAAAAAACCACAAACTAAAACCAACAACACTCAAAAAATAAAAGAGGAAAAAACAATTCCAAAATAGGGCTCAGCAAAAGGCCAGAGCTACTAGCATCCTAGAGACCGCGCAAGGACCATCCAGTAGAGTTGGGAGCACCAACGGTTGCCACAAGGTAGTCGACGAGGATGCGAGCCCCAGCCACATCATAGCCTCGCTACAAACCATCGAAAAACCACAATATAGAAGAAAAGAAAACAAATTATCTTCTTTTGCCACCACGATTCCAAAATTTCCCGCGATTAGCAGCCCTCAGAGGTCTATCCGAAACCATCTTAAACTCATTATCCGGGTCTGAAAAAGATTCAGAATCCGAAACATCCTCAGAAGAATTATTCAACCAATCACAATGCAACTTAACAACCATTCCGGACTTACTACCCAACACATTATGTGATTCCAATAAATTCACAGGCACATTGACTAAATTCTGCGGCTCAACCAACACACTAAGCACATCCGTGTTAACAACCTCATCACCCACTACAGGGACACCATCCTTCTTATTTAACTGTAACCGATCATCAACAGCAGTGGACATTATCTGAATCGACCCACCAACCACGCCAAGAGACACAGCAACATTAGCAAGATTAGAAATCACCTTCTCACTACCAGTCGGCATCAGATTATCATTCGAGTTACCCTCAATTACTTCCAATTGACCAATTTCAGCACACGAAGGAAAAAAAGGCAGAGCATTTGGAGACAGCGCAATATCAGGCGCAGCCAAAACCCCAGATTCTAGTGTAACATTTCCATCCCTAATATTATCTAAAAAAACATCAGCCGGTTGATTAAAAACCAGTTCCTTCTCAGAATCAACAACAGGCACCTCAGACCCCTGTAAATTCGATTCAATCAAAACATTATCATTCGTTACACCTGCAGGAACAGCCACATTCAACACAGGCATTTCGCCTTTCTCAATCACAGTTTTTGAAACTTTAAGATTAGGATGTAAAATCGGGCAAGAGTCTTTAGAATGACCTAAAGAACTACAATGATTACAGAAACAGGGTATATCATCGAAGATAACAGACTGAACATATCCCGATTCCACAGAGCATGCCCAAACCTTCTCCGCATGTTTTTTGGTAACATCCATCTCAACCAAAATTCGAGCCAAGGACGGGCGCGAACTAGAAGCCGTAGCCAAATCCGATTTCAGAGGCCTACCGAACAGAGAACCCAAACCGAAAAGAATCCTCGACGAAAATAAATGGGGCCTAAGAAGGGGAAACGAGACCCAAATAGGGACAATCGGAGAATCCATCTCAACATCTAAATGAGGCGTCCATTTCACCACTTTCATGTAACAATTTTGAACAAAGTAAGATCTATGAGAAAAAATTCTACAATAATCAAAATCATTCACCAATTTTATCAAAAAGTTTCGGTTGTTTAGCACAGTGATAGAAAAATCCCCAATTAGCTTTAAACTAAAACAAAATTTTCGAATTGCATCGAGAGAAGGTCTCCGCCCCGGAAAACGACCAACCAAAGAGAATTCGAAAGGTTTCGCAAGCGCCCTAACCTCTTCCTCAGAAATTAATAACTCCGGCAAACCACGATGAGATGAAAAACTCAGTTCAGGAAAAGGCGAGGAAGAAATACCAGAAACCGCATCTCTAAAAGAAATAGGAGACGCAGTCCCGCACAGGAAACCAGGATCGGAAAGCCTTGAAGACGCCATACAGGCGAAAAGATGAGAAGGAAGCTTTCACCAAACGAAGGAGACGAAAAAACGGCGGAGGCGTCGAAACCCTAGCAGAGCCATTTTTGATAATACAAATGATTGATAATGAGAACAATGGAGTTGATTTCACATCGAGCTAAAACAATATGATAATAGATAAGCTCAAATATGAACAATCAACTTCTCAGCTCGACTTGGTTTGTTTACAACCTTAAATCCACGTGAAGGCCATTAGTTGTTTTTATAATAAAATAGTATAAAGTATTATCCTAATTTATACAATCTTAAATTATAATCCCTTTCACACAAAAGACAACTAAAGACTCTTATGTATAAATTGTATTTCTTATTTATTTATTTATTTTTTTAGAATTAGAAATAAAAATGAAGTGCCATATAAATATTCAACTAAATCATAGTAATCGATAATATGCTTAATTCATTTTGAAAATTTGATGTAGAAATTAAATGAGCTCGAAATTACAAGAGCCAAATGATTTTCATCATATATGATGAATCCTTTAGAACAAAATATATCCAAAACAGATATGTAAAGAATCATGTACTAAATATTTTGAAGGTTGGCTGATCATTTTGGAGGATGACAATTGAGGACCATTTTTACTATTAATATAAATGCCTATTGTCATGTTGTAATTCTTCGATAGTGACCCATTTTCTAAAATCTCAAACTTTGTTGTGCGTCATGCCGTAATTATTTGCTACGTCGCTGGTGAACACTTTTTTTTTTAATAAAAAAACCCACAAAGGGGCCTACGCGTTAAAATTAAATAAACGATTACACAGTCTATAATAGGAAACTACAGCTCACTAAAGCTCGCAAGAGCACAAAATACAATGAAAAAAAAACCTCCGAGCCAATTGTTCCTAAATCTTACAATTACAAAAATAGCTAAACACAAACAAGGTCAGCAAGACGACAGCACTAAAAAATAAAGGAATAGCAAGAGAAAATCAATGAATCCCGTCTTCCAAACAACATAGGGGAATGAAGCAAAATGCGAACTCAGTAGTTAGACAAGGCTTCCAGCGTCCAAGACGTCCTGCACGGACCCTCCAGTAAAATGTAGAAAGCGACCCAACGAACCAACCTGAAAATCCACATCTACGGTTGCCACCAGCAAAAACGACTGGGACGCGAGCCCCGACCACATCATTGCTCTTAGCCTCACAATCCTCCAATCGAACAAAAAAGCCAAAAATTCCCGAGAAGTATCAGCAATAAGAATCGAATAAAAAATCATCTTCTACGACGACCTCTCCCCCAAAATTTCCCGCGAATATTAATCTTTGAATTACGGCTCATAACAAACTCATGGTCGGAGTGTGAAGACTCAGAATCCGAATCAACATCCGACGAATCAATCAACCAATTATTTTGATTCCTAATCTCCAAATCAGAGGAATTACCCACTCAGTTAGCCAACTCATGTGTCTCAACCTCACACACAGGCACCTCAACAAAATTGTCGGCATCCGGATTACATTCCTCACCATCCAGCGACGGCAACTCCTTCACAATCCCAATCGGAACCACAGCACCAGACACAAAAACTTCAACACCACCATCCGAATCCTTTGAATTCACAACACCCAGAACAGGCGAGCCATCCGAACCATTCAACTCAACAGAAAGCACCCCCGGCACCAGCGGAATCGAAGGAGAATCCACACGGTCACAAACCGAGGGCAAAAAAGGAATGGCACTAGGAGATAATAAGAAATCCTTCGCAGCCTCCACTCGATTAACAGACTCAATAACATCATTTTGAGCAACATTGATAGAAAGAGAAATGGGTGCTGTATTCGAAGGGCATTCATCCACAATAAGCTTCATTAACAACCTCCAGCGAAACAGAATCCCCCCCCCCCCCCCACAACCAGGGTTCGCAGACGGCTCAACAACATCAGTAGGAAGACTCTCAGGAACTGAAACATTATTAATCATCTCACCCTCCAAACAACCCTCAGCAACTTTAATAGCAGCCAAAGAAGCACTAGGGGCCGGGGTTGGGAGAATTCAGATTAACAGGAACAGCAGGTTTGCAATTTCCCAGAACATGACCGATACATTTGCAACCGTCACAAAATTGAGGGAACTCATCAAAAACAACCTCTTGAGTATAACCTAAGGATTCCGAACCTAACCACACATGTTTCGGATAGGTTTTAGTTATATCAAGTTCAACTAATACTCTAGCAATGGACGGGCGGGATCCAACAGCAGTGGCTTCGTCAATTTTTAGAGGTTTTCCAAACAAACCGCCAAGCCCAAACAAAATGCGAGGTGAAAAGAAATGAGGGCGTAATCGAGGAAAAGAAATCCACACTGGAATTATAGGCGATTCCACAGCAATATCCAGAGTAGGCGACCACTTTGTCAACTTCACGAAGCAGTTAAACACAATATAAGATCGATGACAAAACACCCTACAGTAGTCAAGGTCGTTGGCAAGCTTGATCAGGATATGAGAAGAATCCAAAACCGTGACAGAGACCTCACTTTTCAGCTTCAAATTGAAAAAAAATTTGCGAATAGAATCAAGAGACGGTATTTTAGAAGGAAAAAAACCCACAAGAGAAAACTGAAAGGGGGCAGCGAGATCTTGGATTTCCTGATCGGAAATCCATAACAACGGTAAGCCACGAAAGGTCGTAGCATACAAATCCGGAAACGAAGGTTTAGAACCAGCTAGAGCTTCAATAAATGAACGAGAATGGGTTTTCCCACCGAAAAAACCGGGATCCCGGAGTTTCGCAGCCGCCATCCGGCACAGCCGGCAAAAACGCGGAAAAACCCAAAGAAAATTAACCACAATAACTAAGAAGAGCCATATAAGAAGAAACTTCCCTGAAAATGGAAGATCACCGGAGGGAAAACTCCCTCCGAGCGGGAGAAGATCACCGGAGCCACGAGCCCTAGCAGAGCGGCTAGGGCAAAAAATCCATCCACGATACACTTGATGAGCGATTTTGGTGAACACTTGATTTATAAAATTCCCATATAATGTAATCAGATTATTATTCTCAACTGCGTATAATCTCTGATTCTTCAAATACGAGAAAGAGATGATTCTTGTATCTTCCAATATTTATTAGGATCACTTAAACTTCTTTAGGCCATATTAGTTTCCCCACTAGTAAGTCTTCCACATGAAAACTCCTAGCCTCACAACTTCTATCCAATTTCACACTATCTTAGGCTAATTTCCCTGACTTCTATGATCTCACCATATATACTTCCTAATTAAAATAAAAAAAAATCACCACAATTCATTTCTTATTTAATTGCTCTATACGATCTGCATTCACTTGGATAAAAACAAAGAACAATCCCAACTCCATTATTTCTCTCTCTCCAAGCAATAATAGAGCAAAACAGTTTTAAAAAAAAAAAACACCCCATGGGAATAAGCACAAGTCAATGAAAACGCCAGCTCAAACACCCCAAATCAACCAGCGCATAACAAATGCAGCTTACTTAATTGACTTGTAAATCTAAAAAAGCAACTTTTACAGCTTTGACTTGCAAACGCAGCACCATACTTCTCGTGTTACTACGAAATTCACGTAAAACGCCAACCAAAACTCAACTTTCTTCTCTCCTTCCATTCACGTGCTCCTCTTCACTTCCATAACTTTTCCTACCAGCTCTCTCCCTATAAATTTGAGCACTCTTCTCCACAAAATCATACATCGAAATAATTAATAGATGGAGAAGGAAGAAGAGCAAGTACTCCAGCTCTCAGGAGTAATAACAATGGAGGAACTAGAAGCAGAAGAAGAAGAGGAGGAGGAGGTTTATGAGTTGCTGGAAGATGAATATGATGATGACGAGGCTACACCGGAGCCGCCGATCGACCGGAGTTGCTGCGACCGCATAGAGAAGATAGCGGCGGTAGTGGCGTGGAATCCATCTGCAGAGCTATTCTTGAACCAGCTAATGCTCGGTGACGAACAGTTCGACTTTATGTTCCCTGGTCATGAGCATTATGCTTATTACCGGCACCGCATTGCTGTTTTAGGAAGACGACCTCGCCTTCTTTACAGCTAGAGCTGATCCTGCTGGAGATCTGGAAATTGTCTTGAGTTATTCTTTTGATTTTAATTTTTAGGTTGCAATTGCTGAAAAAAAAAATGTATATTTCCTTATATCAACACATTTGACATCATTTATAAAATGTTGATTCTTTGTCTTCTCTCATATCGATCGCGTTCATTTTGTTTAAACATGCAGCTATTAAAAAGTTTGTTAATATTGTTAGAAGTAATTGACCGTTACTGTATTATTTCATGGGGAAACCAGCAATGGATTAGTTTGGCATCCCTAATAAATTTGAAGGAGAAAAATTGGATCATGATACACTGGCTTATTATTCTTCTAATTCAAGCATGAATAAATATGATGAAGAAACAATGAAGAAGAAGACGCATTAATTATGGGTCTGGTCGATCAAGCCAATTTGCATTGACGTTAATCTTTATCTCTAGTTTGGACGTTGTTGCGTGCGAGAATATATGCGGCGGTAGAGTTTGTAAATTCGCGTCCTAGCGTTGCACGAGTATTCCGCGCACAAACAGAAAAGAGAAAGTGAACACCAAGGTTTTTACGTGGAAAACCCAAAAAGGGAAAAAACCACGGGGTCTCGCCCAGTTGTAAAGTTCCACTAGTATTTTTGTAGATTACAAATGGCGGATTCGTCCCCACAAATTGGGATAATCCGAATACAATTTGTTTCTCCTAAGGAGTTTACAAAATTCTGCAGATTCTCTGCGTTTTCCGAAAATCCGGCAGAGTTCCGGCGTCTTCAGGCGGCAGGAAGAGCTTCGGCGGTGGTCGAGGAGGTGAGGAATCTCCTTTTCCCCTTTCTCCTTCTTCTTCTGCGAATTCCTCGTGTTTCCCGAAAATCCGGCAGAGTTCCGGCGTCTTCAGGCGGCAGGAAGAGCTCCGGCGGCGGTGGTCGAGGAGGTGAGGAATCTCATATTCCCCTTTCTCCTTCTCCTACTCTTCTTCTTCTCTCTCTTCACTTGAGCCCCCTTTGGTGTAGAATGAGGGCTCTATTTATAGTTTTTCTGGAGTGGCATAGCCCGTAAATAGGCGTGAGATCAAGGGCGAACAGGGAGTGGTTTGAATGGACGACCGATATCTAATCCTTTGATCATGCACCGTTCGTTGAACATTTGAAGGCCTTAATGATGTCGGAATTTGATGATCTTGGGCTCGTTGGATTTGTCTCGTCGAGCCGCTCAATTTGAGTATAAGCTCGTCAAAATCGGAGACCGTTTGGTAACTCAAATTGCTGTTTGAACCTTCAAACAGCGCTTTGAACCCTTGATTCGGACTCATTTGGGCTCGGATTGGGTTGATCTTGGTGTCGTTGGGTTCGTATTTCCGAGACGCTCAGTTTGACTGTAAGATTGCTGAAATTGGAGTTCATATGCTCCTGAAATTAATTTTTGAAGTTTCCAACTAGCTTTTGCCTCGAGATTCGTGCCCGATCAAGATAATTTTGCGATGTCGTATCAGACGTAGCTGATATTGATTTGTTGGTTGGGGGTTTTGGTGAACAATTAAAAAGTTTTTAATTCGAAGCTTATATATGTGATATGTAGATTTGACTTAATCGACTCAAAAGTTCAAAAAAAAAAAAATATCGGAGTTTAGATGGCCTCCGATTTAATTTTTGAAGTTTCTAACTTGATTTTGCCTCTAGATTAGAGCCCGATCAAGATAATTTTTTATCAAAAAATTTTATTTGCTCGTCGAAACATTCTATGCAAGTTGATAAAAGAAATGATTATACTTACTTGCTTTTATAAATTATTAAGTATCTAACGCCATTATATCACAAAGCTTCATTTCTATTCAAATTGAGTTTTTGTAACACTATAAGAAAATGGGTTATTAGTGACCATCAAAATTGATCGTTAAAAATGATAAGTAAAAGAAATATTGGTTACTAAAGTATTTATTTATGAATAAATTATTCTATGAATTATTAGAGAAAACATTAGCAATCAATTCTCTGTTTTGATAACTAATATCATCATTCAAGTAAACATACATAGAGACAATCTTTATTTTTGATCGCTAAAGTGTATTTTTAGCGTCCATTTTTTTTAGTCTCTAATTTTGTGGACGTTAATAATCAATTAGTGAGAGAACTTGTTAGGATATATAATTATTTCAATATGGAGCATGCCAAAAAAATTCTTTTTTAAATTCCTCATCCAAAACCAAGAACTCATCAAGAGTTCTACAAGTACTTAGATAGTTATCAAGCAATAAGATTTAGGTCAATTTAGGCCAACTTCTTTATTATTTTTTAGACTACTGACTACAATCATATATCTTTTGGCTATTATTCCTTTTTTATTTTTAAAAAATTTTATGATAGGAAGCTATTTTTAACAACAATATCGTCTAAAGTATGATAATTTTAAGATTATTGTTGCCCAATTATTAAATTAAAAAAGTATAATACCACAATAATTTTAAAAAAAATTACTTACAACAAATGTCCAAATAGACAATTAGGCATTTTCATGAAAAATGTTATTAATCATTATCAAGTAATTTCACTAATTAATTATATATTATTGAACTTCTCACAACATCTAAGATATCAAAAGATAAGTATGATATATTAATACTCATTCCATATACACCACTAAAAAAAGGGCTAGCTCAGCACAAATTTAGATTATCCCGATGATTATAATCGCCAAAACTTTTTTTTGCAGCGGTTTTAAAAACGCTGCACCCCCGCTGTAATTGCAATGCTCTGCAACAACATTTCGTAGTGGTTTAAGGATCGATGGGGTAGATTTGACGAAGAGCTATATTTAGCAGCGGTTATACCCGGTGCAAACTTACAGATTTGTAACGGTCATAACCGCCACAAATTTCATCCAAAAAAACTTATTTCCAGATATATGTTGGTTATAACTAGTGCAAACTTACAGATTGATAGCAGTCATAACCATTATAAATATCATCTATATATAAAGGATGGTGGAAAGATGGAGATTGCAATTCCAAATTCTTCCATTCTTATGCCAATGCAAGGAGAAATAGCAATTTCATTCATAGCATTAAAGGGGCAGACGGAAATATGGAGGAAGATCCTGTTAGAGTGGAAGAAATTCTGATGGAATTTTTCAAAAACAAATGGCAGCCGAGAAGATGCATATTGGATGGTTGGCCGGATTCAAAATGCTGTTTGAATGAAGAGGAGAGAAATCGACTTAATAAGGAGTTCACTCTATTAGAAGTTGAATTAGCTATCAAATCTTCAAATGGTTTTATAGCCCCAGGTATGGATGGCATTACTTATTCTTTCATTAAAAGTTATTGGAGCATCATAAAATCTGAACTTTGGAATGCTATTCAACACTTCCTTGTGAAAGAGACTATGTGTGAGAGTTGGAAGGAAACTCTTATTGTCTTAATCCCTAAAAGTAACAACCCCACTTCTCCATCAAACTACAGGCCTATTAGTTTGTGCAATACTCTTTATAAAATTGTTGCAAAAGTATTGTTTAACAGAATGGCAAGTATCATTCCAAAGCTTATATCCAAAGAGCAAGCTGCTTTCATTTCGGGTAGGTCTCTTAATGACCAAGTTATTTTGGCTCAAGAGATTTTTAACAAATTTAGATTTTCTAAATCTAATAAAGGCCTTGCTTCTTTCAAAATTGATATGGAACAAGCCTATGATTCCATGGGTTGGCCTGCTTTGAACAAAGTCCTTCATTATTTCGGTTTTCCTGAAAAATTCTGCAATCTTTTAATGGATTGTGTTATAGATCCTAAATTCTCTTTATTAATCAATGGAAACCGTTCTCCTTGGATTAAAGCTTATAGTGGATTTCGACAAGGATGTCCATTATCTCCTTATCTCTTCATTCTTTGCTCTCAGCTTATGTCTAATTTGTTCCAGTTAAATGAGGATATTGGTATTCAAATTTCCTCTAATGGTCCTAAAATTTCTCACTTATTTTATGCCGATGATATCATCATCTTCTCGGAAGCCAAGCTCAATATGGTAAAGAAAATCAAAAGCTTGATTAAAAAATTTTGTGAGTGGACCGGTCAGAAGATTAATAAAGATAAATCTTTAATTCTTTGTGGCAATTCAGTCAAAAGAAGGAGGAAGAAGGAAATTTCTAAAATTATGGGATTCAAATTGGTTAAAGAATTCAACTATCTTGGTATCAAGATTACTTTGAGAAGATTGAAGAAAATGGACTTTCAATTCATTATTGAAAAAATTCTCAAAATGTTAAATGTTTGGGGTAGCAAATTTTTTTCTCTAGCTGGGAGAATTTTACTTGTGAAATCAGTTCTTCTTGCATATCCTACATTTTATTCTACTCTTTCTTTAATCCCCAAAGGTGTCTTATATGAAATTGAGAAGCATTGCAGAAATTTTATCTGGAACAAGAAGAAAGACGAATTTGGCATTCATTATGTCAATTGGAATTCCTTGTGTGATCCGGTGATATATGGAGGAAGAGGCCTTCAATCTTGCTCTAAGATGATAGGACCTCTTAGAGCTAAATTGGCATGGAAATATTGCACAGATAAGGATTCTCTTGTCCACAAAGTTCTGTTTTTCAAATACGACTTGCTGGGTGACATGAAGAATGGAAGAAAATCTGTTTCTTCGGCTTGGAAAATCATCAAAGATGGTTGGAAATATCTCAAGCCAATTGTAAGATGGAATATCACAAATGGGGATTCAATTGACATCTTACAGGATAATTGGATTATGGATAAATGCTTAAACAAGTGGCCTACTTCGGTAGCTATGAATGAAGATATGGAAGAAAATAGAAGAGTGAATTCACTGATTTCTGAAAGTTGCTGGAACCTAAATGAACTGAACAATTGCTTTGGTAAAGATCTTGTGGACATTATCAAAAGCATTAAAATCCATTCTCACAACAATGAAGATAATCTGGAATTGATCAAATCCTGCTCAGGTAAAACTATTTCAGCCTTGGCTTTTGCTAAAATTAATGATAACCATGGCAAAATTGAATATTGGAGCTGGATTAAAGAGGCTAAACTAAATGTTAGAGTTGAAAACTTCTGGTGGAGGTTATTTAAAAATGCCATACCTACTTATCAATTTCTTAACAGTAAAAATCTGCATTCAAACATCCTTTGCCCGAGAGGATGTAATGAGATAGAAAATGTAGACCATGTGTCTAATAGATGCAAAAAACTGTTGGAAGTTTTTATTTGTCTTAATGAATGGGGATTCTGTATTCCCATTATGGAAAATATGAATTGTAGAAGCAATTGGTTAAAATCTCAAAATCCTCTTTTAAGCAATATCTACTGCTGCTCAGTTTTCTTGAACTGGAAAAATCGGAATGAAGTAGTTCATGGTAAAAGCTTTCAGTCTCCTTCTTTTATTGCATCAGAAGCTGTAAGTAAGGCTTCTATATCTTCAAATCCAAACTTCTTATGCTCGGGCCGATTGGATGTTAATCAGCGTAAGCTGTTGGATAAAATTTGGCATCCTCCTCCACCCGATTGGATCAAGATTAATACTGATGCTTCTTTGTTAAGAACTAACAAAGGGGGCATTGGAGGAGTTATCAGAGACTATAAAGGAAGATTTCTTCTCGCTTTTGGTAAACCTTGCATTCATTGGGATATTGCTCATTTGGAACTCCTTTCAATTGAAATGATAAAGGATATCATTCAAGATTGGATGCTTGAATATAAAGGAGTTATCATTGAAGGTGACAATGCAAACATTATGAAGCTCATTCAAGAAACGTTTAAGAAAGGTGATTTAAAGTCTTCTAATCTTTCTTTCCTTCTAGATTTTGATTTTGTTATTTTCAATTGTATAGATAGAAACTCGAATAAGTTAGCCGATATGTGTGCTAACTATGCTATTTTTTCTTCTTTTACTTGGGATAACATAGAACTTGACAAGATTCCTTCTTCTTTTTTGAAAAGTTTGAAGGAGGAATCTTTAGGTGTTATCCTGTAATTTCTTGTTTTTGTTTCTATTTTCATTAATGCATTTATTGCTTCTTTCAAAAAAAAATATATATATATATATACAAGAGTTGCCTGACTACTACTCTGCTCATCTGTCATATATGATTCTGAAGAATCCATAATCGCACAGAATTTGCAACTGAGCATACATGCACATGAAATAAATAATAATAAACATTCAGATTGACTCAAAACTACCCCACATGACTTATATATTAATTATCATAACTCTGATATATGATCCATTGCAAAACCATTATTTTGATATGACAAAAGCTTGTCATAACCCAACCCCTACTAGGATATGTCCTATCGTGTTAAGTTGTGACAGATAAATTCCAATATTTAATTTCGAAATATTTTAGATTCTCTTCCAACATTCTTTTTAAATAAACTATAAATTACAAAGCTACTAAATATTCACATACTAAAAATAAACTCATCAATAAGATTTCTTTCACTTCATCAAAATGTATATACACTTCAATACATGAATGCATACATTAGCTACAGAACAAAACTAAAAAATAAATTAGTCATGACTGTGCAAAATTTAAAATAGAAAAACCTATAAACTAAAATTTGATCATGAACTGCTAATCAATAATCTACTTCTCCTTCCCAGATCTTGAAAACTAAAAGTAAAACAATAATGAGTTACAATATATAGCTTAGTAGGCCACACATTCCAATCTAATTTTTTAATTTTTTTTATAAAATAAAATATTTAAAAATAGTTAAATACAGTCTAATAGATCATTATATTGAAAATATAATAAGAGCATAACAATTATTCAATTATTTAAATAACATTACTAAGTAGATAAAATATTATAATTCATAACATAAAAGAGCGGTCCATATCACATTTCTCAGATCCATATAGAATCTTAAATGATTCTGATAACTTATGACTCTATTTTGTGTGCTTATAATATCAGAACATGCCTTCTAGGCACAAAAACTATCCCTGACATAAAAATAACCTCATAGGATTATGGCCAACTCCCCCAGCATATATAATTTAATAATATATACAGATTTCTCATCATATTATAACAATTAAAGCGTAGTTGAGCATGTATGAGAATACATAATACACAATTTTCTATAACGATAGGAAAATAATCTTACTAAGTAAAAATGCACATTTTTAGAAAATAACCAAATTATCAAGGATTGAATAAAATAATATTTTAAAACTTTTATCATAATACAACACTATTTTTTAAAGTCGAGTAATTTTATATTCAATAAAGCCTCACATATTTAAAAATATTTTTCATAAAATATTTAGAAAATACTCAAAATATTTATAATCACAATCTTTATAACATATAAAAATTTACGCGGTGAAAGTTATACCAGTATAAAATTATTTGCGCTTTTCAATATTTGAAACATAAATTCGATCAAAAAATTAGAAACAAATTTTGTATTTTAAAAATTGAGATAGATGTAATACGACCTACCTTGAGACAAATTAACAAATTTCTCAACCGGTCGATGGATAAAAATGGTTCTAGGTCGCCCAAAACCATATTTATATTTTCTCGCTCCTCTCTTTTCTCTCATTTTTCCCCGATCCCTCTCTATTCACAAAATGGCAAAAATAAATCGAGTTTTTAAATAAACTATATAAATGGGATTAGATATGATATTAAAATATTAAATAATTCTTATTATTTAATATGAAAATATTAATTTCATCTAAATTATTTTATAATTTTAAATTCTCAAATTCAAAAATTATAGAAAAGTATTCATAAAAAAACTAATCATGTCCAGAATATTCTTGTGACATCGGTTTGCAAAACGTACGCCCAAACGTCACAAAATTTTCACAAGTGCCAAATCCTTAAGGAATTTCACCTAAGTCCAAAAACTATGAAAAAATTATGGTAATTAAATCATTACACTATATATATTCTGGTGAAGATAGAATGTGATTTATACTTATAATGATTCTTGAAATAATTTTTTACTGTTGCAGATAAAAAAAATTCCTTAAAAAATTTTAAGAGCTTTTCACATAATATGTCTCCTAATAATTCATCTATCTCATTTGCATGTCCTCAAAAAGGAGCTTGGCCTTTCTTTAACTTCGGTGTGGCACCAGATACTTCATTAATTGCACATTCACCTACAATACAATGCTCTTCCCAATGACGATTTCATACAACGTACATATCCAGCAAAAAATTCTTTGCAGATTAGATGGACTTTCACAACTTTCATAGAATAGAAGTACCTATCAATGCATGAATTGCACGAACATAAAATTTTCCTTTATAAATTTTGGCTTCATTTTGCAAACTCTAAGAAATAGTTTACACCATATTTACATAATCATGACTCCACTTAGCTTTTGTAATCCAACTCTTATCTACATTAAGTGAAAAATGAACTTCCAAGTCACTCCTAAGAATAAAGATTCATTAGATCTCTCATCCTTTAATTAACTTACATAATAAAGAAACGCTAAAAGAGCCGAGCCTTCAAAAACTCATCCTAAGTTTTCTTCTTATTATTCAATTTTCTATTATCATAAACCTAATGCTTTCTAAGACGTCTCTCATTCCTTGTAAGAATTAATTATGTGCAGTGGCCAACTCAAACTAGAGCACAGAATGGGGGGCTGTATACGTTAGCAAACTAAAAAAAGGATCAATACATTTTACCTCTTATATGTAATATCTCAAATATTTATTTAATATTATATTTTTTTGGGATTTTTACATACATAACACTTAAAAACAATTCAAAATATATATTTAACACTCAAAGTATTGTATTACAATCTTAAACCCTTATTTTCATCTTTTATAACACTCTGTTAAGCTAGCCCTCGTTAGAAATATATCCCGTTCGATCTCGCCTCAGGGGAGTCTCCCGTTCGTTCATGCACGCAGGATCTTCTTCCCCGCCCAAACCCATCGACTTCTCCTTTGATTTCCTGTCTTCCATTCGCGCGACTGTCTTCCGTTTGTCTGTCTTTTGTTCGCCTTCTCTAGTAAGAACCCGTCGCCTGCTCTTCTGTCACGCTACTTTAGTTCCAGGTTCAAGTAATTGCGGCAGGAGACAAGATTCAAATGAATGATCATCTGCCTATGTCATCCACCACCCGTGCAAAAATGATCATGCGTCGTTTTTTGGGGTTTGGGATTCTAGCAGATTTATGATTCATTTCAGATTTCTGGAATGCTTCCAGATTTTTTGAGTATGTTTGTCTTCGTAGAACTGCTAGCAGATTTTGTGGAATAGTTTCAGATATTTGCAATATTTATGTGTTAATTAAATTAAATAACAATGAAAATGTTGTCAAGATCAACTGACCAAAAAAAAAACCCCAAAATCCCATCAAGGAATTGGATGGGGAAGACGAGTAGAGCTGGAACATGCATCGAGTTGCATACCTTGTTGAGCTAGAACGAGCGTCGGGTTGCATACCTTGCTGAACAAGACGAAATCGATGGAGAAAGCGAAAGCTTCGGATGAAGAAGACGATCCTCGTGCGAACGAACAGAAGACGCGATGCGGAGCTTAACCGAGTGTTATAAAAGATGAAAATGAGGGTTTTAGGTGGTATATTAGTAAATATAGTAGTTTGAGTGTTAAATATGTATTTTGAATTGTTTTAAGTGTTATGTTTGTATAAAAATCCCTACTTTTTAATAAATTGTGGTCGTCTTTCTTTTTTAATGAAAGTTACCCAATCATGCTAGGAAATTTGCATATGGAAAACATTAAACGTCTAGAGCATTCTTTTACTGATTTCAGAAAATTGACAATAAAGAAAAATTGAATATTTTTCTCTCTTGGACGAGATGTGCACAAAAATCATGTGATACATTTCTTGGACGAGCTGATGTGCACAAAAATATGAAAAATGTGAATTCCGCCCCAGTAAAATAAATCATAGACAAGAAAAAAAAAATTTTCCCATCGTCACTAACCATCGCTAATCGAAAATGCTCAAAAGGAGCCAAATTTCTTTTGCAGTCAGCATAAAGACAAAAAGGAAAGGGAAGAAAAAGATGCAGAGAGAAGGGAGAAAGATGAGAGAGATGATATCACCTGCAATGTCGACCCAAAAAAAAGATGGAGTGAGCATGAGGTTGGGTAAGAGGATAGAGAGGATGGATAAGGAGATGAAGTCGGGATTGGCGTGAGCTAAGGCATGTTCGGGCTTGATGATGGTGGCTGCGACGACAGGTGCTTGAATGAGAGACGAAGAGGAGGAGCTGGCCGCAAGCATGAGCTTGGGGACGAATCCAAGATCTTGGAGAGAGCTGGGGCGCAAACTAACTTGGGCATGAAACGGGGCCGTATACACGAGCAAGATATGTAATATTAATAAGTTGGGTTATAGCGACGGTTTAAACCGCAACTATTAGAGGCGCGTTGTAGTCAAAAAACCTCTATAGTTGTGGTTTAATTATAAAATGCCGCTAGTAAATGCTAGAAAAATATCATTTTTTAATAGTGATATTAGTCTTACACTCTCTCACATAAATTTAATAAGATAATAATATAATCTCTCTCTAGCTTTTACTTTCTCTAGGCTCAATTTGAGATTGATAGCAAGATTATGATGTCACATAAAGATATATTTGAATTTAAAGGCGACATGCACATGTTGTGTTTCAATTTCTATGTTTTCAAATAATCTCATTTTCTTAAAAAAAAAAAATCATCTAAAACCATAAAATGCACTAATAACTTGATAGAAATTCTCTAAAAAGTTTCTTATTATTGGAATAGTTTTAATAAAAACATTTTTATAAAATATTTTCATAAAAATATCTATAAGAAATTCCATTAGAAATTTTGCCATAAATTGTTATCTTTAATTAGATATATTTTATTAACTCAGATCCCC
This sequence comes from Dendrobium nobile, assembly GCA_022539455.1. Taxonomy (NCBI): domain Eukaryota; kingdom Viridiplantae; phylum Streptophyta; class Magnoliopsida; order Asparagales; family Orchidaceae; genus Dendrobium; species Dendrobium nobile. Next base: position 43,407,678 of record CM039730.1, read on the forward strand.
CATATAATATCATTAATTTCAAATGTGTATTTCACACATTGCATGATTAGAATTAAATTAATCAAAATGAAATTAAATTTTATTTATTTGAATCTATTTCTCAAACATCTATATTGAATGCTAAATTAGGATTGAATAATCGCAACAGCCAACAAAACAAAAGGAACTTGTTGTGAAAATGATTTTATTTTATTTTATTTTTTGTTAACTATATTCAATATTATATAATATGATGATATTTGCTCTATGTTTTTTTTTATTAAAATCATATTGTGTTCATATTTTTAAATACATAGGCTTCATTATGGACAATTTTCTTATTGTTTTTTTTTTTTCGCTCCAACTATAACTTTTATTTGAATAATCCTATTTTTTCACTATTTTCAGAAAATTTTTGTACCAGAAATCTATTTCCTACAACAAATTTTTTAAAAGTTAACTTTTTAATAATAATTTTGATTTTGTATGGAATAGTTTCTTATTGTTTTCTAAAGCAGTTTTTTCGATTTTTTTTTTTTTTTTATGAATGGCGGCAGAAGATGTCAGACTCCCATTGACGTCCTGCTGCCAAAACCTTATTGTCAACATCGACCCGCCATTGCCACCATTAGCCGCTATACACTACTATTGAACACAACCATCTAAATCATCAATATTTTTTACAATTAATGTTTCTACTTCCCCATCCATTCTTTTATTACAAAAAAAAAGGAAGACTTTCTAATATTTAATGAAATTAATCCACTTATTCTATCAATCATATTTCGAAGCTCCACCAGAACTCTTCCTTTAATATTCTTCTCGCTCCGTTAGCCTGCTTGCTCGCCTCTCTTTCCATTTGTGACTTCCAAAATGGAAGTTTGGCCAATTTCTTTGCTTACTTATTTAATAAAGCCCTTGATGAAACCAATTTTTATAAGATTCATTTATACATATATATATATATATATATATATATATATATATATATGGGGTGTCAATATTTGACATGACATAAAAACCCGATCCGGACCCGGCCCGTAAAATCCGGGTTGGACCCGACCCGATTTCAAAATGGATCACGTTCGGGTTCTCGGATTCGACCCGTTTGAAAAAACGGGTCTCAACCTACAAACCCGTTTAAATTGAATTTGCCCGCGCTGCCCCATAGAAATTCATTTATATATGAATTTCTATAAGTTGAACCTTTTGTGAAGAAATTAATACATACAATAGTTTTATTTTCTGAATTTGTCACCGTGATTTCCTTATTTATGTAAATTACATCACTCAAACATCTAACCCAAAAAAAAAAAAAGAAACTGAATGAATTAGTTGAGAATCAATTAATTAAAAAAACAATTAAAATAATCAAAATTTGGTACAAACATAATAAATTAATTGTGTTGATGAGACAGGTAAAATTTTGAAGAGTAGATAGAGCATTAATAATATTACAAGTGTTCTTATGAATCACAAATGATTAATTAAACTCATAGAATTAGTAGAGTTTGGGTTCTATATATGTAGGTCCGCCAAATTTACTATGAATTAAAATCATTCAGTTTATCTAGCCAAGGGTCAGCTTGACCTCAAGCTTGACTTGTTGAAATACTTATGTAGGCTTGAGCTTGAGCTCCATTCAATAGCTCGTCAGAGAGGGCACAACAAGAGCTTGCTGGAGAAACATAAACGACATGATGGGTTGCAGAAGAATGCATCTCGCAGCTAGCAAGAGAAGGAATTGCAGTGGCAGCTCGATGGGAGAGATTATTCTGTGCGGATACCAGACGGGAGAAACGTCCGATACCTCTTGATACCGAGCGCGGTACCGACACTCGGTATCGAGGGAGGTACATTTTGTAGTGACGTGACATATTTTTATTGGTCTCTGGACGACGTCCAAACTCTACACAGAATAATATGATGTGAGCTCGCTGGAGAAGACATGGACAACAAGTTTTTTTTCTTCTAGAAAACTGATAGCATTGCAACAGTAATTTTATTTCTCTTTTCTCAAAAGATCGTGATAACTTTTAACCTTTCTTTTAAGACCGAAGGACAACAAATTTATCTTTATTTTATTATATAAATGGAAGATAAGAGTCAGCACACGAGCCAACGAGCTGAGTCAAGACAAGCTCGTGATTCGTCAAGCTCGTTAACGAGTCTACTTCGAACCAGCTTGCAAAACTAAGCTCACTTACAACCCTAATGCCAATTCTTTTAAAAAATAATAATTTAGACATGATGCTTATTATAATAAAATAATTACATGACAAATAACGTAAGATTTTTCTAGATCTAAAAGATTTTGTAAAGCTAACTTTTTCTAATACTTACTGCTTCAATCCTCCGCATGCTTACGGGGCTTTGGATTTATGAAAGGTGGAGCCCTTTTCTTAGCGTATGATACAGTAAACATTATATGAAGCTTCATTGCGGATAATATTTAATTTATAAAGCTGGACTGGTATGTGACAATCAACGGTGCAAGTTAGTGAGGAAAAATAGTCTAATATGTATTTTAGTGAAGGATTAATTGTCCTATTTGAATACATTTAAGAAATCAGTCGAACAACTTGACAGTTTTCTTTAACAATGTTTATGTCTACATCTTTCAAAAAATTGCATGGGGACATTTAGTTTAAGGGGTACTTTGATAAAAACATAATTGTGATGGTCTTAAAATTAAATAATTGTTTTGAAATTGGTATGATATATGAGTAATCAATAAAAAATTATATTGCATTCGATGTATCATAAAAAAAAAATGGCTTGATTTTATGTGAATCTCAATACATGCGTTAACTAAGAAATTTTATGAATTAAATTTAGGGCTATTCAACTTACGATTTTAGAAAATTTATAGACAAACTGAAAGTCTTGACGAGAAGAGCCGATTGACAGCACAATTGATCAAATTCAAATCTAAATGAGTCAAGATCAAGCACTTGAAGCATGATTAAAAATTTTGAGATATTAATTGAATTATTAAATGATCTTGAAATCTCACATGCTTATAATCAAATATTATGTCTTGACGAGATTAATCCAATGAGCCCAATATAATTTAATTCTATTATCATTAAGGTGCTTAAATGGAGAAAGAATTGTTACAATCGAGGGAATCAATACAAACCAATCAATGGAATGTTCCAAGTTTTCTCTATATTTAGAGGACATATCACTCTAAAAATCTATAAATAAGTCTTTAATCTCCACATTAGGGGATCCTTTGCTTATGATTTAAGATATCTCAGAGGCTCGAAGATTTCTGAAGCTCTAGCGACTGAATCGCCACTGTCATTGGACCACCATCATTGAACGATCATCAAACTACAAACACGAACCACAATCGTTGAACTAAAATAAAAAAATAACCATCATCGAACCACCATTGCTTGATCTCCATCATCAAACCATCGCTGTTGAACCACTACTATGACACTGCTGCCGCGTTGCTGTCATTTGACCACCTGTCATCTGCCACCATTGCCCAACAAATTTTGCCAAACCATTGTCACACTGTCACAACTGTTTGAACACATTTCATGTGATACTAACTCTGCAATATTTTTTGTTAGCCCTTCATACTCTTGTTGTCTTGCATTCTCTAAATTAAAGGACGAGCACATTTGTAATCAACACTCTTATAGTAAAAATATTTCTGCTTGGACGTCACGTGGTTTTTTCTCTTCTAAGATTTTCCACGTAAAAATTAGTCTCCCATACTCTTTTCCTTCATCATTTTGTGTGCAATTTTCTTACAAAGCTATAAAGCAAAACTCTCTCTATTATTGCGAAGCTTATCGCTTGCAACAATACTCATATCAAAATAAATCCAATAAATTTAAGCTTGATTACAATAACAAATTTGCTCAGAATTTCTCTAACATTTTTTCTTGATTATGATAATTGATAACTCGTAAAATCCATAATTTAAAATTCATTGCTTTGCAAACTTGTTTTATGTCAATTGCCTCATCTCCGTTGCAAACCTATTTCATAACTTGTTGTTTTAAATATTATTTTACAAGTTTTCATTCCATATTTTTGTTGGTTTATAAGTTGAGCGCACAAACCTATCAAAACATAATAACTAACTATAAGATTCAAATTATATTAAATATAAAATTTGACGCCTTAAAATTTATAAATAATAGGTTATAATATATAGGAGATATTTTATTTGATTCAAGATGAAGAAGCATATAATGGGCAAATTAATACGTCCGGTGTCCGGATTCGTCCGGACATCAATCCAGACGCGCCACATCATCAAAATATACTGGGACCAAGCGTATTTGGGTGACGTGGCGTGTCTGGATTGGGTGTCCGGACGTCCGATGACCGGACGTAATAATTCGCCCATATAATGAGTGAGGCTCTGAGCTAACTACTCTGGAGAAATTTGAGATTTGCCACTAGGATCGTCTTGTAGACTCTCCAAAGGATTATGTTGAGAGGACAAGTCCTAAATAAAGATCCAAAAGTAGTAATTCTAACAAATGAGTTGGTTCAATTTAGGGATATATGTATATGAGTCAAGTCAACTCTTGAGCTGGTTCGAGCACAATTTGATAAATGGCTTGTGAGCCAAGCTTTAATCAGTCATGACTCGACTCATTAGTTTGTGAGCCTGCTCGTTTAAAAATATTAATATAAAATGTATTTGAAATATCTTAGCATTCATAATTTAAGTACAAATTTGTTTAAAATAATTTAAAATTATATCTCACTTTCTTATATTAAGCGATTTTTTCCCTATTTTTCTTTTAATTTCTCATTCTTTTTAATCATTTCATTATAATAATTGCTTGAATCATAAATATTAGCATAAACAAACTGGAAACAATTGTTTGCACTATGTAAATTGGGATGTTCTTTATATTCCTTATACTTTGGGTGGTAAAGGTCTTCATTCTTGTGAAGATATGGTTGATTCTTTAAGAGCTAAATTGGCTTGGAATCTTCTTAGTGGTTCTTCCTCTCTTCTTTATAAAATTTTGGAAACTAAGTAAGGTTCTTGTAATTGGGATGTTCATACTAAGGTCGCTTCTTCGGTTTGGAAAATTATGTGTAGTGGAGCTAAAGCCATTGCTCCGGTGGTTAAGTGGATGGTGAAAGATGGTAAAAGTATCAACATTCTTAATGATGTATGGATACTGGATAAATGCATCAACAAGTGGCAGCGTCGCCCTCCTCCATTTGTTTATGTCAAAATAAACAAGCCGACTCGTGAGTTGACTCGAACTCAATTAATTAATCAAGCTCAAGCTCAAGTCAAGGCGCTGACAAGAGCATGGATCGACTCGGTTACAATATACACCCCTAGTTAATCTCATATAAAGAACAACAAGCCATATATTGAAATCTAAAGCACTAAAAATCTTTTGCAGTCAAAGAAGGGCATAAATTCATTAGCATTATCACGTTAAACTGCCTCCAATTATTGTTAAATTTTTATTTTATCTTTTTTAAGAGCACTATTGAATTTTGTTGTGTAGGGCTGTCAAAATTGGGTAATGGGTCATGTTTCGGGCTGACCCGACACAAGTTGATCCAACCTGAACCCATCTCGACACAGGTTGACCCAACCCGAACCCGACTCTTTTTTTTTTTTTTTTCAAATAAGTCACTTTCTTGGACCCAAACCCAACCCGCTTTGAACCCGAGTTCACCCGACACGACCCACCAACACATCGTCGTCTTCAGGAGGGAGAGGCGGCGGTGTCGCCTTCAAGCGGTAGCAAAGCCTTCAATAGTAAGGATATGGAGAGGCGGCGGCATCGGGAGCAGGAAATTTGTAATATCAGCTTTTGCTTCAGGTTCGTCCGGGACGAAGTTGGATCGTCCGGGACGATCGGTGCAGGTTGTGTAGAAAAATCATGTTTGACTGTATGGTTCGTCTGGACGAAATCAGGATCGTCTGGACGAAAATAAGTCAGTGAACCCTTCGCCAGGGACGATATGTGATTTTTCGTCTGGACGAAATTCTTCTCTTCATGGATCGTCCTGTACGAATCTCGATCGTCCAGGACGATCAGTATGGATATATATGGAAATGAGATATTTTGAAGAGATAGAAATATCTGAGGAGAGAGAAAGAGAAAAGGAAAAAGAGAAAAGTTCGATTTCGAGGCCCGCGGAGCGATTTTCGTCGTTCGTTGCTGTTGGATAGTTTGTTTATCTCGCTGTAAGGACTCCGAACCTTACTTCTGTTTTCGAAGATATTGTGTTTTGACCGAGATGTGATCTGTTTTGTGTTTTCGTAGTCGACTTTTCGACATGATTTTGATTTGACACAACTTTCACCGCACAACTTTTAGTATGTTATAGATATGATTATTGTACACGATTCGACTGTATTCTACGAAGATTTTACCGGTCGGAATTGATTCTACGCGCTTTTAATTGAATATAATAATATCAAGACCTGAATTGATTTGGATTCTATAGATTGATAGTCTTGCATTGATGCCGTGGTTATTCTGTTGTAATTTGGTGAAATTCAGAATTTGTCTTTTTGCAGGCTTTTTGTGTAATTTCGATAGACTACCGTTACTCTGCCCGATTTTCATATGATTTCTGATTTTCCCGGAATTGATAGATTGAATTGATCTGCCTATGAATATTGATATGATCGTTCTTGATTTCTTTAATATTGCTTATTGCATCGGTTATTGTATTGATATTGATTGATTGCTGAAAGACAAGTGGAAACCTAGTTGAACGTTGGTTATAGAAACCAACGTGTATTGAACGAACTACAACAGCACTATTGATATTGAACGAACTACAACAGCACTATTGATATTGAACGAACTACAACAGCACTATTGATATAGATTGACCACTACAACAGCACTATTGATATTGAACGATTGATAACTACAACAGCATCATGACTAGTGTTTGGGCTTGTCGAGTAAGACCAGTGTATGAAATTGCATGTATATGATATAGCATCGTATAGATTTCCTGATTTGTATTGATTTATTGATTTTGGATCGGTTTATTGATATTGATTGGATTTATCGAATTGATTTATCGATTGACTACTGGGCATTGATTCTACTGAACGTTGATAGAACATTGATAGATATAGATACTGCATTGATAGCATGAACATGGATATCGTACTACTGCTTATTTGCTTATAGATTCTATTGCCTATAGATTTTATAGATTCACTGTTGCTACTGTTCTACACCGTATGGATTGTTTTATAGATCGCTCTTCTCGATTGACTTCATTGATTAGATCGTACTGATTTGACCGTATCGTTTTGATTGACGAATATTGATTGATTAAATTGATTTATCGATTTGCCTGCCGCTGCATTGATTGGTTTTATTGACTATTGATTTCTGTATTGCATTGACTCATTGATCATGTTCGATTGATTGATTTGACTTGATTTGATTAACCTGCATATTGTTTTCAGTGTCGTGCTTTGATTTCAGTTGTAGGCTTTGGTGACCTGCTGGGCTTTGTAAGCTCATTATATGTGGTTAATGATTTCAGGTGCAGGGCCTCCAGCTTGACGATCTTTCTGCCGAGTTCCGTAGCTTTTCTTTTGTAGCCTTGGTAGGCTTTCTTTTGTAGCCTGTATGGCTAGTGTAATATTTTCTTTTGACCGTACTTTGACTGTTGTATATTTTGTGAATTATAGTATCCGCTGCAGTTTCTTTTCTGTAATGTAATTATCTCTGGCTCTGGATATATGTATGTATGGATTGATATGAACAGCAAATGAGGAAAATTAATAGAAAGAAAAGAAAAGAAGAGGGAAATAGAAAAAAATCAGATGAATCCTTTCGCTACACGGATCTTGGGTTATTACAAAATTAATCTTGATCGACTCAGTAAATGGAGGGCTTCGAGTGCAGGGAGAGGGAGAGGCGTCGATGTTGACTTCAAGCGGCAGCGAGGCCTTCAAGAGCAGGGAAGGGAGAGGCGGCAACATCATGAGCAGGAAATATCGATCGGATCAATAAACGGAGGGCTTCAGGCATAGGGAGATGAAGAGGCATCGGAGTCGGAATAAGCCTTCAGGAGCAAGGAGAGGGAGAGGCGGCGGAGGGAGAGAGGAGCTCGTATGGCCGTTTGGGACTAGTTCAGGCAAGAGCAACGGGAGAGAGGATCTAGGGTTGGCTCACAGTGCGAACCAAAGAGTAGCGGGTTGAACTGGGTTAGTGGGTTGACTCGTGGAACCAATAAAAAAGGTTAGTTAGGGTGAAATTTAGGTTAGCGAGTTGACCCGGAACCGATCTGACCAATTTTTTCAAATGGGTCAAATCTTGGAATTTAAACCCGACCCTTTTGCGAAACTGGTTTATCATAACTTGAAATTTTCTTGTCGGGTTCAAGTCAGATTTTTAGGTCATGTCAAATATTAACACTCCTAATTATTGTAGTTGTGAGAAAAGGGGAGGGAGGCGTGCTGTAGGGGCTGACAACCAATAAAAATAACCAGAAAAGAACTTACATATTCGGTACATGTAAAAGAGTATCTCAAATAAGGTTCATTTCTTCCAATATTTTATTTCCAAATCATTCTGATTTTTCAGAAATAAATAAAAACTCATGGGTTGACCCTAACTGTTACAAGTGGAATAAACGTGGGGGATGCAGCAATTGTATGCACTATAATCACATTGGAGAAATTCTCGTACAGAGCTCCCTTCTTATGAACATATCTAAACTCTTGAATGCTATTGATTTGCTTACTCACCTTTAAGATTCACACAACAAAGTTCGTTTAGTCAATAATTCTCAGCTGTTTGTGGCAGCACAAAAAAATGCCACAAAACAGGTGGAAGTACCAGTTTTTTTTTTTTGTTGAGCGGGGGTGTCTACCCGCTGCCACTCCAAATAGAATATTTGACGGCGTAACTAATTCCTCAGCGGAACCTAGTGAGGTCATGCCGGCCCACATTTGCTTTGCCCCACTGAAAAGATGAGACCATAGCAGAGGGGATTCAAATCCGGAATGGAGGTTCCCAACAGTGCTCGTCTACCAACCACCCTAAGCCTAGATGGATAAGTACCACCTTTTAAAATCCTAACATGAAAGTTTGAAAACAGCTTTCAACATTAGCTTATTCACACCATAACAACTGGGGAATTTCAGAGCGTTCTAAAAAAAATTTACAGTGAAGTTGCTGTAAATAATTCATTAATCATTAATCACTTATTTCTTTGATCAAAACCTTACAAATTTGAATGGTTCATCACCAACCTGCAAAGGTTGTTAGGTTCAGTAATTTTCCTTTAGTTAGTCTAATAATTCAATTCATCCAACACATTACTAATGAGTCACAATCATATAAGAAATCTTGCAAGCCCAACTTTATATCCAGTTCTCTTCACATCCTCCTGCACCTGCCTCCTGAACTCCTCAAAAGTAAATTTCTTGTAGCGAGAAGGTTCCTTACAGCTTCCTATAATGGATTCATACGAAGGGCAAAGAAAGTAAGCCATTGAATATCTCTCCACCTTCCCATTAGCCATTACCTTGTGCTCCACACTCTTGTACACATCATTGCTCCATGCCTGAAAGAGATCTCCAATGTTGACGATAAGAGCGTCTGGGTTGGGCTTGACGGAGACCCATTTGGAATCATTCATCAATTGGAGGCCGCCCACTTGATCCTGGTGAAGAATGGTGAGGAAGTCGCTGTCGGTGTGCGGCATGAGGCCGAAGGCCGCCGGGAAAAATGGGCACGGCGGATATCGATTGAGGCGGAGAAAGCAGGTGCTCTCGCTGCAGTTCTCAAGAAAACATGTAGCTGGGCATCCCAGATTCTCAGCAAGAACACCGGCAAGTATCCTCGCTAGCTCTGTCATGGCTTCTGCAACCTTCTGCATCACTGCCCTGCGAGAAGTAAAGTGCAATGGTTTGAACTTTGAATTAACTCAAGGAGGGCATTTTGGACATTTTCTTTATCATCTTCTGTAGTAGATTCAAAATGCTTTATTCGTGTAAAACATTTGCAATGATTTGTTTTATGGAGCAGTAGAGAATTTATTAGGGTATCTCCAAAGGAAAATTTCTTTTTTCGCCGCAAAATATAGTGAAATTAAAAATGGCCTGATTCATCTCCAATGGAGCTCCATTTTACGCCCTTCGCAGAAGGTAACAGTCTTTCTCCTCTTTCACAATTTCTTCGACAGAGCTAGTAGAGACAGAAAAATAACGCAGGTGAACAGAGCAACGCCAATATTGGCATTGTACTGTTCACCCGCAACCAAATACCCAAAGTTTTGTCGTTCGGCTGGAGCTCGTGAGCGACATCATTCATGTATTTGGAGTTCGGTAGTAGATGCCCTTACAATTGAAAGGTCTGTGGGTGTGTCCTCTAATAAAAAAAAAAATAATATTTTTATGATTCAATAACGTAATTTAAAAAAAATGACTGAAATGAAGTACAAAATTAAACATCTAAAACAGTCAAAATGCCAAAGCCAACAAAACAGAAGTCAAAATCAACTTAAAAAATCCTGTCTTGCACTGATCGAAGAGAAGCAAATGAAGAAAGAAATGCAACCTTAACGTTTTAAATTCCTCTTCAAAGCAACTATCATCTTCTCCAAGCTTAGAAAGAGGCACATGAAAGGCCTCTGACCACGAGAACTGATCAAGCGAAGTTGCAGTCGGATTTCCCCACCTGTAAGACTCATTAAACACCTTTGATTTCACTTTCTTCTCAAAGGGCGAATGAAACAGCCTCCTCTGCTCTTCTTTAATAGCCTGCAGAAGCTGCGTGTTGATTCCGTGGTTCACTACTTGGAAGAACCCCCACTCTGAAGAAGCTTTCCCTATTTCAGCAATACAAGCCTTCCTCCCCTCTTCATCTCCGCACTCTAAGCGCCATAAATCTATCAACGGAAGCTCACATTGTTCATCGTTCTTCAAGGTCAGCTGAATTGTAGTTGCAGGAGAGAACAGAGAGCTGTATCTTTCTTGGAAAGGAGGGTCACAGGGACCTGGCAAGCTGGCCATGAAAGCAGGCGTTGAGAAGGGGAATGAGGGTTCTTTCATTTATAGGGACAAAAATAAGATCAGAAGAGCAAAATAACGTATATAGAAATTAGAATCATTTGTATAGTTGGAGCTCTAAATTTTTTTTCTCATTCATACTAGGAAAATAAGGATATGGCTGGCTTAGAGAAGGATGAGAGGGATTGGTGAAGAAGCAGAGGGAGAAAGACAAATGGCGACTATAGGAGACTGCTGAACAAGTCTGAAAATGCTAATACAACAGAGTATTATGAGAAACTCATGAAAAAGATGGGCTATGAACTTCCAAAAGTAAAGAGAAGTTTCGTTTTTTATTTAAATAGTAAGCTAAAAATTTAAAAGTATGTGGCTAAAATTTGAGGCTGAGGGGACAACACCATATCTTTTTAATTAATAGGCCACATGTGCTTTCAGAAAGTTGAGTTCTTCCATCCTATGGAATTGAGATTACCAAGAGCTCTTGCAATTTTTCTTTGGGAGGAATTTGCTTAAAAAAAATCCAATTATTTATTGGAAAACTAGAAAGTTATTTGAAGAAGCACTAAAAAAATCGTCTCAAACAAAGTCTAAAGTTGAGCTTAATAAACTAGTAAGTTAATTTTGAGTCAGCGCTGACTTAATTTGTTAATTTATTAGTCATATCATTTAAAAAATATTCATATAAAATGTATTTAAAAAATAAAAAATTTAGTGTAAAATTAATAAAATTATGTAAATTATTTCTCATTATATTATATCAATTAATTTCTTATCACTTTTTATCTAATTTTTCTTTTTCTTTTGTCATTTTATCACAACAAGTGCTTGAATCAAAATTATTCCATTTTTCTAGTTCAACTTAAATTTGAGTTCATAGCGGCAGCTCCTTTTAAGTGGTGCCCAATCAAGTGCGGGCTAGGAGGTTTCTGGGGTTGATGCCTCTTCTAGGGCAGCCGAAGATTAGTCACACCGCCAAACACCCTTTTGGAGGATTTATTATTCTGTGCGGAGGGCGTCTGGAGACCAATAAATATGCGCCACGTCACCTCATTGCTGGGTACCCACCTAGGTACCCGCACTCGGTACCCCTAGGTACCACTGGATACCCAATGCTTAATCGGACAGTTTTCCCATCCGGTGTCTGTACAGAATGAAAGCTCCTTTCAGAGATAGCAGCGGGTGAATTCCCAGTTCCAAAAGAAAAAGAAATTTTGAGTTCAAACTTAATTTATTACTCTGGACTCATTTGAGGTCAACTTTGACTCATTTACAGTACTAGAGGAACTAAGAGGCACGGCTCTAACCATACGATAAAAGAAGAAGTTTAAATACCAAAAATCTGAGAGTGCAAGCAAAAAACAAGAAATAAAAGAACAGCTCATACGATTCCATTGAAGAGTTTGTAAAGCAACAGACTTTAATTTCTCTTTAGGTTGGAAGTTCTACTTTTATCTGTAATTGATACCTTTTATTTACTTCTTCTCGGGAAAAAAATTAATACTTTTGACTCTTGCAGGAAAATCAGGGAGGGAGAAAGAAGTGACCAGCTATGGAAACTTAGCTTGGATTGAGAGAAAAGGAGAAGTGTAATGCCTCATAACCTCCTTCCACTTTCGCCAATGTAGAACTGTAAAGAAGGAAATTCAAGGAAATAAAATATATTATTTGAACATTCTCATAAGCCACAGTTTAATGGGACTTCTTTTTTCTAATGATCTGAACTTAGACGCTTCATTGAAATATAACTAATACTGCAAAAGGCTTATGATGGAACTTTTATTTGGTCCGGTGAACGTACGTAGAGGAAAGTCCGGTCGGCACTAAAATCCCGCCAAAAAACTTGGTATTTGCTCGGTATTGCTAGGTATTATTTGGTAATAACGAGGAATACCATCATGTGAAGACCCAATACCGAGTTATAACGAGCTATACCGAACAATACCGAGTTGTACAAAAAAATACCGAGAACAACTCGGTATTGCTCGGTATAGCTCGTTATAACTCAGTATTGAGTCTTCACATGATGGTATTCCTCGTTATTGTTTGGTATTGCTCGGTATTTGCTCGGTATTTCTCGTTTTTTGGCGCGATTTTAGCTCTGACCAGACGTAGCTCTACGTCCGGTCGGATGACGTAATAATTGTTCCTTATGATGGGTTGTTCATTCGCTTGCTTTATTATTTCTTTTCAAGAAATGATGGAATAGTTTAAGAAGAAATAAAACAACTTTATAAATCTCTATGAAAATTATAAATATATAATTTAAATAAAAATTTGATTGCTTGAAGCTGCAAATCATATTTTAGAAAGTAATTAAATTTGTTAAATTACATTGATTAGATGTAATTAAACACTAATGTATTACATAATCATTTGTTTTTCATATATTTGTTGTATATTTTCTTATAAAGTTATTAAATTCAATCTAGAGCTGAACCAACTTTAGCTTATTACAAGCTCCAATCTTCAGTCATTTTATTCATTTTTCAAACAATTCTTAACTTATCATCTCATTAAAAAAGATAAATTAATAAAATTATTGACTAAAATTATGTATTACTTGATGACCAATTTAATCTTTAATTAATATGCAATATTTAATAACTAGTTAAAAACTATAATATTTAAAAGTATATCATAAGTAAAATATATCTATTTAAGATTAATTTATATTATATCAAAGTAATTATTAATAAAAACTAAAAAGAAAATTATAGATTATTTTTGATATATTAAGAGTTTTTTTTTAAAATAGTGTTCTCAATTTATATTAAATTCTAACAGTTATTTAATTCGAGTTTTTATTAAAGAAAGATACCTTAAGTAAAAAAAATGTAATGAGTAAGAAGATAGAAGAAAAGATAACAAAATAAAATGAATGGAGGATCAAAGACAACTCCACGTTATTTGAAAAATTCACAAAATATTATGCTTTAATCATATTGTCCTTAAAAAATTTGGAAATAATAATATCCTTAATCATATTTTTAAATCTTTTCAAAATATAAGTATTATTATGAGATTAAAATTTCTAATCATTATTTTTTAAAGAATATGAGAAGGATTTGCTTAGGAAAATTATCGGCGTTTTTTTTAGGTAACAATTACAATAAAAAGTTTATGTGAAAGAAAACTATTTTTGGTAACTAGAGTATTTTAGTTATTTTCATCACAATAGTTTCACAATAGCTATATAAAATGATGCATTTGTTAAATAAGAGAGACTATTGCGTGTGGAGTCCAGACAAAACTTTTTGTTCGGACTCTAATCATGTGAAGTCACATGCATTTTCTCTCTCTCTCTCTCTCTCTTATACAAAAAATTATTGCGTACGGACGCTGAATGCGCCCGAACATCAATCAGGAGCCGTGCATTGTGTGACATGATGCCTCTCAATTGACCTCCGGACGCATTCAGTATCCGCACGTAATTATCTCTCATATGGTCATTCTAGAGGTGAGTGTGATAGTCTTCCTACCACTTTGAATGGTCCTCAATCTCGTGTGAATGCGATTTTGCCTATTGCTAATGCGAAAAGTGGTGATATTGTCAATTCGTCGTTGGTCGTTAATGAGGTGCAGATTGCGGAGGGTCCTTGTGACCTTCCTGTTTATGATAATGTGGGACGGCGGCTCCCTGTGGGCGGAGCTTCTGTGATTGAGGACTCTTTGGTTGCTCTTAACTCGTCCGATAATATACCCCCTATATCTGTTGTTAATTTGGTGAATGCTGTGTCCGGTGATCAAGTTGGTAATCTTATGGGTGCTGTTACTGTTTTATCCCCTGATGCCTTTCCCTTTGTCTCACCTGTAACTGATTTGGGCTCTCCTGCTACGAATTCTATTACTTTGTTGCCTCTTTAAGTCGAATAATGGTATTATTTCTGTTGTTGAGGCTGTTGCTGATGTAGCTGGGGTATTACCTTCTGTTGTATCCCCTAGGGCTTGTAACAGTGATGTTGCTAATTTGGGTTGTGCTATTAATTCTGGTCCCTTGGTGTCGGTGTTGTCTGCCCCGGCTGCTTTAGCTAGTTACTCTATCACCCTTGTGGTTGTGGATGATCTGATTGGGTCTGGTACTGTTAATGGTAATTTGGATGGGGTTGGGGTGTGTCTACCCCTATGGTTGCAGGTTTAATTCATAGCCTATTTGTGGATGTGTCAGTTAATGTTATTATCCCTCAAGACTTGGTTTATCATGTGGGTGACAACTCTGGGTTGGATCTGCGTGTGCATATTGATTGGCTTCAGGGGTCGTCTGATGATTCTGATTCTGCTTCCTCCTTTGAGTCTGAAGGGATTGAGGATCCAGGGAACTCTTTTGCATTGTTGCGGGACACTAAGATTGTTTCTAGTGCTTCTCGTGGAAGGGCTCGTGGACGGGGTAGACGTGGAAGATAATTTATGTGGGTAGTGGTGGGTTTTTGCTTCTAGCCTACTTCATGGAGTCTTTTTTGTTCTTGTTACTTTTTGGGCATGTTTCTTGACAACCTTTGGTGGAGAACCTCTGCTTGGTTGGGTTGGCTGTTTCTCGGTTGCTTCTTCACCAAATTGGATGATCTGAGCGTGGTTTTTTGGGGAGTTGATAGTCTCGGCCAATTATTGAGCCCCCGGGATCTGTTTTCCCATGTAATTTCTTATTTTTCCTTGGCATATGCTCTTTTTGCTCTTGTACTTTTGTTTCTCAGCTCTTGTGATAAAAACTTTTGGGCTTTAATATAATTTAAGTTTTTGTTGGAAAAAAAAAATCTTATACACACCCTATGTAAAAATAAAAATAAAAAATTTCATGTGTCTCCACGTGTTTAAAGTTTGGACGAAGCCATCGGTCCTCAAGTTCTATTTTCTCCCCCAAATAAACCCTAAAGTACTCTTCTTTTATTAAAAAACTTTCCAATCACACAAATTATATTTGAATCACTCTATTAAAAAAAATTATTAATATGACGACAGCTAGTGGCCATTAAAATAATAATAATATAACAGAGAATATGGCAGCGTCTCTGTCGCACTCTTTCTTTGATAACTCTGCATAAAATAACTTATTAAATAATATATTTAGTGATAGCAAAATACAACCATAAGTCAACATTTTCGTATAAGAGCCTATTAATTGATAGGGACGCTCGCTACGAAGCCTTGCCGAAGGTTGCAAACTATGATTACATTAATCCGTAGAAGCTTCGCACTAAACATCGATAGAATAAAATAAGCAAAATTTCATTTTCATTTAGTGTAAACAGATAGTCCAAATACTGTTCAAATAAATGGAAAAATCATTATTTTGAAGGCAACGTGTGGGAACAAAATTGTAGCTTGACATTAGCTAGCTACCTATAACATTAAATTAAATATGGGCTATTGATTTAAGTCATCTGAAAAGTGAATTAATTATGGGTAAATTATTTGAAAAAGATAGCTTAATTATAGTTTAATTAAACAAAATGAACATAATTATTAAAAATTTAAAAAATAAGGGGGTAGGTAAAATTATTTAGTGCAAATAATTTCACTTTCTTTTTTTTTTTTTTAATAAAACGATAGTGTAATATTTAATGTTTTCTTATAAAAATGCGAAATAGATTAGTGTTTTCTTAAGAAATTTTCAAAATGTAGTATATCGAATATTTTATAAACAAATAATTTGTTAATAATTAAGCATGACCTTAGCTTGAGTTATGTGGTTAGAGGGATTGTAGTTGATAGGCGATAGAGGTCGGAGGATTGTAGTCGGTGGGCGATAATGGTTGGAGGGCCATTGTCAACGGGCGACGATAGTCAGAGGATCGTAGTCGGTGGAAGACCGTGGTTGGAGGGACTATATTCGGCTAGAGACAGTGGACGATGGCCCTCCGACCGTCTAGTCGGGGGATCGTAGTTGGCGGGAGGCATAGGTCGAAGGAACCGTAGTCATGGGGGAGTTGGAGGGACTGTAGTCGGCAGACAATGAAGGTCGGAGGGACCGTAGTCGATAGATGACGGTGATAGTTGGATGATGGTGGTCGACGAGACCTTAGTTGGTGAACGACGGAGGTTGGGGCCATAATTGTGTCACAACCCGATCCGATTTGACTTGAAACTACACATATTATACCTTGTTAGATAATGACAAGACTAGCCACAAGATCAAGTTGAAAAAGCAATGAAATAAAATTTCTAATTTATATACTACATAGGTAATCCTTCAATAGCGCTAGCCATAGTTCAAGATTTATAAAATAAGGGGTCCACGAGGAAATAGGGATCATAAAATTATTGGTACCCTATTATAGTCCATCTTGATAGTTCTCAAAAAGAAATATCTATTTTTATGTTTAGCTCTTTTCATATTTCTCGTAAGGTCTTCCAAATAAGATTCAGGTGTCGACGACACCTAAAATTAGACTCAACAAGTATAATCTAATCCAAATAACATCAATCAGTCATTAAATTTGTTCTGAGATTAATATTACATATGATTAGAGGTGGAACTAAGAAGAGCTCAGGGTGACAAATTGCCCACCCTGAAATTTTTTTTTTCCTAGAAGAATAAACATTTTAACTATCTTGTCCACCTTCAATAAATATAGTTGCGTGCAGCTCAACTTGATATTTTGATTGGGAGTTTTGGTTAGCAACCAAGAGATTTGGGTTCGATCGAGTCTTATGTATATGTTGTGTATAAGAGTTTGCCTTAATCGGCGTAAATATTCAAAAAAAAAAAAAAAAGAATGAAAATTGCTTTCCTATTTTTTACATAAAATTATATATTTCACAATTTTATTTTGTCCACCCAAAAATGAGTGGCTTGTTCTGCCCCTGCTGATATAAAATCATGAATTCTAATTTTATTTACTTTTACTTGGTTTCATCTTCCGTTGCTCAACAGCTCATTAAGCAATAAAACTATGTGGACTATATATTCTTGATAGGAAGGTTCCCCCTCACAGCCTCACTAGTCAAAATTGGTTTTTGTTTTTATTTTGTAAAAGAAACATCGTGCTTATTTTTTTCAATAAATGCGGTAGTGGGTTAAGTAATAAAATGTAAATGATTGAGAGCTTCAAATCAGTGTGGGACCGAAATCTTATAAGAATCCATATAAAAATGTATAATATATATTTTTTTGTTGCCATCTTCCATTCTATATTTAAAATTATATAGTCTTTCTATTATTTTTTATTAATAATAAAATGTATATCACAAATTACTTAAGATGAGCCGGAGTCAATCTAGCTAGGAGCGTCTAAATGGATTTTTAGCTTAGGTTCGGGTCCAAGCTGAAACGGACCCTCCCTCAACTGCTCCAAATCGAATCCAAACTTGACATGATTGCACAAACGGTCAGAAATTTGTACCCATGGGCCAAGCCCTACCCGCTCAAAATCCTGATCAACTCGACCCGATATGCGGACTTGGGCGAGCGCACAATGCAAGCGAGTGTGACTGGGAAGGAGCGAGACGGTGCGTGGGTGTGGTCACACAGTGCTGTCATGCCTCATGCGGACGAGAGTGAGATGCGGTCATGCGAGCTGGACTGTTGGAGTCTGGACACGATCACGGATTACAAGGGCATAAGTGGGATGCTGGTTAATTATAGAGCGTAATTTATTTATCTCAAGCTCCCTACTTTTTAGCAATATAATTACATAGCTTCCTCACATCCTCTTCCTCTCTCTTGTTTTCTAATTCTCTACTTCTTGCAAACAATTTTACAAGATCCAACTATCACCCATAAATAAATTTGAATTCAACAAAAAGCATATGAACAAAAATATTAAGATATGAATGAGTGCTAAAAAACAAATTATAATAATTTTTTTGAGGACTTGCATATAAGATTTCTGTTATACAGCTCATCTTGGTTTGTTGGTTGGGAGCTTAGGCTACCAACTAAGAGGTCTTGGGTTCGAGTCTTGTGTATGCGATGTGTGCGTGAGTCTGCCTTAATTAGCCTAAATGTCCAAAGAAAAAAAAGATTTATGTCAAAATCAATGTTTGCAGGCGGTATTGACTATTAAGTTAGATGGAACCGAAACGCGTAAGCTCAAAACTAAAAAAGTGCATCTTCTTATTTAAATTAAATTAAATTATTCATACAAAATAAAAAATACGTTTTTATGCATATATTTTTATATAATTTAGATATTAAAACATTACCTAATTAATATAAATAATTAATTAATTAACTATTTTATATATAAATAAAAATATTATATAAAGATATCTAAATTAAAAAGTGATCAGAATGAAGCTCATAAGTTTTAAACATGTTTTTAATATTAATTATTTTGTATTATATTAATTCTAAAAATATCAAATAATTTTAAATTTCATCCTTATTAAAATTTTTGTGGGGATATTCTAACAGGATTTTTTTCCTATGCAAATAGATAAAAACTCAGCGATATGCGCTTAAATCCCAAAATGAAAAAAAAAAATAAATAAATAAAACTTACCAAAAAGGAAAACAAATTCCTTCCAACTAATTTTACCAATTCGCTTTCCGAAATCGAAGTCTCGCCGATCAAAATTCGAACCGCCATTGTTCGACTTCCACTCCCGGCGAGCGCTCGAGAACCAGAGTTTGGCCGCCGCTGAAATGAAATCCAAGCGAATGGCATTGCCGGTGTATTCATCAATGGCGTCCACATTGAGCATTGCGACGGATTGGTGGGAGGAGGTGAACGAGTCCGCCGCGTGGCAGAATCGGATATTCTACTTCCTCTCAGCCCTATTTGGATTGGTTTCCACATTTGCCTGCGTAATGTTTCTTCTTGTTTTAACTCCTCCTCCCTCTCCTTTGATTTGATTCTACGCCCGGAGTTTTTCTTTCATCATTTTGATTCTTAGATTTAGGTTTCTCTATTGGATAGATAAACTAAGCGGATCGGCTAAAATATTAGCATTTCGTAGAACTTATGATTTGGTTCTGTTCAGTTTCTTGTATGGTTCTCTTATTTAAATTCTTAGTATATATCTTTTGTTCTGTTGTTGTGAATCTGGATTTTTTGGAATGCATTTACACACTACAAGACAATAAATCCCAATAATACAACATTGCATCATATAATTTTGATGTCATATTTAATATTATATTATGATGTTTAATACAGTAAAATAGATGATTGTTCTGTAAAGTTATTATTTAAATTGATGTTTGAATGATGCAAGGATTCAAATTAATGGATAAAATTTATTATGAATATTTAACAATTAATTATTATTAGAATAAGTTGAAGAGCTTAGAACCATATTAATCTAAAATTATAAATATGAATAGCGTCTAATTAGAATAGTTAATCATTTAGGGATTCAAACTGACTAATTAGTTTAATTTATTATCCTTATTGTTAACTAATTACTAATTATCATACTTTATTTGAAGTATCGAATTAATCATTTAATTAGTGTTTAAATTATTACTTCATTCAAATTTAGATTTGGATGAATTGGCGGAGAATTTTTAGAATATGGTTGAGAAATTATAAAAAATTAGGTGGTATTTGTGTGGGTAGTTAGAGATCTGTATTTGAATTCAAATTTATTTTTTAATTATTTGAATGGAAAAAGAGGTTGGTTGGAGGGCATATTTGGGAATTGTCCTGAGGGAGAGAAATATAGCTTGTGGTTTTTGGGACCACAATTCACAATTTCAGCTAGTTAAAGGAATAGTAAAAGGAGGCTTGTATTGGAGTAAGGCTCGGTTATGTATAGATTGACGGGAGAAATTATTACGTGCGGAGTCCGAACGTAAAGTTACATCTGGACTCCAATAAAAATGTGACATGTGTCCTTGTACACAGTGTGTACAAATTTATACACACTGTGTATATATATATATTTGTAATAGTTGTACACACTGTGTACAAAAACTCATGCCACGTTTTTATTGGAGTCCGAACATAACCGGACTCCGTACGTAATAATTTCTCGATCGATTGGGGGGGGGCAGAGCTTTTTTTGTTTCTTGAAACTGTTGAAAGGAAGGAGTGGTAATAAACAATCGGAGGAAGGAAACCTATTGAAGACCTAAATATTGAATGAATGTTAAGGAACTCAATCCTCAAATTTCTTCAAATACTTTTGCAATGATAGTAATTAATGATGAGTGTAGTAACCTAAGTGAATATCATAATGAAGTTTTTTATGCTTACTGATTAGAGGGGAAATTTTGATGCAAAGAAAGAACTGTGGAGGTAAAAAGAAGAAGATATTGAAAAGAGATAAATTAAACCTCAAAAGAGAAAGTTAACAGTTAAAGAGCAAGAGGAAGTAGAGCCTCAAGGCTAGAAATAAGTGAGAAGAGTTTCAAAGAGTGGTATGATAAAAGAAAATCATTTTCTTTGATTTCATCATCAATCATCTCAATTATATTATCCTAGGTACCATCTACAATAACAGGCCAAATGAAAAACCATTTCTTTTATGGGACACGCGTGCAGCTCGGTGGTTGAGCGAAGGGGATTCCTCCTCCGCGGCTCCTGTTCGGTCTCTCAACGGCGCCCCATCCCCCCCCCCCCCAAAAAAAAAAAAAAAACCATTTTTTTTTACAAGTAAAAATACTAAATTAATTATAAATAACAAATGACAATTTATAAGTACTAATAGTTACCTTGAATATAAATATAAATATAACATTATACAGTAAAAAACTAAAATAATTTAAAAATAAGAACCATGATTAATTAGATAACTTATATTTTCTTATGTATTATTTATATGCATAAATAAGATTTATTCGCAGCTGCCATTGTATCGACAACATAGTACAACCTACTAATAATAATAATAATAATTAGTACGTATTTTAAGTTAGAACTTGTGCTGGAACTTTAGCCTGCAATAGACTCAAACCTTGGCAAGTCAACTGCCAATAAAAACATTTGGCAGGAAAAAATAAAAATCGGATCAAACAAAAGCCCCAAATTTGATAGGTTTTCAGCCCAAGCTGCTCAACTTCCCAATTGCCAAAGTGCCCAAATTAGACTAAATAAATAATTAACTATCCAAATTAATGCAAGCCCAATAGAGATCCCAAAACATGAGTATTGCTAAAGCCTTTTTTTAATTTATTTGATTTAAAAATTAGATTCCATTTCCTATAAATACTTAGTGTGGAGCTGTAACACATGCGGGTTCCCAAAATTTACAAACTTAACAAGCACAAAGTAGACCGCACCCCCAAGCACAGATTTGTGGCATATTCCACAATTTTGCTGCATAGAAGTTTTAATTTTTATTTGAATTTATATTTGCAGATACAATATATCAGAGTTGAGTATAGAGTTCCGGAGTTTGGATGGACTACTCAAAAAGTGTTTCTTCTGTTGAACTTTCTTGTTAATGGAGGTGAGAATGCTTAGTTTCCATATATTTTATGTTGAATTGGACATTTATTCATTGCCATTAGGTTTTGACACACATATTTATAGTTAGATCAATTGTATTTGCATGCCGTCGAAGTGTGCAGAAAATAAGCCCTGAGGTTAGCTTTGTTACTCTTTTGTGATGTTTTTTTGTGATTTTGATGGATTGTCAGAACTTTTGCTCTTGCTTTTTTATTTATTTCAGATTTTTCAGCACATGCTACTTGATATGCCTGCTCTTGCGTTCTTCACAACATATGCTCTCTTGGTGCTGCTTTGGGCTGAGATACATGGAATGGTATATATACCTTATATTTTGATTTTGATTTTTTGTTTTTCTTAGCTGTTTGTACGGTCTCTTTTTGTCATAGCTTTGACATTGGGAAAATTATTAGGTCCGGTCACCTAACAGAGAGATACATTCGAATTTCTATATGTCTATAGTAAAAGCGCAGTTACTGTAGCAGCTGCGCTTTGACTATGCTTTTACTGTAGACAGAGAGAAATCCGGATGATTCTCTATGTCCGGTGTCTGCACCTAATAATTTGCCTTGACATTGAGTGTGGATTTTAGGCGCAGGGAATATGTACAGATGGACTGAGACCGGTTTTCTGCAAGATTAATGCGGTGGTTTATGCTGCGCAAGTGAGTTTTAAAAAATTTATTGTAATTCAAAAGCATAGCTGAGTATTACCTGCATGTTATATTACTTATTATGGAATGGAGTGGAAGGAAATCTAAAATGTTTTCTTGCTTTTTGTGAGTAGCTGTAATGATAATGTTTTCCTCCATGTGTATTGGTTGCAGGAATCTGCGTATGATTGCAATGGAAAATAACTTATATCATTTTTTATTAATTGATCTTACGTACTTGTTTCCTAGAATTATAACACTATATTGAGTTTGAATTCTCTCGCAATCTAGGCTAGCCTAATTGAGCGGGGATATCTGAAGCCCAGCCAAGTTTTATGCAGCCCACACAAACTTATTTAACTTAGTTAAGCACCAAGTTTCATAATTGGAAAATGAATTTCACTTTGCTCATTGATTAAAGAAGAATATAAGGAAAAAGTTGGAGGAAAGAGAAGATCAGGACAACGGGCGGAAGAAAGCTATTAATAGATGTAATCAACTGCTAATTAATGAGTATATCTGTATATGTCGTGGAGAATTGAATGATTATAGTTCTATGAAGGAGAGGAGATGACTGGACCGTGGCACAGATTGTTATTAATTATTTTCCTGTGTGTACTCTTGAAGTTTCAAGAATTCTTTGGTAGGTAGTTTCCAAGAATGATATACTGCTGATTTAATTGTGCAAGAGGCAGGCTACGATCAGATATAGACCAAATTTAAGTCAATTAGTAGCATCTTATTAACATCCTTTTTTTTTCCATACAGGCACACCTTATTATGATTTACCTTTCTGGAAAAAAAGGTTTGGGCTAGGTTGCTACATCCTCTTATTTTTCATAGTTTGTAATTGTAGGTGAATTGCTATTAAAATGATGGAAGCAACGCACTATTAACTTGAGTATATACACCTTGCTGGATTATTTTTGATAGGTCGGTGTAGGCCATACCGACCTGGGGAGGGTCAGTTCCTCCCGAACCGACCCAGCCGGCCCCACCTAGGCCGGCACAGGTTTACAAGAGGCGGTGCAAACCGCCTCCCTTGGTTTGCAGCCTAGCATTGGGGCCCACACCTATTTGATTTAATTAAACAAATTGTATTTTGGGAAGGAGGTGCTAGCTTATTTGATTAAAAAAAAAAGATATTTTTAGTAGGGGTGGGGGGGGGGGGGGGGTGTGGGGGTGGGCAAATTATTGGGTCAGGTGACCGGACGCAGAGATAGGTCCGGATATTAATAAAATATTATTTTAAATTTAATGCAGGAAAAGCGCAAGTAAAGCGCAACAAAAGCGCAAGTCAAAAAGCGCAACTAAAGCGCAAGGTGATGCGGCAAATTTTTATTGGATGTCCGAACTTATTTTTCGCCTCCGGTCACCTGACCCAATAATTTGCCGTGGGGGGGGGGAAGCGCAAGGTGATGCGGCAAATTTTTATTGGATGTCCGAACTTATTTTTCGCCTCCGGTCACCTGACCCAATAATTTGCCGTGGGGGGGGGGGGGGGGGGGGGCGGTTTAGGGCTAGGAGGAAGGCTATAAATAGGGATGAGGAGGAAGGGGTTAGGGCATGCTTAGATTTCTGTTCTCTTGGAGTCTCTTTGAGTTTTGAGCTCTAGACCTATCGTCTAGAGATTTGGAGAGAACGATCCTCCTCTCGAATAGAGGATCACTTGTATCTTTGCTTATGTTCTTTGCTTTGAGTTTTCAATAAAATTCTACTTTGTTTTCTTGTCCGATCTTGGTTATTATATATCATTGTTTTGATCTAATTTGTATTAGGGTTGCTTGCGAACTCAAGTAGATCCGATAGAATTACTTGCGAACTCAAGTACTTCCTATCAATTTTATTCATAGAAACATTTGAAAATGTCACCTCATTGACTAAATTTTGTTTTATAAGTCCGAGAAATCATGCGTCATCTATACAATTTAACCATGTTTAACAAAAATACAATCATTTATTACATCCCCTAAATTCATACAAAAATTTAATGTTAGTTTTAGATCAAGTCTACGTACCCTTGCTCACTTTTTATTAATTAGGTTAAGTTGTAACGTTTTACTTACAAATGTACCCATCTTTTTAAAGCACACATAGTGGTTATAGGTAATATAACTTGTAGAGATTTGATAGATGGTGGTATCCAACATGTTTGTAGAGGTTAGATGTAGGGTGATAGGTAACAAATTGTAGCGCTTGCCGCTTGGATAGGGAGAAGTAGGTAATATACTTGTAGATGTTAGATTGGGAATTTCTTTTCATTCTGAACTTTTAAGGAATCCATCATCACCTCATGTCCATCAGACAAATTTATTGGTTTACAGTGAAACTCCGCTTTCCTTGCTTTTGCGTAGCTTGATTGAGAAACATCTTTGACAATGGTTTTGTAGATTTTTCTATGGTTACTCGTGTGGTGGAAGCCAATTGCAGTCATCATAGCCCTGGCTAAGATATTTTTTGCCGGTTTGTTCTTCTTTTTGTTATCCTAAAGGCTATTTATTTATTCTAAATGCTGTCATTACAATTTTGATATTTTCAATATCGACTGGATATCTTGTGCAGGTGTTTCACTTCTTATTGCTGCCGGTTTTCTTCTGTATGGTGGAAGGTGATATGAAATTTAAGCTTATAAGGTTTCCATGATGTAGCTGTGCATGCAAATTGTTTTCATGGTTCTAATCCAATGATTATTATCAAGTACTATGTATTTACAAGGACTTGAATCTATGTTATGTAATATTTAAACTTCATTCAGCCGAAGGTCCATGAGGGCAAGCATGCGGCTAAGGCTTTGTTTGGGACGGCTTTTTTACTGCTTCTTAAAGCAGCTTTTGAGTACAAAATTTTTAACTTTTGTACTAGAAAGCAGTTTTAAGTAGTAAGAAAGCCGTCCCAAATGAAACCTAAATCTGATTATTGATGCAGGACTAATTAGATGAGATGCTTATGGATTCATCCAGGCATTGCACAACGTTTAGATTAGAATAGTTTCGGAATAAAATTACTAGCAAATATCAACGAAGAGTAAAACAATTAAGGAGATATTTTGCGTAGGCTAAATCACATGATCCGAGCTTAGGAACTTTTAAGATAAACAAGAAAATAAAACAATACAAATTAGTAGTCTTCAAATTAATCCCTAATCTAACAACGAGATTTAGGATGCAAAGAAAGTACGCTCAATTCCTATGAATTACTAAGCTTAGCAAGAGCACTTGGAGGAGACGTTCGCGATTACAATCAAACCAATGATAATTTATATTTCAAAGAAATAAGATGCAAGTGAAAAAAGAAACCTTTGTTAAGGAGACGTGGAGATCCTCCACTCAAGGCCTTCGAAGTGTTCGTCAATGGCTTCCGTCAAAGCAAACAAGATGCGATCCACGTAGTCTTCGACAGTATGATCAATTTCCGGATTCACGTCGAAGAAGGTGGACCCAAGAATGTCGGTGAAGCCGTCGTCGTCCTAAGTGATGCCGTGCTCAGTCTCCGGATCCGCCATTCATGAATGCTCAAGGATGATTTCTTCCAAAGAATGATAGCAATCTCGAACTTTGATGAAAAGAAAGAGGCTTCTCTAATAATGGGTTGGGGAACAACTTCCAACTGTAGATCTCAAAACCTGAAAATGAGCTCAGGTTTTGCTTCGGAAATCTGAGAGAATTCTCAGATTATTTGATGTAGTAGAAGCGGCTTGGAAGAAGAGAACTCAAGGCATCCAATGACTTGGCCTGAGGAGAGGGAAAAGAGATGATTGGTGAGAGAGATAGGAGCGGCAAGATGAAAGGGAAATAAGAGGGGCAGCTGGATGAAAAAAAAAACGGTGGAATTTGAATTCCCTAAATTAATTGATTGATTTAGGAAATAATTGCAAGCATGAGGTGATTGGGAAATTCGGCCAGATGGGGGATTGGGAGTTTTGAAATATTTCCTAGGTAAGGTGTTGGAGTTAGGAAATAATTTGAGAGGGAATTAATGGGAGAGGGTATGAGGGCCGGCGGCATGCATGGGTGGGGAATTGATTGGTGGGAGCAATTAAAGGTTTCCTAATTTAGGATTTAGATTTAGGAAATAGTCAATTTAAATTTAAATCCTCTTGAATTTAAAATTCAAAAGTGGATCTAAATCAAATACTTTCCTAAAATAGGTTAATTAAATTAGGAAATAATTTGAATTCAAATTTGGATGAATTTGAATTTCAAATTAATCCCAATTAATTCCAATCCAAATTAGGAAATAAATTAAAGGGGACCAAGGGAGATGGGGCCGGCGGTCGGGGCCTTGGCCGGCGGCCAATTGGGGCGGATGGAGGTGGCCGAGGCTATGGGGGATTTTTAGTGGAGCTTGGTGTATGGAGGAAGTTGGGGGAAATTCGGTGGAGTTGGATGTGACGAAGACGAATGATGGAAGGTGGTGAGGGAAGACGAAAATAGAAAGAGAAAACCACGAACCCGGCCGTATCCAAGGTTGGTGGGTGATGCGCCAATCTCCCTCTCCAAGGGTTCTCTGCAATGCTCTCTCCAAGAACTCTCAAACGCTCTCAAGCACAAGTGTAGGAAAATTTTATCATAATCATTCATTAACTCAAAACAAAGGAAATGAGGCTATAAATAGCCGGGTACAAAGACTCAAGAAAATAAAAGACCAACTTGCCCTTTGGGCTTACATGCGACCACTCCCATGAAAGGGGTACAAAGGGAAATAATAATGACACCTAAGCAAATAAGAGAATGCATAATAAAATAAAATACAATCATGACTCAGAAATACAATGACTCGATCGTGGCCGTAGATCGGCGGCCACGTCTCTGATAAACCTTCCACGCCGATCTGATGTCCCCATCAATTATACTTGCTTATAAACTATTTTTTGTTGATTTAATAGCGGATGGTACCATGGTTGGCTCCTTGGAAACTTTTTTTTTTTTTCCTTATGCATTCAATACTAGATGGTGCCGTCATTACTATTCTTATTCTCCACATTCAATTCAGTTGAGAACTCATCTTTTCACTGAAAACCACCAATTTCATTTGAGTGATGTTGAGGCTATCGCTAATCTCATTATAATGTAAAACGGTGCTTTACATTAAGAACAATGTTCTCATCATCTCTGTTACTGTTATACTTTTTCTTCTTTCATAAACGAGCCTGTAACGTGTAACATGAATGATAGTCAAATATAATTCACGATTTTAGTCACTTGCGCAAGAAAAAAAAAAATTAACCAGAAGATTGTCTTCATCACTTGCATTTACTCTTGCAAAAATAAGTCCATAACATTTATGATATTTAAACATTTTTGTTTGATTACATGACTAAAGCTGTTAAACAGTTCAACAAATCTTTTACTTATTCTTCATTTATGGCAGGCTTTTCCTCATGGTGCAGTGCTTTTCCGCCGAATCCTACGGAAGGCAGAAGAAGTTGCAAGAAGTACTTTTCAGTTTCTATTGTTCTTAGTGGTTTGATTCTTTTGCCTTTGAGTATGTTTGTCACTTGAAGTTCAGTCGGTTTGCTTCTTGTGCAGGTTGGCTATGCTTTGGCCACTTGCTTCATCTGTTTCTTGATTAGATGTGTAATGGTAAGTGTGTTATGCATTATTTTGTATTCTAAAACCCTTAAGCACAACACTGTTCCTTTACGCTATTGGATGACTTATTTTTATCTGTTTGCTAGATCTGCTTCAATGCATTTGACAAAGCTGCCGACCTTGATGTTCTTGACCATCCGGTCTTGAATTTGGTGTACTATCTGGTATGTATTCCACAATGATTTGCATAATATTGAAGGAGAAATATAAGCCTTTGAATTTCATTAGTAGGAAATGCATGTACTTGGTGGGTGAATGGGTGCTATCTGTTTGCATGCGTGGGTAGAAAAAAATGGCATCGGACATGCTTGAAATATATGGACAATTGGACATTTAATGAAAACTATTTTTTATAGTACTAGAAAATAACATTTAAACGCATTGTTTGAATCAAGATAAAATTTAACTTTGTTATAGTATTGATAAAATGTTGGTCTATTTTAAACTTATTTCTTGCACTTATGCATATGAAGTCATTAAGTTTTTTTTTTTTTTTTTTCTTATCATGGGGGAGGAGAGGTAAAGTTGCAATTTTTACGCATTAAAGAATTCAACACATGATGCTTGTGCTCTTCACTTCTACATGTTGTTAGCACTATTTTGTTGACTTCTAAGCAAATTTAATCGTAAACTCATACAAATTATATATGTAAAACATCGAATTCAAAATCTCTTGGTTGATACAAAAGAAGAAGACAAAAAAACTTAGATGTTGCTTGGTAGCACTTTGCAACTTAGATATCATTCTTAACAGTATATTTTAAAAATAAAGTATATGTTTGTGTTAGGGGGTGATTGTTAATGAAATATGAAATAAAAAATGACATATATTTCATGAGCATAATTGAGTATTCACTACAGGAAAAATGCCATTTTCCGGTGGCCATTTTCATTGGAAAAATGCCAAAATACGTCAGAAATTTGCATTTCCGGCGGTAACATGCGCGTCGGAAAAGGCCCTCCGGCGCAAAATAAGTCTCCAGAAACATTTTCAGTGTATTTTCCGCTCGAAAAATATTTCCGGCAGATTTTTTATGAGCGAGAATGTCAAGAAAAAAAAAATTAAAAAAAAAAATTCAAATGCCCACAACCGGCTTGCCCGCTGCTCCCATTTGTGCTCCACCCCAACCCAGCCGCCCCAACCCGCGTGGACACAGCCCAGCCGACCCAACCCGCCCGCATGGACACAGTCCAGCCGCCCCAGCCCGCAGGAATGCCTTCGGCGGGGTTCGAACCGAAGGATTCAATAATTTAGATATTCAATAATTTAAGTTATATTTTAAAATAAAAAAATATTTAATTTAAATAATTTAATTTGACAATAAGTTATTAAAATATAACTTAATTTTTTTAATTTCCGTCAGAAATTCGCCGAAAATTCCACCAGAAATTTCTTCTGAAAAAATCTGTTGGAAAGCCAGTAAAAAATTACATTGAAATTCGCCAAAAATTTTCCGTCGGAAATCCGCCGGAATTTGTGACGAATTTACTTCCGCCGAAAATTCTATCAGAAATGAGATGTTTTCCTGTAGTGATTTAACTCTTAATTATTCACATATAAGTACAAATTATCCCAATTAAATGCTATTCAATCTCTATTTAATCTCATGAGTTACTAAAATGTTCACAAATAAATTATTAATTCCTTATCTTAATTAATGTTTCATTTAATTAAAATATATTACTATAAATGTAATTAATATTGTAAATCTTAACTATCTTAAAAAAATATTTTTTTCCTAGTTAAGCATAACAAATGGTTGTCTATTGGCTAATATAGATAATTAATTGATTGATTAATTATACTATATCAAATCATCATAATTAAATATTGCTACAACTTTAAACATCGGAATAAAAAAATCAATTACTCCCAAATTATCTAAGATAAATAATTGGTTACCAATTAATCTAATTGTTTACGATTTAATTAATATTTTTTTAATTAAATAATGTACATTTAGTAAGCTAAAATAAAATGTGTTTAATATTTTAGTTACACCAGTCTTTAATAACCATAATTATACAGCCAAAATCTCAACGCTGATAACTTTTAAGCTATAAATAATTATTAATTAAACATTAAAACACTTAACTAGCAATTAAATCTTCTTGATTAACTGTTTAAATAATTGCAATATGTCAAATTATTCATATTTAGCCTATGTACATATGTTACCAATTAGTCTAGTTATTTATGAATTAATTAAAAAAATTATTCTTAATTGCCATGCTTAAATACTAGTAAACTGTTAATATTTTTAATTAAATTGCTACATAATCTCTAATTAGTCTAAATAGATGATTAATCACCAATTAGTTGTCATCATCATTGTAAGCTTGATTTTTCATAATTAAGTATTATTAAAATATAAGTAATAGAAAACTATTGCAATTGAATAGTAATAAAGCTAGCTTAATGTCATTTTTAAACTTATTATCTATCTCAAATTAGCTTTAATAAATAGTAAGGATTGTCTTATCGAACAAAAGAATATTAAGAAGTTGTTAGTTATTGAATTGAATAATATAAGAAATAGAGAGATAGATAAATGATTCATGTAGCTGACCCACGTAGTGAGATAAAGGTTTAGTTTGGTATAGCTTTTGGCAGCTGTTTTTACAAAAAAAGCTGCAGTAAAAAATATTAAAAAAATTATCCCAAATGAAATCAGATACTTGATGTTGTTGTATAGAGAGGTAGGAGAGAGAGAACTAATAAATTAATGTATAAATCACAAATTCTCTTCCCTTTCTCTCTCTTTCTCCCTCCCTCTTTCTTCTTTCCCTCTTTCTTCTTTATGCACGACATCATTTATTGTTTACAACACTTGCCCAATATTTACACAAAAGAATAAATCATGAAAAATAAATCTAAATACTCGTTTAATTAGTAGTCAGCTATGAAAGATAGAGG
This sequence comes from Dendrobium nobile, assembly GCA_022539455.1. Lineage (NCBI taxonomy): Eukaryota > Viridiplantae > Streptophyta > Magnoliopsida > Asparagales > Orchidaceae > Dendrobium > Dendrobium nobile. Next base: position 43,439,155 of record CM039730.1, read on the forward strand.
TAGTCCTAAATAGAATTGGTTAAAAATTATTAGAAATTATCTTTTTTTATTAGATTTAAATGAAAATTTGACTTTTAATAAGACACAAGACAGAAAAAGAATTCATGTAGCCGATCCCACGTAGTAGGACAAAGACTTGATATTGTTGTTGTTGTTGTCAGTTATGACTAACTTTTGCTCATGATTTACAGCTGGTGGAGATTCTCCCTGCTGCTATTGTCCTCTACGTTTTGAGAACGCTACCACCCAAACGCGGAATCAAACTATATCAACCAATCAATTGACTTATACCAGTTCTTCTACAACGGTACATTGCCTTCTCTTCCAACTCAAACCCTCCATATGCAAGAAAATGGTTCAGTAAAATTCTTGGATTTGCTTCATACGAAGTGCAGAAAGCTTCATAATCAAAAAATTCTTTCATTCGTACAAGATCTAGTTCTACAGTAGAACTAACTCGTACTAACACACCATGGGAAACGTATATGTTGGCCATATCATAAGTTTTGTTTCCTCTTAACACCAATTCTTTTGGGTTTTGTTCTATATTTTTCTTTGTTGACAGTAAACACATTCAGTTGTAGGCCTATTTCTTTATTTCAAAATGAGCTTTGCTGTTAGCTTTTCTTTTTGCCTGGTGGATTCGAAATGTTCATGTGTTCTTCCCTATGTGCATTTCCAACGCTGCATGTCTTCAAGAAAGTAGGCCAAGCAAAATAAGAAAAAAAAAAAAAATCATCCATGAAGATGGGCTCATCATACAATTGTCATGCGTTCTTCAATGTGATCAGAAAATAGAAAAATGTTTAAGAAATATCTGAATTTTGTTGATCTGACATTTTTTTTCTTTCTTTTATTTTTTATAAGGTTATAGGTTATTCTTATAAAAAATGCATTTTTTTAAGTGCAAGGTCCAAAAATGGTCACGTCGTCTTCGTGTACACTGTGTACAAGATTGTACGCAGATTGTGTGCTTATGATGTGACCTATTTTGATTAGAATCCGGACTCGAGCTATGGACTCTGCTAAGAATAATTTCTCACAATTGCAGGCTTGATTATGGCGTAATAACTTCATGCAAATTGCAGTCTCATGTCTCAAAATGATGAGAGATTATTCTGTGCGAATACCAAACATAATTTACAGTCCGGAGACCAACCATAATGCGCTACGTCAGCTGTACCGAGGAGTATCGAGCCTGGTACCGAGCAGGGGGTGATGTGGCACATTATGGTTGGTCTCTGGAAGGCGTTCTGCATCTGCACAGAGTAATTTCCCCAAAATGACAGAGGTTTACTGTTAAAAGTTAAAACTGGCAAAAAAAAAAAAAAATGGCGCAAAAATGCCTCAATTAAAGGTAAGTCAACTTGCAGTTTAAAGCCCAGGTCGAACTGGCTTTAAAACTAGAGTTATTGATATTTTCCTCTAATAAATAGGCTATAAATCTTTCACTCATATTATTATTTTTATTTTGTGAAACAAGAGTTCTCATAGAATCCACATTCAATAAAAGCAGCATCCTTTTAAAAATTGAACAATTAAAAAAATTCTCTAAAAAAATTATAAAAGGAATGTTTGTTATCCTACTTTAGATGGAATTTCTGTAAAATCTAGCTAAACTTTTGTCAAATATTGATATGATGTGGGAATATTCATAACAACTTTAATGATGAGGTAATATTTGAATTGAAAATTCTCATAATTAAATTTAGGATTATCAGAACTTTTAGTTATTGAACCTTATAATCCAAATGAATGCTTCGTTGAGACAACCTATTGATGCTACAAATGATATGATAAGACTCCAATTGATCGACCTAGCTTTGTACAAATATCCAGCACACAAACATATAAGAGAGGTGCCATGTTCATAAGAAATACCAAAATTTTTTACGTAGAAATCCAAAAAAGAGGGGAAAATCATAGGTCTTGTCCAATTTGAAAAAATGAGTGCTAGGTTCTCTGATGTAATCAGAAGGGTGAAAAATGAGTCAAGGTTCTCTATCGCATTGGGTTGGTGAAAAGATTGTAAGGATTTCTCTGCTTAACTGTGGGGGCTAAAGGAGAGACACTATAGTTTGTAGTGCAATACTCGGAGAGGAGGATTTCAAGGAGTGGATATATCTCAAGGTTGGGCGAACCACTATAAAATTATGATGTGCTCGTTCTACTTTTATTTTTGCATTTTAATTTTCTACGAATTTATTTTTCTTGAAAAATTCATGTTGAGAATGTTGTGGTTGGTAGTAGATTGATTCTATTGAATTAACATCATCATTATGACTGTTATTACATTTATTAGCTTCCGCATTTGATAATTTAATTTCTTTGAAAATATCAAAAAAGAAAAATTTTAAAATCCTAATATAATTTCTTTGAAGCCAATATCAAAATAAATTTCACCTTTTTTAATTCAAAGTCTATGTTAAAAGAGAAAGTGTGACAATCAAATAAAGGTTTTGAAGATTAGTCAAAGAGTTCCCCTCCACTCTCTTGAATAATTCTTAAATAGAATAGGACATAAAAAGATAACTTATTATAAATCATAGATCGAAATAATATGCTGTTATATAAAGCACAAGAATCATATAATTATACAAATTTTGTGCATATTAAATAGTACAAATCTTCCAAATCAACGTTGGTCTCAAGATGTAAATGTAACCATTTTTATTCTCATCCAATCTTCTACAAATATATGTTAGGATATGACACCTTAGGAAGTTTAGTATGGGCAAAAGCCATAGGTAAGCACTAAAAAAGCAAAAAATGAACGGTTTGCTTGAATTCTTATTCCATCACAACATAGAAAAATTTTATGAGAAGGAGAAAATAGATATCTTAATTGAATACATTAAGGTGTATAAAAATTATATGCTTAATAAACCAAAGAAAATGATTTTTTTTTATTTCTTAAAATGTTGGATTTGATGAGGTGAAAATATTGAAATTGAAAGAAACCTTTACTCTTCAATTACAAATGCTTAATCTCATAAAGCCAAATAACATAGAAATTCAATATATGGAACATCAAATTAAGTAATCATTGAATTAGTAAGTCTTTAAAGGAATGTATGCTCCATGGGAGTTTATGACTCGTATGATCTTACATTCTTTAAATGTGAGCATGAATGATGAAAAATGGACCATCATTAGGATGGATCCATGTGTCCAACAAGGGAGAGGTTGTAGCACTTGAGGTGAAATGATGCATTGGTTAGGGTTGATCCTATGAAAAAAGTTACTTTTTGACTTGGGAGAAGAAATTGAAGAGCTAAGGATAACAACTAGCTCTTGGAGTATGTGTTGGTGGAGCTTAGATGAGAGATGAAACATCCATGGTTGAAAGAGAGAATAAATAGAGGAAGACATGCAACGAAGATGATGTATGTGGTTCGACTTTGTAGCTTATATCTATGGCACAATAAGGATGAGCACAAACATATCTTATAAAGAAAATGCCTAAGGAAATGCAGTTAGTGAAGGAAGATGCAGTAGATGAGAAGAGGAAGATGAGGAAGGAGCACTCATTTCCAACATAAGTTCAATCTTAATAATAAGGATCTTTTATATGGTGTTAGGTGATGCTCTTTTTGCAAAGAGACGACTAGCCTTTGATAAGCTATCCCAAAGAACTAGTGTAAGCACTTATAAGTAATAAGGAGGGTATGCACCACTTGATTTAGTAGTTTATATTTATGTAAGAAGAACATAAATTGTCCAAAATACAAACATTATGATTGTAACTACAATATAATACAAGATCTAATAGCAATTAAATGATTAACACAATAACCAAAGTAATAACATATGATTTCATCACCATAGAAATATAAGAGCTTAAGTAAGTGTACAAAATATGCAAATCTAGATTTATAGAGTAATTGAGACCTTACAATATTTATGGCTCGGCCTCTCAAATGGCCTACATTTATGCCAAATCACCTACCAAACTAGAATTAAACTATCCAGCTTACAACCAAAACATCACTCATTTGCCATGAAGTTAGTGGATAAAACATCAAACCCACATCACATACGAAGAGTTTCTTACTTTCACTATGAAAAATTATACTGTCTTTAAGATAACACTTAACAATACTCTAAGATGCCTTCTTTTGAAGTAATTCAAAAGCTTTGGCAGCTACAAATGGCATCAACAAATAATAAAAATATAATTTTTATACAATAATTCTAAAATGATGCAAAAAAATACACAAGTGCAAAACAAAGAGATCGAAAATAAATTTCACATTGATATGCACTCATATAATATTTTTATACTTGCATATGCCTCAACGAGTGTTTAGCAGATAGTTGGAGGGCTATGATAGAGGAACTTGCCCTCAAGAGGGGACCCACTTGGAGAACTCGTCACAAACTCATAGGAGAATCACCAAATACGATCAACGAGTGTTACTCGCCCGCACTGGGTGAATTGGGGATACCTCTTTAAGCTAGCAACTCAATACTTTCCATATATGTGGACCACCATCCCATTCACTCGCTCACTTCTAAAACGAACATCCAAATGCAAGCTCAGCTGCATGAAATTGCTTGCTCGTGAGACCTTTAGCTCATCATGTTGCGACCATCCAATATTAAGCTATCCCTTCATGTGATGACATCTCACTCGCCTCTCTCTCCTCAAGCGATTCAAGAACTACCATAGAAATCCCCAGCAACATTATCAAACTCGCTAGTTGCAAGTCCACTCACCTTAACACTTGCCCACATACTCACCAAACCCTACTCGACATTACTAAACTCACCTAGAAGATAATTCGCAGAGCTTTGTCGACCTTGCCCTCCTTGAGCTAAATAGGAAGAGACATGTCTAATGTAGTGTGTTGCATTGTATGAGTGTAATGTGTAGCATTATACCTTTTACTTTTTCTTTGTGCAACCTTACCTATAGCTCTTAGAACCCTATAAATGAGAGGTGATGAGAAATAGTTTGTGACTTTTACTTTTAGACTCTTTTAGAGATACTTTTAACTGATTTTAATAGACATTCTGCTAGTCTAAAATTTATAGCTTTCTTGAGCATTCTATAAATGATGTTGTACTTTCTCTACACTCTCCATTCTCATAGGCCTTAGGTCACTCGTCTCACTTGTTGCTCACAGGTTCAGCCTGCTATTAAGGTCTGGTATCTTCCACGGACATATTTAGATCCAACAATATTCATGAGGATAGACACTTCAATCTCTTGATATTGAGACTTTTTTTTTTTTGCCCAAAATATTTCTCAATTTTATGAGAACATATGATATATATTTTTTTAAATCATGACACAAGTTGCATATTTATGAAAATCATAAATAATTTCTAAGTCTCTTATATTGCCATCGAGAATCTTTGTATTTTATATAAATATTTTAAAATTTTATTATTTATCTTTAAAATTATTATGATAGTTTTATTTGTTTAATATTAAATGATGAATTAGAACATCACAAGCATGAAAGTTTAAATTTTGATAAAAATACTTTTAAATTTAAATATTTTGTCTTTAAAATCGATATAAGAATTTTTAAAATTTTTGTATTAAAATTAATTAATCAAATATTTTACTTTTTTTAATGATAAGTTATAAATTATAATATATATATATATATATATATATATATATATATATATATATATATATATATATATATATATATATATATATTTAGTTTATTATTGAACTTCTTAGGTAAATATTACACGGAGAAGCGGGCACAACTTTTTCGGTCCGTAGACAGATACCTGCCTCCATTTTTTATTCCTCCTCTTTTATTCCTCTCCGCTTCCTCTATTGCCTATTTGCCTCTATCATTCTTCGATCGCCATGGTAGATTATAGGGCTTCGACAGTCGATGCTGCTGCTGCCGCAACAGAAGCACGAACCCTAGGATTTTCGTTTTGATTCAGCTCTCTTTCAAACGGCCAGGCGGCGCCAGATCTGCATTCTTCTAGATCGTCAGCGACTAGGTGCGGGCATGGATTGCAGCTCCGGACGGAACGATAACCGATCTCTGACGGTGGAAGAGGAGGCTATCAAGCAGAATACTGACTGCGTCTACTTCCTTGCCTCGCCGTTGACATGCAAGAAGGTTTTTTTTTCGTTCAAATCGCTCTTATTCTCGTCTGTTTCCCCGTTTCCCTTTATTTTCATTTTTTTTTTTGAAGAGTTCATGAAATAGGTATGTGTACTGGGATTCTTATTTCGATGATTTGTTGTTAATGAATTTGGGGATGGCAGTGGGAAGTGAGAAGGCCAGCGTTTTGGAGGTGTGGCCTGTTGTTAGGGTTTTGTTTCGCAAGTTGTTCTTCTTTCATTCTGTTGTGGGATTGGTTTGGAAGCGTTTTGTGGGGTGAGATATAGGGATTGCTTTCACTTGTTCTTTTGGATTGATTTGAGATTATGAGATTTGCTCGGCAAACGTCAGGGATTTGAAATCATTGGCTGTTTGGGGTATTTATATTTTGTTGCGTGTTCTCTGATTTCTCATTACAGCGATGACAGAATTGGAAAGTAAGTAGCGATTTAATTGTAGACATTTAATGATTTATGCTTGTTTAAATTTAGTGGTTTTATAGGAAGTATTGCTAGGAAATATATAAAAACCATTACCATGTTATGGTGGTTGCTTCGTGATAAGAGTAGAGTTATATTCTAGTTACAAATGGTGCTTTCCTTGATATTTAGCTGAAGAGTTTATCTGTTTTAACTCCAACAGATCATCTTAGGTTTCCACCTTATGTCCATTATTTCACGTTTGCTATGACCATTGTTCATGCTTCAGAGTCTGGATTTTAATGGTCTATCTTTTGCATTGCAATCTCTACAAAATTTTGTTTGAACCTTGTCCTTTCTTTTGCTTAGTTCTGCATGTGTTGATTTGTTTCTATGCTTGGAACAAAAACTGGTGGCATCTTTCAGTTTTGGTTTTTTCCTTTCATTTTGAAGAAGATGATCTCAATAATTTTAATTTTGATAAGTTTTCATTATGGAAACATGTAGTTTTAACCATTTTGATGTGACTCTAGGCTATAAAATAGAAAAACTGAATGGATTACTTTAAGACTGGATCTTCTTTAATGAAACCAACACTTTGTTTCCATTTTGAAGACATCTCCTATGTGCGTGTTTTAAACAATGAATACCTTTTTTGAAATTATATTTATTTTCATCAGGTTATTTTGTTTTCAATTGGATATAATTTAGAATTAACATGATCCATGGAATGTGTTACATAATTTTAACCAATGTTGGATTTTATTCATTTAAGTACATTGTTTAGGCATTAATTATTTTTTAGTAATAGTATGTTTCTTAAATTGGGGCTTTGGCATTACAATTTGAATGAATTAAGTACAAATTTTGATGATCAATACTCTAATAAGTTTTAAAGATGCTAATTGTGCATGCTAACCCCCTCTTAATTGATGTCTCAAAGGGGGGATGCATTCTTTGGGTCAACATTAGTCATTAGGATGCATAACGAGTTAGCTCAACATACATTGAGTTAATGGGTTCATAGGCTTGTTACCTGTAGAAGTTTATCCCATGTGTCTGTTTGGGGTATCTTTCTCAATGCCTTGCCTTTGAAAATTCAGCTAAAGTTTCATTTGAACATTACTTTCTTGTTACTTTCTCGTTGCTTTTCAGAAATTTTTATGGTGGGTTTCTGCTGCTTACAACCAAATTTGTTAATGTGTAGTTGTTATAGGAAAGCAGCAGTTGGATTTTTTCCATATATATATAATATCCACAATTGCTTTAAAAAAATTACTTTCCTCACAATGGCTTTATAACTCCCTTTACAAAAAGTTGCAATAGTCCTAAATAGACCTTAAGACTAATGATGTGAATATTAGGTGCCCAGCCCATCGTAGAATAATTAATATGAAAACGATAAAAAAGCAAGCAGGAAAATGAAGAAGTAAGCAAATAATACCTCACATCACTCAATGACTATTTGTAGTTGGACTATGCACTCAGGCATCCCAGATCTAACAAAATGTGGCTAGGCTTTGCAACAATATACCCTATATTTAGATTTATATAAGCATCAGTAAATATGTTCTTAAATGCACCAGCTGTATCGATAAAGGCCTAGTTTTTTTATTACATTCATCACAACTTGAGCTCCATTTTGACCTGCACAGTTCATTGCCTCGAACATATATCGGAGCTAACCAATGACATATCACATCATAACAATTATATCCACATATTTTTCACCAAATTTGAATGCTTAGGATTGAAACATTTTTTGGAAAATAGAGTTGACATTTTTCGAAATTTTTGACCTCAATATGGCATAATAGTATGAGTTTAGAGGTTTATTGAGCGTAGTCCTTGTTGGAAAATTTTCAAAGTGTTCTTAGTCTTGAAGTGGAATAAAATCAAATATTTCCTAGAAGGCAGATGTGCTAACTTGTGGGGTTCTCCGAATTTTACTAGAAAGGGGAGTAAATAATGCAGTCAAGAGTTCTTTGTTTATTCCTAGATTCCCCTCTAAATATATGTTGATTGCATTTTATTTTTCCTGTTTTGACTGTTGTTTCTTTCTATATAAAATCTAGTTGTAGTCAGTGGAAGTAAAAATAATAAAAATTGTAATCTTCCTCTTTGGTTTTGTTCAGTCCTACTCGTAGATCATATGTGATTGATTTTGATTTTGCCCGTCGATTCATGTTTTATAAGAGTTTGTCAGCATGAACTAATGATTGGAGCATAGTTCTCAAGAAAATAGATGAAGTTTTCCAATGGTAAAGTGATAGAAGGACCCTTGGTTCTTATGGGAGTTATGTAATGACACATGCTTAATTTTGCATGATGTGCTATGATGTGTATGTGTGGTCGACATACACATAAGATGATATGTGTAATATGATGTGCATCTAATGAGCATGCACTGAACAAGATGGTGATAATAATGATGTACATGTGTCATGGACATACACATAACATGGGGGTGGTAATAGTGATGTGTTTGATATACATTTCACATGGATAACAGTGATGTCTATGTGTGGAACATGAACATAGTTTGGTGATGATAATGGTGCTGGTGTGGGCTCCGAAAATTCGGCCCCGGCCTCCGCTCGCTTTTCTTATTCGGCGAGGGAGTTTTAACGAAATAAGTTCCGAGGTAAATTTTGGAAGGCAGATGGGTTTGTAGATTAGACACTACCCAGAGATTTCGCCCTCATTTGGTGAGGACTTTATGATCTGAGTTCTGGTTTCCTATAGGCGCAAGCCCCTATAGTTAATTACCCCTCCCGATCACGAGAGAGAACTTTCGATTAAGGCTAGTCGTCAATCAGATACGTAGAGAATACGTGTTATCTGGCATATAGTAGCAGCAATGAGTTTGGATTGGAAAGATTTGGAATTTGGGTTGGATTTGGGAATTTGGAAAGTTTGGAAAGTTTGATATTTAAAACTTGAAATTTCACCATCTAGCACTTAAAGCGGATGGTGGGGGAATGGATGATGGGCCCGATCAAGATCCCATGGTTCCGTCGTCCCGGGCCATCGTGGACCCTGGTCTACTTAGTCAGAGGAGGTAGTCGACCCAACCTGACAGAAGGATCCTTGTCGGCAGCCATGGGTTGCTTCGTCCAAGGGTACCTTGTAGACCGGGGGTGAATGTTTGTCTAAGGGGACAATTTGAATCCACCTTAGCTGACAGAGGGCTTTGTGCCCTATCGATCATATCCTATTGATTCATATCTCAAGGATTTAACGTCATTAAGGAGCGTATTGGCTCTGGCCATAACCGCTATCTGTGGTGCCATTTGGCGGCAAAACCACTCGGTTCAGAGGGCCCCGGGTCATAACCGTTTACCTGCGGTGCCATTTGGCGGCAAAACCGCCGGTTAGAGGACACGTACCACGTCCTTACTGACAGAAGACTTTTTGAGAATGGATCCTAGTAATATTTTCGACTAGACATTTGGCTCTATGTGAGCTGAAGTAAATTTTGATTGTCCACCTCGGCAAACTGTTGTGGAGGGTGGATGGATTTTGCTTTAAGCGGGTTGATGGATTTATTTCAATTTTAAATATTTTTTGGAATTTTGAATATTTTTGGGATTTTGGGTTTTTGAGATTTTTATGGAGTTTTTTGGTATTTGGGTGGAATTTTGAGAAATATTTGGAAAAAAACTCCGGTTGAGATAATCATTCAACACGGCCATCATCGGGGTGTTTGGGGGTCACTTCTCTTTTACGGATTGAACCTTGTCAACTCTATCGGGCTGTCGACAGAGGATCGGGTTTCGTAGGCTTTGTACCCTTGAAAGTGAATTCTTTTGATTCTAGGCATTGAAGGCCTAATATGAATGTATTAAAATAAATATTCTGGTCGCCACGGCCACATATTTATTTATTGGTTCGAACCTTGTCGACTCCTATTAATCCGTATAGGAGGATCGGGTTCGAGCCTGAATTCACTTGTCAACCCGCGCAGCATCCCTAGACGTCACGTGTATACAAATAACACGCTCGCCGGGGCCCATGCGGGTTTTGGATTGTATTTTCCCCTTTTAGTGTACCTATGTGTATACAAACTATTGTGCACGTGCGGGGATATTCTTGGAATAGACACCTTTTGTCTGCTTGTACGAATGTTGCAGATCCGGTGGCGTGGCGTAGCAGCTTCTGAATAGAGTTGTTCGCTGCTTCGTACAGGTAGACTGTCGTGCACTAGTTGTTGCCTTATGTATGTGAATCATAGTGCACTAACGAGTCTCCTGCTTTGGGTCGTAGGAGATTGTACTTGTCGTTATTTCCATCTATTTTGTTGTGGTCTTTAGTCTTTTCAGTACATCTGCTACTGCTACATGTAGGTAGGTAGATGTCTTCATTCTTAGACTGAAGTTGACTACAGGATACTGCATTTACTGTAGTCTTTTTGCATCTACCCGTCAGTGGCATGTGGCATATACATCTGTCTTCATAGAGAGATCGTATGTGTTGCAGATCTTTGTAATGACTTGTAGGAGTTCGTATTGTCGCTTGTGAGTGAACCGACATTTCACTTCTATTTGAGATTTTAATGAATAACCTTCATTCATCCATTGGCCTCTTTATTTGCAGGGGATACATGTCTTCTATGACGAACTCCTGGAAGTATTTTGTAGAAGATTCATTGTTTCTGCATCGAATCCACCCTTTCACCAATCTCGGGTGGTCTGCTGATTGTATTTTGTAGAGACGGGTCATATTTGATACTGTCTTTTAAAGATGCCCGTAGGAAAGTCATCTGCACCAGTACCATCTTGGCGATTGTACTTGCTTGCAAGGACAGATCTTCTACTATCAAGTATTAATGCTGCCTTCTCAATCTACAGGCATGGTTGCTCGTGAGTGAACTAACATTTCACTTATATTTGGGATCTTAATGAATGACCTTCATTCATTCATTGACATCTGCCTGCATAATCAAACTTAATGATTGATATTCAGGTAATCATGCATTCATTAAATTTGATTATCTAATTATGGTTCAAATCCAGATTCACATCCACTATGCTTGATCTAAGTCCCGGTGTTAAAATCCTTCTGAAGTCCAACTCAAGTTTCTTGCTTGAGTCTAAATGCTTGAATCATATTTGATGTGCGAACCAAATCCAGTTTGAGTTCAAAGTGCTATGTCCCATGCAGTCCTTTGAGTTCAATTGAAAGTTCAAATTATTCAAATTTGGGTTCCAATTTTGATTCTTATTCTATTTGAATTTGGTCTTTAGAAATCATTTTGAGTTTTGGTTCTGGTCCACAGTTCATTTGAATCCACATCTTTGTTCTTTTGAGTTCAATCAGGTCCAGGTACGAGTCCCATTTTTGTTCATTTGATGTGCAAATCAAGTCCAAGTACGGTCCGTCTTCACCCGAAATTTCGGCAGCCTCCCGGCGTCTCCCCCGTTTAGGGGAAAACTACGAGAAAACTGGGCCTTTCCCACCACGCGCAATAAAGGCGTGTATGGTAGGTGTCCTCTTGCGAGGGCACCGCGGCCGTGATATTTCTTCCCACCACGCGCAATAAAGGCGTGTATGGGGCTCTGACGGTACCTGTTTAAATGACACAATTTGCTTTCCCCCCGCCCGGGGGTACTTATAAGTGACCCCGCCTCGCCGTAGGTGCCGCACAGGGGTCCCTTCCCACCACGCGCAATAAAGGCGTGTATAGGCGGTTTTCCGGTGCGCCACGAACACCGAAGTAGAGTTTAGGCGATTGCTCGCTTCGTCGTAAGCATCAGACCGGCGTCCCATCCCACCACACGCAATAAAGGCATGTATAGGAGTTTTTCCGGTCTGCTGCAAATAACGATGCGAGAATCTAAGTTTAGAGAGTTCGTACCTTCGCGGGCTTCGATGGCGGCGGTTTAAAGATGCACAGTTTGCTTTCCCCCCGCTCGGGGGTACTTATGAGTGACCCCGCCTCGCCGTAGGTGCCGCACCGGGGTCCCTTCCCACCACGCGCAATAAAGGCGTGTATAGGCGATTTTCCGGTGCGCCACGAACGCCGAAGTAGAGTTTAGGCGATTTTCACCTCGTCGTAGGCGTCGGAGCGGGGTTCCATCCCACCACGCGCAATAAAGGCGTGTATAGGCGGTTTTCCGGTCCGCCGCATACAACGGAAGTGAAAATCTGAGTTTAGAAAATCCGTACCTTCGCGGGGTTGTCGTCGTTGGCACGAGGATCGAGGCAAGAGAGACATTTTTTATTTATTTTTATTGTCATATATTTTTTATAATTAACAGTAATTATAATAATAATTAAGTAATTAAAATTATTAATTAATTAATAATTATTAATTAATTACAATCAATAAATTAATTATACGTATAATTATTTAATAATTAATTATAATTAATCGAAATTAATTATATTTAATTAAATAATTATAACTAATAATTAACTATTAATTATTAATTAATCATAATTAAATAACTGATTAAAAATTATAATTAAATAATAATTATTATTAATTAAAGTTAATTAAAATATATTTTAACCCCCTCCCCCTTTCTCTTTTTCTCTGTTCACTGGATTCGGCCAAAGAAGCGTGAAAGGGAGAAAGTTACCTTCACTATCAGCGTGCTCCTGTTGTGCTTCTGATCGAAATGTTGTAACTTCCGATCAAGACAGGGAGGGAAGTCGGGCTGCCGCGAAGGAGCCGAGGCCGAACAACAACAAAGGAGCCGGAGAAGAGGCGCACGCAAGGTAGAAAGTTATCTCCACAGTGAGCAGCTCCCGTTCTTGCACCCGATCAAGATGTCGGAACTTCCGATCGAACAGGAAGGGAAGTCGTCGGAGGAGGAGTCGGACGGCAGGGAGGAGTTCGGCACAGGTAAGAGTATCGATCTCTCTCTCTCTCTCTCTCTCTCTCTGTTTGGGTTGAAGGAGGTGTGGAGGTCGGGTAGAGGAAGAGCAGTCGTGCGTGGAAGGAGGGAGATCGGTGTGTGCGAACAGAGGTATCGGGAAGTCGTGCGTGGAAGGTAGAGAGCGAGTGTGTGTGGAAGCGTCGAGCAGCCCCCTCGCTATTTAACAACGATTTGGGCGCTCGATCGAGGAGAGGATCACAGGATTCGCGCAGGAGTTCCGGGAAATGACGCAAACGGCGCCGAATCAGCGGGATTTCGGGGTTCGACAGTCCGAGGTGCTCAGCAGGATATCCGGGATTCGAGCGGGACTTCGAATACGTACGAGGTATGCGGTATTTCGGTGATTCGATGAGCTACGAGGTGAGTTGCTCTCTCTTTTGTTCTTTACACAGGGGTTAACAGCTGGGTACATGTGCTCATACACATAATGATAATGATGATGTGTATGTGTGCTTGACATGCACATAATATGTTGATGTGCATTTTTTGTTATGTATTCCTCCAATTAGTACTTTCAGCAACACATCAACTCAATAATCCAACTTAAGTAGTTAAGCAAACATTTTTTGATTTTCATACGCCTAACCATTGTTTTTAAAGTTTTTTACATTGATTGACTGGATTTATCTAACAAGATGATAAACAAATAGTTACTTACCTTTCTTCCATAAGATTAAATCATCAATAAAACATGTACGCCTGCTGGCACGTGTTCTCAGGTAGGGGTGTAAGTGAGTCGAGCTGGCTCGCGAGCCGGCTTGAGCTCGACTTGTTTATGGGCTCGCGAGCCCAGCTTATCGAGCTCGAGCTCGAGCTTGAGCTCGTTTAGTAAACGAGCTCGAGTTCGAGCTTGATGAGGCTCGGCTCGTGAGCTCGCGAGTCGGCTCAAATTTTTTTTAAGTTTTTTAAAAATTAAGTAATTACAATTTTTATTAAATTTAGGTTTTTTAAAATTAAGTAACTATTATTTTTATTAAGGTTAAATCTTAAAAAAATTGACGGTAGAAGTTTTTCAAAAAATAAAATAAAATCTAGTGCAGCTACATTTTCCAATGTTTATACAAGAGAAGTTGATGTTTTTATCCACAGGATTATGCCCGTTTTCAATGCTTTATACAAAAAAAGCTAAGTCACCGTTTTTTATCCACGAGATTACGGGAAAAAGCAATTACTCAAGCGCTTGCACTGCCGCTAGCCTGACCGAGAAACCAGGCAGGAACTGCGAATGGCAGGCGGGAAACTCCGAATCACGGGCTGAAAATTGAAATCGAGCTGCTCGACGAGCTATTCTGTGTCGCGAGTCGAGTCCGAGCTCGACTCGAGCTAGAGCTTGAGTTCGAGCTCAGCATTTAATTGATGAGTCAAGCTCGAGCACCCCCTAACTCGAGCTCGGCTCGCTTAGGTCTTCCCTCTTGTTGGATTTGCAAAACACAGGAAGTTAAAGAGCCAAAATCTGGGGACAACCAGGTACTGTGGGGCGGTTGCTTATTGAGTATATGGATGTGCTTTTTCATTTGTTGTATGGTGATGTATTGACTTCGTTTGCTAGAAAGCTTTTTTGCTTATTTTATATGAGTTGGAGGATTAAGGTTTGGAGTTGGTTTTTGTTGGTGAAGAGTTAGGCCGAGGACTCCTGTAGAGAACATTGGAGAGGCGTGTGCCTTGATGTATTTTTGAGAATAGAGATGTTGTGAGATGAATTGTCTTTATTGGAGCTTTGGAGATGGTTTTGTGGAAAGCTTTTGGCGTGAAATGGTTGACTTGGTTTTATTAGGAAAATGAGAGTTAGAAGTGGTCAATTTATAGCATATGAATCCCTCGACTGGTGTAGAGAGCTGTAGTGTTGAGATTTAAGGCATGTTGGCTTGGGATGTTAGAGACTTGTGTAGGAGAAGCTTTCAGATTGTATATTTGAAAAAAAAGGCACTGGATAAATCTACTTGTGAAGAAGATAGAAACATTGAAATTATTATTTGTTTGTAAATGAAATAATAAAACTTTGTTAGGGAAAAAAACCCATAGAAAGATTTTAAAACTTGCTAAAAAGTTTTTCTTAAAAACCGGCTTGGAATGCTTGTGTTTTAAACTAAGAATTATTATGCTTTTTTTTTAAGATTTGAATGGGAGATAAAGTTAAATATTTAGGAATGACTTAATGGATATGTGTGTGTGTGTGTATATATATACATTTTTTTAAACTAGCTCTGCATGATGTCTATTTTTGGTGTAATCAGGCCTATCTAAATAGTTTCAAGTAGTCAAACTCAATAATGCAATTTATTTATCATAAAAAACACAACAATATCATCAAGCCTTTATCCTACTACGTGGGGTCGGCTATCATAAAAAAACACAAAATTGAAAACTTTAATGAGCTCATGAATGAAATTTTCATAGATTCAATTTCTAAAATCTTTCATCGTGTTGACTTCCTTCTTTTTGAGGATGCCCTCTAAGTGGTTTTATGGTATCACACCAAAATTCCTCTTAGGTGGAAAAAGCACACAACAAGCTAGACTCAAAATTGGAAAATAATAGCTAAGCTTCAAATCCACATAATGTAATGATACTATATACAATGGATCATATGCATAAGGGTGACAAAAGAAACTTATAAAAGTGTCATTGATTTTTTGACCATGCTTGGGAAAGGGGAGGTAAATGATGGCCTTCAGATTTTGAAGAGTCATTTATAGATTCACTAGGGTTTATATGAAGTCTCATGGCCAAAGGCTTAATATCTTGGGTGGAATTCAAAGAGTTTGTTATAGATAAAGGGAGAGGAGAGAGAGAAGGGGTATCCAAGCTACAATTAGATAGAGAAAGTGCTGTACGTGATAAGATGTTATGGAAAAAAAATTTATGTGCTGGTCAACTAGTGAGGTGAAGGTCAAACAGCAGTCATATTATGTTAAAATATACTAAAAGAGTGGTAGATGGTCATGATTCAGCTTAGATTTCACCATTTCTACTTATATAAAACCTAAATTTCTCGAGACACTAATATAAACATAATGACTCAATAGGACTTTAATGGCCGATAACACACAAAGGTAAAATAAAAATAAAAATGCAAAATAAACAAAAAGAAAATATATCACATGTTCTCTTATGTACACAAGAATTAGACTCAATGATTATATATCTGAATTCTTTAGTATTGTTAGTATTGTATTTGAAGATGCCCGAAATCAATTTCTTGTCATAGGACGGTGAAACACCATAAGTTATGATTTCCATTGCAAGTATAATATCTCCTAAAAGTTGTTGTAGTCGCGATGGTTGATGATGAGTTAATTGCAATCACAATCTATTCCATGCAACTATTTGAAGTCTAAAATCAAGATTTGTTGAAGTTTGTGCTTGACTGAATGGGATATCGATGAGGATGGTGTGGTGTTGTTATAAAGTTGCTTTCATTGTGGAAGGAGCATACTGAAGTGCTGCAGTTTGGGAAGTTAAGAGGAGAAATGTGGCCTAGTGTCGTGCAACATATTGTGGGTGTTGAGTTGGAAGCGAGTGTGTGCAGGTCATGGGAGAGGAAATGCATGGATTGCAGTACTAGGGCTGCGTGTATGTTTCAGATGCTGCAGTAGTGGTATAGGTGTGAGTGTTAATATACTGTTTGTTATGTCAACACAATCTTTTTCGAAGGGCATAAAAGAGCAAAGAGACGAGCGAGAACTTGTGAATCATAGCGAGGAGGAGCATGTATAACAATAGTGCTTAGAACTGTGAGGGTCACAACGAGGACTATGTGTCTAATGGATGCTCATGATGATTGTGAATGTCAATACACATGCATGATGCGAAGTCACATGCAGGATGCGAAGTCACGTGCACAAAACAATAGGTGAATATGTAGGGCTCATATGTGTTGCTTAAAAGATGAGAGGCAGACTCTGCTCGTCAAATTTTAGGTGGGATGTATGCTGGATTTGAGTTTAGTTAAGGTTAGATTTTTTGGGATCATGTATGTTTAGGGCTTTGATACCAAAAATTGATGGAGAAGGGGAAGAGAATAACTTTGCCAATTTGGAGTGATCTATGTATACATTTTGGATTTAGAGAGCACTCTACCAATGACAAATAATTTCATTCATTTAATCATCAATTATTTCATTTGCTTTCTCTAAATCAATAAATATCATATGCAAAAAGAAAGGAGTTTATAATGCTTACCTTCAAGTTATTAGGGATTTGTATGTAGGAGTCGCTACTTGTGTTCAAATAAAAGATGATTTGACCAAGTATTTTCCTATTTCAATCGGATTATATCAAGGATCAGCCTTAAGCCTTTTGCTTTAGTCATGGATGATCTTACTAGGCATTTGCAAGAGAATGTACCCTAGTGTATGCTTTTCTACTGATGATATTCTTCTTGTCAATAAGACTGGACTCTGGAGAGGGAGTTGGAGGTAAATTTGAATTATGGAGGTCAACTTTCGAGTCTAAAGGTTTTCGTTTGACTCTAAAACCGAATACATGGAGTGTAATTTTAGTAGCAATAGATCTAGTAAGGGGTTTGTGACTTTGAGCAATCACGTCATTAATAAGTGTACTCGTTTTAGATATCTTGGGTTTATTGTTCAGAGTGATGGTGAAATACATGGGGATATTATTAGTAGAATTCAAGTTGGATGGTTGAAGTGGAGGAATCCTCCGGGTTTGTTGTGTGATAGAAAAGTATTACTCAAACTTAAAGGAAAATTTTATAAGATGGCGATGAGATCTGCAATACTTTATGGCGCATAATGTTGGCCATTAAAAGAGAAGCATAATATTAAGTTAAGTGTTGCTGAGATGAGAATGCTCAGGTGGATGAGTGAATCTACTCTTAAGAGACAAGATACAAAACGAGCATATCCGTGAAAAGGTTGGAGTAGCTCCAGTGACAGATAAGATTAGAGAGAGTCGCCTTAGATGGTTTGGTCATGTAAAACAGCGGCCTTCCGATGACCCTATTAGGAGAGTAGATATATTAGATTTGACCTATCTTAAGAAAGGTAGAGGTAGACCTAAGAAGACTTGGTTAGAAAATATTAGAAATGACATTTCTTTATAAGATTTAAATGAGAATTTGACTCTTAACTGGACACCATGGAGAAAAAGGATTCATGTAGCCAGCCCCACGTAGTGGGATAAATGTTTGATGTTGTTGTTGTTGTAATAATCAATTATTAATATATACAACATGATCCTTATTTATAGAAGTAGGATTATAGGGATAATACCAAAGTTTTCAATGCAATTCTAATTCTATCCAAAGCAAACACATGTTCAAATTTTAATTTATTCTTGTTTGAACGAAGATAAAACCTGAGTAAAATAATTCAAATTAAATTTTATGATAAATTCAACCATAATTATAAATACAGTAAAAAGGACTGAAAAAAGGCGATTCGAATATATTATGGCCTGGTTAAACTTGGCCATTTTGGAATAGATAAAATACTTACATTCCATTCTCTTTCTTTTTTCCCTGTTTGACTTTATTTCTTTCTAAATTTTTAAAATTCAGCCATTTAATATAATTCTTCTGTTCCTCCATTATATCGTAATAAATTGTATCATCCAAATTGTTGATTTAATTGCAGTGAATTTTAATAAAAGCTTAGTTTTTATGAACTTGGTGACTTAGCTGGGCTTTTACCCAATTGACAGTATATTTGTCATATTTCAATAACCTGTCTTTCTAATGTTATCACTAAGTTACTGACTAGGCTTTAGTTGGGCTTTTGTTTTCGCAAGTTCATCTAGTATGCGTATAATATCATTCTTTTTAGAGTTTGCCATCCAAATTTCGCTGTTATGCCTATGTTTTTTACACTCCTGCATTGCTTTATCTGTTCAGATTTTTCTAAACATGTGGTAATTAAAATTTTTTTTCATATAGGGAAGTGAATGCGAGTATCGCCACAGCGAGGGTGCCAGGCTTAACCCCAGGGACTGCAGGTTCTGGTTAAGCGGCAACTGCTTGAATCCAAAATGCTTATTCCGTCATCCGGTTAGTTTGGTTCTAACTTTCATCAATGTCATAATATATGCATTTACTAAGGAAAATATGCATAAATCTAAATTATAAGTTGGAAGCTGCGTTTCTTTCTTTCTTTTCCACCCTAGTATGTCACAATCAAGAAACTCAATTTTTGTGTGACTAAAAGATCACATCAACCTAAAGAATGAAGCTGCTCGTTTATATAGTCATAGTGTGTTTGATTGATTGCCTTCATATAACATATTCATTAATTTTCTTTTTGCAGCCACTTGATGGAATGGTTCTAAGTCCTAAGACTACTTCAGCGAAAATCGTTGCGTCTTCACAAATATCTTCATCTGTGCAGTTGCCAATGGCGAATCCTTTTACTTATAATTTAAGCAGAAACAATGTTCCCTGCCATTACTACGTAAAGGGTGCCTGTTTGAAAGGTGACAAGTGTCCGTTCATGCACGGACCACTCTCTGTTGGTAATCCAGTAGCAAAGCAGAATGCAAAGGTTTCTGCACAATTCACCGCTCAATTAGAAACACCTGAGAAGGATGCTTGGAAAAAGAAGGACAGTAGCAATCGGAAGAACTTTTCTTCTGCATTAAACGTTGGCAAGGAGAGTGCTGATGTGCTAATTAATGGAGTACCTTCATCAGGAATAGGCGTTCGGGCCATCGAGAATGCTAATAGTCATTTGGTGAATAAAAGCATTGCAGTCCTGGTGCAACCCACAAATGGGCTTGCTAGATCCCAGACAACTTATGACCCTGTTAGAAGTAGCAGCAGTTATTCTTCATCTCAGAATCTTCATGTTCAGCCTGATGGGCATCTTTTGCATGGTGGGGATGGTGGTGATGTTTTTGAGGTTCCTTCTGGAGTTGACTACACTGAACTGGAGAGCCCCCTAAATCATCAAGTTCAGTCTCCAGGTGATCACTACCAGAACGGCCAGGCTGCTGAGGAGGTCTTCAGAGATTCTTCTCCTGGATTTGATGTTCTTGTTGATAATGTTGCAGGGGATACTGATTACTTTCATGAGAGAGATGATTTCAGAAGTGGATATATTCAAAACAGAAGAAGTGTAAACCTTGGAGATGATTATGACCATTATTATTCTGATTACGAATCTTCAGGTAGATTGGATGGGTTTCCACATGATGTAGTTGGTGAGTTTCAGCATTATAGCAAGGTACAGAACGGTGATAAATGGGATCAACACATGACTTCTTCTGCTTACGAGCGGATTTTGGATACACCATTATTGACTGAAAGAAGTTCAGCTCGGAGGCGCAAGAGTCCTGATGAAATGGATGCATCCGATCTCCGTCATCGGCTAACCAAGCAAAGAAGGCAAGATGGTTATTTTTCTGCTACTAGTACTGTTCGTTACCGTGAGCCTAAGAACACGAAAGAAAAATACCATGCTCATAACTCCTACAAGGATCAACAAAGCACTATTAGGAGTCGCCTGACAGGTAGAATAACACTCCCCAAGCAACTTTCCCCAGAAATTCCTTTACATTTGCAAGATGGGAGACACAGGGGAAGGCAACCTGTTAGACCAGCAGTTTACCATGGAAGTCTTGGACAGAGATTAGGTTGGAGGCCAATCCAGGGATCCTTCGCCAATCCAAGATACTTGGGTAGGCAACAGAAAACAAGAGATACTGTGGATCTTGTGGACTTTGCTGGTCCAAGAAGTCTTGAAGAGTTGAAAGGCGCTAAAGCTGACAGGAACTCTCAATGCCAATCAACCAAGTATAATCATTCTACTTCCTCGGGTTCTTTGAAGACCGCAAGGCTTCGAGATTCTGAAGCTTCCATTGAATTTGAAGGTCCCAAGCCACTAAGCGTTCTTCTGAAGAGGAAAAGGGAAGCTGGATCTGACAACGATGCAATATCCGGTATCAACAACGAAAGAAAAAAAGTCGTGGAAATTAAAGTTGTCAGGGATCTTGAAGAACCCAGGGCTGGAACAGTTGAGGAAAATCTTATTCCCACTGTGGATGTACTTGTCAAAAATGCTATAGAAGATGAAGAAGAGGCAGATTATACTGAGCAGAAAGATGGTGAATATGGTTACGATACAGTGGAAGGTGGATATTACAAGACAGAAGAAGATGAAATGGAACATACAGATGTAGATCTTGATGTTGAGGAAGATGAAGATGACTTTGCTAAGAAGATTGGCCTCATTTTCTCTTAATTTTATGATAATGGTTTAGCTTTTGGAAACTACTGTACTTGGACAGGTCTTAGCAATACCTCAATTTTCCTAAATCCCAACTTGATTCTCAACTAATGCGGCATGGGAGCGCAGGCTTGAGAGCGTTCGCTATCCATTGATTATTCTTGCTCTTTAATAAGAGAAGCTTGCGTTAAGATTGTAGGAGTGTAATTAGTGCTAGTAAATGGGTGGCTGCAAACTTGAGGGTTCTTTTTTCCTCTTTGTAACCGTGGATTGTATGTTACATACAAGTTGGTGAAATTTTTAAAAAAAATTCCAGCGTTCATATTCTTATATTCTGTTTGATGCATCTTCACTTGGATGATGTCAATCTAAAGAGAAATTATTCTGTGCGGAGACCGGACGCAGAACGTCGTTTTTAGAATGTGCCATGTCAACAGTATCGAGCCACAATATCCAGCACAGGGATGATGTGGCAGATTTTGATTGGCGCTGAAAGGCGTTCGACATCCGCACATAATAATTAATCCAATCTGAAGGCATGTGGGATTTCCTGGAAAACCTACACCGTCGATGTATGCCAGTGTCTAAATTATATGATGTATATTCATACCATGATCTCTTGCAAACTGGATCATTACAGTGAATAAAGCTGATGCAGTTATACCTTTTGTAGGTTAAAATTGGTTAATGATAGCTTCAATATATTACTAGTGCGAAAAAAAGTTAGGGCTACTAATAAAGCATGATAAGTTAAGTAGGTGCTTGTTCGTATTTGAGTTCATTTATTATTTACATGCTTAATGTCGGTTTGAGCTCAATTTGAACTTTTCTACTCATGTTCAAGTTTAGTTCATGTTTGATTTATGTTTAGTTCATATTCTACTCATTTCAGTGTTTGTCGAACTTAAGCTATAAATGAGCTTTTTATTAAACTTTAAACAGACGAGTCTTATGAGCTATAAATAAGGGTTCTCAAATTATGAAATAAGTATGTTTATAAATATATCTAGTGGGTGTTTTTCAGCTTTTAAATCAGCTTTTAAAATATAATTAAATAATATTATAACATTAAAATATTTGTAATTAAGTTATCCATAATATTGATTTAATAGATATTTATAATTTATTTTAATTAATATGTATTATAATATTTAATTAAGTTTAAACTTTATTAATTAATAATCATTGTATCATTAAATTATAATAAATATAATATTTATATTAGGTATATTCATCTTTTTTATAATCTTTTTATGATCAAACATTATTGAGTTTTTATTGAGCTTATTCACGAGTTTTATATTAAATAAGAATTGAGTTTTTTATTGAGCTTGTTCATAAGCTTTAAACGATATTGTCTAAGAATATAAATGAGCCGAGCACATAGTAGTTTATAATCGTCTTTTCACAAATCGAATATTTTAAAAAATATTTAAACTTATTTGCTTAATTAAACAATCACGAATGAACTTTAAGACTTGGGCCACAAAGATGTCACCAAATGTTCAATTGGAGCTTGCTAATATTTCTCTATTACTACTTTTGTCTTGGTCCTTTTAACGTTTCAGTACTTAATCCAATCTTTTTCAAAGGCTGAAGAATAACGTTAGCGACATTTTTAGGAATTTCTTTTATGCTTTCAAAAAAAATTTATATAAAAAACAGTTTTATAAAATAATAAGAAAATCGTTTCAAAGAAAACCTTAATTTTTTTTCATAAGCAAATTCTAATCATCTTCATAAGCTCAAGATCAAATATAATCCCTATTTCCCAAGGCAACAAATACCCCATATTTAGGTGAAATTATTCTGTGCAGATACAGACGCCGTCCGAAGGCAAATTAGAGCGCGCCACGTCGCCTCTTTCTTGTGTATCGCGGTCAGGGGCAGATCCACCATAAGACCAACCCCCTCGAAAAAATAAGAAAAAATTTTATTATAAGATTCTTTAAGTAATTGTCCCCATCCATGGTCTTTATTACAAGGGTTTTTAGGCAATCC
This sequence comes from Dendrobium nobile, assembly GCA_022539455.1. NCBI lineage: Eukaryota > Viridiplantae > Streptophyta > Magnoliopsida > Asparagales > Orchidaceae > Dendrobium > Dendrobium nobile. The sequence continues at coordinate 43,462,725 of CM039730.1, forward strand.
CCCCCTCCCCCCAAAAGTTTTATGCCCCAACATAATTAATCAAGTTATGTAAAGATGTTATTATTAAGTAACGATGAACCAAATACAAAGAGAAATAGTAAAGAAATAGGTCGGCACCCCGCAAGGGGGCATTGCTTCCTTTGACCCCCAACATATCTGCGAAGCATATAACGATCAAAGAACAAATAGAGGTCGAGGGGCAGCGTCCCCGGAACAAATTTTGGTTGTAAAGATATTTATGAAAAACAAGAGACACTTGGCACCCTTAACATTTTTTGGGGGTCCATTGAGTGCTCGAGTCTTGTAGTAAGTAAAATTTTGTCCAACGGTTAGTTCGCCGCCTCTCCTACAAAACAAATTTACCCAAGAGTCCGTTTGATTTATATGACCAGCTATTTATTTTGATGATAATAAATTTTGTTCGGATCCCTATTATCTATTAATTTGTTAATTGTTTGTATATAATTAATCATTTTAGAGCAATCACGAAGATGAAGAACAATCTCACTAAGCCAGTTACTTAGAGGAGGTAATATGCAGATGACATAATTAATGACAGTTGTAGCTTAGTGTAGAAGGTATTTAGAATTCATTGAAAAATTATTTGGGTTTGATTACCATAGAACCAAAGATTATAAACTCATAATTAAATATTTAATGCTTTGAATTATAATTATATAAAAATTATTTTAAGTATTTATATTTATCTGATTAATTGAGAAAAGTACTTGGCCATATATAGGCTTTTAGATTCCAAGTTGGAAAACTTATTTCCTTTGTTCAATAACTTCATCAAATTATTCAGCTCAATTTGTTTCTTATACCATATAGAAAATTTAGGCGCCTACCACAACACAGTGATAAGATCATAAAGAATTTTAAGAAGAGATGGTCGACTTACTTGTGAGACATGTTTACAGATATTAGAAGTTAGGCAAGTGATCTCGTTGAATTGGTGGAGAGTGTTTAACCTGATTTGAATCGAGCTCGGGGTAGCTTGGATTATGCCAGGAGTTCCCTCCATACAGGTGGTTCCATTCCGCATACTAAGCATAAACATCGACTAGCATTATTTCTATCCTAAGTATCTTTATGTTTCCAATGAACTAAATATAATTTAATCATTTGGCTTTTGTATGTGAAATGCCTTACGTAAAACAAACTAAACTTGAACAGGAGCTCACTCCATTGGAAATACATGCACGCGCACATCAATGCAGGAAGATCAACAGTGGGTAGATTAGAGATCTAGGAAAGCCTATATAAGTATTAGAATTACATTGAAATTATACCAATAAGTTATTTAGATATTTCAAAAGGATTATATGAGATTGCATGATGCATAGTCACATACTTTTATTAGTGAGGGATCCATTGCAAGATCTCCATTAGTTTTTCAGTATAATTTATGGTCCCAAGCTATTGGAGAGATGCATCATGGGAGAGTGTATGGATTATGCTTACAAGCCTATATATATGAGGCTTAGGCATCCATTTCAACATAGTTTATGGCAACGAGATTGAGAAATTAATAAGTAAAATGGTGGCTAACATAACAAATGAATTATAACAGATGCAACAAATTTAAACAGAAATTCAATCACAATAAGTTCAGATGCAAGAAGAATTGTGGGCATTAATGAAGCAATACCACCATCATCAGCCTCAGGATGCTGAGGAGAGGACAAATGATGAGTAGATAGGGATTGTTTTTTTAATTTTTGTTGATAAATATAGTTCTTAAGAATTTTTTTTTGTAATAATTAAGAAATTTTATTTAAAGAAGTTTTTATTCATTTTATTTGAGCTTTCATTAAAGCAAAGTTAGTTGTGTTGTTTGAGTAATTCATTGGTGCTCGATACTTATTAAGTGAATTTATTGTTATGCAATATTTAGTGATGTAATGTGCGAGTATACGAATAAGATAGGCTGAAAAGAATGCTTTCTTTATGTTCATATAACTACAAGTTTTTTTATGAAATTTACATTGGAAAACTATTTTTGACCAAAAAAAGCAACAAAAATAGCCCCCATAATTTCCAACAGATCTTCTAGCAAAAAATAGCATAAAAAAATCCAATGGTTCACCGACAGAATATAATGCCAGAATTTTTACCTTCTGCGCTTTTGCTAGTTAACCGCCAGAAGTTTCGTAGGAAAATTTTGTTGGAGAATTGTAAGAAGTTAGGCTGAAACAATTTATAGCAAAATAATCCACCAAAAATTACGACAGTAAATCATTTGCATTGTCTTTCCTTCTTATTGGTATTTCTTTTAGATTATTCATCATAAATTTGCCAAAATTTATTTTGATGGAAATATTTTGGCCATAAAGTGTTTCCTATGCACATTTTACTCTCGGGTTAATTTACCTTGGAGATTGGCCATAAAATAACGTTTTTAGTGAATTTTGAGCTTTTTCTAATGGATATTTCTGCTAAAAAAAGTCCACTTTCTTATAATGTAGATAGAGCATAATTTGCTCTATTAAAGTTAATTTAATCTACCTAAGGCTGATTAACTCAATCCTTATACTAAAAGGGAGAATTATTTTTTTCTTAGATCCCAATTTATCTAGTTAGATCAAATTAATGGACTAATTTTAGTCAATTCTAGCTCATTATGGCACCAATCATGGTGATTAATGCTAATATAAGAGGATATTAAGTTTGATTTGAACCTTAATAAGGTCAAGGGCTTAGGTCTAAAATTCCTAATCTTATTAAGATTCACAATAAACCTGAAGTGGCCTAGTCGCAGCTATTTGAAGATGGATTTAGTTTATTTAACTAAAACATATCCCACATTAGCCAAGTCAAGCTTTTGAGCTAATCAATTGGTTAGTCAATTTAATAAGAATCATTTGAATTTAATTGTTAAAATTAAAGCCTAATTGGCTCAGGTGGATAAACTAACCTAAGCTACAACTCATCAATAGTCATAAAAAGCTAGCATAATTGTTGTGTCAAATAGGATTAAGCAGTCAATTAGCACCCATTTAATCTAATTAGGACTTTCCTAATCATTTAAGGTTAGTTTAGTTCAACTAAGACATATCATAATTGTCAGCCAACCAAAAATGTGCTAAGTTAATTAATTACAGTGGATAAGAGAAAGCCATTTTTGTCCAATTGAGCTCATAAGGATTGGGTTCACCCACTAGGGACATATTTTGTTAGCCTAGAAACATGCAAGCCAATACAAGTGCACATTAGCCAAGTAAGAGCCATTGTGATAATGCTTGGTCTTTATATATTTGAATGTGCTTGCATAAGTCATAAAGTTATCAATTTTTTTATGCTTAAGAATAAGGTCATGTTAATCTATATTCAGTGAGTTTGGTACAAGATTATTCATGATTTATTTGAATTATTGGAACCATATGAGACATCGATGGCAACATGAGCCAACTAATTTCTTGGATTCCAGTAAATGTCACTGTAGGCCTACTAAAATAGAACACAACCATTGAATGATTACCTACATAATTAGGTCATAAACCCGCTTAATGAAGAACCATAATAGATCACATGGACTATGCTACTGACTAATTAGTGCTCAATACGTCTTTAATATTTTCAAATGTTAATAATACTTCTCCATAATCAATATAAAAATGTACAAACTCAATTATAATTCATTATGAAAATCTTATCATGATTATTTATATTTATACTCAACAACTAACTAATTATTATTTATTATCTTAATTTCTTTTCTTATTGGTAAAAAAAAAAAAAAAAAACTAAATAATTGATGTTGTCATAATTTAATTTAAGGTGCTCTACAGCGCCCCTTTTTCAAATGCATCCGTATTCTCTCCCTCTAATTCTTTTGCATCAACCAGTGCGATGCTAGGCTTTTACAGATCATCAACGCTTCGTCTTGCTTTATACTATTAAACAATGATGACATATTATTTATATATTTATGTATTATTACTAAAGATTATTTCAGGCTCTCGTACACTTTTACAATAAGAGGAAGAGATTCCATTATTTTGAAGAAGAGCATCTGAAGGAAAAGAGCTGCGGCGGTCGATCTCTGCTTGATCTTTCAGCCGTCGAAACCGAGGTGGAATTTCATCTTCGGTTCTCTGTTGCCTTTGAAAAATCTGTGATGGTTTCATATTTTAAAGCTCGTCTCTTTCTTCATGGAAGGGATAAGTCCACAGCTCTGCATTTGGTTCTTTACAGCTAAAAAAATACCTTTTTTGTGAGATTTTAGATTTTTTTTTTTTAAATTGGGCTTCTTTTTTTACTTTTTTTTTTTTTTGGGTATTGTGTTGTGTTTTCTGGCAATCTTCATTTAACATCTTGCGAACGGGCTATTATGAAAACTTGCTCTAAAATTAACTCTGTGATTGGATGTTTTAAACGCTGATAGTTATGTTGCTGTTTACTGTTTTTAAAGGAGCAATATTTCGTAAAAACGCCATTGAAAAGCTTCTATCTTTCATATTGCTTTTTGTCTTTAAGGGGCATTTGCCTTCTTTTACTGAGTCTGAATGTGAAGCTCAGCAGTAATAAATAAGAAGGTATTCTCTCTGTCATATTTTACTAATAGTAAAATATTCTGTATTTTATTGCTTGGTAAGTAAGATTTAACAACGCTAAGTTCTGATTATAATCTACTTTAATTGCCACGAAGTATTTGATTTTGTGTTTTTTTTCTAGTTGAAAAGCAAATCCCCGGTGGCTAAAATATATTTAATTCGTTTATTGTATGTTAGTTCTTGCGCATAGAAAACAAAAAGGCCACGTTGGAGTTGCGTAGTTTCTTGACAACTAGTTGATACCTTTCTTCATTAGTGTTCTGATGCTCACTATGCTTATGGCTATGCAATTGGTTACCTTTCCTTCTTTAAAACTTAATCACCAACTATGAGCTGTTATTCTTGAAAATTACTGCTATATATTGCTACATCATAATTGAATAAGAATGGCCAGCTCTTTCTTTTTGCCTACTCGGGGCCACACATTGACCTGTCTTCCATTTTTGCCTGTGGATTCATTTGGAAAGCCTGCAACAATCATTAAAAATAGTTGGAGAATTGTTGTGAGAAAGAAGATATTTTTAAAATTCGTATAAAAAATTCTTTTCTTCTGGAAGTGTGGGACAATAACAAGGAAAAAGGCCAGCTTATAATCTTCCTAGAAGTGTTATATAGACCTATACTCATCAAGTCTTTTGTGAATTTGAACTTTTTTACTAGGTTTTTTCTACTTTAATTGTTCATTATCTATAGCCAATACTTTTTTTCACTGTTGAATTTTGTACCTAGTCTCTTGGGGACAATGCTATTCATCTCTTATGATTTTTCTTTTTTGCTTTTTATTTCAGAATTGGAGCAATGGAGAACCTGGATTGCAAGGGGAGTGTCTTTAGAATTAGAAATTGTGCTTTTGATCTCCTATCTTTGGGTGAAGATCTGATTGATGTTGATGATGATGATGATGATTTCTGGTGGGAATTTATTGGAAGGGATCTGCGCCTCAAATCCACTTTTCTCTATTGTGATATCTATCATGTTATCTCATATTATCGTGATGAACAGAAGAGGAATCTGACTGACCTTGCCAACAGATTGTTCCATTACATGGAAGAGGTAATGTTTTAGGTTTAATTTTTTCCTTCAGTTCTTACTGAATTATTTTGTTCAACAATATTTTCCATAGTTATGTTCAAGGAAAATACATGTTTGCTGCTTTCAAAAGTGTGGAGAAGAAAAACAAAATGATGTCTTGGGTATGGTTTGCCTGCTGTGAAGGCTACATCTAAAGCTTACTTTAGTTTTCTTATTTTGGGGGAAATTTTGCTGCTTCTTTTGAATTAGGTTTCTTTACTCCTATTCTTTGAAAATATATATTTATATATCGTGCTTTAGAGTTGAAAATCTTATGGAAAAGCTAACTTAGTCAATTGATCTCGTCTGATAACTCGCACCATACAGAGCAATCTAGTCTGTTTGCATGAAAAAATTATTCTGTGCGGACACCAAATACCCTCCGAAGACCAATAAAAATGCATCATGTCACCATTTTACTGTACCGCGGCTCGGTACCATGGCATCCAGACGTAGAGCTACGTCCGGCGTCCACACAGAATAATTTCTCGTTTGCATGATGACATTTCCTTACTGAAAATTTCAGTATGACTCTCATTTCTCCCTAATTTCTTCAAGCTATGTTTTCACTCTAGTGACTATGAATTATTCGTGGTCACAATAATATATCATTCAATTACTCTACTAAAATATGACAACTACAAGCAAGAATCACTTCGCAATGCTACTTTTAAATCATTATGTAGAGGAGAAAAAAATGTCTCAATCATTTTGGTATTCAGAAGAGGAGAAGATTCCAAATGTCAAACCCTCTCATTTTTTCCCTCTTCATGTTATTAAAAGTTTACTTTTCTAGGTTCCAAAATTTTGTGTTTTTTTTTTTTTTACTCTGAGAAATTTTTTCCAGCCAGTTTTTGAGGTCCATGAATATATATATCTCATGTTTGTCAAGCAGTCTCAAAGCTAGTTCTGATGGATTGTACCGATTGGAATGGAGCTTAGTGACTTCTTCTCCACTAGATATAGCATGCGTGCCTTTGTCCGTAGTGTAGTGGTATGTCTCTTAGTCCCTTAGTTCTTATCTTCCACCCGAAGCTTTTGATTTGGACACCATGGTATCCTTCACAACTTGAAGAAAAGGTAGACTAACTATGGACCATAGTTCAATTGTAGCTTTCACAATTTTAGATGTGGAGCCTAAATGCTGTCTTTGAAAGTAAGATGTTTTGATGCTCAATACCAAATATTATTTCATCTACTCCATAAGTGATAAAACAAGGATACTTTAGTTCTTATGCTTGCAATGCCTTTTGCTACTATCTGGGATTGGATTGATTCAGTCTTGTTCCATACTGTATCAAAGTTGTTCCTCTGAGTTGAGATGATGAGATCCAATTGCAGTAGAGGTAACTAATTTGTAAGTTGTGAAGTCTAATTTTGTTCTATGAAGAAAAAATGTGCCATAAAGATTTAGGCTTCGTTTGGGATGGCTTTCTTATTGTTTTTTAACGCAGTTTTTTAGTAAATTTTTGTACTAAAAAGTTGTTTTAAGAAGCAATAAGAAAGCCGTCCCAAACGAAGTCTTAATCCTGCTTCGATGTGGAGCCTAATTTCCTAACACTAACGAGTAATTTAGGCCAACACTATCAAATAAATCTCTGTTACTGGGAATTGTTTTCAGAACTTTATAAGAAATTTCACATATATTTGCTATGCTGCCTAAACGTTAGAAGCTTAAATTTTGGAAAGTTCATATTTCTACGTGCGAGTGATCATTATATTTCATATTGTATCATAAAAGCTTTATATCAATACAACCATACCATACGAAAACCAAGTTAAATTGATTTGATAATGGCTTACTGGCAGCTTGACAATGCGCTGAAGAGCCGGAGCACATCTTTGGCACAGATCTGTTACAGTGATGCAGTTCATGTACTTAAGGAAGTTGTGGCTTCACTCATTCCTGGTTTTTAGGTTTATGTAAATATAACAAAAGGGAGGTAATTGAAGCTCCAAAAACTCATAACTGTATACTTGGAAAGGATTCTTACATGAAAAATTATTCAAAAGAGGCCTGGCCATGCTCTTCTAATGTATGGGGAATATATATTGATGTAAATAGGAAGCTTCCAACATTTAAGAATCAAGAGAGGATTAATTAATTTTGCTCTCCTTAGTTTTCTTTTGTTGCAGTTGAATTAGCATGAAGAGTAGAGGTGAAATAAGGTTTTCTTATTTCCAATCATAATTAAAGCACTCAGGTTTGCAAGAGATTCAAAATTTAGAACAAGTTCAGCTCCATCATTAATTTTTTGTTACAATTGCAATTGAAAATAAATATTGTTGAAAAGTATGATGAATTTATTAGTTAGATGTTGTTAGAAACTGATGAGTTTAAATTTTTTTTTAATAATTTTATTTATCAGAAGTGTTGTATTTCATTTTTAATATATAAAATGAGAAAACTTTTGTCATTATTTCTTTTTGAATCTACAAGAAAGAAAATGAGCACCAAGCAACTAAAGTTTTGATTGCACACCAAATGTTTTTGAAGTTGGGTTTAGGCCTCGCTTGGAACTGTTTTTTATTACTTCTTAAAATAATTTTTTAGCATAAAATTAAAATTCTGTACTAAAAATTTATTTTAAAAAGCAGCAAGAAAAGTGCCCCAAACGAAGCCTTAGGCTTCGTTTGGGACGGCTTTTTTAGTGCTTTTTAAAATGAAGTTTTAGTACAAAAATTCAAAATTTTGAACTAGAACTCCGTTTTAAAAAGAAATAAAAAAGCCGTCCCAAACGAAGCCTTAGAGTCCAGAAAGAAAGTAGATGTTTATGATATGTCAAATAGAAGCAAGTGGGAAACGACTTCAACTTAGATATTTCCTTTTCTTCTTTAGTTAAGAATTTCATATAATAAAATTTTATTTTGTTACTAGTGGAGGAGGTGAAGAGTTTGGCGTTCTGTTTTTCACTTTTTTGAGCAAATTTTACAAGAAAAAAGTGGTTTTGGTTGTTTTACTTCGTAAACAAAACTGTATGATTACATTCGTTCTTCAATTTTTTTATTCAAAGAACGATGAAAAAATTCAGTTTGAAGTAAATTCAAACGACAGAAAACAAACAATATTCAAAAGAAACTTACAACAGATGAATTTCTTGGAACTCTACTGCCTTTCATTAGAGGTTTTGAAAGCAAGACCTCAAGAAAGCTACAGGTGCCTTTGAGAAATGAACTTGCTTGAAAATGAGAGAGCGTTGAGACTGTCATTTCCAAGAATATTCGAGATTAGAGGGAGTAGACTTTACTTGACCATTTTGAGGGGAAAAGTCCCTTAATTAAGGTATCAAAAGGAGCTAATAAAAACTGCTACACTTTTCTCAGGTAAAATCTTTTATCAATGAGAGTGGGTTGCGCCCTAGGATTCTATCTCTTAATCCTCAGTTCTTGATGTATACTGTCACGACCCGATTCGACGGGGACGGATCCCGCCCAAACCGGATCGGGACCAGCCTAAACAAACTAATCAGGATCTGGTTTGGGAATTGGTTTCGGAACTGAATCTTCCAAATAATTCTCAAAACGGCCACACAAACACAGAACAACAGAGCTACTATAAATCACCAAATACAGCGGAACAAAACATCTATCTTGTCTTTTCCTCAAATACAATCATCTACAAATACAGTGCATGGCTTTTGAACAGAAAGAAAGACAGAACAGAAAAGTCATGACTGTACAAAAATCAAAAGGTACAACAAATACCTATACGAATCAGACTCAGAAATCTACTCCTGGACTTCCTTCCCTTTCCCAGAACCTGAAAATCACCAGAAAACAAGAGTGAGCTCAACAGCTCAGCAAAGCAACAAACCTCCAATCAAAACTTCCAGAATTCAAAACCAAACTCATCAGACAGAAATCAGATCAGAAATCGGAATAGAATCGTACAGATTGTCAAACCGGACATATCAGAACGAAACAGAATAAAATCAGAACAGATACGGACGGGTATCAAATCAGAATCAGAGTCGTACGGATTCAGAGTACAAACAAAACATAATAAATCAACAGAGTCAGAATTATACAGAAATCAGAAAGTCAGAGTTAGAATTAACAGAGTTGTACGGAACAGAAATCGTATCAGAAACAGGACAGAATCAGACATATCACATTAACAAAATCAGAAATCAGAATTGCTTACCGAACAGATACTGAATTCGAAATCATATCAAATCAGATATCAGACAGATCAAATCATATCGTACGGAACTTATTATCGCTTACAGAACGGATACAGAAAGTAGAATCAGATCAAATTAGATATCAGATATCAGGTATATATTTAATAGCTAAATTCCCTGACACTGACTGAATCTCTTTGGATTCAGGCCCCTTATAACTCCCTTTGTGCTCACGACACCAGAACAGATGTGCTTACAGCACCAGAACAGATGTGCTTACAGCACCAGAACAGAATTCATCGAATCCGGAACAGAACAGATATCAGATTTTCAGATTTGAGCTCATTTCAGATTTCCCTGACACTTACTGAATCTCATAGGATCCAGGCCCCTTATAACTCCCTTTTTATAGCACATACAGATAGCATTTCAATTCAGAAGAAATCCGGGCAAATCAGAAATCAGACAAAAATCGGGCAGCACAACGGCAGTAGACGGAATTTACACAAAATTTCCTGCAAAGAAAATTTACCAAATTCGCACAGAACATAGATAATCATATTCCAGAACATTTATTCTACTGCACAGAGAATTTACGGATTCACAGAAAAATGTAATCAACTGAAAACGCTGCCGAATCAAAAATACCCGGACAAAAATCTTCAAAAAATAACCAAAAACTGCACACTCGGCACTTCAACAATATACAGAAAGTTACGCGGTAAAAACTGAATCAACCAAAAGTTACGGACGAAAATCGGTAACGGAAACGAAATCCGGACAGAAAATACCGCCAAACTCGACGGTTCTGAAAATTGAGAAAGGCGGAATGTGCCTTACCTTGCGTACAGCAAAATCCTCAACAGTCTCGACGAACGAAAACGGACCCGCGGCTTCCCGAAATCAACTTTTCTTTTTTCTCTTTTTCTTCCTCTCTCCTCGGATCAAAATCTGATATTTTATTTTTTTTCTTTTTCTCTCTCTTCAAAATATCTCATTTCCCTTAAGAAATGCTCAGATCGTCCTGGACGATCGCACTTCGTCCCGGACGATGTGTGCTCTGGAAAATCCTCGTCCAGACGAAATTTTCATCATCGTCCCCGGCGACAGGTCCTCGGGAGAATTTTCGTCCAGACGATCCAATTTTCGTCCCGACGAATCATACAACCAAAACTGATTTTCTGCACAACCTGTACCGATCGTCCCGGACGATCCAACTTCGTCCCGGACGAACCTGGAGCAGAACTGATATTACAATCTCCCCAACTTAAAAAAAATGTCGTCCTCGACATTATCCAATCCAACCTCCGTCAAAACAAGTACGGGTACGACTGTCTCATGTCAGACTCCTTCTCCCAAGTGGCTTCCCGTGCAGTACGGTGCTTCCACTGGACTTTAACCATCGGAATCTGTTTACTTCGTAGTTTTCGGACGTCGTACGCCAAAATCAACTCTGGCTCTTCCTTGTACGCCAGATTCCCCTGAATCTCAACCTCATCAGCAGATACCTTCTTACCAGAATCTGATACCCACTTCCTCAAAGTGGATACATGAAACACATTATGCACATCGGGCATCAAATCAGAAAGCAAGAGTCTGTAAGCCGCTTTCCCAATCCTTTCTAAAATTTCAAAAGGTCCAACATACCTTGGACTAAGCTTACTTACCTGGCCAAATCTGCTCACACCTTTCATCGGGCTGACTTTGACATACACAAAGTCACCGACTTGAAACTCAACGAACCTGTGCTTCTGATTGTAATACTTCTGTTGACGGTCCTGAGCTGCTTTCAATCTTTCTTTAATCAAATTAATTTTCTGAACAGTTTCATCAGCAAAAGTGGCACCCAAAGCCTGTCTATCTCCGACCTCCGTCAGAGTCAAAGGAGTCCGGCACTTCCTGCCATACAAAGCCTCGTACGGTGCCATACCGATACTGGACTGGAAGCTATTGTTGTAAGCAAACTCAATCAAAGGGATATGATCTTCCCAGCTTCCTCCAAAGTCTAAAACACAAAGTCTCAATAGATCTTCCAATACCTGAATGGTCCTCTCAGACTGTCCATCAGTCTGAGGATGAAAAGCTGTACTGAAATGCAGTTTAGTACCCAAGCCTTGCTGAATGCCCTTCCAAAGTCTGGAAGTAAAACGTCCGTCTCGATCAGATACAATCACGCGAGGCACACCGTGCAATCTGATAATCTCCTTAACATAAACCTGTGTCAAGCGCTCTACTGAATCAGACTGTCTGATCGGAAGAAAATGGGCTGACTTCGTCAATCGATCTACGACTACCCAGATGGCATCGTGTCCTTGCCGTGATCGAGGAAAACCCATCGCAAAATCCATCGTCACCTCCTCCCACTTCCACTCAGGGATAGGTAACGACTGCAACAGTCCACCTGGTCGCTGATGCTCTGCCTTCACCAACTGACAGGCCTCGCATCTCGACACAAACTCCGCCACATCCTTCTTCATCCCAGGCCACCAAAATAATAGCTTCATATCAGCATACATCTTACCACTGCCTGGATGAATAGTATAGCCAGAATGATGAGATTCATACAGAATCTCCTGCCTCAAATCTCCAAATACAGGTACCCATAACCTGTTCTTGCAGAAAATAGCACCAGAATCAGAAATTCGAAGTTCAGGAGTCTTACCAGATCCAATCTGAGCAATCAACTTCGAATAATCAGAATCTGACTTCTGGGCTTCTTGAATCCTTGTCTCCAAAGTAGACTGAATACTCATCTGAGCCAAATCCAACCCATTGGAGGAAATCACCTCCAACTGCAAGCGTTCCATATCTCGAATCAGAAAGTCATCGGAAGTAAGCTGAATACCTGATAATCCAGAAGACTTCCTGCTCAAAGCGTCCGCTACCACATTAGCCTTCCCAGGCTGGTACTGAATAGTCAGATCATAGTCCTTGATTAACTCGAGCCACCTTCTCTGTCTCAGGTTCAGATCCTTCTGAGTAAAAATATACTTCAGGCTCTTATGATCAGTAAAGATCTTACAACTGACGCCATACAGATAATGACGCCAAATCTTCAAAGCAAATACTACAGCAACTAACTCCAGATCGTGCGTCGGGTAATTCTTCTCATGTGGCTTTAACTGTCTAGAAGCATAAGCAATTACCTGACCACGCTGCATCAGAACACATCCCAATCCTTTCAGTGAAGCATCACTGAAGACCTGAAAACCTTTCGTACCTGACGGAAGTGCTAACACTGGAGCTGAAGTCAAACAGTCCTTCAATTTCTGAAAACTAGCTTCACACTCCGGTGTCCAAACAAAAGCTACTGACTTCTGCGTCAGTCTCGTCAGAGGCGTCGAAATCTGTGAAAATCCCTTCACAAATTTCCTATAATACCCGGCCATGCCCAAGAAACTACGTACCTCAAATACCGTAGTCGGCCTTGGCCAATCAGCAACCGCCTGAATCTTCTGGGGATCAACAGAAATGCCTTCTCCGCTAATCACATGCCCCAGAAAAGAAATACTCTTCAGCCAGAATTCACACTTGGAGAACTTGGCATACAGCTGATGCCGCCTCAAGGTCTCCAACACAATGCTCAAATGTCTGGCATGCTCATCCTCAGAAGCAGAATACACCAAAATATCATCAATAAAGACGATCACGAACTGATCCAGAAACTCCCTGAATACTCGGTTCATCAGATCCATGAAAATAGCAGGCGCATTGGTTACCCCAAAAGGCATAACTAAAAACTCGTAGTGCCCGTACCGAGTACTGAAAGCAGTCTTCACCACATCAGATTCCTTCACCTTCACCTGATAGTATCCAGATCGCAAATCAATCTTCGAAAATACTGAAGATCCGGAAAGCTGATCAAACAAGTCGTCGATCCGAGGCAAAGGATACTTATTCTTGATAGTGACCTTGTTCAAATCTCTGTAATCAACACACATACGGAGTATCCCATCCTTCTTCTTTACGAACAAAACAGGTGCTCCCCAAGGCGAAACACTAGGACGGACAAAACCTCTGTCAACTAGCTCCTGAAGCTGAACTTTCAACTCAGAAAGTTCTTTCGGTGCCATTCTGTACGGAGCTTTTGATATAGGAGCTGTACCCGGAAAAACATCGATAGAGAACTCCACCTCTCTATCCGGAGGTAAACTAACTAACTCCTCAGGAAAAATATCGGTAAACTCCCGTACCACTAGGATCTTAGAAACAGAACCAACCTCCAGGTTCAGATCCCGCACCGAAGCCAAAAACACTGGGTAACCCTTCTTCCACATTTTGCTCACCTCCAACGCAGAAATCAGACTGGAGAGAACACCTCGTAATCCCTGAAATACGACTCTCTCTCCAGCCACAAGCAAACTCACTTGCTTCTTCAGACAATCAATCTGAGCCTCATACAGACTCAGCCAATCCATGCCCAAAATCACGTCATACGAAGAAATCGGTAACAAAATCAGGCTTGACTTCCACTTCTTGCCAGCAATGTCAATCTCACAAAAACAAAACTTGCGGGCAATCAAATTACTTCCAGCCGGTAAAATCACAGAAAGAGAAATCGGCAACAAAACAGAATCCAAACGCAAAAGCTCAAAACAGCGCTCGGACAGAAAAGAGTGACTAGCTCCAGAGTCAAACAAAACACGACAGGGCTGATCAGAAATATAAATCGTACCTGTCACAACATCCGGAGCATCACGAGCCTCCTGCTGACTCAGGCTATAAACTCGTGGCTGAACTGGAGTAGGAGCTGAAGCAACAGAACTACTCTGCTCCCTCTGAACCGTAGGTGGTCTCCGTGGTCCAGAACTAGTACTACCACCTCTTCCAGAAAATCCCTCAGGGCGAAGAGGAACAGTCCTTGGTCTTCCTGCTGCAGAACCGGTAGGTCTAACAGAGCCCTCAGGTCGGAACTCAGAACGTCGATCAAATCCAGCCTGTGGACACTCTGCAATCCTATGTCCAGGCTGACCACATCTGAAACACAGACCAGCCATCCTATAGCACTGGCCATGATGTCGCCGTCCACAACTCTGGCACACAGGTGCCCCACTGACAGATCCTGAACTCGTCGTACTGGTAGCAGTACCAGACGATCCTCCACTCCTCCTGGAGTCAGATCTGTTGACTCAGGATCCAGAACCAGTCACAAATCTCCTCTTCCCAGAGGAACCACTGCCAGAAGTCTCACCGCCAAATCTCTTCCTACTCGCAGTCCACCGCTGCTGAGTAGCCATCAGATCATTCTCAATCAGACGAGCTCGCTCCACAAGCTCAGCGAAATCAGAAATGTGAAAAGGCACCAGGGGCTGCCTCAGACTATCTCGCAATCCCCTCAGAAATCTGTAGCACCTCTCAGCAGAAGTGCTCACTAGCTGCGGAGCATACCTGGCTAGTGCAGTAAACTCAGCCTCGTACTGCATCACCGTCTTGCTCCCCTGAACCAGTCTCAGAAAACTCTCCTGCATCTGCTGTCGTGCAGAAGGGGGAACAAACCAGTCTCGAAATACCTCAGTGAACTCGTCCCAAGTGATCAAAGAGTTCAGTCTACCCTGAAATCTGGCCGCCTGCTGGCCTTCCCACCAGTGCTCAGCCTCTCCATCCAACAGAAAAACTGCCAACGGAACTTTCCTATCCGCTGGACACTGCATCCCATCAAAAGTCTTTTCCAATCTCCTCAGCCACTCCTCGGCTGCTTTGGGCTCAACAGCGCCCTCAAATCTCGGAGGTTTCAACCTCAAAAATAACTGTAAATGTCTATCAATATCCTCTGATCTGACAGTAACAGCTCTGCTCTGAGTCTCGCTCATCATCTGAGCAACAAGTGTAGCAAACTGAGCAAGTGTATCAGCACCGGCCACTGGGGCTGTACTCCCCACTGGTGCTGCCTGACTGGCACTCTGCCCGTCTGTCATGTCTGGGTCTGGCTGATCCATACAGAAAAATCCAGAAAATCCGGAAAACTATCACAAAAACAACACGAAAACAACACAATAAAAAAACCAAACGACCCAAAACTTCCCCTAGACAGACTCACTGATCACTTCCTATAGCTCTGTCTTACAATCCAACCAGTTTCCAAACCAGTGCTCTGATACCACTCAAAAGGCTTTGTCACGACCCGATTCGACGGGGACGGATCCCGCCCAAACCGGATCGGGACCAGCCTAAACAAACTAACCAGGATCTGGTTTGGGAATTGGTTTCGGAACTGAATCTTCCAAATAATTCTCAAAACGGCCACACAAACACAGAACAACAGAGCTACTATAAATCACCAAATACAGCGGAACAAAACATCTATCTTGTCTTTTCCTCAAATACAATCATCTACAAATACAGTGCATGGCTTTTGAACAGAAAGAAAGACAGAACAGAAAAGCCATGACTGTACAAAAATCAAAAGGTACAACAAATACCTATACGAATCAGACTCAGAAATCTACTCCTGGACTTCCTTCCCTTTCCCAGAACCTGAAAATCACCAGAAAACAAGAGTGAGCTCAACAGCTCAGCAAAGCAACAAACCTCCAATCAAAACTTCCAGAATTCAAAACCAAACTCATCAGACAGAAATCAGATCAGAAATCGGAATAGAATCGTACAGATTGTCAAACCGGACATATCAGAACGAAACAGAATAAAATCAGAACAGATACGGACGGGTATCAAATCAGAATCAGAGTCGTACGGATTCAGAGTACAAACAAAACATAATAAATCAACAGAGTCAGAATTATACAGAAATCAGAAAGTCAGAGTTAGAATTAACAGATTTGTACGAACAGAAATCGTATCAGAAACATGACAGAATCAGACATATCACATTAACAAAATCAGAAATCAGAATTGCTTACCGAACAGATACTGAATTCGAAATCATATCAAATCAGATATCAGACAGATCAAATCATATCGTACGGAACTTATTATCGCTTACAGAACGGATACAGAAAGCAGAATCAGATCAAATTAGATATCAGATATCAGATATATATTTAATAGCTAAATTCCCTGACACTGACTGAATCTCTTTGGATTCAGGCCCCTTATAACTCCCTTTGTGCTCACGGCACCAGAACAGATGTGCTTACAGCACCAGAACAGATGTGCTTACAGCACCAGAACAGAATTCATCGGATCCGGAACAGAACAGATATCAGATTTTCAGATTTGAGCTCATTTCAGATTTCCCTGACACTTACTGAATCTCATAGGATCCAGGCCCCTTATAACTCCCTTTTTATAGCACATACAGATAGCATTTCAATTCAGAAGAAATCCGGGCAAATCAGAAATCAGACAAAAATCGGGCAGCACAACGGCAGTAGACGGAATTTACACAAAATTTCCTGCAAAGAAAATTTACCAAATTCGCACAGAACATAGATAATCATATTCCAGAACATTTATTCTACTGCACAGAGAATTTACGGATTCACAGAAAAATGTAATCAACTGAAAACGCTGCCGAATCAAAAATACCCGACAAAAATCTTCGGAAAATAACCAAAAACTGCACACTCGGCACTTCAATAATATACAGAAAGTTACGCGGTAAAAAAACTGAATCAACCAAAAGTTACGGACGAAAATCGGTAACGGAAACGAAATCCGGACAGAAAATACCGCCAAACTCGACGGTTCTGAAAATTGAGAAAGGCGGAATGTGCCTTACCTTGCGTACAGCAAAATCCTCAACAGTCTCGACGAACGAAAACGGACCCGCGGCTTCCCGAAATCAACTTTTCTTTTTTCTCTTTTTCTTCCTCTCTCCTCGGATCAAAATCTGATATTTTATTTTTTTCTTTTCTCTCTCTTCAAAATATCTCATTTCCCTTAAGAAATGCTCAGATCGTCCTGGACGATCGCACTTCGTCCCGGACGATGTGTGCTCTGGAAAATCCTCGTCCAGACGAAATTTTCATCATCGTCCCGGCGACAGGTCCTCGGGAGAATTTTCGTCCAGACGATCCAATTTTCGTCCCGACGAATCATACAACCAAAACTGATTTTCTGCACAACCTGTACCGATCGTCCCGGACGATCCAACTTCGTCCCGGACGAACCTGGAGCAGAACTGATATTACATATACTATAGTGAGATTTCTTAGGGTTCAACTTTTAACGGCTAATGATCCTATATATTTATAAGGAATTAGTATTATTTGTGCTAGAATATCCATGTCAGTAGAAAAAAATTATTCCATGTCTTGGCTTTCCATGATGACGATCTAGCACACATAGATATAAAAGAGAAGTCAGTGACACATGAGTTTTTATGTGAAAACCTCATAAAAAAATAGGCCTAGGCCATTTGAAATGATTATATTAATTAGTATATAATACCGGCTACAGAATAATGTCCTTCCTTAGAGTTGGGGAAGATAATGTGATAGGAAGTATGTGCTCTTTCAACCCTATCAGCAAACCATAATGAAAAAATTAGGAAGAAGACACACCACAAACTTTTTATTGCAATGAATACGAAAGAAAATAACAAGATACAATTAGATCCTCAATTGGAGAGGATCCGGCTCTCCCAATCTCTAATCTGCGGCTAGAGCACAAACAAAACTTAAGAACTCTCCAATTTTTAGAAAACACAAGATAAAATCTAACCCTATGGTAAACAATATATTTAAACCATACAAAATATAGTTAATGCCAAAATAGCCATCATAATTTAAATTTTCCTCATAACCCCCTCTTTAATTTCCTCTTAATTCTAACCTTAAATGCTACTAGACTGTTGGGCCCCACACCACGTTAACAGTGAAACCTATTCTGCCTCATAAACGTCTAATAATAACCCCCTCCCAAAGACTCATCTTGTCTGTAAGGTGGAAAGATGACTCCTTCCTCGACCTCCTCGTCATCACAAATAGTGAGAACCTAAAAAGTTCGGTTCTTATATTTGTGCTCTGGTGTATACCTCTCCTCACATCTAAAACACAACCCATTTGTCCTCTTGTCTAATAGCTCCATCTCTATGAGTTTCTTGAAGTTTCCCCTGGTCTTTTTCTTATAGTCTTCTCTCTCGAGGTCTCCTTAAGAGTACCCAGTGTTGGCTCCTTTTATGAAAAAGTGGTGGTCATCCTATATGATCCTCCTGAGTTATTGCCTCTATCACCTCTCTCTAGGTGCCTCTGATCCTTCACTAACTGGGCTAGCTTCATAATCTCTCCTAAATCATGAGGCCTCATCACTCTAACTTCTGCTTGAATCTCTAGTTTGAGCCTATTAATAAAGTTCCCCTCCAGTACAATCTCTTGAAAACGATCCAGTCGACTGGCCAGGTGCTCAAACTGCTCACGATATTCCACCACTGTCTTTCTTGTGTCAGAGGAAAAAACTGCTCATAGAAGTCCCCTTCGATACCGGTTTAGAAACGTTCCAACAAGTAGTCCTTAAACTCTCTCCAAGTACTTATTGTCGCTTCGTATCCCTCCACTTATTTCATGCTAAAGCTTTCCCGCCAAGCACATCCCGACTACTATCAATCTCTCATCCTCTATCAACCTATTGACAATAAAGTATATTTCCATCATGTAGATCCACCCATGTACAACTTCAACTTCCTCACCCTTAGATCTCCTCAGTCACCCCTATTTCCTCCAAAATTTTCCATTCCCTAAGGGGGTGGTTCCCCCCAATAATGCCAATTATCCCTTCTTTACTCATACCAAATATTTCATCACAAGCCCACCTTCTCCCTTCAAATTCAACATCACTTCGATCGTACTCAGCCACTCTCCTTTAAATTCGACACTCCTTCAATCATAGTCAAGCCCTTGCCTTTCAAATCTAGACCCCATCCTTTCAAATTCAACACCACTCATTTCAAATCCATCCCTTCTCCTTTCAAATTCAATCCTTTTCCTTTCAAATTCAACATAATTTCGCTCATTCCCAACCCCTTCACACCTCTTCTCATACCCTCTACCTGACTCCTCACTAGGAATATACTATAGGGGAAACATTCTCCCTTCTCCCTCCACAATCTCTGCCTCTTGATCTTCCCTTCACCTTATCAGAATAGGTTTTTGCCCACTTTCTTGACTACCAGCATCATCACTCTCCTCCGATGATGTCATTTTGATTTAGCCCTCGAGCAACTTCTTCAACATCTCCTCTAGGATGAAAAATTTTCCATCGATCTTCTGATAGACGGCTGAATTTTGACTTTTAAAATCTAAAACTTGAGTTCAAGAATATGAAATTTCATATTTCAATTATCCGATTTTCCCCTCTAACACCTCTTCCTTTTTTCCTGCCATGAGTACTCAGATCTCAACTCCAAATAGCAAAAACAGCAAAAAAAACAACGGTTATGGTCTTCAACCAGTGAAAAATAGCAAGATCGAAGAGGAAATGCACCAAAAATCAGCAAAGAAGCCTTCTATTTTCGCCCAAGAAATTATTCTGATACCAATTTCATAGGAAGTAGTGCTCTTTCAACGAACCATAATGAAAAAATTAGGAAGAAGACACACCACAAACTTTTTATCATAAGGAATGCGAAAGAAAATAACAAGATACAGTTGGATCCTCAATTGGAGAGGAGGATTGAGGATCCGGCTCTCCCAATCTCTAGCTGATGGCTAGAGCCCAAACAAAACCTTAGAACTCTCCCATTTTCAGAAAACACAGGATAAACCTAACCCTAGGGTAAGCAATATATTTAAGCATACAAAATATAGTTAATGCCAAAACAGCCCTCCTAATTTGAATTTCCTTCCTAATCCCCTCTTTAATTTCCTCTTAATTGCTAGCCTAAAATGTTGCTGGATTACTAAGCCCCACACCACTTAAACATGCTAAAACCGTTCCACCTCACATGCATCTAACATAATGATACAATATGGTATGCATGAAGTATGAATATTGGATTCCATGATGAAAGTTAAATATACCTTGATGCATTGGAGTTATTTTCAATAGATCTTTTGTGGCATATTTTGTTGTTTTCATTTGATGAGAGAAAGCTAGATGCTAAGAAGTTCAATATAAATCTTGGTCTTCCTTACTAGCGATGGCCTGCATTGAAGTTGCTGGCAACAACAAATAACAAAGCCATAGGGAATCAACATTGGTGTCGACTACATGTATCAACTTTATAAATGATGGCATGCATAAGTGTTATTGGCGACGGTGAGTAATGAAGTTGGCGAGTGTTAATGTTGATGTTGATGGCATGTGTCAACCTTACAAGTAATAGCATGTGTCAACCTTACAAGTAATAGCATGTGTTAATATTGTTGGTGATGATAGGCTCAATGGGAGAATAATCAAGTGGTGATGGACATGACAATGGTGGGGGTGACGATGGCCATGCGATTGTTGTCTAACACTAATGGTCGAGCAATTATGGTCTAGCTATGATGGTTAGGAGATTGTAATCGGATGATGATGATCGGGAGGCCACAATCAAGCTATGATATAGTGGTCAAGATATTGTAGTAGATTGATGGTGATCAGAAGATCGTAATTGAGCAAAGGAGATCAAGGGATCAAAGTCGAGTGACGATGTTCGAGAGATTGTAATCAAATGATGGTGGCTGGGATATTATAATTAGACGATGATAGTCGCAGGATTGCAGTCAGGAGATTAAAATCACTCAATAGTAATATATAAAAAAATCAATATATATATATATATATATATATATATATATATATATATATATAATATATAATATATATATATTATATATATATATATATATATATATATATATATATTTGATGGCTATATATATCAAAATAAAGTGATATTAGGCTCGTTAGATTCTTCTTGTCAAGAAATTAAATTCAACTATAAGCATATAAGATTTTAATATTATTTAGCCCTCCAATTAATATGACAAAATTTTGACCTTATTTTAAGAGCTTGATTTGGACTCGAATTGAACTGTTTTTTATGTTGATATGTTTATCTCGTCGATATGTTCTATTCAAGTATAAGTTTACTAAAACCAGATTTTGATCAATCTTGAATGTCGTTTCAAAAAGTTTTAAAAGTTTCTGATTTGAATAATGTCCAAAGATTTTTGAACTAGAAATTTTTGTTCTAAAATTATTTGAACTAAAAAAATTTTGTACTAGAAATATACTTTAGAGAGTAATAAGAAAGCTATCTCAAACGAAACCTAAGTTATATAATTCTAATCATTTTCAAATATGTAATTCATTCAAATATGTTGGACCCGAACCTTTTGAAAAAAGGGTCGGGTTCTGGTTTCTCATATTTGACCCATTTGAAAAACGGGTTGGCTTTGGGTTGATGGGTTGACGGGTCAACCCGGAAACCCGTTTAAAATGAGTTGTCAGTATTACCCGAGGCTGCACGCGCCGCCCAGCTGCCGCTCGCGCCCGCGGATGCCCGCACTGCCCGCTCGCGCCCGCGCAACTTTTCTGCTCGCCCGCTTATGCTCCCGCGTCCGATCACCCTCCTGCGTGCCCGAGCTCCCACGTCCCGCCTGTGCGCCCATGTCAGGTCGGGTCAACCCGGCAACCCGATGGGTCGGTTCCGGGTCTGAGTTTCCAACCCATTTACCTACCCGGGTCAGGTTAGGATCGACCCGATTGAACCCGTGTCAGTTCCGGGTTTGACCCTAAACCCAGTTTTGACACCCCTAGATTACACGAATACTTGTAAAGTTACAATCTCCATGATCACCTCATCTAGTCATTGTGCATTATTTTGCTACTATGTTAGCTATCTTTTTGAACCAATATAAGAGACAAAGTTTTGTGTGTGGTTGATAAGTCTGATTTTTCAATTAATACTTTTTTCTTTAAAATATATTATCTCTCTTTCGTTTGTAATATTCTTATAACAAATGATTTTGTGTAGACGATTAGATGGAGGTTCTTTCAATTCCCTTTTAATTGCTATTGCATTGCAACTAAAGTTAATAAAGGATCAAATAACGATTCAAAATTTAGAGAAATCAATGTCTCCCTAACATTATGATCAGATTTTAAGATATAAGGTTGCATGTAGGGGTGTCAATATTTGATCCGACTCGAAACCCGACCCTGATCTGACCCGAAAAATTTCAAACGGATCATATATCATATTCACGTTCTATTTTCTGACACGTTTTTTTTTATTTTGGGCCAAAACCAATACTCACTCGCCTACACAGGCTTGCCCCCCCCCCCCCCCCGGTTCTCACTCCCTCTCCCACTCGCGCTCGTGCCCGCACCTGCTAACGCCTCGCTACCTTGCAGGTTGCTAGTTAGGTTGGATCAACCCAAGTTTGGGGCAGGTCTTGTTTGGGTCTATATTTCTAACACATTTGTCTAATCGGTTTGAGTTCAGGTCAGTTCAATTGAAGGCGGATCAGTTTTGGGTTGAATCCGAACTCGACAAAAAAAAATCATTTTGACACCCTTAATTGTATCAAATATTAAAATAATATTATAACTAGATAAAATTTTACATAATTATCTGTTATTATTCTATTTATTATATACCAATATATATTTTTTTACAAAATCTCATCATTAATTTTCATGCCCGAACAAAATTCCATATGCCCGAACAAAATTCCATATGCCTAACTAAAATATAAAAAATACAATAATGAGACTTTGTTGAGTCACAATTCGGTGGCTAGGTGACGAACTTTTATTTGGTCCGATGAACGTACGTAGAGCTACATTCGGCCAGCACTAAGATCGCAGGCACAAAACGAGAAATACATGGCAAATACCGAGCAATACCAATAATAACGAGAAATATCATTATGTGAAGATAAAATACCGAGTAATACCGAGCAATACCGAGTATTACCAAAAAATACCGAGTTTTTTCTAGAAAAACTCGGTATTTTTTTGTAATACTCGGTATTGCTCGGTATTACTCGGTATTGGTCTTCCCAGAGTGATATTCCTCGTTATTATAAAACAATACCTAGCAATACCGACCAAATACCGAGCAAAAATCGAGTAACAATCCTTTGACCGAATGTAGATCTACGTCCGATCAGAGGACGTAATAAAAGTTCCTAGGTGACACCTTTATCATAGAGGTCAAAATAAGATGGTTATTTGTTTTTCATAATGAAGAAACGTATGAGCTTAAGATAATGAGAAAATTGATTGTTTTATGCCAGAAGTTCTTCATTTGCTATGCAATAGGCAATGCTCTATGCCTATAACAGATGGGGAGGTTACTAACTTCTATCAAGAATCTACAATCATCATTGTATACATTTATATATGAGCACCATGCTTAGGGGCTATTTGGCATCGAATTTGCGCTAGAATTTACATGAAATTTTATTCGGATGCCATCTAAATCGGATGTCTGCGTAAATTCAGAATTTACTAAATCCCAACGTTCGATGGATTTAGCAGGATTTATACTATCGCAAACTCTCTCCCGCAGTGCCCGTGTCATGCAGTAACTACTAAAGGTTTATCTACAACGATCAATGTGGTTGCATTGCTCTATTCCCTTATTTCAGTTCTATATTTTCATATTTAAATCTCTAACTGCTGTCATATTTGAAATGAAATTCGAAGTATATATATATATATATATATAATATATATATATTATATATCTATATATATATATATATATATATATATCTTGAACCGTTATAAATTTTAAAATATATTGTCAAATAATTTTTTAAGATTTAACATATCATGTCAAATAGTTCAAGATTTAACATCCTTCTAATTTATTAAATCCTAATTTATGTATAAATCCCACTGAAGTTAAATTCATCACAAAAAAATAAAGTTAAATTCATTACAATACCAAACAACCCCTTCGAGTTGGATTATAGCTTTGACCTAGATGCATTGTTAGCGATTATGTTCATGGGAGAGCAGAGTGCCGAAGAGGTTCTGCTCCTGTACAGGACGGGTTTTCTTTCCGTCAGCTGTTCTGCCACAGTCCCACCGCTGTCGAAAGTCGGCACGATCGGAATCAAGGTTCGGACTGTAGGGTTTTAGATTGTTCGCCTCTTTATCCTGTTAATTTCGGCGCTGATATGACTCGTTAATTGTGGAATATTGATATGGTTGCAAATTTGAAGCTTGCCCGATTTTGATACATTGTCCTTTTTAGTTTGGTGCAATGAGATTTTGGTAAGCTTTTCTAAATTAGTTTCTTCATGGGGTATTTGGCTACTCCACTACTTCGTTTACGGGATGTGAAAATCCGAGGAAAAAACACGCAGAATTGGGTTCTGATCATTAAAAGTGTTTTGGCTTCCGGTTCTATAATTTATACTGACGATATTGCTTGATTATTGATAACATTTCAAAGCTTGGAGTTAAGATCCATAAACATTTTAATTTTTCATGCTTATATTTGTATCTCCATGTGTCTTTTGGGGATTGTAATATAGATTAACTTGACTAGGGTAACCATATAAAACATATGCTGAATATTTTTGCATATTTCCTAATAATTCTTAACTACTTAACATTTATTTTTCTCACTTGGTTTATGTATATTTATACAGGGCATTAGCGGTTCTTTCCAATTGAACAAAAAATTTCTTTCAATGTTGTGTCTTAAAATGTTTGCTTCATAATTCTGGTCTAGTCAGCTAAGCTCCCCCTATTCTCTATCCATGGGTCTTACCCTCTCTCCTTCATGTGCAAGCTTGTTAAGTTTCAGTCACCTGCAAACTTCTTTCCTAGCACCATCTTTGAAGGTCATGCATGTCGTATCCATCTATGCAGGACATGCTTGTTAAGTTTCAGTTTTTATGTTTTTCTAATGACTGCATTTTGGCATCCTCCAATAGAGGTGTGAAAAACCAGTAGGATTTGATGATATTTTAAAAGATGTATGGGAATGCTTTGGAGATCAAGGAATTACTTAGCTTACTAAACTTTTTAATATTATTTTGATGACTAAAAGGATGCCAAATGAATGAAGGAGTGTGTTGGTTCCTATTTTTAAGAATAAATGATGCACAAGAGTGTGCGAATTATAGATAAATTAAGCTAATGTGTCATACATTAAAATTATGAGAGAGAGTAATTGAGCACAACTTACAATGTGATAGTAATGTTTCTCCAAATTAATTTGGATTCATGCTGGGCGGATTTACTATGGAAGCTATACATTTGTCTATAAATTTGATGGAGAAGTATTGAGAGAGTAAGAATGATCTATTTATGATATTTATTTAGTTAGCGAAAGCATATCATAAAGTTTCAAGAGAAGTGCTATGGAGAGTTCTAGAAAAGAAAGAAGTTAATAATGCTTATATTCATGTCATTATATATATAGAGGAACTGTTACCTGTGTTCAAGCACATGGTGGTGTGACAAGTATTTTCCTATTTTAGTTGCAATCTATGTTGCACCGATACACCTATTTATGAAGGCGTGCTGTATCCGATACACCGATACACGGATACACCTCCGATACTCCACCGATACGCGTCGGATACGTCAAAGCCGTATCCAATTAAAATACTATTTAATTTCAAAAGGACACGCGTATCCGATACGCGTGTCCGTTTGAAAAACAAAAGAAATCTGAAAAAAGACTCGTATTTACTTCCGCGGTTTGCGAGCAAGATATTTTCTCATTTCCGAGATGGATTTATGTCCCTTGATGATATGAAAATATTAAAAATTACTAATCTTTCACTTGATGAGCCTGAATTAAAAGCTATGATATTTATTGAAGATGAGATAAGTTCAAAGACAAACCAATGAAGAAGATAATTATATCATTCCTTCTATTGAATAGTTGAAACTTCATGTGCTAGATAATTTATGTTTATGCTTTTGTTGTTGTACTAGACATTTAATGCTTACTTATATTTTGATATTATAAGCTACAAGGCTACAAATGATGTTGTTGTCATTTTTTTTTGTAATTTCAAATATTATGCTTTGATTGTTTTCTTAATTTTTATGTATGATTTATAAATTATAATGCCGTGTCCGCGCCGTACCCGTATCCTGTATTTTTAAGAATTGGCGTGTCCCGTATCCGTATCGTGTCGTATCCGTGTCGCCGTATCCGTATCGGTGCAACATAGGTTGCAATACATCAAGGATTAATTTTAAGCCCTTGTCTTTTTGTTTTTATCATGAATGTTCTTACTAGACATCCGCAAGAGGATGTACCTTGGTGTATGGTTTTTGCTAATGGTATTGTTCTTTGTTATAGAACTTCAGAGGGAGTTGATGTAAAACTTGAGTTATGGAGGTCAACCATAAAGTCTAAAGGTTTTCATTTGAGTAGATCTAAAACTAAATACATGGAGTATAATTTTAATATACATACATACAAACATACACACATATTGTTCAAAGCGATGGTGAAATAGATGGAGATCTTATTAATAGAACTCAAGCTGGATGGTTAAATTGGAGGAATGCATCAGGCTTGTTGTGTAATAGAAATGTACCTGTCAAACTTATGGGAAAATTTAATAAGTTGGTGGTGAGATTTACAATGCTTTATGGAATAATGTTGGTCTTTAGAAGATAAACATAAAATTAAGTTAAATGTTGTATAGGAGAATGCTTAGGTGGATGATTGGCTTTGCACTTAGAGACATAATGTGAATTGAGTTTACACATGAAAATGTTGGAGTAGCTCTAGTGGCAAATAAGATTAGAGAGAGTCACCTTAGATGGTTTGGTCACTTAAAATGTCAACCTTTCGATGATCTTATTAGAAAAAATAGATATATTAGATCCGACCTATGTTAAAAAATGTAGAGGTATACCTAAAAAGATTTAGTTATGAAGTATTAAAAATTATTTTTTTATTAAATTTAAATGAGACTCATAATATGATACAAGGGAGAAAAATGATTCATGTAGCCGACCCCGCGTAGTGAGATAAAGGCTTGATGTTGTTGTACTGTTGTTATTGTTATGGAGACATTCTTTAAGTTCATAAAATATTTGTAGTTATTCAAAATCCAAAGATCGTTGAAAGCCTCTTTAAGTGAATAAATACTATACGGAGGAATCTTTTTTTAATTTAAAGTCTTAATCAAGTTCTAAATCTAAAAAGTGTTATTTTTGTATTATTTATGTACTCATTTACATTCTTTGTTCCTTTTATAAGTGAGTTAAATTCATCGAGGATGCAATCTTCAGAAGATACGAGCAAGTATTTTTCTTTTAATAATATTTGCATTTCAACCCATGTTGTTGTAAATTTAAGTCTTGGGTGTTCCCTTTGTTGTTCTAAATACTAGTTTCATTTTTTCTTGACCTATAAGTTTTAGTTTGATAAAACATTATGTCACTCACCCAATATCGCCTGCCAATCAAAGAAGTTATCCCTATCCATTACCAAATTGGAGAAAGCTTTAGGATCTATCCTCCTATCATAAGTAGACACATTTCTTTAAACCTTTATAGCTATGTCCTCGTCAATATCATAAAGTTGTCATTTAATGGTTATCACAAGTATTCCTTATGATATCTATCTTTATTATGCCTCTCATATTGATTTTTACGTCTACTAACAATGGTGTGCTTGAGTTATTAATTTAGGCTAGATTTGTTATTAAATTCTTGTAGATTTGGTTCATTAGTTTCCAAGTTTTCATGTTGATCGTTAATTCAATTTATTGCGATGCATAGTTTGTCTTGTTTAGTAAGTAACACTTTTAATTGGTGTTGTACAATTTTTAGAATATCTTCCTTTTGGTGATTTCTCAACAGACCTTAATAATTTACCTCACTTGTTATTACAACCCAACGCAAGTATTTGAATTAATAAGTGCGAACAAATAGTCGAGTATTGTTAAATTTCTTTCAAGTAATAGTTAAGATAATTCTAATATACCATCCCAAACATATAAAGAGTCACAAATTATCCATCACAATTTAAAACATATATAATTCGAGTTCTCCAAACTTTTCCAAAGCCATTGCACTAGAATTAAATGTATAATATCTTTACACACCTATTCTTATTCGCTTCACTTCTTCTATTTATAAAATTGTTAGAATGGTCACTGGACCAGTCCAACCTGGACCGGTTATATTCTATCGGAGGCGGAACTCTTGTTCTGCCCGAATAGATCCCACCTCTTAGTGGGGTCCAATAGGCGGCATTTAACTGAGATTTAATGAGGTTTATGAGGAAAAATTCAAAGGAGGGGCTGTTTAGAGATTTCCTTGATTATTGTATGTTTTAAGTATGATGCTTTCCTAAGGTTAGAGTATCGAATGTTTTGTTGACTTTAGTTGTTCTTCATTGTTTTTGGACTCTAGCGGCATCTATAGATTTGGGAGAGGCATATCCTCCTCTTCAATTGAGGATTCATTGTATCTTGCTGTTTTATTCCATATATTATTAGTATAATTATTTGTCGCTAGTGTTTCCACCAAAATTCTTCTTATTTCTTGGTTTTGAACCTTGCTGAAATTCAAATTCAACCAAGTTAACTTTGATTTCTACAAGTGTTTCATAAAGGAGATTCACTTCAAATCACACTATTGAACTGAAAGGAGAAATAGTAGACAGGGAGGTGGTGGTGTTGAGAGATAGTGGGGCGATCCACAATTTCATCTCCACCCAGGTCGTTGATCAATTCGGGGTGAAATTGGTGGACACAATGTGTTATGGAGTGATGATGGGCACGAAAAATGTGGAGATGGGTAGAGGGGCGGTGCTGATTATACATGGGGTCTAGGTGAGGGAGGACTTCCTTTCACTGGAGTTTGAGAGCACTGATGCCATCTTGGGGATGAAATAACAACAGATCTTGGGGGATACCAAGGTCAATTGGGGAGCATTGATGATGGAGGTAGAGGAAAGAAGGGTAGCGATTATGGGAGATCTCCCCGGGGTTATCCAAAGTTATAGTGTCTCTCAAAACCATGGTGAAGCATACTAGAGGTCGGAGGAGGAATCCTAGTAGATCTTAGAGGAGATCAAATTAAAAGAGGGAGCGAACATTCCTTTTTTTAGTATAGCCACTTATATAGTAGTTCAATGAGGTCTTTCAGCCACCTCAAAGCTTACCACCACACAGGGAGCAGAAGCATGCCATCACTTTGAGGGATGGGGTGTCACCGATTAGTGTCAGGCTATACCACTATCCTCATATTCATAAGGATGAGATTGAGAAGCTGATTAGAGAGATATTGGAGGCAGAGATCATTCGCCAAGTGTAAGTCTTTTTTTTAGCCTAGTCTTACTTGTCAAAAAGAAGGATAGGAGCTGGAGATTTTGTGTTTGCTACCATACTTTAAACAAGGAGATTGTTCCAAATAAGTTTCCCATTCCAGTGATATATGAGTTGTTGGATGAGCTGTGTGGAGCAGTGGTGTTCATAAAGATGGATATGAAGTCTGGCTACCATAAGATTAGAATGGGAGATGATGATGTTCCAAAGATCGCATTCAGGACTCATGAGGGGCACTAGGAGTTCCTGTTGATGTCTTTTGACCTCACCAAATCCCCTGTTACATTCTAGTCCCTCATGAACAAGGTAATCCGACGATATCTTAGGAGGTTTGTATTAGTTTTCTTTGATGACATCTAGGTGTATAGCAAATTATACGAGGAGCATTTGGAGTACTTGAGGGTGATCTTAGAAGTAGGGGTGTCAATTATTGACCAAACCCGACAACCCGATCCGAACCTGACCCGAAAAATCCGGGTTTGGGTTGACCCGTTTAACAAATGGGTCGGGTTCAGGTTTCAATTTTCAACCCATTTAAAAAATGGGTCGGGTCTGGGTCAACCCGGTAACCCGAAATTGACCCGTATACGCCTAAGCCAGCTTTCATTTTTCCCGCGTGGGAGGGAATCGAGGGACGTCGCATCGAGCCATTGACCCATCCACGTCAACATGACCGCATCAGGGCAGCCGTCCTTGCACGGCCGAGCTGCACCGCGCACGTCAGTTGGTCGACTGCGCCTAGTCTGCGGACTGCGGGTCGCCTACGAGGCTACGACGTCAATCCCGCACGCCTACTCCTGAGCCGCCTGAACCCGCGGGAGTTTGCGTCGTTGCCCGTGCGTGGATCGCTTGGTCGACTCAGCGAGCCCAACCTCTGCCAGTTTGCGCGATGTAGCGAGCCCAATTCTCCGCCCCAGCTAAAGCCTAAAGGAATACAAATGTTCGGGTTCACGGGTCGGGTCGTGTCAACCCGATAACCCGCATGGGTCGGGTTCGGGTTAAAATCGTTGACCTGTTTGACTAAACGGGTCGGGTTCGGGTAATCCCGTTTACAATCGGGTCAACTCGGGTCGGACCCAAACCCGACCCGTTAACTCGAATTGACAACCCTACTTAGAAGTGTTACAAGAGCACCGGCTGAGGGCCAACCTGAAGAAGTGTTGTTTTGCACAGGCCAATGTGAAGTACTTGGAGCACGTGGTATCTCAGGGGGGTGGTCGCTGATCAGGCCAAGATTGAGGTAATGCTGAAATGCAATCTACCTAGGAATTTGAGGGAGCTGAAGGGTTTCTTAGGATTGACTGGATATTACAGGAGATTTGTGAGAGGATGCAGCACCATAGTATAACCATCGACAGAGAAGCTGAAGAAGAATAACTTCTTGTGGGGAGAGGTGGCTACCCAGGCCTTTTGAGAGATTGAAGAAGGTCATGACCGCGGTAATGGTCCTGGCCCTACTAGATTTCAGCCCTATTTTTGTGGTAGAAACTGACGCATCGGGTTATGGATTGGGGGCGGTGCTCATGCAAAATCGTATGCTCATAGCTTACTTCAGCCAGGTGTTGATAGCCAGATCTAGGTTGAAGTTAGTTTACGAGATTGAGTTAATGACAATTGTGTTGGTTATTTAGAAGTGGATTGAGCAAATATACTCACTTCATTCCCCTACGACATCCCTTTACGATAGTGATAATGGCAGCAACGTTCATCAGAGAGGTGGTTAGAATGCATAGGATACCAAATTCTATCGTGTCTGGCCGAGATAAGGTGTTTCTCAGTCACTTTTGGAGGGAGTTGTTCAAGCTGCTGGGGACAATATTGAAGAAGAGCACTGCTTACCACTCTCAGACAAATGGGCAAACGGAAGTGGTTAACAAGAGTTTGGAGACTTACCTGTGATGTTTCGCTTCAGAGACACCTCGGTTGTGGGCCAAGTGGCTATCATGGGCAGAGTACTTTTACAACACTTTGTACAATTCGGCTTTCTAGATGACTCCTTTTAAAGTATTGTTCAGAAGGGACACACCCCACCTGGTGCATTTTGGGCAAAGTAGCGCACCAATTTCTTCAGTGGAACAGTACTTAAAGGAGAGGGATAGGGTGTTGGAGGAATTAAAAAGGCACTTGTTGAGGGCTTAGTAGATCATGAAGAAGTAGGCAAATGGATATACGAAGGGCATCCATATTGAGTTGGGGGATAGGGTGTATCTGCAGCTTCGTCCTTACAGACAAATGATGGCCGCTAACAGGAGAAAAGAGAAGCTGGCACCAAGATATTTTGGCCCTTAAGAAATATTGGAGAGGATCGAATATGTGGCTTACCAATTGACGTTACCCCTGACCGCTACCATACACCCAGTATTTTATGTTTCACAATTGAGGAACATTATCAGGGACCATACAACTAGTTCAGAGTTACCTGTGACACTAACTGAAGATTTGGAAGTGGTATTAGAACCTCTGGAGCTGAAAGGGGTACAACAGGAGGAAGGTGTGCTCAAGTGCTGATAAAGTAGAAGACCCTACCCGACTATGACACCACATAGGAGTCTTACAAGAGAGTGAAGCTTCAGTTTCCATCTTTTGGGAGGGAGGTATTATTAGACTAGTCCAGCCGGTCCAATCTTGGCTGGCTTTATTCTATTGGAGCCAGAACTCTTTTTCTCCCGAACAAATCATGTTCCCTTTTCATGGGGTCCAACATGTGGCATTTAAGTGGGATTCAATGAAGTTTTGGAGTGAAAATTTAAAGAATGGACTTTTTCGAGATTTCCTTGATTATTGTTTGTTTTTTTTTTAATTAAGCTATTGACATGGAGTCATTAATTATTGTACGTTTTAAGTAGGATGTTTTATTAGGTTTAGAATATCGAATGTTTTGCTGATTTTAGTTGTTCTTTGCTATTTTTGGGCTCTTGCGACGTCTAGAGATTTGGGAGAGTCGGATCCTCCTCTTCAATTGAGGATCCATTATATCTTGTTGTTTTCTTCCATCTATTATCAATATAATCTTTTCTCGCTAGTGTTTCCACAAAATTCTTCTTATTTCTGATTTTGAATCTTGCTGAAATTCAAATTCAGCCAAGTTAACTTTGATTTCTACAAGTGTATCCTATCAAAAACCTTATCACTCAACCATCTAATCTATAGGAACCTTCTTTCATATATTTCATTCAATAGTTTGTGTTTCAATCATCAACTCAGTGGTTAATAATTGTTTTGTAATATAATAATTTAAATTAAATAAAAATTATATGCATGTGAGTCAACTTAAATAATCATTAGACCGTTCATTTATAAGAATTTAAACATGTACACTTAGGAAAATAAAAGCATTATTTTTTTAAATAGTATTTAATACTATATTTATTAAATTATAATATAATACTTGTTTCATGAGCACCATCTAAAATTTGTAACAATTATGTCGCAGTCATTTTCATTTTCATTCCCCTTTCCAACATTTTATATTTTACATGCATGGGTACATCATATCCCTGACCAACATCATAAGTGGGTGAACTTTTTTATTTGACGAGTATTTACAATTCATTTCCTTAGATTTCTTTCATTATTGTAGTTTATATTTACAACTAAGTTTGTACAAGCATAATACTCTCACAACTACTATTTATTATTTATTTGATAAAATTTATTGGAGGATTTTTTCAATATAAATTAGAATTACAAACATCATCGAGGATGCATACAATATGTCATATAAATCAATGCATTAAATCATAGGACGAATGCAAATATAGAAACATAATAACCCACCTCAAGTGTTTTAGAAGATCAATTCTTTTATTTCAAGGTTACTTTAATGTTGGCTTAACCTTAGTCAATTATTCCTTCATAACCTATGCATCCTGCATAGTCATATCAATTTACTCAATTTAAAGTTTCTCTTCTCTTGCCTTTACTTGTCTTCACTTCAAATTGTTGATACAATTCTATAGAAAGTTTATAATAAATTCCATTACTTTATGATGTAATTCTTCTTATTTTGTTCAAATTTGAAAATCAATGTACTTTCTATAAATCACATACTCAACGTTGTTGTTCTTGTTTATTCTTTCTCAATCTCATTCTTTTACTTTCCTTCTTCCCCCGGTTCATCTCCGATTTCCTTTCTATGTTGAGGCTAGCATTCTAAGAGTTTAATTATGGCATCACGTGTCAAATAACGTCAAAGACAATATCAAAAGTATTGAACATTGCTAAAGACAACATCAAAGGTGCTGTTTGTCGTCGAAGACAACATCTAAGGCGTCTAACGTCATTAAAAGCAGCGTCGAAAGCGAACGGCTTCACCTCTTCTCTCTTACTTTTTGTTGAACTAGATCGCACAACCAGACATCTTCTTCCCCATCGAACGAGATCGGACAAACTGACACATTTTTCTTCTTCTTCCCCATCGAACAAAATCCCCAAATTGATTCAATTGAATGAAATCACACACTTCTTTCTCTCTTTGTCAAATGAAAAACTCCCAGACCCTCCTATTTCCTTCTTTGGTCGGTTTCCCTTTGTTGCATTCTTCTTTCTCTCTATTGAACATAATTGCCCGTACGAATGCCCCTTTAGCATATGTCGCGCCCCATTATATAATTTGGATATAATTGTATCTTTTATCTTTTAATAATAACAACCAAAGCTATCTTTTTTCAATAATAAAATATCATCGGAAACAAATTATTGATCAAAATATTAATATACATCTATATTCATTACTCAAAAATCATATACACTAATTAGGAGTTGTACAAATACAACATACAGTCTGTCCACTGCTGAGCAAAAAAGATTAACTAAAAGATAAAATGCTAGTGAAACCTGAAGAATCTTGTATTTGATCAACCTCACACTCCAGAATGTCTTCTCTAACTTGAAATCATTGAATCGCACGTATTTAGCCTATAAAGCTCGCAATATCAGTAAAATCCTACTACTAATTCAAAGCACAGAAAAGTAGTATGCATGAATTCATTCAGTTTATAACAGTAGCAATTAATATGATCATGAATCTGTGTAGATGCGAAAACAATAAAATACATGAAGTAACAATAAAGCCTATAAAGCAGTACAATTCATATATTGAAATGGCAAAGTTGTAAACCATTGTTCTTAAACCAATGTCATAGCATTTTCCAACCAGTAAAGAAATTATATAAATCAATAGAGTGGAAGTATCTATGAAAATTATCATAAATATATGACGATACAGTACTATCAAAAAATTGTATAAAAGTGCATATAATGTTCAATTTTTCTATATCATTTTTAAATCAGTATCTTAATCTTATGCTCAGTAATAGTGAATCAATACATTGAATCGGTAACATTAAATCAGTGTCTTGTGTACATATTCAAGCAGTCATTATTAAAAAAGTAAAGAATTCTAGCTTGTGTGGTGTTTTTCCAGTAAGTATTCTTAGTTCAGTAATCAGATGGCTTTCAGTACTTAGATTCATAACTCTTATCTATTGGCATAGTAATCTTATAACTCTCAATCAGTAAATCACGTGTATCAGTAGAGGATATCAACACAAACCACAATATTTAAAGAAAAGTCCGTCGGCCCATCATCCTGTACAGATGCTCAAATCACTATTTTTACTCCATAACAACATCAAGCCTTTATCCCACTACGTGGGGTCGGCTACATTCATCATTTTTCTCCATTGTGTCCAATTAAGAGTCATTTTTATTTAGATCTAATAAAGAAAGGACATTTATAATATTTTCTAACCAAGTCTTTTTAGGTCTACCTCTACCTTTCTTAACATAGTTTAAATCTAATGCATCTACTCTCCTAACCGGGTCATCGGAAGGCCGCCGTTTTATGTGACCAAGCTATCTAAGGTGGCTCTCTCTAATCTTATCTGCCACTGAATTGTATAAAATGCAATAAATAGCATTTTAACCAGTAAAAATATAAAATCATCCAATCAAAATGAACAGAATATTTAGTACTATAATATACCAAAAGTTATGCGGTGAAAGTTCACTAAATCTGGAGAAAAAAAAATAAATATTGATTTAGACAGAAGAATAAATTTTAAAATTAAAATATAAATATTTGTAAATAGAGATAGGATAGAAGATGTTACCTGCAATGATCCAAATAATTTTCATAGAAGCAGTGAAACGAATCGACGGCCAAAAGCCCGCTTCTTCTTTTGTATATCCCCTTCCCTTCTCCCCCTTCATCCTTTCCTTTCTTGGCAAGCCAACTGAGAAAGGGATAATAGGCTAAGTGGAGAAATTTATATTAAAAAATATTTTTCAGTGATTAGCGTTCCAGTGTTTCAACTCAGCGTCGCATGCTTATTCTATAGTTACTGTAGAGCAAAGAGCATCGGCGCTAGAGGTGTAAGTGAGCCGAACCGGCTCGAGCTCGACTCAATAACGAGCCGCGAGCTGAGCTTATCAAGCTGCAAACTCGAGCTCGTTTATTAAAAGAGCTCGAGCTCAAGCATGATAAGGCTGGGGTCGAAAGCTCGCGACCTGACACGTAATGATATAACTAATCAATTATTATTTTTTTCTTAAACAAATCTGTAAATAAGATTTTAACCCCAATAAAATCTTCATCTGACAGCCATTAAGAAAAGCAATTACTATATTCTATCATTTCAAAATAGTTTATATTTTCAAGAAAAAGCTGCTATTAATTGTCACTTGTATATTAAACTTTTTTCAAAAGGTAAAACTAAAAAAAAAAAGCATTACTTTCATCAGTTTCAAAAAAAAAAAAAAAAACCATCTTCTCATGCAATAGCCAGCTCGAGAGTTCACCAACAAAATGTGAGCAACGGCAACACATTCTTCTCCTCCAGTGGCATGCTTTCTTCCATTCCGGCGGTATCAGGTGAGTTGGATTTTTTGTGGTCTCCCATGCTACTCGCGAGCTGGTTTTT
Source organism: Dendrobium nobile (assembly GCA_022539455.1). Lineage (NCBI taxonomy): Eukaryota > Viridiplantae > Streptophyta > Magnoliopsida > Asparagales > Orchidaceae > Dendrobium > Dendrobium nobile. Next base: position 43,499,555 of record CM039730.1, read on the forward strand.
ATTTCCACGAGCCGAGCTCGACTCAAGTTCGAGCTCGCGATTTGGCTGTCTAGTCGAGCTGAAGTTAGGCATGATTTGAACTCGACTCAACTCATTTACACCCCTTATCGACGCCGCACATCGAATTTTGGCACCCCGTTGATGCACCCTCCAAAGCCGCAACGCTCAAATTCTGAACCCCGCAACGCCACAGTTCAAAAATTTCAGACTTTTCAAATAAATTCATTTAAGAACTCAAGTTGTTACACCTTATGTCCTTTCATTACGAGCCACTTGCTTGCGGTCATCGCCTCGTTTGCTCACTCCTACTTGATTAGGGCTGATTAAATCAGTTATTTGAACTGGCCAGTTCAGACCATTGCCGGCTATTACATTTCTAAATTCAATGTTGGCACTAACTTAGGGTTTGATACCAATTTGATGTAGGCTAATTGAGAGTTTAGGGTTTGTAATGCAATGTAAGATAAAAATACAAAAAAAGCATATTTCATAAGTTTAGCTTGTCCTTTTGAATGTGAGCATATCAAATATTCTTTGCTCCTTCCAAGTGACAATTTAAAATCTCCCAAAATATGAAATTTCATGAGAAAACGATGCTAAATAATAAAATTTAGCAACTATCAAATTCACACCTCAAAGAGAAAATCCAACTATCTCACTTGATAAAATTTCAATTACCCTGAAAGGTAGTGATTAAACAATTTAAAAGATCAAAGGAAGCATAGAATCACCTTATTGGGAGGAACTAGGCCTGATATCGATACAAAGGGTTGCCCTCTGGAGGTAGTCATCCACACCTAGGACACTCAAATTCTACGCATCCAATAAGCATATACAAGAAGAGATGAAAATTAAAATTGTTTTAATATTTAATGCTCACTATTTTTTACATCTCCGAGTCTCGTTTTATAATTTTAAGGACCCAAAATTAAAAAATTATGCAAGATATATCAAAATCTTCTCAAAAAACGTTTCAATACACTCGGCATTAATTTCAGCAGCAGAAACTTTTACACAAATTCTACAACCAGAATTGCTACAGAATGCTGTGCAGGATTGTAGATTGAGTAGCGCTACAATAGCAGAAATGGTGGAAGGCGTAGGATGGCATAATAATCTGATGGGAAAGGCACTAATAGTAACGGGAAAAGCAAAATGTTCTAAGCAATGAAGTGTTACAACGCAAAAGCTGCAAACAGGATGGAGCAGGAAATCCATAGGCAACAACAATTGAGTCAGAGGCAAAACAACTAGATACGAGAAAACAAGAAAAATAAAGGCTATAAAAACATCAAATGGGGATCTCTTCAACCTCAACACTACTAATAACAATCAGTAGTGCTTAGTAATTGACATTGCAGTGCTGGTTCTGAACTCCAAAGGTACTGACTTAAATTGAATGGGCTGAGTTGAAACCATATATTAATGATTTAGGCATAATGAAATTTTTAAATCTCTAGAGAACACACGACATTTATCTTTCTGCTTGGTTAGCATATCTGTTTTCTCCCTTTGAGATGAGGATAATGCAGGGATGAATTTGTTGAGAATTTCAATTTACAGCTTGTACTATAGTTTGCATATATTTTGGGTAGGATAGGTGTGATTATGAGATTTTCTTGGTAGTGCTACATCATGGAATTTATGCTGCATGCCAACAGAATGCAACGGCATGGCTATTATTATGGTTCTACTTGATTCTTATAAAAATATAGAAATGAAATTAAAATGAAAGGAAAATTGTGAGGCAATTGGAAAGAATTTCCTTAATATACTTGGTTTAGAGAAAAACAAGGAATGTCTTTTAGGCAAAAAATTTTACCCATGCCAGTAAAGAATCAGGGTAATGTAGGGATGAATTTGTTGAGAATGTACAGCTTGTACTATAGTTTGCTTATCCTTTGGGCAGGACAGGTGGGATTATGAGAGTTGCTTGGTTGTGCTACGGCATGGAATTTATGATGCATGCCAACAGAATGTAGCGGTATGGTTAGCATTATGGTTCTACTTGATTCTTATGAAAATATAGAAATGAAATTAAAATAAAAAGAAAATTGTGAGGGAATTGGAAAGAATTTAAATCCCTTAATATATTTGGTTTAGAGAAAAACAAGGAATGTCTTTAAGGCTTTTTTTTTCCATGCCAATAAAGATTGATTTAATAGGGAAAGTTATAGGCAAATTTCCATCATATTTCATGTGTTTACCAAAGAAGTCTTAAGGAAATAATACGGCCATTATTTTTCTCTTCAAATTTCTTTCTTTCCTGATTGCAACTTCGAAGCTATTTTGAAATTCAAATTTTTATTTCCTTCACATGCAGACACGGTTTAATATATTTGCTCAGATTACAGTTTCAGCAGTGTAAATGCCACCCCATATCAATAAACCACCTTCATATGTAATGCGAAGTCCAGCTTTGGCATTTGTATTGTACGTGCAAATGCCTTAGCATGGCCCTTGTTGTTTGTTTGGATCTTGTTTAAATTTCAAAAAATGGTGTGGTTGTACTTCTGTACATTAATGAGTTTGAGAGTAATTTCTTGTTGGTTATAAAATGTGGTTGCTATTGAAACTGAAGGTGTGATTTTGTAGGGATAAGGCCAGACTGGCCATGTTTTTCCACCAAGACATTGTCCATTCAATGAAATACGTGCATACGTTGGCTTTTTGGGATAAGGAATTCAAACTGTAAATGCTCCTGCCAAAGGTTAGGAATATGTTTAACAGCATCTTTGGAGTAACGAAACATTTCCTTCAGATCATAAATTATATAAAAAAGGGCATATTCAGTGCATGAAACTCATTCAAGGAGTTTGGGGAGAGATTGAGATACACAATCTTCCCCTGCATTTGCATGCAGAGAGAAGCTGTATGTTTCCCGGACTATATATCATCAACTATATTAATAATTAAAACCTTTCCTGGACGAGTTAATGGTGAAGATCTGGATTTTTTTAGCAGACCTGGTTAACCACTTGAAATGAGTAGTATTCCCCAGTGATTTGTTTAAATCATCTCAACTTTTCATTAGTCATTCGCTTTCTGTTTTCTCCATTTTAAATTGAGACATTCAATTTTTTTTTCAAGTTTATTTAATACTGGTGTTTCAAAGCACGCATTGCTTCTTGTTCCTTCCGGTTTCTTTTTGAAGTTACTGTGACGTTTTAGATATTTTGGATCTATTGTTCAGAGTGATGGTGAAATAGATGAGGATATTATCGGCAGAATTCAAGTTAGGTGGTTGAAATGGAGGAATGCATCGGGCTTGTTGTGCGATAGAAAAGTCCCCCTCAAACTTAAGGGAAAATTTTATAAGATGGTGGTGAGACCTGCAATGATTTATGGTGCTAAATGTTGGCCATTTATAGAGAAGCATAATACTAAGTTAAGTGTTGTAGAGATGAGGATGCTTAGGTGGATGAGTGGCTTTACGCTTAGAGATAGGATACGAAATGAGCATATATGTGAAAAAGGTTGGAGTAGCTCCAGTGGAAGATAATATTAGAGAGAGTCGCCTTAGATGGTTTGGTCACATTAAACGGAGGCCTTTCGATGACCCGGTTATGAAAGTTGGGGTATTAGATTTGACTTATGTTAAGAAAGGTAGAGGCAGACCTAAAAAGACTTGGTTAGAAAATATTAGAAATGATCTTTCTTTATTAGATTTAAATGAGAATTTGACTTTTAATATGACATAATGGCAAAAAAGGATTCATGTAGCCGATCCCACGTAATGGGACAAAGGCTTGATGTTGTTGTTGTTGTTGTTGTGCCGTTTCACATTTCAAAGAGCATACGATAAAATATTAATTTTTTCATAGTGGCTTGGTGATGAAAACCACCATTTGGTAGATGTTGAAATTTTCGGTCTTTAATTTGATGACCCATAAGATACATCACCCAACTACCTAATCTTCTTACCATGAGGATGGGTATGTTGAGTGTCACATCATGCCAGTTGGGACTGTTATTTGTTAGATTCTTACCTAAGGTTGTTGATCCTATTAAATGTGTGAATGACATTTCAGATATCTGCATAAATGAGAATCATTTCCTTTGGTCACATAGATGGTAGATCAGCAAGGTCGATCTCTCTCTATTTACTTGTCTTATTTTTACTATTTTTAGTAAATTTGATCCATTAAAGTACAGTACAGTATCGTATCTTGAAGAAATTAATATAATTTTAACTTGGTTATTGTGCAGGCCAATGTTCCATGGATTAGTATGGAAAAATCTCACAGAATATTATAAGTTCATAATGCTCTTGCAGAACACTGGGAAGGTGATGCTACTTTAGAAAAACGGAATCTGATTCAAAAAAATTTTGGATTGATGAACCTTTGCATCCTCCTTTTTCCTCTTTTTCCTTTCTTTTTTTTGCTTCTTTTGACACTTAACTGTAAATAGCCATTCATTTATTTCAGCTTGTAAATATTAATTTGGAAGCTTTCAATTTGTCCGCACTAAATGACTGGTATCTGGAAGATCTTTTGATCAGTTCTTGAATGGCCCCAGCCTCGTTTTAGACCGTTTAATTTTAAAATTTACAGTACACTGCATTCAAGTTGAAGATTGTGACAGCATATCAGCAGCATAAATTCTATAGTGCCAGAAATGTTAGCCATTTTTTATTTTATTTTCATTCAGGGATTAAAATTTACATTATTGTGGCTTTAGCTCTGATGTCCTTCTGATTCTACCTTTATTGCATGCCTTTATTTTTTGTGCCTGATCTTACAAGCCTGCACAAAATTATCTTGGCCCTTTCCCTTCCATTGCAAAAGAAAATCTTGATGTAAATTAAGTGAAGGTGGGCATCATATTCATTGAATTTTTTACTGAGATTAACACTACCTATGATATGAAAGGATTGTATTAATCTTAATATAAATATAGGCTTTGTTTGGGATAATTTTCTTACTGCTTCTTAAAGTAGCTTTTTAGTATAAAAATTAGAATTTTTGTACTAGAAAGCCGCTCCCAAATGAAGCCTTAATGATTGTGAAGCTCATATTAATATAATTTATATTAAGATTTCGTTTGAGATGGCTTCTTTATTATTTTGTAAAACAATTTTATAGTACAAAAATTTTGATATTAAAAAGATATTTTAGAAAGCAGTGAGAAAGGTATCTCAAACGAAGTCTTAGATATAATTATGTAATTTTTTTCCTTCCTTTTGTACCTTCGCACATAAACACATTAACAATACAAAAGAAACTTTAAGGCTTCGTTTGGGACAGCTTTTTTATTATTTTTTAAAACAGCTTTTTAGTACAAAATTTTTGAATTTAATAAATTTTTATACTAGAAAATCGTTTTAGAAAGTAATAAAAAAGTTATCCTAAATGAAGCCCAAGTCTTCTAGGTATAGTTAAATGATGAAGCTTGCAAGAAAAAGAGGAGCAACCGAGTAATGGTTGGTGTATTTCCAGTGGACGAATGAAACAGTAGTATATTTTTTTATGAATCTCGAATGGAATTAATTGAATGAAAGTGAAGGGAATGAAATTAGATGTGAATGATTTATGGGTTGATTAGTATTATTATTATTATTAGTTTTGTATCAAAAACTTCAGATTTATTTTATAAATTTTAATTGTGCAAAGCTCTTCCTTTCTATTTTTAGAAAATGCGTCGGGCTTCATTATTTATGCCAACCTTTTCATCCAGATCAGCTACGCATACGATGCTAAACAAGCTTTGTATCATTATCCTTCCAATGATTAAGGAGAGAACATAACTTATAATCACATAATATTCATGCGCTTCATTTTTGTTAGCTTTTTTATTATTTTTTTAAAATAAATTTTTTTTGAAGAAAAAAAAAAGTTGAAGAAATTTTTTTACTAAAAAATTACTCGAGTGAATCTTCAACCGAAAAACTCATTTTTCACTTCAAAATATAGTAGTATTCCAAAATGCAATAACTCATTTCCAGCTAAACTCCATTTCATAATAACAAAAAAAATATTTTAGGTATATTATTTCTCCAACAAAAAAGTCATTTGTGGACGCCAAATATTGCTGTCGCAATGTTCACATCATGAGAATTAGGGATGTCAAAACGGGTATTCGGGTCTAGTTCATGTCGAGTTCTGGTCAAATATAGAGTTGATCGGGTCCCAAATTCAGCTAATCTGAACCCGATCTAATTTTGCAAATGAGTCAAAAATTCATACATGAACCTGACCTATAGGGTTACTGTGTTAACATGACCTGACCTGATTTTGCAAACGTGTCAAGCACAAACTCGAGCTGCGAAAGCAGTGCGATTGCGGACGAGGCGGCCTGGCAAGATTGCGTGAGTGCGTGGGTGTACCTGTGAGGGGCAAGAGCAAGCGTGCGGTTGTAAAAGATTGCATGAACAGTCGAAAGTGGAGGACAGCCTAGCGAGCGCGGGATCGCACGTTTACCTTTGCAGTGTGGGTGCACTATACGCTATTTTGTGTGCACCAACGAGGATTGTCTGGCTATATCGCATGGAGCACTATGTGTGAATGCAGGCGGGGCCACGTGAATGGACAAGTAAGACAGACTCGAATCAAATTTGGGTTAGCGATTTGAACCGAACCTAGGGGTGCAAGTGAACCGAGCCGGTTCGAGTTAGACTTATTAACGATTTTGCAAGCCAAGCTTATCGTGCTTCGAGCTTGAGCTCATTGGATTATCGACATTCGGTGATGTTCGGCTCGATTATTTTGGAGCAGCTCAATTAGCGATAAGCGCGGGCGAAGCATGAAGGTAAAAGGAGCAAGTGAACCGTGAACGAAGGTAGAAGCGAGGAGAAGCTTGGAAGTACAGGTAACATCTGCACGTGCGAACTGCATAAGGTGTTGCTCGTCTGCGCATGTGATCCTAAAATGCAAACTAGTGGAGTCGTGGACCTTACAGAAGGCTCGCGAGCTGCCGCAAGTTCATTTTTAATGGCACAAGCCAAGCTCGAGCTCTCCTTTTGAGCTGGCTCGTGTTCGAGCTCAGATTTTGGCTTACGAGTCTAGCTCGAGTTATGTCACGCCTCATAATCTAATTTGAAAAGAAAAACTATTTTATCTTTTAGTTTACATAATAAGACTACATAAATTTTTGTATCAATATAAATACCAACAAAATAAAATTATCGATTAAAATATCAATATGTACATTTGTATTCATTTCTGAAAATTATATGTACATATGTATTCATATATATATATATATATATATATATATATATATATATATATATATATATATTCTGAGTATAAAAGAATAGCCACTAACAGAAAGAAACAAGCTAATAGTAAACATGAAGAATTCTAACTAGCCTCAAACTCCTAATTCTTTGTCCTGACCTGAAAATATTTAAACAAAATATAATGAGCTAAAAGGCCAAGCATGTCACCAAAACTTACAACTGAACACAAAGCATGGTAAATGAGCGATATGCAAGTCAGTGATCAAATTATAGCAGTAGCATTCATATGATTATTGAATCACTGCAAAAATAATAAAACTCACATGCAGTAGCAATAAAATTTGTAAAACATTAAAATAATATGGTATGTAAGCTAGTAAAAAGGTATAGTGGAGAAATAAGTAAATCAATATGGGTGTCAAATTTACAAAAATAGTTATCGTATCAGTACTATAAATTGATAGAGAAATCATAAAAAGCAGTAAAACCAAAACATCAGTAAAGACTGTTGAAATCATATCAATGCAGTAAAATCATATAGAAGTGTACACGTATTATCCATGTATTTTATATCAACATCAAATTAGTATATTACGTGCTCAGTGTATCACATGCTTAGTATCAATAATCAATATAATGAATCAATAGTAATAATAATAATAATGAATTAGTAGTATCAAATAATATTGATGTTCATATCAGTAAAAATAAAACTAGTGGAAATAGTAGTAAAATAATGCAGTAACAATATGAAAAAAAATGCTTCAATAATAAGCATTTCAGTAATCACAATAAATAAGTAAGAAGTTCTGGCTTAATCAGTGTTTTTTTAGTATCCTATTAGTATTTATAAAACGTTGGCTTAGTAAATAGAGTCGTCACTTTTTGCTCGTTGGTATAGTAATAACTATTTATAACTCTTAATCGTTGTATCATTGTATCGGATAACACCAAACCATCGTATTTAAAGAAAAGTCAATCGGTCCACCATCATGTACAGATTAATCTATCAGCTTCAACCAAAATGTCAACCAATCTTCACTTGTCTTTCTCATGCACATTATTATGATCACACTATTATGACAATAATAACCACAAGTTATTACTCATTCACATGCACACATTTAATTCCAATGCATTGCAGCGAATAAAGTATACTTTGGCTTAATACATAAAGTGCCAAAATATCCTAACAATAAGCAACAGAAAACTCTACTGAGCAGAAATATATATATATTTAGATATTAATCAAATTACCAGTGATCATATATAATAATATACTAAAGTTTTAATTGAACAAAAGTACTATTTTTATATGTCAAATTAAAATATCTGAATTGGTAAAAATCGCTTGTTTTCAAAATCACCAAGCAAAAAATCTCAAATAAATACTCAAACATTCATAATCTCAATCTCTATAACATAAAAAAGTTACGCGGAGAAAGTTTTACCAATACAAAATTATCCTCATTTTTCAATAACGAATATAAAAATTTAATAAAAAAATAACAAATATTAAATTATTAAAATCATAAATATGATAATAGTTTTTTATAATGAGAGAAGTAAATCTGAAATCTCCCAACATGCCCGACTCACAAAAATCACTCTAAAGCCTCCAAATCCGAAGTCCTCTTCTCTCTCTTTCTTCTCTATTTTCTTTCTAATTTATTATTTTCTCTCTCTATTTCATGTTCTTATGCCGACTTAGGAAGAAACGAATTTTATAAGTTTAGAAAGTGGATTAGGATATTTGATAAGAAAATAATAATATAATATAAATATATTTATATAGTTTATTCATTTTTTAAAAAAAATTCATATAAATTTCTTTAGACCTTTAAAAAAAATAATAATAAAATATATTCATAAAATTGCTCGTTTTATTTAAAATTTTTTGATGAAATCGGTTTTCAAAATGTAAACCTCACGGCCACAAAATCTCACTTTTACCGACAGATATCAATTCTTTAAGAATTTATAACAAAGCCCAAAAATTACTGAAAATTTAGCGTGATTAAATCACTACAATATCTATGTTATGATGAAGGCGGATTCTCTTATAATGATTGTTGAAGAAAATTATTTGATTTGGTTAAAATACGGGCTATTATAAGTTAGTCTTGACTCGAGCTAGACTCGACTCTTTTGCTCCCGTACTCGGAACCCAACCTGTTTGTTAAACAGGTCGATCTGAACTCAGATTTTTCAGATCGGTTTATTGAATCAAATCAATTATTAACAACCCTAATGAGAATGTGTAGGTTTTCACATTCAGGTGGAGTAGCTCGCAGACGGCTACGTCCGTTTAGGACTTGGTTAGAGATGGTCTTAGAAAGCAGTAATAAAATTGCCCAAATGAAGCCATAGAGTTTATCATTCAAGCTACACCACTAGTTCCCATGATCCTTTTTTTTTTATAAGTTTTCCTTGGTTATTTTAATTGCTTCTATCCTTGGATACTCCTAAGATAAGACACTTGAATTATTATTATAATTTGACTTCTAAAGAAATATCATCATGATATAAAATCCAAATAACTTCTTCTAATTAATCAGTTATTCAAATTGTAAATTTAACTAATAAAAACAAATTAAATAACTGTAAAACAAAAATATAAAACAAAACTTTATTTATAGCATTTAAAGTCTAGTTACGACATAAAAAAAAAACTATCCACATCATAAATATCTTCGAATTTGGATAAAGAATCAAAGGCTATGTCCTGTGCTTAAAATTTTGAAAGCTAATGCAATTGTAAATCTCTTTGTACTCTCACTGTTAAAAGAAGGAACATGTCTCCAGCGGCTAAGGTAAATGTTGGATTTGGATGTTTCTATTGGCATGACTCATTCAGTGCCAGTAGTTTCAAAATATGACTCATTCAATCCACGTGAATTTCATATTTCGTGTTCATCTATTCTTCATCGCACCCTGCCTCAAAGCGGAAAAACTATTATGTGCGGTGTCCAGACAAGTCTGGAGGTCAATTCAGACGCGTCACATCACCCAATGCACAGTGCATTGGATGATTTGACGCGTCTAAATTGACATCCAAATGCGTTCGGACACCGCACAAAATAATCTCTCCCCAAAGATACATTATTCTGTGGCATCTAGATGGGAAGAATCGTCTAGATTGTGAATTTTCAAAATTTGTATATACAGTATGTATATATTAATTTGATATACACTGTGTATAAATATGTACACTCATATGTACAAACAACTCTTTTGGTACAGATATCACACAGAATAATCTCTCCGCCCCAAAAGAGATGAGGCAACAATGGGGATGGCTTTTGTCCTAAGCCCATCTGCCTATCATCATTCATAACATCCGGTACGACAATATCTCAAAAAAACCCCAACCAGCGGTGCAAACTTTTGGACCCGGCCCACCTGACTCGGTCTAACTCGCCCAACCACCCTCCCTCAAACCAATACAGAAAGGAACAAAATCCTTCAAATATGGATCACAGATTCAATCTCACCTAATCCGGATAAATAATTAATCTCCATTCCCTCATTATTATAAACTTTATTATCTTCGATACTCTGATTAGCAAATAATCCCCCCAAAAACGGCAGGTCATATCGGCTTTATTATCCCAACCCACAAATCTTACGTGTTTGTGGATTCGCTGACGTCATCTTAGCCCCGCGAGTTTCCCCAACGCCACCCGCCGTCGGCGAGTGGACTTTTACGCTTCTCGCCCCCTAAAAGCAACCATTTAGGCTTCGTTTGTTTTTTTTTGCTTTTGTAAAACACAGTTTTAAAAAACATTAGTTCAGAAAATGGAGTTTTCTAACGGAGAAGCACATATAAAAAGCTTTCTCAAAACTACAGAAAAATGAAAAAAAAGAGTTATTGAGAACGTGATTTGACGAACCAAACAACAAAAAAAAAAAATCCTCCATTTTCGAAAACGGAGAAGGCAAAAAAACGCTCAAACAAACAAAGCCTTATTAACGTCCCCTCGTAGGAAGATTCGCTCGTTTACTCCAACTTTTTAGAGAGAGAAGCAGATTGCGTTTTAGTGAGAGAGAGAAGGAAAATCTCAAGAGAATCGAGCTGCGGGGCCCACGCAGGTGCGGCGAGATTTGGTGCCCTCTTTGGTTCGCGAGCTCCTTGGGATTTTTGAGGCCGTGCTAATTCGTTTTCTCTCTCTATAAAAAGAAGCATTTTTCTCCGATACGGTTGCTAATTGCTTAATCGATTCGATCCTCTCGTCGTTTCTCTCTCATCACTCACAGCAGTGTTTTTAAACTTTTCTTTAGCCGGAAATGGCGGCTGCCGGCGGCGGCGAGGGGGAGAGGGAGAGGGAGAGGGAGATGCATGTGCTGGCGGTCGATGACAGCTCCGTCGACCGAGCCGTTATCGCGAGGCTATTGCGTAATTTTAAGCATAGAGGTCCCTCTCTATTTCCAAAATTGCATTTGCTGCTTCAATTCTTTGTAGGGAGGATTATCAGATTATGATGGTTTGGTTTCTGTGCGAATTCTGTTGCAGTGACGACTGTGGAGAGCGGGGTGCGGGCGCTGGAGATGCTTGGCTTGGTTAGTATTTGTTTCTCGTTGAGCTTTTTATTCTCTTCAGATCTGTTGAGGCGAAAACTTTTGGTTTATATTGTTCCTTGAATAAAATCTTGTTGAAATTATTTAATCAAATTATCTTTTTTTTTCTTTCAATCAAGGTTTCATAGATTGTATAAGCAACTTGAAGGTTTTAATTTTGGTTTCATGAATTTGGCAATTTCAGCTTAATTTCGTTGAAAATAACTTAAAATTATGAGCACTTCCGAACGGGTCTTCGTTGAAATCGAACAATTTTGAATTGTTTATAGCTGAAAATGAAAACGCTAATTTGATCTACCACGAAGTAGCATGCATGGCAGATTATTGAAGAATAAAAGTTTCTCATTTGGCCCATTTAATTTGCTGGAATTACATTTGAGGGTTTTTTGTGTAAGGATTTTAAATTTTCTGCTTACAGGAGCCGAATGTGAACATGATAATCACAGATTACTGGATGCCAGAGATGACGGGGTTCGAGCTTCTGAAGAGGATCAAGGTCAGATTTGAAAAAAAAAAAAAATCAAAATTCTATTTTTTAGGGGAGTATTTGATATATTTTTTAAATAAAATAAAATTAATAATATTTTTACGTAATTTATTTTTTATTAGGAATTTCTAAATTTTTTAAATGATTAAGTTATATTTAAATAATGAGCTGTGGACATCTGAACCAGGAATCAAAGGACCTGAAGAAGATACCTGTAGTCATCATGTCATCAGAGAACGTCCCCACTAGAATCACAATGTACGGATCAGGACGTACATTTTTTATTAATTTAATTATTATTTTAATTATGCATTAGTAATGGCTTTAAGATTGATGCGCAGGTGCATGAAGGAAGGAGCGGAGGATTTTCTCCTGAAGCCGGTGAAGCAGTCTGATGTGTCAAGGGTGTGCAGCCGGATGATGCGATGAGAGGACAGCCGTTTGATGAGTTTTGAGGCTTTTGATGGACGGATGGATGCGTTCAACCGTCCTTTTTTTCTGATATTTTCTCCGGTTATTTTTTGTTTAAGCGCTAACGGAGACGATCATGCGAAGAACAAGTTTTTTTTTTTTTTTCTGAAGAGATATTTTAGGGTCAATTTCTATCGGTAAGATTTATTTGGGAATTTAATTTTCTGAAAAATGAAATGCAGTTTTTGCTTATTTATTTATTTCATAAGTTACTGAGTTTGAAATGCAATTTTTATTAATTTGATTGTGAAGTACAGAGTGAAAGATGGATAGTTTATTGAATTTGTCGAGTTTGGTGTCAAAGAATTAGAACCAAAGCAATATATGACAGTCAAGCTTTGTTGAATTCACGATCATGATATCTTGCTCACCATATATTGATCCCTTGCGCTCTTAAACCCTCTTAATCTTGCGCTCATCGGATCCCTCAAAACTACACGCTCGTGATTCCTCATGTTAGGTAACGACGAGTCAAATACAAAGAGAAAAAATAAATTATGATTTGTAAATTAAACACAAATGAACATAAGAGATTAACGCGGAAAACATAAATCTAGAAAAAATTACGGACGAGAAGGAAAAACGGTTTCATTATAGAGAAGAGGTAGAGTATAAAACTGCTTCAAATCCTAAGCTCTTCATAAATATTTATACGGCAAAAATAAAGTACCTAAAAAATAAGCGGAATTTCAAAAATACCGTATCCTTATAGAGCATTGAATCAAGAATGTCAACAAATGAAAATAAAGTCAAATTCTAAACAATAACAACGCCTCACACAGCAACTACCTCCGCTGTTCAACTCCACCTCTAACCTCATAGAATTTTGCCGCACTCACAACTTATATCACATCATGATTGAAAATTATTGATTTTATTTTGCTCCTAAAGTTTTTTTGTTTTAACAATCATGCTTATATTTTACACTATATATTAAATATATTAAATTTTGAAATACTAACAATCAAACTGCCGCTACATGACATGCATAGCACATTTATACTTCTCTTGGAGCAGTGCTAGTAATGTTTGTGCAGGCGACTCATATTTTATCTGCAGGGAGTGATAAATACTCCTTAATGTGTACTTAATAATGGGGATGAATAAGTAGATAATCTAGCAGTTCTGCATAATTATTGAACTAAGGGGTTGTTTGGTTTTATTGTGTTTAGGGTTAAAGTAATTCAAATACATATATTTTAATAATTTGGGTATTTTGTTGGATGAAAAATAAATTCAAGGTAAAGTAAAACAATTACAGTTCATTCCATTTTAGTTCATTTTTTGTGTATTTGAAATTCCTTATATTTGAGCAATTTTTAAATACACAGCAAATTCAAAGCATTCCTACCTCTTGTCAGTCACATCTGCCTGCTAGCCACTATCGGCCGCCACCGCCGTTCAGCCACCACGTACCGTCGTCCAGCCAACACTGTTATCCATTGCCGTCCAACCACCGCCCTAGCCACCACCGTCGGTCGCCGCCTCATGCCATTCTAGTCACCTCTATTCACTTTACATTGCAATAACTTTACTTAAAACAAAAAAAAAATAATGTCATCCTAAACACTTTATATTCATACAAATAATTATCTGATAATTTCATTAGATTGAAACAATTAAAAATGTAATTAAATTAATTAAAAAATACTTTTAAAATGTGGATTAAATTATAATTTGTTATGATTCAAAATCTATGCAAAATGTTATTTTAAAGTTTAAGCATGATTTATTATTAATTTATTTATTTACGAAACTCATTTTGATTTGTTAGTTACTTGGTTGTAAATTTTGACGACTAATTAGGAGGTTGTGAGTAATGTCGCTAAAAATATATATTATTAATTTATTTTTTGAGAAATAAAATTTGAAAATGGTGGTCCCCTCTAAATATTTTCAAGATCAAGCTGGCTTCATCTATTTCTGAAAAAGGAAAGAATATGTGTCACATGGTGGGAGATATGATGTCATGCAAAGCTAGTTTTGGAAAGGATCTCAATCGGCGGACATTCGAATCTGGTTTTGTCGGAAAGATCTCTAATTGCCTTCTATTTCTCTGTCTGTCTCTCTGATATATTACAAAGAAAATTAAAATATTAAAAGGCTATCAATAAAAAAATTATGAAGTTCAAAGCAAAAAATGTGATGCGTTTGAGTTTGGGTTTAATTCTCTTAGAAGCCTAATTCAAGAGAGAAATGTGATATGTGGCACTGAGGAGAATAGTTGAGTAGTTGATAGTTTTTTTTTTTTGTCGGTTATGGATCTTAAATTTTTTCCATGATAAAAATATGAATTTTTGTAATAAGTATAATTCAAATATTTTAAAAATAGTGTTCGAGTTAAATTAGAGGCGTAAAAATGCGTTTTCAGGTCGGGTTCGGATCCAACCCGAAATTAATCAGCATTCAAACTAATTTAATTGCTCCACATTTTCTACACTTACATCTTTACTTGTCATCACTAGGAAGGGGTAACATTTCATAATTACCCCAAACTGTTGAACTCATTCTTCTTCTTTTCTTGAGGGTTGACGCCCCCTCCAATATCTTCCCATCAGCATTAGAATTATTAGCATCATTTAATTCATTATTATCTATCACAACTGCATTATCACCACTACCTACTTGCACATTGTCATCAGAAGGAGTACTTTCAACAACGGTGTCAGAATCGCCCATCTAACAAAGTCATGCAGAAAAATATACACAATTAAAAAACAAATAAAAATAGTTGTTTAGATAGACACCATGGAAAATCCTAAAGGGTCGTGGTCTCATCGACACCAACAACTTGTTAGCCACCTTACACGTGGCAAAGAGAGATTGGTCACCTTTGCAACGTTAACTTCATCTTGTACCTTCTTTAAAGTTGTTCTGTCCTTTCTTTACGTTTTCTATCCTTATATACTACTGTAATAGTTAGACAAATCAATGAATCACTGTGTTACTTTTCTTATTTCTCCTTTACACTTTTCTCTGGCATTCCCATGAACTCTATCTATTTTCCTACATGGTATATACTACTATAATAGTTAGACAATGACGTCTACCACAACTACAACATCACCTACTCAGGCGGACTCCGCCACCATCTTCGAAGAACCCTTTTCCTCTCCCCAAATTCCATCGTCCCTCAAGTTCTTGATGAACAACGTCAAGAACGTCATTTCTCAGCAGCTCACCGCAGATAACCACTCGCTATGGCGATCTCAATTACTAAAACTGTTTCGAGCCAATAGTTTCGAAGGCTTCTTGACAGGCTCCATCGTCTGCCCGCCCTCCTCCATCTCCAACAGCAACGGACAAAGTACCACCAACACTGCTCACTCAATGTGGCTGTTGATCGACCAAAACCTCGCCGCAGCCTTATACTCCGTTATCTCTCCCACTATCCTACCTTACGTACTCTCCGCCGACCACTGCAGCGACATCTGGCGTATTCTTGACAGTCGACTACAATCCCCACAAGATCAAGAATCTCACAACTCAAGAACGAGCTGCACTATCTCTCAATGAAAGATAAGTCCATGACTCAATATCTTTTAGAGGTTAAATCCAAAGTCGATGCACTCGCAGCTGCAGGTTCTCCGGTTGACGTCGAAGATGTCATCCATTACACTCTCAACGGCTTACCCAACACCTACCAAGCCTTCAAAATCGCCATTCGAACCAATCTCTGATCTGTAAGTCTAGATGAACTCTATACTCTTCTTTGCAGCGAAGAACTTAATCTTCTGCACGAGACCGCCAAAGAGCTTCACTCTCTCAGCATTAGAGAACATCCAACTGCACTCACCGCCACTCGTGGCCGCGGGCGTGGCAGATCGTCCGCTAACAGAGGTCGCAACACCGGCCGAACCTCTTACAACGCTCCCAACACTCGCGGACCCAAGAACACCAGATCTTCCATTTCCTGCCAGATTTGCGGAAAGCCAGGCCATTCCACTATCAAATGCTGGCATCGTCACGACGAACAATACAACACCAAACCAACTGTAGCTCTATTCACATCACCCTCTACCACCAACCCTTCCGACTGGTTTCTTGACAGCGGAGCTACATCACACCTCACCTCCGATCCATCTCAAGTTCAACAATCACAACCCTACACCGGCAGCAGCCAGGTAACTATCGGCAATGGACAACATGTTCCAATCCATAATACGGGTAAAGGGATTCTTCCTACCCCTACAGGTAGCCTCAATCTATTGCATCTCAATTTTGTACCTGATTTATCCTTTAACCTCTTATATGTTCATCAACTAACGCCCGACAACGACTGCTTCATTACCTTCTACCCTTACGGCTACGAAATAAAGGACCGGAAGACCCACCGCAGTCTTCTCACGGGTCCTTCTATTAACGGTCTCTACCCAATTAGCGGCAAATCTCACGTGGCGGCCAATACCAAACAGTTTGCTCTGCTCTCCATTCAACAAGTACCGGACCTGTGGCATCGCCGCCTCGGCCATCCCTCAGCTCAAATTCTTGCAAGCATCGCAAATAGATCTGGCTCCGTATACACTACCGCTCCTATCTCTTCTTGTAACTCTTGTAGGATGGCCAAAAGGCATCGTCTCCCTACTTCTCCGTCACAAACTGTAACTACAAACTTGTTAGATCTTGTTCATTCGGACCTATGGGGACCGTTCTCGATTGCATCCTCCCAAGGCTTCCGCTACTACGTTTCTTTTATAGATGACTTTTCCAAATTTACATGGATATATCCCATAATACATAAATCTTAAGTTTTTTACAAATTTGTCGAATTTCAAAAATTTGTTGAAGGACAACTCAATCGCAAAATTCGGATTCTTCGCACCGATAACGGTGGCGAATTCATGAACAATAAATTCAAAATATACTGCAAAACTCTTGGTATAAGTCATCAATCCTCCTGCCCGCACACGCCGTCTCAAAACGGCGTCGCCGAACGCAAACATCGGCACCTTATAGAAACCACTCGGACCCTTCTCATACAAGCCTCATTACCGTCGCATCTTTGGGTCGACACCCTGCTCACCGCCAACTACCTTATCAACTGCATGCCCTCTCCCAACACACGGAATAAATCCCCCTATGAAATTCTTCACAGCAAGCAACCCGACTACAATCATCTCAAAGTCTTGGGCTGCCTTTGTGTCACGACCCGACCCGAGACGAGACGGATCCCGCCCGCGCCGGATCGCGACGGAGAATAGCTAACCAGGATCTGGCTTTGGATTAGGTTACTGAACTGATCTTCCAAATTCTTAACTCAACAGAAGCACACAGAACAACAGAGCTACTAAAAACATCAAATGCAGCGGAACAAAACATCTATCTTTTCATTTCCTCAAAATAATCATCTACAGAACAGTACATGGCTTTCAACAGAAAGAAAGACAGAACAGGAAAGCCATGACTGTACAAAAATCAAAAGTACAAAAGTACCTAATCTGATCAGACTCTGAAATCTAATCCTGGACTTCCTTGCCCTTCCCAGAACCTGAAAACCACCAGAAAGCAAGGGTGAGCTCAACAGCTCAGCAAAGCAACAAACCTCCAATCTAAATTCTCAGAAAACAAAACCAAACTTATCAGACAGAAATCAGATCAGAAGTCGGAACAGAATCGGAAATCAAAACTTACGGACAGATATCAAATCACATCAGAGTCGTACAGATCGTATCAGAACAGAACAAATCAACAGAGTCAGAAACAGAAATCAGAATCGTACGGATCATATCATGTCATAATCACAATTTCGTACAGAACAGAACAGATACAGAAAATAGTACAGATACATATAGCTAAATGCCCTGACACTGACGGAATCTCTACGGATTCCGGCCCCTTATGCCTCCCTTCCCAGACACTGACTGAATCTCATAGGATCCAGGCCCCTTATGTCTCCCTTTGTGCTCACGGCACCAAAACAGATGTGCTTATAGCACCAAAACAGAATTCATCGGATCCGGAACAGAACAGATATCAGATTTCAGATTGAGCTCATTTCAGATTTCCCGTTTCACTAACTGAATCTCATAGGATCCAGACCCCTTATAGCTCCCTTTTTATAGCTTATACACATAGCATTTCAATTCAGAAGAAATCCGGACAATTCAGAAATTACCCAAAAATCGGGCAGCACAACGGCAGTATACGGAATTTACACAAAAATTCCTGCAAAGAAAATTTACCGAATTCGCACAGAATACAGATATCAACATTTCAGAACCTTTATTCTACTGCACAGATAAATTCCAATTTCACAGAAAAATCCGGTCGACTAAAAACACAGTCGAATCAAAAATACCCGGACGAAAATCTTCAGAAAATAACCAAAATGTGCACACTCGGCACGTCAACAATATACAGAAAGTTACGCGGTAAAAACTGAACCGATCAAAAGATACGGACGAAAATCGCTAACGGAAACAAAATCCGGACAGAATATACCGCCAAACACGACGGTTCTGAAAATTGAGAAAGGTGGAATGTGCCTTACCTCGAGCACAGCAATTTCCTCAACAGTCACTTCGATCGAAAACGGCTCCGCGTCGTCCGAAAATCCACTTTTCCAAAATCCACCTCGACTTTCTCTCTCCTCAGAAAAATCAGATATTTATTTTTGATTTTCTCTCTCTTCAAAACGACTGAAATCAGCTTTATAATACACAGATCGGCCCGGCCGATCGCAGCATCGTCCCGGGACGATCCGACCAAAAGGATCGGCCTGGTCTCCCTTCAGGGCTATTGCATGGACGATATTTTCTACAGTGCCGATCGGCCTGGCCGATGTCTCCAATCGGCCTGGACGATGCCTGCAGAAAATCACCTGGAGCAAAACTGGGCTAAAACTGGAGCTGAATTCCACTGATCGTCCCAGGACGATCCCAGATCGTCCCAGGACGATCCCAGATCGTCCTGGACGATACTGGAGCAGATCTTGATATTACAATCTCCCCAACTCAGAAAAATGTCGTCCTCGACATTATCCAGTCCAAACTCAGTCAAAACAAGTACGGGTACGACCGTCTCATATCAGACTCCTTCTCCCAAGTTGCTTCCCGTGCAGTCCGGTGCTTCCACTGGACTTTAACCATCGGAATCTCTTTATTTCTTAACTTTCGGACGTCGTACGCCAAAATAAGCTCTGGCTCTTCCTTGTACGCCAGATTCTCCTGAATCTCCACCTCATCAGCTGACAACTTCTTCCCAGAGTCTGAAACCCACTTCCTCAGAGTGGATACGTGAAACACATTATGCACATCCGGCATAGAATCAGAAAGTAATAGGCGATAAGCAGATTTTCCAATTCTTTCCAAAATCTCAAATGGTCCAACATACCTTGGACTAAGCTTGCTTACCTGACCAAATCTGCTCACACCTTTCATCGGGCTGACTTTGACATACACAAAGTCACCGACCTGAAATTCAACAAATCTGTGCTTCTGATTGTAATACTTCTGCTGACGATCTTGAGCGGCTTTCAATCTTTCTCTTATCAATTTGATCTTCTGAGCAGTTTCATCAGCAAAAGTGGCCCCCAAAGCCTGTCTATCTCCGACCTCCGTCAGAGTCAAAGGAGTACGACACTTCCTGCCATACAAAGCCTCGTACGGTGCCATACCGATACTGGACTGAAAACTGTTGTTATAAGCAAACTCAATCAGCGGAATATGATCCTCCCAACTTCCGCTAAAGTCCAGAACACAAAGCCTCAACAGATCTTCCAGTACCTGAATCGTCCTCTCAGACTGTCCGTCGGTCTGAGGATGAAAGGCTGTACTGAAATGCAGTTTCGTACCCAAGCCTTGCTGAATGCCTTTCCAAAGTCTGGAAGTAAAGCGTCCATCTCGATCAGATACGATCACACGAGGCACACCGTGCAATCTGACTATTTCCTTCACATAAATCTGTGCCAATCGATCAACTGAATCCGTCTGTCTGATCGGAAGAAAATGGGCTGACTTGGTCAATCGATCTACAACCACCCAAATGGCATCATGTCCTTGTCTAGATCGAGGAAAACCCATCGCAAAATCCATCGTTACCTCCTCCCATTTCCACTCAGGGATAGGCAACGACTGCAACAGTCCACCCGGTCGCTGATGCTCTGCCTTCACCAACTGACAGGCTTCGCATCTCGACACAAACTCTACCACATCTTTCTTCATCCCAGGCCACCAAAACAAAAGCTTCATGTCAGCGTACATCTTACCACTGCCTGGATGTACAGTGTAGCCAGAATGATGAGATTCGTACAGAATCTCCTGCCTCAAGTCTCCAAACACAGGTACCCACAACCTGTTCTTACAGAAAATAACACCAGAATCAGAAATTCGAAGTTCAGGAGTCTTACCAGATCCAATCTGAGCTATCAACTTCGAATAGTCAGAATCTGACTTCTGGGCTTCTTGAATCCGTGCTTCCAAAGAAGACTGAATACTCATCTGAGCCAACTCCAAATCACTGGAGGAAACCACCTCCAACTGCAATCTCTCCAAATCACGAATCAGAAAGTCATCACAGGTAAGCTGAATACCTGAGAATCCAGAAGACTTCCTGCTCAGAGCGTCCGCTACCACATTCGCCTTCCCAGGCTGATACTGAATAGTCAAATCGTAGTCCTTGATCAACTCGAGCCACCTCCTCTGTCTCAGATTCAGATCCTTCTGAGTAAAAATATACTTCAGGCTCTTATGATCAGTAAAGATCTCACATCTGACGCCATACAGGTAATGACGCCAAATCTTCAAAGCAAAAACAACTGCAGCTAACTCCAGATCATGCGTCGGGTAATTCTTTTCATGTGGTTTCAACTGTCTCGAAGCATAAGCAATTACCTGACCATGCTGCATCAGAACACAACCCAATCCTTTCAGTGAAGCATCACTGAACACCTGGAAACCCTCCGTACCTGACGGAAGTGCCAACACTGGAGCTGAAGTCAAACACTCCTTCAATCTCTGGAAACTAGCTTCACACTCCGGTGTCCAAACAAAAGGTACTGACTTCTGAGTCAGTCTCGTCAGAGGAGTCGAAATCTGTGAAAATCCTTTCACAAACTTCCTATAATACCCGGCCATGCCCAAGAAACTACGTACCTCAAATACCGTAGTCGGCCTTGGCCAATCAGCAACAGCCTGAATCTTCTGGGGATCTACAGAAATGCCTTTTCCGCTAACCACGTGCCCCAAAAATGAAATGCTCTTCAGCCAGAATTCACACTTGGAGAACTTGGCATACAGCTGATGCCTCCTCAAAGTCTCCAACACAATCCTCAAATGTCTGGCATGCTCATCCTCAGATGCAGAATATACCAGAATATCGTCAATGAAGACGATCACAAACTGATCCAAATACTCCCTGAATACTCGGTTCATCAGATCCATGAAAATCGCAGGCGCATTGGTTACCCCAAAAGGCATAACCAAAAACTCGTAGTGCCCGTACCGAGTACTGAAAGCAGTCTTCACCACATCAGTTTCCTTCACCTTCACCTGATAGTATCCGGATCGCAAATCAATCTTCGAAAATACCGAAGATCCGGAAAGCTGATCAAACAAGTCGTCTATCCGAGGCAAAGGATACTTGTTCTTGATCGTGACCTTGTTCAAATCTCTGTAATCAATACACATACGGAGTGTACCGTCCTTCTTCTTCACAAACAGAACAGGTGCTCCCCAGGGCGAAACACTAGGACGTACAAAACCTCTGTCAACCAACTCCTGAAGCTGAACTTTCAACTCAGAAAGTTCTTTCGGTGCCATCCTGTACGGAGCTTTCGATATCGGAGCTGTACCCGGAAAAACATCGATAGAGAACTCCACATCTCTATCCGGAGGTAAACCAACCAACTCCTCAGGAAAAACATCAGCAAACTCCCGTACCACAGGGATCTCAGAAACAGAACCAACCTCCAGGTTCAGATCCCGCACCGAAGCCAAAAATACCGGACATCCTTTCTTCCACATCCTGCTCACCTCCAACGCAGAAACCAGACTGGAGAGAACACCTCGTAATCCCTGAAATACAACTCTCTCTCCAGCCACAAGCAAACTCACTTGCTTCTTCAGACAGTCAATCTGAGCCTCATACTGACTCAGCCAATCCATGCCCAGAATCACATCATACGAAGAAATCGGCAATCGAATCAAACTAGACTTCCACTTCTTGCCAGAAATCTCGATCTCACACAAACAAAACTGTCGAGCAATCAATGGATTCCCAGCCGGTAAAATCACAGACAAAGAAACCGGTAAAACCATCGAATCCAAATGTAAAATCTCAAAACAATGCTCGGACAGAAAAGAATGACTCGCTCCAGAGTCAAACAAAACATGACAGGGCTGATCAGAAATGTAAACCGTACCTGTCACAACATCCGGAGCATCACGAGCCTCCTGCTGACTCAGACTGTAAACTCGTGGCTGAACTGGAACAGGAGCTGAAGCAACAGAACTACTCTGCTCCCTCTGAATCGTAGGTGGTCTCCGTGGTGCAGAACTAGAACCACCACCTCTACCAGCAAATCCCTCAGGGCGTGGAGGAACAGTCCTCGGTCTTCCTGCTGCTGAACCAACAGGTCTGACAAAGCCCTCAGATCGCTGCTCATATCCCATCTGTGGACATTCTGCAATCCGATGTCCCGGCTGACCACATCTGAAACAAAGACCAGCTATCCTGTAGCACTGGCCATGGTGTCGCCGTCCACAACTCTGGCACACAGGTGCCGTACTGACAGATCCAGAACTAGTCGTACTGGTAGCAGTACCAGACGATCCTCCGCTCTTCCTGGAATCTCCAGATCCAGATCCAGGAACAAATCTCCTCTTCCCAGAGGAACCACTGCCAGATGTCTCTCCTCCAAACCTCTTCCTACTCGCAGTCCACCGCTGCTGAGTAGCCGTCATGTCATTCTCAATCAGACGAGCTCGCTCCACAAGCTCAGAGAAATCAGTAATCCGGAACGGTATCAGAGGCTGCCTCAAAGTGTCTCGTAAGCCTCTCAGAAATCTGTAGCACCTCTCAGCAGACGTGCTAACCAGCTGCGGAGCGTACCTGGCTAATGCAGTAAACTCAGCCTCGTACTGCATCACCGTCTTGCTCCCCTGAACAAGTCTCAGAAAACTCTCCTGCATCTGCTGTCGTGCAGAAGGGGGAACAAACCAATCTCTGAATACCTCAGTGAACTCTTCCCAAGTAATCAAAGAGTTCAGTCTGCCCTGAAATCTGGCTGCTTGCTGGCCATCCCACCAGTGCTCAGCCTCTCCGTCCAACAGAAAAACAGCTAACGGAACTTTCCTGTCTGCAGGACACTGCATCCCGTCAAAAGTCTTCTCCAATCTCCTCAGCCACTCCTCGGCTGCTCTGGGCTCAACAGCGCCCTCAAACCTCGGAGGCTTCAACCTCAAAAATAACTGCAGGTGTCGATCAATGTCCTCAGATCTAACAGTCGAAGCTCTGCTCTGAGTCTCGCTCATCATCTGAGCAACAAGTGAAGCAAACTGTGAAAGCGTATCAGCACCGACCACTGGGGCTGTACTCCCCACTGGTGCTGCCTGATCGTCACTCTGACCGTCTGTCATGTCTGGGTCTGGCTGATCCATACAGAAAAATCCAGAAAATCCGGAAAACTATCACAAAACAACACAAAATAACACAATAAAAAGCCAAACGACCCAAAACTACCTCCCAGACAGACTCACTGATCACTTCCTAAAGCTCTGTTTTACAATCCAACCTGTTTCCAAAACCAATGCTCTGATACCAAAAAAGCTTGTCACGACCCGACCCGAGACGAGACGGATCCCGCCCGCGCCGGATCGCGACGGAGAATAGCTAACCAGGATCTGGCTTTGGATTAGGTTACTGAACTGATCTTCCAAATTCTTAACTCAACAGAAGCACACAGAACAACAGAGCTACTAAAAACATCAAATGCAGCGGAACAAAACATCTATCTTTTCATTTCCTCAAAATAATCATCTACAGAACAGTACATGGCTTTCAACAGAAAGAAAGACAGAACAGGAAAGCCATGACTGTACAAAAATCAAAAGTACAAAAGTACCTAATCTGATCAGACTCTGAAATCTAATCCTGGACTTCCTTGCCCTTCCCAGAACCTGAAAACCACCAGAAAGCAAGGGTGAGCTCAACAGCTCAGCAAAGCAACAAACCTCCAATCTAAATTCTCAGAAAACAAAACCAAACTTATCAGACAGAAATCAGATCAGAAGTCGGAACAGAATCGGAAATCAAAACTTACGGACAGATATCAAATCACATCAGAGTCGTACAGATCGTATCAGAACAGAACAAATCAACAGAGTCAGAAACAGAAATCAGAATCGTACGGATCATATCATGTCATAATCACAATTTCGTACAGAACAGAACAGATACAGAAAATAGTACAGATACATATAGCTAAATGCCCTGACACTGACGGAATCTCTACGGATTCCGGCCCCTTATGCCTCCCTTCCCAGACACTGACTGAATCTCATAGGATCCAGGCCCCTTATGTCTCCCTTTGTGCTCACGGCACCAAAACAGATGTGCTTATAGCACCAAAACAGAATTCATCGGATCCGGAACAGAACAGATATCAGATTTCAGATTGAGCTCATTTCAGATTTCCCGTTTCACTAACTGAATCTCATAGGATCCAGACCCCTTATAGCTCCCTTTTTATAGCTTATACACATAGCATTTCAATTCAGAAGAAATCCGGACAATTCAGAAATTACCCAAAAATCGGGCAGCACAACGGCAGTATACGGAATTTACACAAAAATTCCTGCAAAGAAAATTTACCGAATTCGCACAGAATACAGATATCAACATTTCAGAACCTTTATTCTACTGCACAGATAAATTCCAATTTCACAGAAAAATCCGGTCGACTAAAAACACAGTCGAATCAAAAATACCCGGACGAAAATCTTCAGAAAATAACCAAAATGTGCACACTCGGCACGTCAACAATATACAGAAAGTTACGCGGTAAAAACTGAACCGATCAAAAGATACGGACGAAAATCGCTAACGGAAACAAAATCCGGACAGAATATACCGCCAAACACGACGGTTCTGAAAATTGAGAAAGGTGGAATGTGCCTTACCTCGAGCACAGCAATTTCCTCAACAGTCACTTCGATCGAAAACGGCTCCGCGTCGTCCGAAAATCCACTTTTCCAAAATCCACCTCGACTTTCTCTCTCCTCAGAAAAATCAGATATTTATTTTTGATTTTCTCTCTCTTCAAAACGACTGAAATCAGCTTTATAATACACAGATCGGCCCGGCCGATCGCAGCATCGTCCCGGGACGATCCGACCAAAAGGATCGGCCTGGTCTCCCTTCAGGGCTATTGCATGGACGATATTTTCTACAGTGCCGATCGGCCTGGCCGATGTCTCCAATCGGCCTGGACGATGCCTGCAGAAAATCACCTGGAGCAAAACTGGGCTAAAACTGGAGCTGAATTCCACTGATCGTCCCAGGACGATCCCAGATCGTCCCAGGACGATCCCAGATCGTCCTGGACGATACTGGAGCAGATCTTGATATTACAATCTCCCCAACTCAGAAAAATGTCGTCCTCGACATTATCCAGTCCAAACTCAGTCAAAACAAGTACGGGTACGACCGTCTCATATCAGACTCCTTCTCCCAAGTTGCTTCCCGTGCAGTCCGGTGCTTCCACTGGACTTTAACCATCGGAATCTCTTTATTTCTTAACTTTCGGACGTCGTACGCCAAAATAAGCTCTGGCTCTTCCTTGTACGCCAGATTCTCCTGAATCTCCACCTCATCAGCTGACAACTTCTTCCCAGAGTCTGAAACCCACTTCCTCAGAGTGGATACGTGAAACACATTATGCACATCCGGCATAGAATCAGAAAGTAATAGGCGATAAGCAGATTTTCCAATTCTTTCCAAAATCTCAAATGGTCCAACATACCTTGGACTAAGCTTGCTTACCTGACCAAATCTGCTCACACCTTTCATCGGGCTGACTTTGACATACACAAAGTCACCGACCTGAAATTCAACAAATCTGTGCTTCTGATTGTAATACTTCTGCTGACGATCTTGAGCGGCTTTCAATCTTTCTCTTATCAATTTGATCTTCTGAGCAGTTTCATCAGCAAAAGTGGCCCCCAAAGCCTGTCTATCTCCGACCTCCGTCAGAGTCAAAGGAGTACGACACTTCCTGCCATACAAAGCCTCGTACGGTGCCATACCGATACTGGACTGAAAACTGTTGTTATAAGCAAACTCAATCAGCGGAATATGATCCTCCCAACTTCCGCTAAAGTCCAGAACACAAAGCCTCAACAGATCTTCCAGTACCTGAATCGTCCTCTCAGACTGTCCGTCGGTCTGAGGATGAAAGGCTGTACTGAAATGCAGTTTCGTACCCAAGCCTTGCTGAATGCCTTTCCAAAGTCTGGAAGTAAAGCGTCCATCTCGATCAGATACGATCACACGAGGCACACCGTGCAATCTGACTATTTCCTTCACATAAATCTGTGCCAATCGATCAACTGAATCCGTCTGTCTGATCGGAAGAAAATGGGCTGACTTGGTCAATCGATCTACAACCACCCAAATGGCATCATGTCCTTGTCTAGATCGAGGAAAACCCATCGCAAAATCCATCGTTACCTCCTCCCATTTCCACTCAGGGATAGGCAACGACTGCAACAGTCCACCCGGTCGCTGATGCTCTGCCTTCACCAACTGACAGGCTTTGCATCTCGACACAAACTCTACCACATCTTTCTTCATCCCAGGCCACCAAAACAAAAGCTTCATGTCAGCGTACATCTTACCACTGCCTGGATGTACAGTGTAGCCAGAATGATGAGATTCGTACAGAATCTCCTGCCTCAAGTCTCCAAACACAGGTACCCACAACCTGTTCTTACAGAAAATAACACCAGAATCAGAAATTCGAAGTTCAGGAGTCTTACCAGATCCAATCTGAGCTATCAACTTCGAATAGTCAGAATCTGACTTCTGGGCTTCTTGAATCCGTGCTTCCAAAGAAGACTGAATACTCATCTGAGCCAACTCCAAATCACTGGAGGAAACCACCTCCAACTGCAATCTCTCCAAATCACGAATCAGAAAGTCATCACAGGTAAGCTGAATACCTGAGAATCCAGAAGACTTCCTGCTCAGAGCGTCCGCTACCACATTCGCCTTCCCAGGCTGATACTGAATAGTCAAATCGTAGTCCTTGATCAACTCGAGCCACCTCCTCTGTCTCAGATTCAGATCCTTCTGAGTAAAAATATACTTCAGGCTCTTATGATCAGTAAAGATCTCACATCTGACGCCATACAGGTAATGACGCCAAATCTTCAAAGCAAAAACAACTGCAGCTAACTCCAGATCATGCGTCGGGTAATTCTTTTCATGTGGTTTCAACTGTCTCGAAGCATAAGCAATTACCTGACCATGCTGCATCAGAACACAACCCAATCCTTTCAGTGAAGC
The DNA here is from genome assembly GCA_022539455.1 of Dendrobium nobile. Taxonomy (NCBI): domain Eukaryota; kingdom Viridiplantae; phylum Streptophyta; class Magnoliopsida; order Asparagales; family Orchidaceae; genus Dendrobium; species Dendrobium nobile. The sequence goes on from CM039730.1 coordinate 43,527,778, forward strand.
ATCACTGAACACCTGGAAACCCTCCGTACCTGACGGAAGTGCCAACACTGGAGCTGAAGTCAAACACTCCTTCAATCTCTGGAAACTAGCTTCACACTCCGGTGTCCAAACAAAAGGTACTGACTTCTGAGTCAGTCTCGTCAGAGGAGTCGAAATCTGTGAAAATCCTTTCACAAACTTCCTATAATACCCGGCCATGCCCAAGAAACTACGTACCTCAAATACCGTAGTCGGCCTTGGCCAATCAGCAACAGCCTGAATCTTCTGGGGATCTACAGAAATGCCTTTTCCGCTAACCACGTGCCCCAAAAATGAAATGCTCTTCAGCCAGAATTCACACTTGGAGAACTTGGCATACAGCTGATGCCTCCTCAAAGTCTCCAACACAATCCTCAAATGTCTGGCATGCTCATCCTCAGATGCAGAATATACCAGAATATCGTCAATGAAGACGATCACAAACTGATCCAAATACTCCCTGAATACTCGGTTCATCAGATCCATGAAAATCGCAGGCGCATTGGTTACCCCAAAAGGCATAACCAAAAACTCGTAGTGCCCGTACCGAGTACTGAAAGCAGTCTTCACCACATCAGTTTCCTTCACCTTCACCTGATAGTATCCGGATCGCAAATCAATCTTCGAAAATACCGAAGATCCGGAAAGCTGATCAAACAAGTCGTCTATCCGAGGCAAAGGATACTTGTTCTTGATCGTGACCTTGTTCAAATCTCTGTAATCAATACACATACGGAGTGTACCGTCCTTCTTCTTCACAAACAGAACAGGTGCTCCCCAGGGCGAAACACTAGGACGTACAAAACCTCTGTCAACCAACTCCTGAAGCTGAACTTTCAACTCAGAAAGTTCTTTCGGTGCCATCCTGTACGGAGCTTTCGATATCGGAGCTGTACCCGGAAAAACATCGATAGAGAACTCCACATCTCTATCCGGAGGTAAACCAACCAACTCCTCAGGAAAAACATCAGCAAACTCCCGTACCACAGGGATCTCAGAAACAGAACCAACCTCCAGGTTCAGATCCCGCACCGAAGCCAAAAATACCGGACATCCTTTCTTCCACATCCTGCTCACCTCCAACGCAGAAACCAGACTGGAGAGAACACCTCGTAATCCCTGAAATACAACTCTCTCTCCAGCCACAAGCAAACTCACTTGCTTCTTCAGACAGTCAATCTGAGCCTCATACTGACTCAGCCAATCCATGCCCAGAATCACATCATACGAAGAAATCGGCAATCGAATCAAACTAGACTTCCACTTCTTGCCAGAAATCTCGATCTCACACAAACAAAACTGTCGAGCAATCAATGGATTCCCAGCCGGTAAAATCACAGACAAAGAAACCGGTAAAACCATCGAATCCAAATGTAAAATCTCAAAACAATGCTCGGACAGAAAAGAATGACTCGCTCCAGAGTCAAACAAAACATGACAGGGCTGATCAGAAATGTAAACCGTACCTGTCACAACATCCGGAGCATCACGAGCCTCCTGCTGACTCAGACTGTAAACTCGTGGCTGAACTGGAACAGGAGCTGAAGCAACAGAACTACTCTGCTCCCTCTGAATCGTAGGTGGTCTCCGTGGTGCAGAACTAGAACCACCACCTCTACCAGCAAATCCCTCAGGGCGTGGAGGAACAGTCCTCGGTCTTCCTGCTGCTGAACCAACAGGTCTGACAAAGCCCTCAGATCGCTGCTCATATCCCATCTGTGGACATTCTGCAATCCGATGTCCCGGCTGACCACATCTGAAACAAAGACCAGCTATCCTGTAGCACTGGCCATGGTGTCGCCGTCCACAACTCTGGCACACAGGTGCCGTACTGACAGATCCAGAACTAGTCGTACTGGTAGCAGTACCAGACGATCCTCCGCTCTTCCTGGAATCTCCAGATCCAGATCCAGGAACAAATCTCCTCTTCCCAGAGGAACCACTGCCAGATGTCTCTCCTCCAAACCTCTTCCTACTCGCAGTCCACCGCTGCTGAGTAGCCGTCATGTCATTCTCAATCAGACGAGCTCGCTCCACAAGCTCAGAGAAATCAGTAATCCGGAACGGTATCAGAGGCTGCCTCAAAGTGTCTCGTAAGCCTCTCAGAAATCTGTAGCACCTCTCAGCAGACGTGCTAACCAGCTGCGGAGCGTACCTGGCTAATGCAGTAAACTCAGCCTCGTACTGCATCACCGTCTTGCTCCCCTGAACAAGTCTCAGAAAACTCTCCTGCATCTGCTGTCGTGCAGAAGGGGGAACAAACCAATCTCTGAATACCTCAGTGAACTCTTCCCAAGTAATCAAAGAGTTCAGTCTGCCCTGAAATCTGGCTGCTTGCTGGCCATCCCACCAGTGCTCAGCCTCTCCGTCCAACAGAAAAACAGCTAACGGAACTTTCCTGTCTGCAGGACACTGCATCCCGTCAAAAGTCTTCTCCAATCTCCTCAGCCACTCCTCGGCTGCTCTGGGCTCAACAGCGCCCTCAAACCTCGGAGGCTTCAACCTCAAAAATAACTGCAGGTGTCGATCAATGTCCTCAGATCTAACAGTCGAAGCTCTGCTCTGAGTCTCGCTCATCATCTGAGCAACAAGTGAAGCAAACTGTGAAAGCGTATCAGCACCGACCACTGGGGCTGTACTCCCCACTGGTGCTGCCTGATCGTCACTCTGACCGTCTGTCATGTCTGGGTCTGGCTGATCCATACAGAAAAATCCAGAAAATCCGGAAAACTATCACAAAACAACACAAAATAACACAATAAAAAGCCAAACGACCCAAAACTACCTCCCAGACAGACTCACTGATCACTTCCTAAAGCTCTGTTTTACAATCCAACCTGTTTCCAAAACCAATGCTCTGATACCAAAAAAGCTTGTCACGACCCGACCCGAGACGAGACGGATCCCGCCCGCGCCGGATCGCGACGGAGAATAGCTAACCAGGATCTGGCTTTGGATTAGGTTACTGAACTGATCTTCCAAATTCTTAACTCAACAGAAGCACACAGAACAACAGAGCTACTAAAAACATCAAATGCAGCGGAACAAAACATCTATCTTTTCATTTCCTCAAAATAATCATCTACAGAACAGTACATGGCTTTCAACAGAAAGAAAGACAGAACAGGAAAGCCATGACTGTACAAAAATCAAAAGTACAAAAGTACCTAATCTGATCAGACTCTGAAATCTAATCCTGGACTTCCTTGCCCTTCCCAGAACCTGAAAACCACCAGAAAGCAAGGGTGAGCTCAACAGCTCAGCAAAGCAACAAACCTCCAATCTAAATTCTCAGAAAACAAAACCAAACTTATCAGACAGAAATCAGATCAGAAGTCGGAACAGAATCGGAAATCAAAACTTACGGACAGATATCAAATCACATCAGAGTCGTACAGATCGTATCAGAACAGAACAAATCAACAGAGTCAGAAACAGAAATCAGAATCGTACGGATCATATCATGTCATAATCACAATTTCGTACAGAACAGAACAGATACAGAAAATAGTACAGATACATATAGCTAAATGCCCTGACACTGACGGAATCTCTACGGATTCCGGCCCCTTATGCCTCCCTTCCCAGACACTGACTGAATCTCATAGGATCCAGGCCCCTTATGTCTCCCTTTGTGCTCACGGCACCAAAACAGATGTGCTTATAGCACCAAAACAGAATTCATCGGATCCGGAACAGAACAGATATCAGATTTCAGATTGAGCTCATTTCAGATTTCCCGTTTCACTAACTGAATCTCATAGGATCCAGACCCCTTATAGCTCCCTTTTTATAGCTTATACACATAGCATTTCAATTCAGAAGAAATCCGGACAATTCAGAAATTACCCAAAAATCGGGCAGCACAACGGCAGTATACGGAATTTACACAAAAATTCCTGCAAAGAAAATTTACCGAATTCGCACAGAATACAGATATCAACATTTCAGAACCTTTATTCTACTGCACAGATAAATTCCAATTTCACAGAAAAATCCGGTCGACTAAAAACACAGTCGAATCAAAAATACCCGGACGAAAATCTTCAGAAAATAACCAAAATGTGCACACTCGGCACGTCAACAATATACAGAAAGTTACGCGGTAAAAACTGAACCGATCAAAAGATACGGACGAAAATCGCTAACGGAAACAAAATCCGGACAGAATATACCGCCAAACACGACGGTTCTGAAAATTGAGAAAGGTGGAATGTGCCTTACCTCGAGCACAGCAATTTCCTCAACAGTCACTTCGATCGAAAACGGCTCCGCGTCGTCCGAAAATCCACTTTTCCAAAATCCACCTCGACTTTCTCTCTCCTCAGAAAAATCAGATATTTATTTTTGATTTTCTCTCTCTTCAAAACGACTGAAATCAGCTTTATAATACACAGATCGGCCCGGCCGATCGCAGCATCGTCCCGGGACGATCCGACCAAAAGGATCGGCCTGGTCTCCCTTCAGGGCTATTGCATGGACGATATTTTCTACAGTGCCGATCGGCCTGGCCGATGTCTCCAATCGGCCTGGACGATGCCTTCAGAAAATCACCTGGAGCAAAACTGGGCTAAAACTGGAGCTGAATTCCACTGATCGTCCCAGGACGATCCCAGATCGTCCTGGACGATACTGGAGCAGATCTTGATATTACACTTTGTTACCCATGGCTCAAACCATACACCGCCAACAAGCTATCCCCCATCTCTCATCCCTGCATTTCATAGGTTACGCTCAATCTCAAAAAGGTTACAAATGCCTGGAACCAAAGTCTAACAAAGTTTACATATCACGGCACGTCATCTTTAATGAAACTATTTTTCCATATTCCACCAAACTAGCTCCGATGGCTCCCTCCTCTACGTCACCGCCTTACCTCCCTCCTCTCCTTCTGGTTCCTAACATAAGCCTGCCCAAGACCGTCAAAAATGCTCCTCAAGAAACATCACATACACATCACCAAACCAACGATCCTCAACCCACCAGATCTGCTACTTGTCCCAGCCACGACACCTTACAACCGCACCCAAACATGCCTGTTGACAGTCAAACCAACTCGCCTCACCAGGACATTACACCTCCACCTACCACCTCAAACCTCCCAAATCACCCCATGGTCACTCGTCTCAAAAGCGGAGTCTCAAAACTGAAGCCGATCTTCAACTTAACTCACCTTCTACAGCCAACCGAACCTACCACTTACAACCAGGCGGCAAAATCGGAACAATGGCGTACATCCATGTCCCAAGAATTTCAAGCTCTACAAGCACAAGGTACTTGGGAACTGGTTCCACCAAACACATCCATGAACATCCTCGGATCTAGGTGGACGTTCAGAATCAAATACAACTCCGATGGATCTATAGCCCGACACAAAGCAAGGTTAGTAGCAAAAGGATTCAACCAAGAACATGGCATCGACCACAGGCGGAGGGAGGGGGGGGCAAGGGGGGGCACGTGCCCCCCCTAAAAAAATTTTATTTCACTTACACCCAAGCTAATAAGAATTATAACTTCATATTACTTATGATGATAGAATCTTATCAAGCTTCCAGCTTCCATACTAATAGAAATGTAAGACAACAAATGTGACTTGACTTTATTGGGCTCATATGTAAATATTAGTTAGATATGAATATATTAATATATTTTTAAGCCAATAAAAATTATTATTAATGAAAAAGTTTGGTCCATCTCATTAATTTGTATATATAGAACTTATAATATATAGCATTTAATTTTATTTTAATAATTTGCTAACATTATATATATATATATATAATATATATATATATATATATATATATATATATATATATATATATATATATATATATATATATATACGTACTCCAAAAATTATCTTGATCGGGCATGAATCTCGAGGCAAAAGCTAGTTGGAAACTTCAAAAATTAATTTTGGGAGCACCCGAACTACGATTTCAGCGAGCTTATAGTCAAACTGAGCATCTCAGAAATACGAACCCAACGACACCAAATTCAACTCAATCCAAGTCCAAATGAGTCTGAATCAAGGACCCGAAGCGCTGTTGGAAGGTTCAAACCGCAATTTGAGTTACCAAACGGTCTTCAATTTTTTGTCTTCATGTGCAGTAGGTTCTCTCAATGTGCCCCCCCTATGAAAAGCTTCTAGCTCCGCCACTGGCATCGACTACAATGAAACGTTCAGCCCAGTCGTCAAAATGCCGACAATACGCGTCTTCATCCTCATAGCTCTTCACCACAACTGGATCATTCATCAACTTGACATCTCCAATGCATTCCTCCACGGAACACTGACCGACACCGTCTACATGTCTCAACCACCGGGCTTTCAAGACACGCAACATCCGCATCACGTCTGTAAGCTCAAGAAAGCCCTTTATGGACTCAAACAGTCACCAAGGGAGTGGTATGCTACTCTATCCAATCATCTTATCAATTTCGGGTTCACTATCAGCAACTCAGACCATTCGCTCCTCACATACACCTCCGGGCAAATTCGCATCTATATGCTCATATACGTCGACGACATTCTACTTACAGGTAACTCTACATCTGAAATCAATAAATTACTTGCTAATCTAAACAACAAATTTTAGATGAGAAACCTTGGGTCATTATCTCACTTCCTCGGCATACAAACCACTAAGACCAAAACTGGCGTGATTCTTCATCAGCAAAAATACGCCCAAACAATCACACACCGTGCCGGCATGGAACAATCGAAACTGGTCTCCACTCCAATATCCTGCAGAACTACCGTCTCAACCACGTCCAATGAACCATATGCCAACCCGCAGCTCTACAGGTAAATCATAGGTGCACTTCAGTACTTAACTATTACCCGACCGGACATACAATTCGCGGTTCAAAAACTATGCCAGCATATGCAAGCACCTCTTAACATCCATTTCGATTCCTTGAAGCGTCTTCTCTGTTATATACACGGCTCCCTCGACACAGGTATACCTCTAAACCGGTCTAATCTAATTCTAAAAGGCTATGTGGATGCAGATTGGGCTAGCAACAATCAAGATCGTAAATCGATCTCCGGATACTGTAACTTTCTCGGTGACTCGCTCATATCATGACAAGTAAAGAAACAAAATACAATCGCTAGGTCCTCCACAGAAGCCGAATACCGCGCTCTAGCCACCGAAGCCGCCGAGGTTATCTGGCTCCGTCAACTTCTACAAGATTTCCATACACCGCAGCTCGATCCTACTACAGTCTACTGCGACAACACTTTCGCCATAGCTCTCGCCAACAATCCCGTTTTCCACGCTCGAACGAAGCACATCAAGGTGGACTGCCATTTCATCCTAGACTGCATAAAGAAAAATAACATCTCGGTCCATCACATATGCACCGAAGATCAGCTCGCCAATCTGTTCACTAAGGCCATGCCAAACAACCGGTTCAAAACACTGTCAACCAAACTCACTGCTGTTGCACACCCATAAGTTTGAGGGGGGCTGTTAGCCACCTTACACGTGGCAAAGAGAGATTGGTCACCTTTGCAACGTTAACTTCATCTTGTACCTTCTTTAAAGTTGTTCTGTCCTTTCTTTACGTTTTCTATCTTTATATACTACTGTAATAGTTAGACAAATCAATGAATCACTGCGTTACTTTTCTTATTTCTCCTTTCCACTTTTCTCTGGCATTCCCATGAACTCTATCTGTTTTCCTACACAACTACCTACAAAAACAATATTCTCTTTATAGAAATAGGCCTTATAAAAAAGTTACAAAACTATCCTCAGGAAGTTAGCATGCAAATATCATAATTCAAATAAAAAGTAACGATGAAAAAATCAGCCCATTTCTAAATTGTAATAAAATCAAATAGTATGCATAACAGCATAAGTGCATAAGCTTACAATCAACTTGCTACAGCTCCACTCCATGGACAGATAATTAAATTTCTAATGCAATAAGAAACAACTACAACATTTCTAATACAATAAGCCCATTATCTCAAACCGACCAATTAATAGGAAAAGTTTAGGCTTTCATGTTTATGGCTCCAAGGGCAAATTAGTAGTCAAAATATAATAAATCTATATCAAATCTAATACAATCAGAAGCAAACATAACTCGTGTTTAGTTCATCTGCTAGGGTTTCGCATCTCATCATGACATTCCTTTGGTTTGAGAACCACACAATCTAGGGTTTCCGTTTGATATGCTTAAATATGAAAAAATATTGTGGAAACTCATACAAATAAGCTTGCCAAGATATGAGGAAGCTCATTATCTCAATTCAAATATAAAAATTTTTACCGGCAATCAATACTCGATAATAAGCATAACATGAAAATCGAAGTAGCACAGGAGAGAAGGGAGACCTGCATATGTCGTCTTCTAACATGCCTCTAAATTCTTTTGGATTAAACTCTACAAGAATAACACAAACTTGCAACTAAACGAAGAACAGAGACGAAACCAGAAAAAAGGGACATTAGCACAAAAAGAAACAAGAAAACAACCAGTGCCAAGTGATGAAACAAAAATACGCACGATCAAGTTGGTTTTAGCCCAAAATAAACCCTACATCTATTACGTATTAACCACGGTATTATGGTCATTATTGAGTTTTCGGATTGACTAGATCGAACCTGACTCGAAAAGAAAGCCATGTTAGCTTTTTACACTCGAACCCGACCCTATGCCAAACAAGTCAACTCAATCCCAGTCAGCACTATTGTTTGGGATCATTTGATGTCCAATCTACCAAATATATTTTGTTGTCCAGAAAAATGTTTGAAATTTTTTGCATGGCTAAAATTTATGTTTATGGTGGATGCCCGGCAGGAAACCAAGTGGTTGCGCCATATTAGCCTCTGTCACCGCGACGCTCATCAGCTTTTAGAATTGTGTTGTCACATGCATCATACAGCACATGAGGGACTTTGTTTGGAACTATTGGATAAGTTTGTAACTTAGCCAGATTTGGCAATTGTTTTTTTCAGATTAAAATGCTGAAATATGCGCAGATACAAATAAATGGAACACAACTCTCCTTGGCCTATTGGTTGAGAGCTTAGGCTTCCAACTAAGAGGTCCAGGGTTCGAGTCTATGTGTATGCGTTGTGTGTGTGAGTTTGTCTTTAATGGCCTAAATGTCCCCCAAAAAAAAAAAAAATGGAACTGACTTGATTGTCTTTTTTTTTTTTTTTTTTTTAGTGAAGGTGACAAAATCGTATAAAAAAAAAAAAAAAAAGATTGAGAAAGTTTATAAATTTATTTAATTAAATCAATCAAATGAAATGATAATGGCATCAATATATTTTGAGTAGGTAGTCAGTAAACTCATATCTTTTTAGGTCATATTGATCATGTCAGTTTCAAAGCTTGGATCCAGTTCACCCATACACCAAGTTTGATTGGGATTGGATCTCATCGACTAACTAAAAAGTTAGCCTTATTAAGTTCTTAGTAAAAGACTTGGTGAATTCCACCACCAAAGGCACCCACTTAAATTAGCTATTTTTCTACTTAAGGGCTATTGATTGATTGAAAAATGAATGTTGTGTAAAAGTAATGAGATGTATAAGTAATGGAGTAAATTTAAAATATTTTGAAATTGTTTGGATGAGTGTAAAATAAATAAAGAGATTTTTTTAGCTTGAAATAAAATGAATGCAATGAAAAACATGATCGGTGGTAATCAGTGATGGCGAGGGCAGGCGGTGGCGGCGGTTGGCTATCGGTGGTGGCGACATGCAACAGCTACGGTCGGTGGTGGTGGCAGCCGGCGGTAGTAGATGGTAGTGGCTATACATGTTGTTTGAATGAGTGTAAAATAAATACACATTATTATTATTTATTATTATTATTATTATTATTATTATTATTATTATTATTATTATTATTATTATTTGACTTCAAGTAAAATGAATGCAGTGTAAAGCATGACCGGTGGCAACCGGTGATGGCGAGGGCCGGCGATGGCGGCTTGTAGTGGTGGCAGTGGTGGTTGACGGTTGGCGGTCTGAGGCGGTCGCCGATGATGGAGGCAATTAGCTATTAGTGGTAGTGGCGAGCAAGACAATGATGTCATGCAACGAAGTTTCATTGTATTTGAAAATTGCCCGAATCAGAGAAAATCCAAACTAGTGAATTCCAAATACAACAAAAAATTATAGTGCATTTGATTTACTTCAAGCCAAACAACAATATTCTCAAAATCCATGCACCAAACAAACCCTTAATTCATCAAGCCATCTTGCTAGAAGAACTCATCAAATTAGGCAGATTGCTCAACTAAAGTAATTGCATATTGCACAACAATTAGCCAAGGCTCATTTATTGTATGGCTAATTATACTGAATCTCTCTTATAGATTATTATTTTATATTTCATTATTTAGCATTTCCTGCAACAGTAGCTTTGATGCACAGTTATAAATAGAGGGTCAAAAAAAGAATAATATTTTTGTCGAAACACAAGCTTTGACAAAAGTTATGGACGAATGATTTTTTTTTGTTATTATTTAAAGTTTGTATTTGAGTAAATTATAAAATTTATATGTTCAATATAGAAATAAAACACTTAAAATATTATGTATGCAATTTCTAGTAGATGTTATAATGCTGAAATTACATCTCATTATTATTTTTTCTATAAAAATATAAATTAGCAATCAAATATGCTCTCAAATATCATAACATTGAGGTCTATATTACTTATGGATTTTGTAAGCTTCGCCCTAAAATGAACAACGAACCATCTATTCTTTGGATGTTCACTCACATTCAATCTACTTACTAATTGCCTATTGTGGGCAGCCAGATTCTTTCTCCGTCCCAACATACCATTTATGAGATTGATCATTTACTACAATGACTTAAGGTTTTGTTTGGGATGACTTCTTTACTGTTTCTTAAAGCAAATTTTTAGTACAAAAATTAAAAATTGTATACTAAAAAATTGCTTTAAGAAGCAATAAAAAAACAATCACAAATGAAACATTAGTTTTCAGATTCAGTGCTCTTATCTTATGCTTTCAATTTTGATGATTATTTTTATCATCTCATTAATTAAGGATGATGACAAATGGTCTTTTCCCCATTTTGCCAATATTATTTTATTTTCACATAATCTTTCTACTTTGTCATATCTATATTGTTAGCTTAATAGTAATGGAGGGTGTTGGTTGTTTTGCTTGAGACTTCTTATTATGATGAAATTTTTATATTGTTAGTCTGATCTTTAATTTTTAAGGCACTCATATTTTTTAGTGCTTCTTATCTAAGTGATGTTCTTATTTGCCATATGAGCTGCAATCTTTTTATTTTTACCTATTTAGAATTTTTTAATTTCACATTTACACATAATTTTTTTTTAATATTCAATGAAAATTGGGCTAAATCCCTAAAAAAAAAGGATTAATTTTCAAGATTTAAATGAACAACTAGATCCTACCATAAAGTAGGCACGCCGGAGCCAAATTGGTCCGAATTCCTTCCGTCTTAATTGCCGGCAAATAGAAGCTGCAAGCTAAAACCCTGAAAATTTTAGATAGGTAGGTTGATCGCGATCGAAATGGTGATGTGGTTGTCCCTCTCCGTTCGTAGGCTTCGGCTTCGACCTTCTCCAATCTCAGTCCTCTCCATTCTCTCAGCTTCCCCGTCATCCTCCTCCCATCGCCAAAACCCTAGTTCCGACGACGATAACTTTGAGAATAGTCGTCTTACCACCCTAGGTACCCTTGGTGCCCCAACTCCGCTTTTTACCAGTCGGAGAGCGCTCGATTTGCTTAGCTGTTATAAGTTATCCCTGGCCTCCATTTCCAGCTCCTCAGGAACGGTGGAGAGCGGTGGAAGCCAACGTCCGGAAGGGGGAGGGAAAACGCAGCCTACCAAGTCGTCTTCTTGTTGGATTCAGACCTTCCTTCCAGAGTCCGTGCAACCTTATGCTCTGCTTGCTCGTTTGGATAAGCCCATTGGGACTTGGTTGCTCGCTTGGCCTTGCATGTGGTAATGATTCCTCTTCTTTTTTTCTTCTATTTTTTTACTTATTCCTACAGTCAATCTAACTCACTCGGACATCATTCTTTAGCTGTAACCACTGCAGGGCATGAAGAGAAACTGGGGAGCAACAGTCTGTAATAATTGCCAGGATTAGCCTCGCGTTGGAGAAGTAATCTTCTGTGATGACATAAGAATGTTGGATGAGTTTAGGGATTATCTTAGGCTCTTCTGTTTTTTTAGATGATTTGGCATATGATTTTTTTTTTTTAATGTTAATGGTTGGAGTTCAAGCGTTTATAGCTCGGTCAAATAGTTTTTTAATGAAAAATTATTAAGCAAAAATTTTTGCATAGTTGAATTAATTTTGCAAAGTATTAAGTTCAATAAAATCTATACCTTCATTGTGGAAATCAAGTAGTTCTATTTGAAAGTTAGGTAGAAATGAATCAAAGAATGATGATGAAATTTTGAGCAATGCTGTGGTAGGTTGTCTAATCTTGAGTGTGTTAAGAAAATGGTCATGTAGATTGTGCTGTAACAAATAAATTGCAGCTAGTTTATTTTTAATAGATATGGACATTATGATAAATAAATATCATGGTGAATGAAGGGAAAATAAGAGACACAGATGAGTAGAATAAGTCTTTGCTTTGGCAAGAATATGCCTCCATTCTGGCCAGAATAAGCCTCTGACCCAATTTCAAACATAAAAAATAGTGATGGAGAATTGTAAAAGAGAGATGGATGGGGGAGAGTAATAAACACATAAAGGTGGTGGGGAGAATAATAAACACATAAAGGTGGTTGACACATAGGAGAGTCGAGCATTTAGCAGCTGTTTTTTTTGGAAAAAAAAGACATTATCCTAAAGAGACTTGAGTATTTATAAGCCTTCGCAACGGGCATACCTCAAAAGAGTACCACATAGCCTCTAGCACTTCCCACCAATATGAGCGAGAGGAGCCACCGTAATCTTTAAAAGAATCATGCTATATGACATCATCCTTCACTTTCTCATAGGAGAAGCTTCATTTACCGAAGGAGGAATGTAAAAGTGAGCCAAGGATGGTTTCCTAGTTCAAATGATGTTGTCTTGGTAGCAATGCAGGTGAATTTGAAGAAGACTTGAGCTCAAAAGTCTCTTCCATTAACGATAGCTCCTCGAGGAGATGACACAAGTCCAACTGAGTGAGAAATATGTCTTTGCCACACAACAAAAGAAGGGTAAAAACATGGGCGAAATTTGTTCAAATCAATGAAAATGCTTTACCACATTTTCCAATAAATTCTAGAAGTCTTCTAAAGCAATCATGGACTACAACGTCCTAGCTCACCTCTGCAAATTTTTGACATTCTTAACCATCTGCATCTATGATTCCTCATAATATCTAAAAGAATTTAAAAGCACCTCCACAATCACCTTTGAGAATGATGATCTCCTTTTGGGGACGACTAAACATAATCAATTGTGTTAGATCACAACAAAGCGATATTATTTAAATGCACTAAATTTTGAGTGACTTAGTTTCTTCAATCAATCTCATATGTGTTAAGAGGCTATGGTGGTTGAGTCTTAACCTTTAATATCTTAGCAGTGGTAATTTGTCCGCCAACCTTTTAATGAATAGGAACAGAGAGCCTTCAGATCTTTTATTTTACCACTTTGCTTTGGAAAACTCTATATAGAGGTAAAATTCTATGAGGTTGACTTTGATGCTTTGGAAGAATTCTTCCCTCCAATGATAATGGCTCCATGAGTAAGTTATCATGCTATCCACGAGAGTATGAAATACACTTGGGAATGGAGAATATGATTGAATGGATGGTGATATTCAATCATTTATGATACATGAGGTCAAAATATATGATGATGCTAAACTTTTTATCACGAAGAAATTGAAAAGTACGATCCGTCCGCAATGACACAACTTTTTCAAGCACAATCAAAGGGCACAGATATAAGGTGAATTGCAAGATAAACCTAATCAACTTAATTCATGGGAGCTTTCTCATAGAAAATAAAAGAGATTTTCTTATCTTAACAATAACACAAATGATGAATTATGTGTCTATCATCATAAGGGCACTCAAATGACTCAAAATAAAGGATAACTAGAACCCAGGTTTCTAACATAACAAATAAAGAAAACTTTTATCTTCATAGTGAGAGCGTTTAACTTCCAAATTCCAAAAGCATCATGGAAATAACAACTATGCCTTCTTCTTATGCATTGATATGCTCTTTGATTATTGATGTAGAGAAGTTAATGACCTATGTCACTCCAAGGAGAGGCTACAATGTTCTTTATTAGATTTAAATGAAAATTTGACTCTTAACAGGACACAATGGGGGATTCATGTGGCCGACCCCACATAATTGGATAAAGGCTTGATGTTGTTGTTGTTGTTGTTGTTGTTTTCAAATGAGAAACCAACCCATGAGGCCATGCCATTCACAAACTAAAATGTGACAGTCTCAATTTGTAAGAAGTAATATCAATAATGGTCTTACAATACTTCTCACATGCTTTAAGGCACCTCATTGAAAAGCAAGTTCCTCTCAAGCAAGCTTGTCATTTCAAAAAGCTATGGAAAGAAGAGCATGTCAATATAACTTTAAGACATAAGAATTGAAAAATTACTCTCTTTGATTATAAGGATTGTTGTACTTGGAATTATATTGAAATTCTAGGCCTACTATGGATATAGCAATCTCTCTAATATATCATATATCAAAGGCACCATGGTGAGAAGAACTAAAATTTTGGACTGGCTAATTGTTGAAACTAAGAAGCTCTATAAAGCTGAATTCATTTGGGAGAGAATATATTAACTGGATCACAAATATCATCCAAAATAAGAAAAAAAAAGGCTAGATTTATGTCTGCATTAACTTCCAAAACTTGAATAAATCATGTCATCTTTTTCAAAAGACGACTTTCTACTACTCATATGAAGCTCATGATCTGCAATACATCACACGTCATTAAGCTATAACAAAATTAAGATGGCGTTAGAGGAAAGAAACATACATCTTTTTGCATACTCATTAGTATCCATTGCTAGAGGGTGAAGCATTTTGACTTGGAAAACACTAAAGCCTCTCGCAAAAGGGTTTTGAATAGGGGTGTCAAAAATGGGTTGTGGGTTGAGTTCGGGTCGAACCCGACAGTGACCCGTAGTTATTCAACACGACTCATACCCGACCCATTTTTGCAAACGGGCCAAATTTTACAATCTGAACCCGACCCACCAAAAACTCGAGTCAACCTGACTCGACATGACTGACCCAGGGCCGGGCAGAAATTGCAGGCGATGCCGCGGTGTGCCGCTGTGCACGGTTACTTGTTAGGGCTTGCTAGCGGCCGGCATGCTAGGCACTGCAGGTCCGCAGGTGCCAAGCATCAAGCGACGCGGGTTAAGCCGAGTCGAGTGCGCAAGGACTTAGGGATTGTTGGCGGCTGGCGTACGTGGCAGTAGTAATTCGATATGGTGCTTAAGTCCGGACTCGCGCGAGCGTGGTCTAGGTACCGTAGGCGTCAGGCTACGCAGGCGAAGAAAGGTTGAGCACGCGCGGGGTGATGTCAGGTCGATTTCGGGTTGATGTAGGGTTTTCCGGTTGACCCAAATTCGACACGAATTTACAATTGGGTCAGTATTTTATACCCGAACCTGACCCTTTTACTAAACGGGTTAACCCTAATTCAAAATTTTTGGGTCATGTCAAATATTGACACCTCTAGTTTTGAATTACATCTTTAACGACCTCATACACAAGCAAGTTAATATTTTTATCATTAACTTGGTTGTAAAGAGTATAACCCATTGTGATCATGTAAATGATCCTAAGATTTTTTTTTTTTTTTAAAGAATTCAAAATTTTAACCTTAAAATTAATCCTTTGAAAAATATTTTTACGTTCATAAAAAATGTTCTATGCTTTGTTGTACGCCATGGAGACATTGAAATTGATCCACTTAAAATTAAAAATGTTGTGTGCCAGAAAATTAATAGTGGTACAAATATAAAGAGATTTAAACATTCTAATTTATATGAAGATCCAATACACATACAGATAAAGAGACAGTTGCAATAATCATAAGAGATGCCAAATTTTTACATGAAAAATTTGGAAAGAGAAAAACCATGAGGTCTGACCCAATGAATATATTTCGCTAGTATTTGTCATTGATTACAAATGATGCACTTCTTTGAGGGAAGTCATTGATGAAATGCAAAGAACATATTATATGGTTGAAATTGAAAGAGCTCTCTGGTAGGAATCTAGCATAAATGAAGTTGAGAGTAAAAAATGATGCCGATGGCATGCATCAATCCTGTAAGAGATGGCATGTGTTGCCATTATTAGCAATAGTAAGTGATCAAATCCATAGATATTGGAGTAGCCAGGTGATGATAGCCAAAAGGTTATAGGTCGGAGGAATGTTCCGACATGCAACAAAAACGATTTTGGTATGCCACTGTCAAAAACCTTAAGTAACTTTGTTCTTTGTAGGATAGTTTGACATATATAAGGAGGTTTGTCTGTGGCCTTTCAGGCAAGTGTTGACCCTTCAACATATTAATGAAGGACACCCTTTTTATATGAGACAATGTTTGTCAAGAAGATTTAATAGCATAAAGCATTATTTGTTCCATCTTCTAATTCTTGTGATATCAATCTTGGGAAACCCACTTATCTTTTATATCAAAGGACTCTCGAGGGATCACTTTGGGGCATTGTTGGCTTAAAACAATGAGGATAAGAATGAAAATATGAAGGACCAACTGATTTGATTGTGAGGGAATTAAGAAGTTTTCTAATCAAGAGGGAGCTATTTAGAAAGGTTCTTAATCAAAGGGAATTAATTACGAGATGTTTTCTAATTGAAGATGGCATATTTGGTGGTCAATTTAGAGGGAATTAATTAGGAAATATTTTCTAATTAAAGAGAGAAGATTTGAGAGCTGATTTGGAGGGGATTAATTAGGAAATGTTTCATAATTGAAGAGGATATATTTAGGGGCTGATTTGGAGGGGATTAATTAGGAAATGTTTCCTAATTGAAGAGGGAAGATTTATGGGTTGATTTAGGAGGGAAATAATTAAGTAAATATGAGGGAATTGGGGGAGGACTGTTTGGGTATTTGTTGTTTATTGTTTGCTTTAAATAGTTGATTTTCCTATGGTTAGGGGTATGTGTTGTTTGCTGAAATTAGATTATTCTTAAGATATTTAGGCTCTAGCCGACGACTAGAGATTTGGGGGAGTCGGATCTTCCTCTCCAATTGAAGATTCACTTGTATCTTGTCTTTTATTTCATAAACTTTCAATAAAAAAATGTTCGTGTATTTTAATTCTGATTTTCTTGTCGTTGGTTTTATAAAATTGCTGAAATCAGATTTCAGGCAAGACTTTTCTTAAATTTCTACAAGAACTTTCTATGAAAATACTCTCTATTATATTAGTTGATGATTATTATAGGTCAATTCAATGTGCTCTTCAATTGAAAAATAATGTGGGTCATTGATCTTTGCTACACAAAAGCTTGTCATATGTTTGCCCACAAAATAACTCTAATTTTTAAAGTTAAGCCTCAAAATTTTAATGATTAGATCCATTCTAACTAGTCGTCTATCTAGTTGGGTAGTTTTCTTGCTTAAGTTTGGCATCACATATTTTATGCAAAATAATGTGAAAGGGCGGGCCCTTATTGATTTCTTAGTTGCCCATTCTCTTCCAATGGACGCTCCACTTGATGATTAACCATTGAATGACCAAGTCCGTAAAGTGGGAGAAGACAAACAATTGACGAAGTTAGAGTTATATTTATAGAACAACACTCGTAAGTCGTAATCTTATAAAAATCTAAATGATGAATTAATTGCAATGATTTAAAGGACTCGGTTCAAAAAATCAACGCAAAAGGCAAATTGATTAATCAAAATTTGAACTAGTTTTTTAGAGATACAAATGATTAATCAATAACATTAAATCAAAATAAAAGAAGGATGGAAAAGCATTAATCAAGTTAATGCAAAATCAAAGTCGAGTGTGAATTGTTTGAACGCTAGTCGTAAATCACAAGAGCTCAAACTCTCTTTCCCGATAAAATTTAAGTTAAGACTAATTTGAATGGTGCAACAACACCGATATCTATGTTGATGCCTCAATAATCATACTTGCATATTGTAACTGTGTGACTACATCATATAGCATATCGGTCATCAAAACTCTCCCATGGTCTGTTTGAATTAAGTCTGAGATACTGTGGTGTACATCTATGTCCATGAATGACTTGTGCGCACTTGTTTTCAAGTATACTGGTAAGCATGACAACACCTAAAAAAAAGAGTGTTAATGCACGTTGAACTTCAAAATAGTCTCAAATGGCCAGGGGATTTAGACTCCTGGCTAACATAAGTGTCCATAAAACCTGTATATGGTGGTAAAAAAATATCTAAATATTATCTCAAGGCCTAACTTACTATACTACCACTGATGACAACTCTAGTGCATTCATATTAACTCTCATTGTATTATGGTTGTCATTGTTGCCAATTTGATGGCTATTTATGGCTACTTTTCAGTAAACATATGGAGTTTATGTTATGCGAGTCTGCTAAGTCTTTATCACAATGATGCTAGGTCTATTACAATGGCAGCACCCGCAGGAGAACTACCTGATTTGAAGATGTTAGCATTGTTTGGATCTGGTGCGGTGCTCCTTCGAGGTGCTGGTTGCACAATAAATGACCTCCTTGATCGTGACATTGATATCAAGGTGCTTTTCGTTTTCTTTTTATTAATTATATGTATAATAGAAAATGCATGAGCAAATTCAAAAGTTTCCAAAGCTCCAGATGAATGATCGTGTGTTTCTTCTTATTCAGTTATCTGCTCATGAATTATATCATGTAATCTTTAACAGCATACAAAGTTTATTGCAGGATTATCTCAAGTTTGGCTTCAGTGTAATTTTGGTAGTTTCGATGGTATCAACGGTTTCAATGTTTAATTTAGGTTTTGGTTTTGATTGTTTAAATAGCATGAAAAAGAATATTTAACAATTTTACAATAAAAATATTTTTAAGTTATGCAATATTGGAGACTATCCAACTTATATAACCTCAAAAATAAAAGTTTGATAATATGACTGTAATTAAAATTGTTAATTTGTTTATTGAGGCACACACTTCACATTGATCTTTCAGTTCACGGGATGTTATAAAATAATTTCAATAGATAATAAGTGATGTAGAACTAAAAATGTTTTAAATGGATGCGTTACGAATTGTGCGATGTCTTGAATAAGCAAGTAAGATTAAAAATGTTAGCAATAAAAAAAAACGACAATAGAAAACAAAAGAGGGGTGCCTACGTTTAGGCTAAGCCACTTGCCAAGCACTTGGAGAATCAAAACAAGTTAGAAATTCAACAACACGCAAAGTAAATAGCTTTCAACAAAATCTCTAATCTAACAATAAGATTAGAAGCATAGAAAGTGCACTCAATCCTACGTTTACTAGATTTTGGGCAACGGTGAAACAAAACCATACGTTTACTAAGCTTAGGCAAAGGTGAAGCACGACTCCTTGTGAATCTTCATCACCTACAAGATTAGGGGATTAGAAAAATAATTGAAAGAGGAAGAAGTCCACCCTTGTTGTGGTTTACCTAGAGAGAGAGACATTTCTCTCAAAAGTTGAGGTGTTGAAGGCGATCGTCGTTATATTCATTGAAATCTCAACTAGAGAGGAAGAGATTCTCTCAAGACTTGATGTGTTGAAGACAATGGTTGCTACTTCCTTGAAGGTTCCTATGGAGAGAGGAACTCATCATGCAAATTCCAAAGGGGAAGAGATGGCCGACCATAGGTGGGGAGCCACACGTTGGCTTTAGGGTTAGGTTAGAGGAGGAGAATAATCAAAATATGAAGTTTGAATTTCAGATTTGAGTGTGGAGGATTTAGGGGTTTGGAATATGAAATTATTCCAAAGAGAGAGGGAGAATTAATGGCAAGGAGAGAGGGGATTGGAAGCAAGCTAGGGGGTGGGTAGGAGAGATGGGAGGATGTTAATTGATTTCCAATTGGAGAAGTTCTCTAATGGAAATAAATAATAGTGGGGCTAGGGAGGAATTCAGCCAAAAGGAAGGTGCGGAAATTGGAATTGCTTCCAAAAGGGGAATTTGGGATTTAGGAAATAATTTCCTAATCCCACCCAGTAGTGGCCGCCGGCAATCAATGCTTGGAGAGGATTGATGGGGATAGATTTGTAGCTTCTTAATTTGGGTATTGGAATTAGGAAAGATTTTAATTAAATCATATTTGAATTTCAAATTCAAATAGAATTTAATTTAGGAACTTTCCTAAAATAGGTTTCTTAATTTAGGAAAGAAAATTTCAATTTCAAATTGCTTTGAAATTTGAAATTAAACCTTCCCAAATTAAGAGTAGATACTTATGGAAAGGATTCAAGGTGGGATTTGAATTTTTGAGGGAGGATGAGAGAAGAGGGCTGGGGTTTGGTGGGCTTGAAGTGGATTTCAGTGGGTGATGGGGGATGAAGTTGGTCGGTGGTTTGGGTAGTGAGAGGGGTTTATGCGATGGTGGTGGTGGGAAGTTGAGTGGCCGGCGGCAAAGGCTTGAAAGAACTTGGCCGGCGGCTAGGAGATGGAAGAAGGGGTAAATGCGAAAACAAAACAAAGATAACGAACCACAAATCCGGCCATCTCCAAGGTTGGTGGGTGATCCGATCTCCCTCTCCTAGGGCTCTCGCTCTCTCTCTAAGCACTCTCAAGATCTCTCAAGAACTCAAACAATAGCACAAAATTTTCTTATCATTCAATCATTAATTTTAGAAGAAGAACAAGAGGGCTATAAATAGCCTCGTACAAAAAGGACTAAAAGATAAAAGACGACCTTGCCCTTAGGGCTTACATACGACTTCCCTTAAGCAAGGGGTAAAACAAGAAAAACAAGTACAACATAAATAACAAATAACATAATAAAATAAATACATGAATTAACTCAAAACACATCGACTCGATCATGGCCGTAGAGCGTCGGACACGCCTCAGATATACTTTTCATGCTCTAATGTCCCCATCAATAAGTTACTGAGGCACACACATTATGATAGAGGAACTAATGATTGCCATGTGGTAGAGCTTTAGCTGGCAGTACGCATGGAAGAATGTTGAGGACCTCGAGTATGGAGTTTAGTAAAATTTTAAGTGTTGCTTCAAGGTTTCGTGAGGTTTTACCAAACTTCTCAGGTTTAAATAAACCCTTGAAAGCAGCAGCAACAACAACATTTAGTCTTTATCCAACTACATGGGGTCGGCTATATAAATTTTTTTTCTTTATTGTGTCCTATGCAGGGTTAAATTCTCATTTAAATCTAAGAAAAAAAGGATCATTTCTAATACTTTGAAACCTTGAAAGCAACTGAATCTAAAATAATCACTGGTTTTTGGAGTGATCTTGATGAAAACCGTTCCAAAACTTCTGAAAGTGGATAGTTTTAAACCGAAGGAAAAACATTGGTTTGCAAGTACTATCTTTTTGTAATCATGCATGACTCCATTCCCAGTGCTGTTTGGTTTCTGTCAAATGTTAATAAAGCCTTTTTCTTGCACATGTCTTCTTTATTACTATTTATCATTTAATTGATGCCCAGGCAGATAATGTCATTTGGTTTCATGATTAAAATAACGCAACTAGAGAACAATTCTTGTTGTGATTAATATTTGGTTCTTGCTCTCCTAGGTGAGGTGAAAGTACCTCTAATCTCTTATTGATAGCCTATTATATCATCTTTTTTTACTGTGTAGGTGGAGCGTACAAAGAGCAGACCTGTTGCCTCTGGCATATTGACACCTTTCCAAGGGCTAGGCTTTCTTGGCCTTCAACTATTACTGGGTTTAGGCATTCTCTTGCAGCTCAATAATTATAGGTAACTGGTAAATATTATTCATATATAATTATTCCCAGCTTTTGGAGGAATGGCCTTTGTAGTTGTCGTAACTTAGTGAGAATATTTTGAAGTTTGATGCAAACAATGAAAATCACAGACTGGTTGATCTTGTTGGTTGGTCATCTTTTAAATCAAAGAGAAGGTGGGTGCTGATTTTCATTTTAGTTTCTGTTAGTTTATGTGTACATTAATTTGTACCAAGTAATATTATCTACTTTTGCGAGTTCAGAACTTGCAAAGTGAAGACAAGTATGCATCCATTGAGAGTTTTCATTTTATTTATGAGAGGTTATTGATGCATTGTGAGAATTTTTGTTTTTTTTTTGAATTTTGAGTCTTGTGTCAATGCATCTTATCAACTAAGACTCGTACTTATGTTAGTTTCATGTTATTTAGGATTATTTTGGTATTTTAATATATGTTTAAGTTTAGTTGTAATTTTAATAAGTCTTATTTTTATAAATAGGACCCAATGTTTTATTATTGGTCATGAGAGTTTATGATGAATTGAGATCTCAAATTTCCCATGGCCTTCTCCTTGGGGAGTCTCCCTCATCTTTAGTTTTTTATTGTTGCTTCCTCTCTACCCTTTCCTCCCTCTCTTTGAGGCATTCATTCGTCTATATCCTCTATTGTCTTCTTTTCTATAATTCTCCAATTCTCTTCCAATCTTGGACTTGACTATATATTTTATTACAATCCTCGTGAATCAAGTATACATAGGAGTTTTATTTTTAAGATATGCCTATAGGGACCTTATTATAAGAATTAAATGTCTAGACAGTCTCTAAGGCATGCAAAAACAAGTTTAATGTCTAATAAATTTTAGAATAGGAGTAAATGTACTAAAGGATAAAATAGATCCAACTACGTAAGACAAATAATCCTAACTATTTATGATTAGTTCGGTTAAGACGGTACATGTGAAGGTATAATATCTAGGTTGAGATTTAGCACACGGTATGGTAAATATGAATAAACTTTATGGAGGCAGCAATTGTTGTTTTCTTGTGAAGACATTGTTTTAGAGAAAGCATATGATAAAGTTTTAAGAGAATTGCTTTCGAGAGTTCTAGAAAAGAAAGATTTACTAATGCTTATATTTAAGTCATTAAGGATATGTATGCATGAATTGTTACTTGTGTTCAAACACAATGTGGTTTGACTAAGTATTTTTCTATTTCAGTTGGATTACGTTAAGGATCAACTTTAAGCCAATATCTTTTTGCTTTAGTCATGGATGTTCTTACTAGACATTTTCAAGAGGATGTCCTAGTGTATGCTTTTTGCTGATGTATTCTTCTTATTGATAAGATTAGAGTGTAAAGGTTTTCATTTGAGAAGATCTAAAATTGAATATATGGAGTGTAATTTTAATAGTAAGATATATAGTGGGTGGATTGTGACTTTGGACAATCAAGTCATTAAAAAGAGGGCACGTTTTAGATATCTTAGGTTTATTGTTCAAAGTGATGGTGAAATAGATGGGGATGTTATTAGTAGAATTCAAGTTGGATGGTTAAAGTGGAGGAATGCATCGGACCTATTGTGTGATAGAAAGGTACCCCTCAAACTTAAGGGAAATAAGTTTTCAAAATATCAAATTTTCAGCAATATTAAACTAATGGCCTTTCTTGTTGCATTTGCTCGCTGTAGATTGGAAATAAGTTTTCAAAATATCAAATTTTCAGTAATATTAAACTAATGCCCTCAGTGTATTCCTGTCAATTGGGAAGCGCTGGGCTAGCCAGAGGTTGGGCTGGCGGGGAAGGAGTTGTATTGTTTTGGGCATGAAAGTAAGCAATTACTGCAACGAAGATGGAAAGCAGCAAATCGCTGCAATGACAGAAAGAAAACGATCCAGAAAATAGTGGAGGGCCAAGAACATACACCAAACAACAAAAGAGAAAGCTTTAATAAGAAAAAAAAAACAAAATAAAAACTACACAACTAATTTCAGCACAAGAGCTTCTTCTGATACAATTGTTTATGTGGTTAGATGAGTGGGCAAAGAAGAGAAGGTGGGATGAGAAATATACGAAAGGGAGAGGAAGAAGGAGAGGACTCAGTCTCAGTTTGCTAGAAAAGAAGAGTATGTCGGTACACTTGGGAGTTTTCTTCACTTTCATTAAAAACGTTGTCCAGATCAGTCCTTAAGATGTCTATTTATAAGATGATCTCTAGGGCATACTTGATACTAATTGAATGTCTATAGTCCCCCCTAGATCATTTTGATATATGCGTGATGCCTAATAACTCTTAAAATAAGATAATATATGGTGACGATTGAGTTTGACTACTGGCGGAAATATTGGTGTAAGTGTAACAAATAGTGATGGTTAATTTGTGTTAGATTTCCTTCTTTCTCCTTGTAGCTAGAAATAATGTTCACCTAGAAGTTACTGGGTGTTGCACAATTTACCGGATATGAAACTTGTCTTATTGCGCCGAAGCTGATTGAAATGGTCAGCAGCCTTAATCTTATGCCGTATCTTTTTTGTGATTGTAGCCGTATTCTTGGAGCATCTTCGTTACTTCTGGTCTTCTCATATCCTCTTATGAAGAGGCTTACTTTCTGGGTATGGGATTTTGAATACTTAATATTTTTTACTTCTATTTGATGTCTTCCCAAAAATAAGTAGATTTGACCTTCGCAACAGCCTCAGGCTTATCTTGGTTTGACCTTTAACTGGGGTGCTTTACTGGGATGGGCTGCAATTAAGGAAGGTTTAGATGTAACAATTGTTCTCCCATTGTACTGTTCTGGTGTATGTTGGACACTTGTGTATGATACAATATACGCGCATCAGGTTATTTGGTATTTGTTTACTTCCTGATTCATAAATTCATTAGATATTTCATGAATTATTCCTCTTGAAAATATTTATTTTAAAATTGCAGGACAAGGAAGATGACCTGAAAGTGGGTGTGAAGTCAACAGCATTAAGGTTTGGAAGTTCAACAAAAGGCTGGATCTCTGGATTTGGGGCTGCTTGTATCACTTGCTTAGCTGTAAGCGGATATAATGCAGAGCTTGGTGCGTGCCTATCTTTTCTGTTAATTTTTCTTTAAGTTACCGTACTAATTGTATGAGCTTCTCTTTTAGGACAGCACTGCCTTATTATCCATTTCTAGTTGCTGCGGCTACACAATTGGGATGGCAAATTCTGACCGTAGACATATCAAACAGGGAAGACTGTAATAATAAGTAAGTGAATGCAGAATGATCTACATAATATGCTGATGCACACTATTGTCCATCATTAGAAAGCTATTATTTGTAAATTGTAAAATATTTGCAATTTCAGTCCCCCTCTTGATTTAGATGAACATGAAAGAATAAGAAGCAATGAGTTCCTAGCAACGTTGTTTTGAGTTATGATATATGGACACCGACAGGAGAGAGAAACATTTACACAAATAATTATAAATAGTAAGACATGCGAAGGGAATTGATTTTCTTTTATATATTGTTAACGTAAAATATTAAAAAATCTGATATCAATTATTTCTATAAAAAAATATCAAACATGAAGTATAATATCCTCTGTATTAGATAAAAAGAACTTAAGGGTATACCAAATATTATTGCACGGGGTATGTCTTGATTATGTTTGCTTGCCCTTGATTAACTAAAAATTAGTTCAATTTTTGGGTATCTTCTCATTGTGTTTGGGCATATCCAATCATGTCAGGGCATGAATCAGCCTTAATATATTTTTTTTAAGAAAACAAAGGTTGGACATAATTTTAAACGTGTATGACACATTAGGATGTTCATGTCTTATATGGCATAACTGGATCTTTTAGAGAAGCCCATGTTTCATGGGTTCCAGCGAGAGATTTTTTGGATTGGTCGTATATGCACTATAAATATTAAAAATTGACATCGTTTAGGGTTCCCTTCCTCAGTTTACCACCTTCTCTTCGATGTTGAATCCTTGATGTTGATGCCTTTCGGCATCAGCATTTCATATGTTATCTTGTGAGAATAGCTTCCTTTGTTGGCACATTCGTCACCCCTTAATGTCAAATTGGCCTCGATTCTGCTGATGTTTCGGTTGGCGTTCTCACTGTCTCAAATAGTCTCCTATCATTCACTTCCTTTATCGCACTTGTTAGCTCTCATCCACTCTTTGTTTTGATATCAGCTGTGTCCAGTGTCCTTCATCCCTAGCTTCTCGCAATCATCATTTGTTCGCACTCCCTTCAGTTCCTCTTTGGTTGTTTCTTCTAGGGTTCTTGTGTTGGAGCCTATTGAACCTATTGTTGGTGATTCACCTATGTCGTCTAGTACTCTGATGGTCTTTTTGTTTGATGGTTTTCCCATAGATCCTCGTAACACATTTTGTTTAACAATTACTTATGATACTCCTAGTAAGTGTGCTTCTCATTGTTTCATTGAAGTTGTTGAGGGGAATAATGCTTCAGTTTTTTAGCCTTCTTATTTTTCAAGATTTTTCAACAAGCTCAGAATCATCTCAAAGTGATAGGGAATAATCATAGAAACAGAAAACGATGGTTGAAATCAGAATTTCAGCAATCTCGCCAAGCAAGTTTTGAGGATTTAATGGAGGAAAAACAAGAAAAACACTATTGATTGAATTAGTAGATGAAAGAAAATAGCAAGATATTGTTGATCTTAATTCGAGAGGATGATCTATCATTTCCAAATCTCTAGACCTTGCTAAAGCCTAAGATATTTCGATTGCTATAAAGTGCACCCTAAATTGAGAAAATAATCCTCTACGCTAACATGTAGGATGATGGGGATAATATAAATGACCAGGTCCAACCTAAGAATTGGTGGTTGGATTGTACTCAAATTGTGGAATGTACCCTCTCCTTCTATGGATTCAACACCTTCACTTGTTGATGATGCATATGTCCGAAGTATTATGGTTATGGGTAGTACCTCTTCTAATATCTACGTTAATTTAGATTCTTTAGTTGTGATAGCGAATTCTCCTCTTGATCTTTTACAATAATGTTGATAACCCAATATTTATCAGTCATATGGTTCCGATAAAAGTCTCCTAGGCATGGAAGAATAAATGCATACAAGGTTTCAAATCTTATTTGTTAGGAGAGGCAATAATTAAAAAGAAGTATTTATTCATTCATGAAGGTTTAATAGACTTCAAGCAAGGTGCAGTAGTTTGGTATTCTTGATTTGTCAGTTATTGGGGCTTCTCCTCTACATTTTGATGGCTACGTTTTTCCCTTGCCATCATCTTATATATTGTTCCTAGTATTTTACTTAATACCTTGTATTCTGGCTGCTGCTTGTAATTGGTTCATGTTATAACCATTGCCTTGATTGGTAATAAAATATGCTTAAAAAAGATGGGAGAAAAAGGCTCCTAGAGATCAATTTGTTAGCTGTTTGGAAAAGTCTAGATGCTTTTGTATAAGCATGTATGGACATAGCTCACTTAGGCTTCGTTTGGGATGGCTTCTTTGTTGCTTTCTAAAACGGCTTTCTAGTATAAATTTTTTTTAAATTAGAAATTTTTGTACTAAAAAGCAGTTTTATAATGTAGCAAAAAAGCTGTCTCAAATGAAGCCTTACTCGCGGCATCAGTGTTGGAGTAAGCTATATGTTGCAGCACTTTGGGCTCCATCAAGGCTCAATTATGCACGGCCCTTAGACATTTACTACAGTATGTTCTTTAATCGGATTAATCATTCTGTGCGGACTCCGAATGCCGTCCAGTCTCCGCACAAAATGATTTCTCCTTTAACTTTAATCGTGCGGATGCATAAAATTTCTAATCAGGCTGTTTTATTTAGAGTTATGTTCTGGAATCCTCTTGTTTGGTATTGTCCGTTAGAGGCTTGCCTTTTTTTTTTTTTTTTCATTTCAGATTTGTTTCCAACAAGTGGTTTGGAGCTCTTGTATATAGTGGAATCCTATTTGGCCGGCTTGTATCCTGAAAAGGTAATATTTATTGATTTTCTGGCCTTATTTCTTTTGCGTAGCTGAAAATGAAAGAACTAATGCTCTCAACCGAATATTTTACCGCAGGGTTGGAGTACCAATCGACACTGGAGATTGTATACGTACAGGACTCGTTGTAACGATCACCAAATCTTGTAGGTTTTATTCTAACCTTTTTTTTTTTTTGAGAGAGAGTTTTATTCAAACTTTCCAACATGTGTTAGTATTATGTTTGTATATTATTTTGAAATGGAAAAAATTTTCTTCAGAACTCCCTCGTCAATAAGCTTCTGATTTTACATCTCTGCAGATGCCACCACTAAGATATATATATTTATAGTTTTTTTTTTGTTCTTTTGTGTCGGTAAAGGGGCCAGATAAGCTTCTGCCCCTGCCCCATAAATCGCTGCTTTGCGAGTTGCAGAATACAGTGTGGGATGTCTTTTTTCGTTCAATCAATGAACTCTATGGAATAAACTCATGAAAGTAAGGGATATAATCTTGTCAATTTTTTATATTTCTTTAGAAGTCTCATTGATTCAAATGTGAAGGTTCATATCTATTGCAGTAAGCTAGCATGCTAGTCAAGGGTGGTCACCATAAAAGATTTTTGTTGTTGCACATATCCATGGCCTCATCATCATGACTTTCGCTCTTCAGGTGGAGAAATTATTCCATGTGGAGTCTGGACGGTAAAGAACCGTCCGGATGTGTGTACACAGTTTTTGTACACACTGTATATAAAAAATTCAAACTATATACAAAATTATACTCAGTGCACACACTGTGTACACTCACATCCAAATTGTTCTTTACCGTCTAGACTCCGCACGGAATAATTTTTCCTCCAGGTGAGATGTTGTCTATTTAAATTTATTAAAAATTTTATATAGCTATGCATTGTTTGAACATTTAATTCTTAAAATCATTTTAATTATGTGTATCATAAAAAAATTGGATAAATCAAGGTCTTGGCTTGGATAAATTATTCTGTGCAGAATCCAGATGCATCCAGATCCAATCAAAATTGGCCACTTTTGTCTGGACTCTTATTATACACAACCTATATGCAAAATTGGATATATGATGTATACGGTGGACATGATCTATTTTGATTGAAGTCTAAATCAAATCAAAATTGGTCACTTTGTCTGGACTCTTATTATACACATCCTAAATGCAAAATTGTATATAGGATGTATACCGGGGATATGATCTATTTTGATTGAACTCCAAGTACAAATTACGTTCGAATTCCACACAGAATAATTTCTTAGTAGCTTATTGGCTTGTGGCCTTATGGTAGTGGCCTTGAACTTACCATTCACTCCTAACAAATGTTTACATTTCTTGATGACTTGTAAAAAAGAAATAGAAAGATTATGATGATGATGAGGATGATGGTGATGTTTTTGTTGTTGATGATGATGAGGACAATGAGGGAGGGGGGACCAAAAGGAGTTGATAGCTAGAATCTTATCCCTGCATATTAATTTAAAACTATGATAAGAGTAGACCAACAAAAGATGCATGCTTTCCTGCATGGATTTTTCGCTGCAAAAGGCTCCTTTAGTCGCCAGCTTTCTTCCAGCTGTATTCCAAATGCAATACAGGTTTGATCCAACCGTGCAAACTCGGTTTTCGAAGCAGGTGTGTGCGTGTAATAATGCCAGTGTGGCATGGAGAACTTGTGACTCATCTAATTTTTTATTTGTCACAAAAACCCTATCCTGTGCTTCTGATAAGTTTTCTTAATTATGGTAAAGTACATATTACATATATTTTGACATTTTGTTAATAACTAATTTAGAAAATAGTCGTTTTGAAATAAATAAATATTAAAAAATAGTAAAATATGGGAGTTCTAATATAAAATTTTAAGATGAAAATTAAATATAATAATTTTAGTAAATAAGTTATAATAAGAATTTGGTTATATAA
This sequence comes from Dendrobium nobile, assembly GCA_022539455.1. Taxonomy (NCBI): domain Eukaryota; kingdom Viridiplantae; phylum Streptophyta; class Magnoliopsida; order Asparagales; family Orchidaceae; genus Dendrobium; species Dendrobium nobile. The sequence goes on from CM039730.1 coordinate 43,557,640, forward strand.
TATTGATAAATGTGATATTCAGGCTTTGTTTAGGATGATTTTTTTCTTTTTTTTTTAAGCAAAATTTTAATAAAAATTTTATTTTTTATATTAAAAATTATTTTTTAAAATAATAAATAAGTTGTCCCAAATTAAAGTTGACATCTCGTAACAATATACTTAAAGGAGCTAAAAATGGCATTTTTAGCTCACATCATATAATGATGCATATTTACAAATTTTAATGAATTTCTTTGAGTTGATCACAATCCAGTCAAAATTGTTATTCAAAAATCAAAATTTTCAAAATAATTTTTGTTGACTACTAATATATATTAAGGGACAACATGTTAAGTTTTGTAAATTGTAATAGAAACCATTATATATATATATATATATATATATATATATATATATATATAGTGATATTTTTATACGATTAAAATATTTGAAAGTTATATAAATAATTAAAAAAATTTAAATGTTAGGTATGTAAATTTATAAATTTTCTATGATTTGTATATAGATCATCATGTATGTAATAATTTGAATTTTACAATTAGAAGACTGCAATTACAAGCCTAATTGGACCGTTCTCCAGCCTTTAGAATTTTGGTCGGATAACTTGATTGTAATAAAAAAAATTAATTATAACATTTAATTAAACAATCAATTATTATATTACACTAATTATATATTTCATGATAACTAAATTTTGTTTAATATACACTCAATTTATTTTCACGCATGCAAGTTGCAGAATCGCAGTACATATCTTGGAGATTATATTCACCTACTCCCTCCTTATAAATAGATGCTTCAAGCTCCGCAGGTCACTGCTCGTCCAGCTTTCAACTGAACATATCCGCTTATATTAGCTTCCATTTCTTCTTCCATGGCTTCCTCCACAATTCTGATTCGCGCCTCCATTCTTCTCATCCTCCTCCTCGCGCTCTCCACCTTCGCGGAGCCGCGCGGCTCTGTTCTTGAATCGCAGATTGTACGTCAATCAACTCATCAAAGCACTTACAGACTTGCTTTCCTTATTTATCTTTCCATGAAAATAATTACAGGTTTAGTAAATTAATGTAGCAATAGCTTTCTGATCATTTACTTACATCCTTGCAGTCCACCATTGCAGAAGGCGTGGGAAGCTCTCTTCCGAAAGCAGCCATAGGTAACAAATATTATATAGCTCTACGTGCACCAAAAAAACCGAATATACAACAATTATATATTTAACCAACAGGAAAATCCGTCATTACCGTCGAATTTTCCTGCGGAGAGATATTCACCGGAAATTGTGACGCCCAAACCAGCGAAATATTCACCGGTATTTTACCGGAATTTAAAAAGTTTCAGACATAATTTGCGCCGGTTATTACCAGCGAATGTTGCGCTGGCTTACTTAAACTCGATGACTGTTTACCGACGCATTAACCGCCGATAAGGTAACCGACAGATATTCTATCGGAAATTTCGACAGAAAGGGCCCTATTTCGACCCGGCAGTGGTCTTTCTTCTCATTTCCTTCTTCTTCCCTCGGTTAGGCCACAAAACTTCTGCTGGTAATATGATACGATGACGTTTCCAACGGAAGGGTTGCCTGGCTTTTCCGGCATATATTACGAAGGTAAAGATCATCGGTAATAGGTCGGCCGATTTATACGGTTGATTATCACCCGGTATTGTTGGCGTATATTTCCGCTGGAAAGGCCGGCTGATTATACGCCAGACTTTGATGCCAAAAACGGCATTGTCTTCCTCATTTTTTCCGTCGGAACAATCGCCGGATCATTTTCCGACGAAAATATTTCGTTGGTTTAGATTTTCCGACGTGTGAATTACTGTCTGATCATTTTATGCCAGAAATACGTTGAAAAGCACATATTGCCTGTGGATTTATTGTCCACTGGTAACAAAGCATTTTCGTTTAGTGTTACGCTTACTATCTTTCCAGTTGAAATAATGTGCTCTAATGATGATTTGATGAACATGTAGACTGTCGTGGGGCGTGCAAGTTTCGATGCAGTAAGTCGAGGAGGCCGAGATTATGCAGAAGAGCGTGTGGCACCTGCTGTGCGCGCTGCAACTGCGTGCCGCCGGGAACTTACGGCAACCAATACATGTGCCCTTGCTATGCGGCCCTCACCACCCACCACGGCAAGCGCAAGTGCCCTTAGTGGCTTTGTAATAAATCAGGCTTTTCTAAGTACCTCATTTAGTTGTCTTCATCTGCTTGTTAATCAATTTGCATGCTTATCATTGTTTTTTTTTTATCGGTGATTATTTCATGTATGGTAAAGTTTGCTGTTCGGTGAATAAAATTGGTATATGGTGCGCGTTATATGAAGTTAATTCTTTATAAATGTTGTAAGAGTTTGATTGTATATGCATGCATATTGCAATAAGGAAATTATGGTTTAGTCAATCATAAATGGTTTTTTTGTGTCTATTTTAGGAGAGATTAAAGAACTGTTTGACTTTTTTTTCTATGAACAGTAAAAACGCAACGTGAACATTAAAAGTGCAGTGATCTGCGCTTTAAGTTACTGTTCAATAAGACAAATCAGACGGTTCTACCCGTCCGATATCCGCACAAAATAATTCATCATATTTTAGGCTTTTAGTTTTGTTTATCAATGCAACTCATATTTCTCATATTGTTCAACCAATTTATAATCCTCCGCTAATTATTGATGGCTTCAACCAACAACATTTTATTGAATTTCCTCGTGATATTATAAAGATAAGTAAGAAGATCATGTTAAAGAAGAATTATCTTTAGGGGTTGTTCAGTCAACTCAATATTTTATGAATTGTTTGGAACCATTTGAAAGGCTATGATGAATATAGGAGGAGATTGTCTCTACAGCTACCCTAGATTTTTTATGTATCATTTATGTTTTATCTTTCTTCTTAGTGTGGAGGAAAGAGGATATTACATATCCCAAAGCATTTCTTAATTTTATGAAATAAAAAAGTTTAAAATATTCTGAAAAAAATAATCACAATGAAAATTAATATGACCACCATCAATTTGAACTTAGAAGAAAAAACATACTGAAAAAGACTATTCAAATACTAGAGCTAAATAGCTAAAATATGTTTATCTGGACTTTAGTGCAGAAATCCTATCCTCCTTGTTGATGAGATTTCTCAAAGGATTATGTGTTTGGTTGTTCTGCTTAAAAAGACATGTATTATAAAAGAACTATAGTGTACAATAAAGATAGTGTATTGAAAATATATTTAAGTGGTTTTGTTAAATATTTTATAAATTGAGGAGTTTTTTTTTTTAATGAGGTAAAAGATACTAGTTGTGCATTGGACTAAAAGTTGATTGGAGGTGATTGATGATTGCGGATGGCAGTAATGGTGATTGGTGGCGATGATCGTTGTTGATGATGGGTGGTTGCAGATAGTGGCAGCAGGCGATGATGGACAGACAGAGGTAGCACATGGTGGCCGATGGTGCCAATTGAAATCAGTTGACATAAGTTGTGTATTTGAAATTTGCTCAAATAGGGTAGATTCAAATACATTAATCAAAATGAATTGAATGATGAATTCCATATTCACTTTTAAAAAATACTTTGCATTTGAAATACAATTATTTCACCAACTGAATTTTTGAAACTCTATCATCTACTTTCCCCCAAAATCTTTGTATTAAAAAATTTTAAAATTAAATTAAGGATCATCTGAACTTCAAATTTGACAAGCTTATAGTCAAATTGAGCAGCTCGGTGAGGTGAATTTTACCGAGACCATGATCAATCAATTCTAACATCATTAAGACACTTAAATGCTCAAAGAATGCTTCAAGATCAAGGGAATTGATATGGGCAAAATAATAGAATGTTTTGCAGTCAAGAAAATCACCCATTTTCGGATGAATTTTCCGGCGGCTTTCTGACGGTTAATTTTTCGGCGATTTTCCGACGGAAAACAATGAAACAACTTTTTCGATGAAATTTTCCTTCAGTTTATTTCCCATGGAATTTTCCAGGGGATTTTCTGGAGGCTTTTGCAGTTTCTGGCTAAATTTTAAAATTTTAATTAAATTGATTAAAATTTAACTATTTAAATGATTTAACAAAAAATGATTAAAAATAATATTAACTATTTAATTAATTTTTGATCTAAAATTAATTAGTAATTATTAATTTTAATTTTATATTAATTATCATTTTTATTTTTGTAATTAAATTAATTAGTACTATTTTTTATTAGTATAATTAAATACTGTACTTCATTTTGGGTTAATATATAGTTTAAATATAAAAATTTGACATTAAAAATGTATGTTTATGTCCAGTAATTCGGTTGGTTGTTTGAGACTTTCCCCAACCCACTCGAGTTTGAATCACCTAGCAGAGCGAGAGCAGGCTAGCGCGGGTGCACATGGGCGCGGGAGTGGGAGTGGGCTGTGGGCTAGCGTGGGCGTAGGAGTGGGTTGCAGGCTAGCGCGGGCACGGGAGTGAGTGGGCGCTGGAGCAGGATGTCGGGCGGGCGCGGGAGACCGGCTGCCGAGCCGGAGAGCACACAAATTATTTTTAATTTTTTGGCTGCTTAATTCTGCCAGAAAGCCGCTGAAATTTATTTTCCTACACGGGTTTTACCGACAAAATTTTTTCCGCCTGAAAAATGTCGGTAAATTCGAAAACCATCGGAAAATGATCAATTTCTGTCGATAATTCGGCCGATAATAGATAATTTTCCTGTAGTGTTGGATACTAGTTCAAATTATCAAAATGTTCATACACTAAAAGCTTAAAAATAGCGCCTCATTTACCACATGCAACATTGTGCTTACAAGTGTAGCACCACCAAGAATTGCCAGGAAAGCATTTTTGTGACGTTGAGCTTTCTGTTCTATAGTAATTTTGAGAGCATCATAAAGTATTGTTGTAATGCCCTAGAATCAAATTTAAAAGAATTTTTTATTTATCATTTTAAAAATATTCCAGAACTTCTATAAATCATCAATATAAATAATAACCAGTAAAAGCAACTAATAATTACATACCTCAAAATATTGCATTATATTCATTCTCTCAAAATTAATATACAATAGTTAAGTGATCAGAATAATCACTAATTTAACACATGCTCCTCCACACAAAAAAAATAAAAGATAATGTAAAACAAAATTTAAAGAAAACCTGAAAAAGTCACACCAATATTACAATCCCTACATTAGAACAACCTTCTAGTTTTCCACCTAAGCACTAACCTTAACTTGATCTTAAATAATAAGCTATTGAGTTAAACTAAGACTTCGTTTGGGACAACTTTCTTATTGCTTCTTAAATCAGCTTTCTAATATAAAAAGTTAAATTTTTATACTAAAAAGTTGCATTAAGAAACAATAAGAAAGTCGTCCCAAACAAAACTTGAAAAATATAAAAAGTAACCCACCTCCTAACAATACTCGCCAAATGTATTGGATGATCAACAATAGCTCGCCTCTTGTCACCAAAGGCATTCTCTTGTTGTTATACTTACCACAGAAAAGCAGAAAGATAAATGCCACTCTGCCCGCATGAATGCCTTGATTAACTTTAAATGGGGTGGCAATAGACGAAATAAATGAAAGAAAAATAGAATGAAAATGAGAGACGCAACAAAACCTCTCTATTTTGACTTTCCCATTTGCCACATCTCATTTGTAATATTGCTCAAACCCAAAAACACCATCAATCATTTTCTATGGTCCCCATCCCATTTATTTGACATCTAAGAGTTTTGATGCAGAGACAGAGAGATTTGATAAAAACTGACAACAATAAGTGACAGTGAGATTTGATAAATACTGACAAGAACAAGTGTTAATTTCTCCATTGGAGGAAACATCCTCCAGCTTGATAAACAAAAATCATCACCAGGAAGTAGGTCAACAATTTAGAGAAATTATTCTGTGCGGACACCGAACGGAGAGAACCGCCCGGATTTGTTGCGCTTTTGCAAGAAGTCGGTAAAAGAGCAGCTAATATTCAAATATGAATGCATTTTTATTGTACTTTTGCGGTTCTTTTGCAAAAGCATAATAAATATTAAATATTTGCTGCTCTTTTAATGCCCTTTTTGTAAAAGCGCAACAAAAGGGCAGCAAAAACTCAACAAATCCGAACGATTCTCTCAGTCCAGTATTTGCACAAAATAATTTCTCAACAATTTAAGGCTTCATTTAGTACAATTTAATTTACATGGGTAAAAAATAAGATGCTAAAGAAGTAATAAAAAACGCGCAAAAAATCAGCAAAACAAAACAAAAGCTAATAAGCAAATAAGCAGAAGTAAACCCATATTATAGCAATTCCAATACGCATTCAAAAATATTAGCAAAATTACCAGTCAGGTTCTGTTCCGAGAACTAGTAAACAAGAACAGGAAACAGGAAAGCGCAGAAGCACAACCCATTCAAGAACAGAAATACCACAAGACAAACAAGAAAACTACCTTCAAATAGAAAGGATATAAAACCTGCCCCTCTTGGAATAAAAGCTAGCCAAAGAATCCGACCATAAGTTGAGATTCTTTATTCCCTGACATAAGCAGATCGCTTAGGCCACTTCAGCTTCTGCAGGTTCGAGGATAGCAGCCTCAGCTTCCTGAACTTCCTTCTCGGTCTTTCTGCCTTTCTTTGATTTGTAGTAGATGCTCATAAATGTTCCCACAGAGCCATATTTCCTGCGGCATTGCTCATAGAGGCTCCCATCAAACATTCTCCAGAAATCCTTCTCACTGAGTTCAGAAACTGCGTACTGGGGTTGGAATCCATGGTTCTCAATCAGCCACTGCTCGAGATGATGGACAGCCTCTGCGCCGTTGTATTCCTCGCCTCTAAGGACCGGTCCCGGAGCATAGTATACGCCGACGTCGGTAAACATTTGGGCGTAGCTCGTGTCTCCCTGCCGGTGGTGGAGTTCAAAGCCTGCTTCTGGAAACACCATGGTTTTTAGAGGGAGTTTGAACAGGCGATGCGGGCAGAGCCAGATGGGATAAACCTGGTAAGATTCAAATTAGCTCAGAATTGTAGCATTCGTTAGTGATTTCTCTCAAATCATTTTGGATCTGTAAAGCTATAATAAAAGCAATAGAAGTAGATGATACAAGATAGTATCAAAAATTCTTCTTTCGTTGGAGATATCAGTTAATCTCTATTTCTTGATGAATATACATCATATAAAGGCCTGTTTATAGGCATAAAAGAGGGCAGTAAAAGAAGTACAAAACAATTTAAAGCATTCTGCAATGCAGGGATTTATGCCCTGCAAATCCAAATAGGCAAATAAAATGTCAACAAGCAAAAGTTTGGCATAACTCATTAAGTTGTTCCTGCATGACTTATATTGAGAATCAACAGAGATCTCATGATAAATATGAGGATTCGGAAATAATCAGCAAGATAGTTGGGTAATAATGCGAATTTTCTTGAAGATAAGATGGATGATTATCTTTAGGAAAATGAGTAGATTGAAGAAATTAAGGACATCAGGAACTGGATGAGGTGTTTGTTCAGGAAGAATAGTTGTAGCTGAATCATCAATTAGAGGTATTTTTCAAGGTATAGATGATACCAGTGCACTAGATGTGTTAGGATTAGATGACACAATATACTTATGTGAAAAAGAATTAAGAAGAGTAGAGATAAATTGAGGAGAAGAGATGTAAAGGGTTGAAACTAAGACAGTGAAAAAAATGATTTTTCCCAAAAAAATAGCATGAGAGAATCAAAGACCTGACATATGATCCCAATAATGATAGCCTTATGTTAAGCTGCCTAAGAAGAAATAAAGACTTTATAAACTTTGATGGTTGTTTCACACAAAAGTTTGAAGAATAAAAGAGCAAGCAAAACCAAAAACTAAAACAACAGAGAACTTTTGGACCTTTCCATAAAGATTTGCTTAGGGGACATTATTTGGCAGTGTTGGTGCAGAGAATATGATTATGGCATATAGATAGAGTGGCTTCCACCTAACAACACTCAAGAAATGAGGTTAAAAGAAGTAAAACTTGAGTGATGCCAAGAATACGATGATGCTCATATTCAACTTGACCATTCTGAAGATATATAACAATACAAAAGTATTAAGAGTTATATTTTGCCTCAAAATAGGGAGATTTTATACTGCAACAACCCTTAATTCCACTTTGTGGGGTCTACTACATGAATCCTTTTCCTTCATTATTTAAGAGTCAATTTCTCATTAATCTACTAAAAAAAAGGACATTTCAAATATTTTATAACCAAGCCTTTTTAGTTCTACCTACCTTTCTTAACATAGACTAAATCTAATACACTTTCTCTCCCAACTTGGTCTTCAGAAGGCCGATATTTTATGGGTCAAAATCATCTATAAGGTAACTCTCTCTAATCTTATCAATCACTGGAGCTACTCCAACCTTTTCACATATATATTTACTTCACATTCCATCTCAAAGAGTGAAGCTAGCCATCTACCCCAGCATCCTCATCTTAACCAACATTCTGTGCCATAAAGCATGGTCTGACCACTATTTTATAAAATTTTCCTTTTAATTTGAGAGGTATTTTTCTATCACACAACAGTCTCAATGCATTCCTCCCCTTCAACCATCCAACTTGAATTCTACTAAGGATATCCCCATCTATTTCACCATCACTTTGAACAATAGATCCAACATATCTAGAATGCGTACTCTTATTAACGACTTGATCATCCAAAGTCATAATCCCCACGAATAGATCAATTACTACAAGAAGTACACTTTATGTATTTGCTTTTAGATCTATTCAAATGAAAATATTTAGACTCTAAAGTTGAGCTCCATAATTAAGTTTTTCTTCAACTCTCTCTCTAGTCTTATCAACAAAAAAGGGGAAATTTTATAAAACATGAAAATTTAGTATGAATCATAACAATAAAATTGAAATAAATTCAATAAATTCAAAAAAATAAATAAATTAATAAAAGCCAACTAAAACATAATTAATCATTAATAAAGAAAATAAAATATCAAAAACCACCCATAGTAGGATGCGGGGTAGGTCCATAAATTTCAAGAAGATCAAATGGGGCATTAGCATAGTGACTACCTTCGTAAAAAAAGGTAAATATAATTGTTTTGACGTTTAAAATGAACTAAAACAATTGATATAATTGTGGACTAATCACTAATGATCATCAAACAAATTTATATAAAGAACCAAACAAAACATCTTCAAAACGAAAATGTCAAAGATTGAATGCAGTGGAAGTGGTGGAAACAACGGATAACATAGAATAAACATATGATGGTATATTGAGATTGATAAGAGCAAACAAACGACCATCTCTACACCATATCCTAAGAATCTACCCTGTACTAAGATCCTGCATAAGATATCAAGAGAAAATATGACATCGCATTTAAGTTCATATAATTGCCCAACAAAAACAAGATTTGAGTTTTTATTGGGATAGTTAGGCATGTGTAAAGAAAAGATAAAATAAGAGAAGACATATTAGTATGAGTGACAGACCGTTTAATGCCATTTGTAGTGTAGATTAAACGCTTGATATAGCAGATGACTTGATGACATAAAACGCATGAGGCTAAATAAATAATTCAAGTGGAATGAGTTCCAGGAGATTGTATAAGATGTGCTTTGAAACATTCATTAATGTGGTGTCATGAATCAATTTGAAGCAATGGCGCCATTTTCATTCAAGAAAACGATGAATAAGCTAGCTCAAAGCGAGATCCAGAAACAAGTACAACAAAGCAAAATCAATAATAGAAGATTCATAAATGGCAAACTTTTGATGTGCGAAGGCATGTTTGCTTAAACTTATATTTAATTATGGCGATATCCAAGGTGGGGAAAGAAGGCTTGCAATGGAGCAAATACACCTAAATTGTTTTGTAGTCAATAGAGAGAAACACCAGGAAATGAATGATCATGTTCTTAATGATCAAGAATAGCCCGAATATTAACTTTGACCAAGGCTGGATTAAGTTGGTCCTAAATAGGTAACTTTCAGCTGAAAGAGCATTGATGGTTTTCTAGGGGCCTGTCTGAGATTATGAAGAATGTGACAGTAGATGTCAACGTTACAGTCCACTATTAGAGAATTGAGTGGCAAGAAAATCCCAAACAACCTTAGTTGTATCATAGCTACGATGATGAGTGTGAATGGTAGGAGTGGATGTGATACTGATTTAGCTAATAACCTTGAGATTTGTTGCAACTTAATCCCTTTCACATTTGAGAACAGTTTAATCATATTCATCCAGAAGTCTGGTGAGTGCAAATTCTTTGACAAACATACTCTTAAATTTAATATCCCTTGAAAAAACATAGGCATTTCCTTACTCTAGAGAGTATAATTGGAGGAATCTAGAGTAATCGCAATAGAATGAATGGCAATGAGCTTTGATGGGATTCAAAGTGCAATTGACTAGGATTGCATGGTAGAAGACAGCAAGATAGTAGATAGGTAAATAGAGCCACATAGCAAAGTCATAAATCAAAGAGGTTGTAGATCGAATTGTAGTTATATGAATAAAACTTGAGGCACATAAATTGAGTTATGATCTATTCCATCCATAAATGGGTTCAAGCACTTGAATGAGACTTCCTTGGAGTCATTATATCTCATTCCTTGGAGTCATTATATCAGCAAAGAGTCATGTACGACCTTAAATAAAAAAGGAAGTTAGAGATCAAAGGGCAAGTGACAGATCATGATCGCAGGACAGACAAATTTTCTATATTTAGTGGAAGTGACGGTGAGTGATTAGCAGTTATGATTGTGCATGGAAGGAATGTTGCGATCAACAATGGGCAGGTATTGGAACGTCAATGTGACCACAAGATCATGATAGCAAGCTGCCTACGATTGAGCAATCACAAAATCATGATCAAGTTAGTAAACGATTGTGATGGCGCCAAGAACGCATGGAGTATGATGTTGAAAGTAGGTGCAATCGCCAAAAAGAGGCCCCAATAGTGGTAGATTTTGATAATGAATAAGATCGCAAAGGCGTCGACAAAATGTGGCTTTTGGGAAAATAAAGCACTATTTTAGCTATAATACCATGTTACAAATAGCGGAAGTTGGAAAGAAATTGATCTCTATTTCTTGATGAATATACAACATAAAAAAATTATTTTATAGGAAAAATAGAGAACAAAAGGGAATATAAAATATTCTCCATAATGATAGAGTACATAATAATGAATTAATGGTATTCAGGGGCTGTTTGGTTACCTGAAAAAGAAATGCAGTGTAAAGTAAATGCAATGTAAAATAAATGTAGTGCATTTTGAATACTTTGCACCTGTTTGGTTGTCTGCAAAATAAACGCAGGAGAACTGTTTCCCTTGTTTGGTTAGGTATATCTAGAGTAAAGTAAAATCGGTTTTTTTTATGGAATTGCCTGATGGGTGGAAGAAATTGTTCGATCTTTTGACATGCATGTTATTGATCTTATAGGATTAAGGAACATGTTACGATCTACATCTTCATCTTGGTGTTCAATAAATGATGCAGATATTCCTTACCCTTAGCATCCATTGCGACTTTATCAGTGCTCGGCCAAGCCAAACTTATTGAACAGTTGTTCACCTTTTCCTCGTCAGATGGATGGGATAGTTTCCTTTTATGTCTTGGGGGAGGGATCTCTATGTCGCAAGGGTAGGCCTGTATTTATATCAACCAATAGTTTACCGGCAACCCACACAAATGGATCATCCTTCCAAAAGATTCAAATGCCGGCTGAAAGCAACACAGCGCCGTCACTATAGGATACTTAAGAAAAAGATTCTTTTTTTTCTTTTTTCACCTTCTTCTGTAACTTTTCTTCTTCATTCCCTATTCTCATCAGCCATCCGAGCCTCTTCTCTCCTTCAATGAAGAGATTGAAGCCAAACTTACTTTCAAGAACCTCTTCTGCGGAAAGCCGGCGGCACGACTTCAGATCCTATAGGAACAACGTCGCAGGAGAGAAGAACCTCTTATGTGGAAAGCCCCACGCGAACCAGCGAAGCCGAAGAAGAAAGCCCTACCTTACGCGAACGGCAACGAAGAGGAAAGACCTACCTCCGTTAAATTGAAGATCCGTGAGGGTAAATTGACGATCTTGAAAGGAAGGTACTGCTGTTCTGCGAGTTTTCTCCTCTCTCGTGCGAGGCTGGTTCGCGTGAGAGTTTTTGGAACCCGCTCGATTTGAGCGGGTTTTGAAGTCATGCAAAAGGCCTGTCGCAATACACCGGTAATGCTTCCGAGGAATTACTTTTGTTCTCCTTAAAATCAACCAAACAATTTAATTTACGAAATACATGTAAATTAATTACATTACACTCCTAATTCTGCATACCAAACAGCCCCTCAGAGATTTGCAAGTACTATGAAATATTTATGGTAATACTAGTAATGAAGCAAAATTTAAAAGGAAACCCTCAAAAATATGATGGAAACAAGAAATATATACAAGGCCTATTTATAGGCATGAAAAGTGAGTAAAAAAAGGATAACAACATATTGTCCGTAATGGTAGAGCATCATAATAATAAAACACTGCTATTCAGCGATTTGCAGATATGGTGAACAAATAATGCATGAAATTATAAAGGGGAACCCCCCAAAAAATGATGGCAACATGAAAGTTATTGGAAGATAACTCCAAATCATGACAAGAAAAGTTCACAAACAAGGTTAAGAATTAATCCAATATGTAGTGTATTGTATAAGAAAATGATATTAAGGAAATACCTTCACAATTTAACAAAAAGATATTTTATCAAAATTATGTACAAAATATATCCTCTATTTAATGAAAGTTGTGAGACAGAGTTACCTCCATTTCCTGGTGAACAAATTCAAGAGCATCTCCAACTTTGTAAAGAGGAATTAACAAGTCTTGTATCACATGCCTGTCATGATAATAATTCCTAATAGCATCTCCCTGTGTGGCCTTAAGCAGTGAAACCTTTGGAGGCATTATCCAACCAAGAAGCCACCTGAACCACCATTGATCAGCAAATGGCAATATAAGCTTTCCCTCCCAATACAGACATCTTGTGTGCCTATGATAATATTCTCTGGTTGGAATGTATTCAACAAACTCACCCTTCTTTAGTGCTTTCTGAGCATGTTGGTAAAACCAGGGCTTAAACCACCATCCTTGGTTGTTGATTACATTTCCTTTTTTCTTTGCCTCTTCCTTAGAAGCATATACTCCAGTCATGAAGACACCTTCCGTAGGATTGTATATCATCGCCTCAACAAAATCAGGAACCTTTGATTGGTCTCCATCTCTTGGTGCAAAAGAATCAGCATATACCTGTGCAAGTTCTTTCAAGTTTCCTCTTGCTGGTTTGTAAGTTAGCTTCATGTACTCTTTAACAGGTATGAGCTTAATCTCTGCAGAAACCAAGAGCCCAAGTGTTCCTTGAGACCATGGAATAGCATAGAAAAGGTCCGAGTACTCATTATCTTTTGTTGCCCTGACCACACGTCCATCGGAAAGCACAACCTCTAAAGCAACAACAGTATCAGAGAACAGACCGTAAATATGAGAGCTTCCTTCTATGCCATAGCCATTGATTAGACCACCAACCGTGAGATCATCAAGCTCAGCGACAACAGCAAGGGCTAAATTCATCGGAACAGTAGCTCTTGTAATTTGGCCCATATTAACAAGAGGCTCCACCTTGGCAACCATCCTCTCTTTATCGATTTCAAGGATATTTCTAAATGCTGCCAAATCAACCTCGAAATGCCTAGCACGTTTATAATCAACATTCCTCATGCCCACTGCAATATAAGGCTTTCTGGCTGTGCACACAAGACCATCTTTCGTTGGATTTCTTTGTTTGAGACGATTCACAACTTTCTTGACATTTTCCTCATGTTCCTTCTGTCGTTTTTTCTCAGATTTCATTGCAGATTTTACATCACCAACGTAAGTAAGGAAGTAGACAGTAAAAGAAATTGGGAGGACAACAAAGATGACTAGTATCCATCGGAAGTGAACCAAAAAGTCCACAATATCCTTCTTCCTTTTTGGTCGAAGCGGTGCCCGAAGATCCGACATAGTTGATACTTGTGCTGAGAAAAGGAAAAAGATTAAATGTGTTAGGTCCAGCAACTGCTGTTCCTTCAACATAACTAGTATATAGTTGAATAGAATAACTAATCAGACAACAAATATAAAGACAAAATAAAATGAGACGAATAAGTAAAATTGGGGAGCCAACACTTTTGATAGACTGCACCAGAATATCTCCGTCCTGCTAACCTGTAACAACCTAATAATTATGTTTGTCCAGGAAATATTATGCGCGAACCTCGCACTCGCAAGCTTAAGGTTCCAATTTTTTTGAGGTAGATTGGATTTGAAATTTAACCAAATTTTCTGTTAGAGTAGTGTGATGGTTTATTTAGATCTGGGTCCTACTTCCTATAACGCAAGCCCTCATAGTTAATTATCTCTCATAACGTATTAGAAGAGCATTCTCGATTAAAGACAAAATATATTCAATTTGTGCGAGTATGGAAATGTGCAACAGTGTTTTAATCTTAATTGGGGGTTGAAGGTACACCTGATCAAGATCCTATGGTTCCGTCGTCTCGGGTACATCGTGGATTTCAGTCTATCAATACTAACAACCATTGATTGTAATGTCTAGGGATTCTAATTAGCATCTATGAGTTTCCTCCTCTCAAGGACCCCGAGTAAACTGAAGTGGATAAATATACATTTTAATTTGGTTTGATTTAGATTGGGGCTTATAACTTTGTTTAAGAGTTGTCAGTATGATTAGAAATTAGTGTCTTATGTCTTTCATTAAAAAGTAGCGCTAATAGTGGGTCTTACGGCCTATATTAGAGGTGGCCCAAATAACGGATCTTATAACTTAACCCTATAGACTAAGATGTCTAAGAGTTTTGAATGGATAGGTCTTATAACTTACTAAGAAGTTGTTTGACGACGGATCTTACGACCTAGCCCTGTAATCTAAGTAACCCGTATGATGGATCTTATAAACTAGCCATGTAAACTAGGATGCCTGAGAGTTTTGGTTGGATAGATATAATGGCTTCCTAAGACGTTGCCCGACGACAGGTCTTAGGACCTAGCCATGTAAGCTAAGTGGCTCATATGATGGGTCTTACAATCTAGCCCTGTAGATTATGATGCCTGTATAAGGGGTCTATAGTTATGTTATTACCTAGACATTTCCCTCAGAAGTCAAACTTATAACTTCTATTACAAGTTGTCAGAGTGTTAATCGGAGATTAGGAGTTAGGTCATTTTTACATAAACTTTACCCTAAAGTCGAACTTACAACTTTTATTGAAAGTTGTCGGGGTGTTAGTAGTTTAATGTTTTACAATCTAGCCCTGTAGATTAGGATGTTTGTATAAGGGGTCTATAGTTATGTCATTACCTAGACATTTTCCTCAGAAGTCAAACTTATAACTTCTATTATAAGTTGTCAGAGTGTTAATCAGAGATTAGGAGTTATGTCATTTTTACATACACTTTCCCCTAAAGTCGAACTTACAGCTTTCATTGAAAGTTGTCGGGGTGTTAGTAGTTTAATGTTTTACATGCTTCAGTGTTTAGCACCAGCGTCAACATTTTTTTTTCAGCTTTGCCTCAGTACTAGCCTGCAGTCATTGTTTTGACACTTAATAACCAACAGTTGTTTTCTACCCTAGCTATCAATAATGTGCTCATTGTTTAGTGCTCTTTTCTACTATAGTAATTTGTTATTCTACTTTAGCACTATTGTTTGTTCTTTACCCATTTTCCAGCACTTTGTTCTACCTGCAGCTTTTAACTTTACTTGTTAATTTTACTTTCAACATTAATTTTATTTATTATGAGCTAACATTTGTTTAATTGTTTGTAAGTGCTCGTGGCCAGCAGTATAGAGAACTTTTAGGTAGCTTCAGTTGAGGCTACAGCTGAGAGCAAACGAGTATTTTGAGAGCTTGTTAGAGAGCTACCCATTGAGTTGTTTGGATAGCTCTTTGCTCTTGCTGAGGGAGTTGTTGTGTATTTGTAAAGTTGTTTATTTGTTGGAGAGTTATAATGTGTACTTAGGTTGATTGGATAATTGAAAAGCATTGATTTGACGCTCTTTAGATTTTTATTTTAATTGCATTTTTAGTTTAACTAATTAATCAATTTTAATTGGTTGTTTAATTAATTAATTAGAATTTAAATTCATCTTGAGTTAATGATTAATTGTTCTCTTAATTTAAAATCTTATATTCAATTTAATATTTTTTTAATTAAATATTAGTTAAAGATTTTTTTTTGTTTTAAAATTAATTTGCTTGAAGTTTTAATAAAATATCAAAGGGAAAAAGCTACTAACATTAAAAATATTTAATATTAGAATCAAAATGTGAAATAAAAGATTAAAATAAGAAGATTTATTAAAAAAAATTAGCTATAAAAATTTTGATAATTGATAAATATATAAAGATGCCCGTAAAGAGTCTAGGAAAGCAATTTGCAATGAAAAAATTTTAATTTTCAATGATTTATATAATATATTAGATACTAAAGAGGGCAAAAGATATATTTACAAGTAACCTAAACAAAGAAATATGAGTAGTAAGAATTTAGTTAAAGTGAAATGTATTAAGGATGATGATCAAAAAGTACTTTTATTAGAGAATACTAAACAAAGATGGATAAGATATTTTGTTAAATTTTTCAATGAAGATTATGAGAATGCAATTGACTTTAATGACCTTAACACCTTAAATGAAAATAAAGATTTTTGTTTTTTCGACGTATTAGTAAAATTGAAGTTAAAAAGAGTTTAATTAAAATGAAGTGTAAAAAACTGTTAGATATGATGATAATCCAATAAAGGTGTGGAAATGCTTAGGAGATGAAGGAATTTCTTAGCTTACTAATCTTTTTAATATTATTTTGAAGGCTAAAAAGATGTCAGATAAGCAGATAATAAGTGTGTTGATTCCTATTTTTAAGAATAAAGGTGATGCACAAGATTGTACGAATTATAGAGGAATTAATGTAATGTGTCATACTTCAAAACTATGAGAGCGAGTTATGGAGCATAGGTTGCAGCATGATACTAACGTTTCTAAAAATCAATTTGGGTTAAGTACTCTGTGGACGCCAAACATTTATTGAGAGGTTTGATGGAGAAATATAAAGAGAATAAGGAGGATCTACAAATGATATTTATTAATTTAGAGAAAGCATATGATAAAGTTCCAAGAGAAGTGCTATGGAGAGTTCTTAAAAAGAAAGGAGTTAATAACGCTTATATTCAAATCATTAAAGATATGTATACATGAGCTATTACTGGTGTTCAAACACAAGATGTTTTGACCAAGTATTTTCCTATTTTGGTTGGATTACATCAAGGATCAACCTTAAGCCCATATCTTTTTGTTTTAGTCATGAATGTTCTCACTAGACATTTGCAAGATGATGTACCGTGGTGTATGCTTTTTGCTGATGATATTCTTCTTATTGATAAGATTAGAGAGATAGTTGAAGGTAAACTTGAATTATTGAGGTCAACCTTAGAGTCAAAAGGTTTTCGCTTGAGTAGATCTAAAATTGAATATATGAAGTGCAATTTTAGTATGAATAGACCTAGTTAAGGAATTGTGACTTTGGAGATCAAGTCATTAATAAGAGTACACGTTCTAAATATCTTGAATATATTATTCAAAGTGATGGTGAAATAGATGAGGATATTATTAGTAGAATTCAAGTTGGATGGTTGAAGTGGAGGAATGCATCGGCTTATTGTGTGATAGAAAAATTCCTCTAAAATTTAAGAGAAAATTCTATATGTTAGTAGTGAGACCTGTAATGCTTTATGATGCATAATGTTGGCCTTTAAAAGAGAAGCATAATATTAAGTTAAGTGTTGCAAAGATAATGATGCTTAGGTGAATGAGTGGCTTTACACTTAGAGATAGTATACGAAATGAGCATATACTTGAAAAAGTTGAAGTAGCTCTAATAGAAGATAAGATTAGAGAGAGTCGCCTTAGATCATTTAGTCACATAAAACAGCAGTCTTTTGATAACCCGGTTAGAAAAGTAGATGTATTGGATTTGAATTATGTTAAGAAAGGTAGATGTAGACCTAAAAAGACTTGATTAGAAAATATTAGAAATTACATTTTTTATTACATTTAGATGAGAATTTGACTCTTAACAAGACATAATTGAGAAAAATGATTCATGTAGCCAACCTCACATAGTGTGGTAAAGGCTTTTTGTTGTATACTAATATATATTATATCAGAATATTTTGATACAATATTTTACCAAAACAAAATATCAAAAGATTATAATCCTAGAAGGACAGAGAGATAATGAAAACAAAAGAAACAAAACAATATGGAAATAGTAAATGATTTCATATTGTTAGGATTTTGATTGAACAATTTACTCAACATATTAACAAATTTAAATAGGTAATTTTGAGGTGAAAAACAAATTAAGTTTCTATTTTTAAAAGAAAAAAAAAAGAATAACAACAGCTAAGAGAGAACAGGTCTTTCCAATCAAACTGAAGAAATGAAGTTTTACTCGGGAAACCCCTCTGTACCTCCAAGATAACGCAACCTGGTAATTGAAATCGTGAGACCTAAAACCTATCCGGCTCTGCGTCGAAGGATTACCGAGGAAAGTTTGATCAAATCCCAATGACAGGCTTTATTAAATTATTAATCGTGGGGACCGAGTCCATATCTCGAGGAAATCAGAACACGTAGCTTCGCGCGCGATCACGTGTTCTTAATAAACAAATGCATGTTCTGACAATGAGTCTGGTTTCAAGTTTTGGCCATAATTTTCTAGTGCCAAAGAGGAATTATGCTAAATCTATACAAACAAGATTTATACTAAATCTATCCTCTGTTAAGCTAACCAGGTTTTTTTTAAAGAAATTCAAGAGGTTTGCACCTGGTATTAACAAAGTATGGATTCAAATGATCTACAAAATCCTACTTTAACTAAAGCCAAGCAACCCTAGAACAGAAAATAAACAGGGACCACGCTTAACGGAACAAAGATCCGGCATTCGCCGCAGAGCTCAGTTTTACACCATACCTCGCTCGATCTTCCCACAAACCTCCTTCGATTACCCTACACTGGCTTCAGCAGCCGCCGGAGTAAAATCTCCAGCCACCGGGCCGGAGATACTTGGAGGCGGATTCTGGAACTGACGTTGAAGTGAGGCCAGGAAGCATCGGCGTTTTAAATTTATAGACGGAAAGGGTTTAGCCAGGCTGTAAACTGCAGTACCCTACAGTACTATAATATTACGTATTTACCATCAAACTGTTGCGAGACAGAGCACATGACAACACCATAAGAGACAATCACGCGAACGATCTTTACACAAAACAACTCAGCACAATGCGAAGTAAAAAAATACCGTACAGAGTTGTTTTGTACCGTCGGATCAGCACTTTGTAGTAATAGTCGTGCATAACATCAACACCATTTTTTTTGGGCGGTAAAACGCACTCCTATATTTTCTTAAAATAAAAAAACTAACTTTTCTCTTCCATTTTATTTTTTCAAGAGCGTCTTTAACTACTCTTAATTAAAAATAAAAATTCTAAATAAATGATAACAACTTCTACTAATTATAAAAATAAGTTATAAGCAGTCAACATTCTTTGAATTCGTTAATATAAAATAGATGGAAATAGATTATTATGACAACTTCTTAAATTGAAATTGTTGTCCTCTAACAAAGGTGAAATTATTATGTGCAAAGACCAGACGGTGAGTTCATAAATAAATCCTCTAGAAACAGTGATGTTAGCAAAAGGCTATAGACATTGTTTACACCATGTACAAAGTTTTTGTACAAGGGGATTTCTGTGCCTTTTGTGGATCCCCTTGAGCAGAAGCTTGTACACACGTATTAGATGATTTTACAGACCCAATGTACACCTTGCACATTATGTGTTATGTGCACAAGCTTGTAGATAGATTGAGTATAAGCTGTAGACTCTTGGTGTGTACAATCTTATGTAGAATGTGTACGCAATGTGTGTACAAGTGAAATTCATTGCCCTTAATTGATCTGGTTATTACATAACTTCCATATAATGTTGACATACAAATTAAAAGATTATAAGCGCACTATGTACAACTTGTACACACTATGTGTACAAGTTGTATGCACATTGTGTACAACGTTGTACACACATTGTGTGTAAGTCGTATGCACATTGTGACAAGTTATACACAATGAGTGTACAAGTTGTACATAATGTGCGTATAAGGGCTTTTCACCTTGTACAACTTCATTTACTGTAAAATTTAGCTTATGTCCCTTGATGATGAAGGCTTGCTGGTAACATCCCATGCTAATAACATCATCTATATCAGGTGTATATTATGCTCAAATAGTCAAATGGAGGGAACTCAATAAATCAAAAATTGTTTAAATTCCTTTAAGCTTCCTCCACTTCATTGCATAATATATCGGCTAAGGAGTCGCAAATAGTTGTAAATATTGAGGCTCCGCGCACAACAAAAACTAAAGTTTGGAATGTATATATACAATATATGTATATATGTATTAATTTAAATTATAAACAAATTATATACATTGGGTGTAAAAGCTTATACACAGTGTGTGTACAAGCTTGTGCACAGTGTGTGTACAAACAAATGTAGATGGTGTACACATATCGTGTACAAGCTGTGAGAGAAAGAGAAAGAAGAAATCTAGATTTGGAAGTCGTATTGCGATTTTTGTTCGTCGGGACAGTTGGGATATTTGTTCGTCTCACTGTAAGAAATCTTTACCCTATTTCTGATTTCAAAGATTTTATGTTTTTATATTTTACTGATCAAATTTGTGTTTCCATTAATAAAAAACGTGAATAACTTTGTATTGACAAAACTTTCACCACTTAACCTTTCATATGCTATAGAGATCAAGATTAAGAACATTTTGAGTATTTATTTGAGATTTTTCACATGGTGATTTTAAAAATATAACAATTTTTTTCTACCCCAAAATTTATTTTAACCTCTAAAAATAGTGGTGTAGTACAATAAAAGTCTTAAAATATCATTTTATATAATTCAAAGTATTTTGATATTTTTTTAAATGTTTATTTTTGCCTGACATAATTCTTTGTTGTCTACTATTATGACATTTTGACATCTTCTTAATTAAGCTCAATTATATATTATTTACTACTGTTTCAGACTAGAATATATGCGACGATAGAGTTAAAACACTTCCATCTCAACGTTGTACGAATATCTAGTACACAAACAGAGGAGAAATAGCAACACTAGGATTTTTAAGTGGAAAACCCTAAAAGGGGGAAAACCACAGAGCCACGCCCAGTTGAAATATTTCCACTAGTGTTCGCTTGAAGCACAAGAGGCTGACTCGTCCTTAAAATTTAGGACGATCAGATTGCAATGAATCTCTTTAAGATTGAAAGTCTGTTACAACGTCGAGCAGAGTTCCAGTGTCGTTTGGAAGTTGAGTAGAATTTTGACGTCGTTTGGAAGTCCGGTAGAATTCCGGCGTTCGGTAGGATTCTGGCATCACTTGGGAAGAATTCCAGCGTCCCTCGGGTGTCCGGCAGAATTTCGACGTCACTCTGGCATTGGGTAGAACTCCGGCGGTGGTCGAGGAGTAGTTATTCCCTCATATCCTTCTATTCTCTCTTCTCTTCTTCTTCTCTTCTTCTTTCTTAGGTCCCCTCTCATAAGAAATGAGGAGTCTATTTCTAGATTTTATGGAGTGGCATAACTTGTAAATATGTGTGAGATCAGGGGCAAATAGAGAGTAGTCGAACGGACGGCTGATATTGAATCCATTGATCGTGCACTGTTCATTAGACATTTGAAGGTCTTAATGATGTCAGAATTTGGTGATCTTGGGGTCATTGGATTCATCTCGTCAAGCTGCTCGATTTGACTATAAGCTCGTTAAATTCGGAGACCATTTGGTAATTCAAATTGTGGTACAAACTTTCCAATAGCACTTCGGGTTCTTGATTTGGACTCATTTGGGCTCGGATTGAGTTGAATTTGGTGTCATTGGGTTTGTATTTCCGAGACGCTCAGTTAAACTCTAAACTTGTTGAAATCAGAATTTAGATGCTCTCGAATTTAATTTTTGAAGTTTCTTGCTCGATTTTGCCTCGAGATTCGTGCCCGATCAATATAATTTTTTGAGAATATATCAACTACAATGTATTGAAAATGGATGTGAATATGTGCATCAGTAATAGCTGATCGCTGGTACTGTTATAATATATTGATAATAATATACGTGTGTGAAACAAATAAGTAAAGACTTGTTGACCCGTTGGTTGGAGACTAATTGATCTATACAAGATGATGAGCCGAGAGGCTTTCCTTTAAATATTGTGGGTTGGTGTTACTCTATACTAATTTACGTGATACACTGATTGAGAGTTATAAAGAGATCATTACTGTGCCGACGGATAAAGAGTGACGACTCTATTTACTGAGTCAATGATTTACTAACACTAATACTAATATTGAAAAGTACCATGATAGCCATAACTTCTATTTATTTTGTGTGACTACTGAAAGGCATGTTTTGAGACATTATTCTTATTATTGTACAAATTTATTATTACTATACCGATTTATTATTATTTTATTATTCTACTACTCCTACCACTGAATTATTATTATTACTAATTTAGATATTGATACTATTTAATACTATTGATTCACTATATTGATATTAACCATGTGATATACCGAGCACGTGATATAAAATGTCTTGATATCATGTGTACATTCATATATGATTTTATTACATTGATTTGATTTCGACATTCTTTACAGATATTTTGATTTGATGCTTTATACGATTTCTATACTTATTTGTATTATGGATACGATGATTAATTTATAGATTTAACACTCGTACTTATTTACTTCTTTACAAGCTTCCGTATTATAGTATTTTATCTTTTATAATTTATACTATTATTACATATGAATTTTACTGTTTCTGTATCGATTCAATGATCATATGATTACTACTGCTATGATTTGATCCCTGAAATACATATTGCTCATTTACCTTGCTTTGAATTCAGTTGTAGATTTTGGTGACCTGCTTAGCTTTTTAAGCTCATTATATGTGATTAAATGATTATGTTAGGAAAGGGGAGCAAGAGTGTGAGACTGCTCGAGATTCTTCAGGTTCTATTTCTTTTAGTTATTACTTTGTACTCATGACAAAGTAGTTATGACATGATTGTGTAAATCCTGAGTAGTGTTAATTTTTGGAAATGAATACATATGTGTACATTGATGTTTTAAATTATAGAACTTGTTTTGCTGTTTAATATTAATAGATTATATTCGATAGCTCCGGTTGTTGTTTATGTAAAGGATAAAAGAATAATTTTTCCAAATTAGATTATGTGACAACACAAGCTTGTACACATACTGTGCACAAGCTGTACATAGTATGTGTACAAACTTGTACACACACTGTGATAAAGTATAGCATAGATTGTGCATAAGGTTGTCCACAGTATGTGCACAAAGCTTGTGCATAGTGTTCAATATTGGAACTATTATTCGCATTCTCAAACTCCATAAAATTTATGTATTTCCTCCAAGCCAATTAATAGTTGAACATAATTGAGATAGACACTTCTTTCTACAGCTTAACAAAAGCTATGAGCTTTTTTCTTATGGAATTTTTACAATATACAAGTTCACACATTGAACAATTTATATGATATAAAGATAGCTCTAAATGTTTATAACTACATAATATCCACAAAAATAAAAATTTCCCCCATACTAAAGCCTGAACAGCTAAAGAGGATGAGAGAGCGATGACTGACCGTTCCTTCTTGAAGATAAAGAGCACTGTGAGAGTTCGAATTCCGCACATAGTAATCTTTGTTGAACGAGATGAGAGCTCTAACTCCAAAATCCTAAAAAAATTTGGTCTTCTGCTAGTTTAAAAAAATGAATGGACACATCGCCTTCATTTTTTTTCAAATCTATAACCTTCAGACTGGGTCAGGTCATCGGGTTGCAAGAAAAATATTATTAATTGAATTAGCCGGGCCAGATCGTCGAATCACACGTTAATAAAAAAATCAAGGTGGTTGCATACAAAATAAAATAAAATAATGTGTCAAGACCTGATTATAGTCCAGACGGGAAGATACATTTGGACTACTCAAATAATAATTTCTCCTCAAATGAAACCAAAGTCTTCAATTTTTCTTTCTTTTTTCCACACAATGATCTAAAACCTAATTCATTTCTTTACCCAACTTTTTACAAAACTCTATTAAGATACACTTATATGATCAACAAAAAAAATATGCCGTCACAAACTGCAATGCAACACTAATGCCATTTATTTAGAACCACTTGGAAGCATACAAGCCATTTTGGCAATACCAATACCTGAGCTTTTCCGCAGCTCTAGTAACATATCAAGTTACGAAAATCCTTTTTTGTGATGAGGAACCAATCCGCAAAGCGGATTGTAAATTCTGGTCGACCTAGTAGGCTACTCACACCAATTAGTCCAGGCCAACACTTAAGACTTTCGCTACCACCCATGAAAATTGAACCCGAGACCTGGGCGCTTTGCCCAGCCGATTCTCTCTCACACGAGCTAAGCAACGGTGGGTCGAAAACCCAAACACAAGCACATAAAGAATTTATGAATCAACCACACATTACAAGGAGAAATCGCAATGATTGCACCTCCTCATTACCATCATTTTCTTAATTTCATTTGCATATTACTAAAACACCAATAATCATATGAACTAAAACATGAGCCTAAGAATTCGTTTGGGATAGCTTTTTTATTGCTTCTTAAAATAATTTTTTAGTACAAAAATTTTAAATTTTATACTAAAAAACAGCTTTAAGAAGTAGTAAGAAAGCCATCACAAACGAAGCCTAAGAAACACACAAACTATAAAGCTGCTTATTGTTCTTCACTGATTTAACACATTTTCACAACGATGACAACAACGATATAATGCGAGCTTGGAAGGATAATTGGCGAGGATGGAGTCTTGATGAATGAATGAGACCTCCTCCTACAACAATGGTGAATGATCAATGAAGGCGAGCAACTATGGGTGGTTGAAGGGCGAGGAGCGATTAATGATGGATGTCTGAGGAAGGGTCTTGACTGCGATAAGCAGCTGGGAATGGTCAAAGAGTTCCAGCAACAATGAGTACTGACGAATGAGATGGATTTTCAAAGATGACGGGTGCCATGTTGAATGGGAAGTGGCGAGTGATGGTGAAAAACAAAGGAGCATGTCTTGACCAGGCAAAAGGGTAGGTAAAACTAAGGGTTCATATGAGATGACTTTCTTACTGCTTCTTAAAGCAACTTTTTTATACAAATAGCTACTTTAAGAAGCAGTAAGAAAGTCATCCCAAACGAAGCCTAAGTGAACTTGGGCACTCATTTTTGTGATTGACTAATTAATTTTGTTTAAATTTAAAATTTCAGCTCAATTCTATAAGTTTAAATCAGTTAATTTATGATATGCATATTCAAATATTTAATGATCTCAACTAGGTCCAAATCGGGTCAAGATTCTTGGTACAGCACATACCTGTGAGCTTCAACATGATCTTGATAGGTCAAGCACATACTTATCAGGTCCAACATGTACTCACCATGTCTAACATGCACTAATTAAAGTTAATACTAAACTAGCCAACGTACTCAGACCGAGGAGGAGCTCTCACCCAAAGCCTTATATGATTTATCATTGAAGCATCTCCAATTGAAAAATTCAATTTTCGCTTCAAAATGTAATAATACTCTAAAATATAGTAACTTGTCTCTACCCGCACTCCATTTTCTAACACAAAAAATAGAATATTCTATGTATATTCTTTCTCATACTTTATTTTACCTAATTTTCGGATTAAAAAAAAAAATAACGTGTGAACAGTGCGTCATCATACTGTTCACCCTCACGTGAATGCCTTTTTTGGTAATCGACTGTAGCAAACGACAGACGCCAAACGAATGTTAGATGTTCGGCTGGAGATTTTGGGTTCGATTCATGCTTGTGTGTTATATGTGTGAGTCTGAGCACTCTCCCTTAATTCTCTAAAAAATAATAATGCATTTTAATTAAAAAAAAGCTACATTGATGTTATTATAAAAAATGGTTTTCATCAAATAATAATAATAATAAAAAAAAGCATAAAATATTAAAATATTTGTGAATTTTTTTTGTAAATATTAAAGTAGAAATCGATTTGCCTCGAGCGGCGGCGCCTCTTAAGTGGGGCCCAATAAAAAATGGGCCAGCAAGTTTTTGGGATGGGTGCCTTTTTAGGTTAGCCGAGAATTAATCACGCCACCAAACATCATTTCGGGAGTACAGTGGGTGGATACCCCCATTCAATATATATATATATATATATATATATATATATATATATATATATACATATCTCGATCTCGATAGTTTGGAAAATTAAAATAATGAAAGAATTTTGCCACAAACGGGACAGAACACAAAAATCATAAATAAAATCCCACATCCATTGGAGCAACCCAACTATTCCTTTCCTTATCCATACGAGCCCGCTAACAACTCTTGTCTCTCCACCCCTCAGCTCAATTTCGTTACTTCGGCATGCCAGCAACACTCATGGGCTGTGGGATCCCCACAACTCCACCACGCCATTTCTCCTCTTTTCATCAGTGTTGTGCGGCCGCGAGATCAGCGGAAGTGACGGAGCTTAGGGTTTGCGTGAACCGTAGCTGCGGTAAGCAAGGTTCGAGGGAGACGCTTGAAGTCCTCTCGAGCATCGCGCCTCATGGCGTTTCCATCGCCTCTTGTGGCTGCCTAGGTCGCTGTGGTGCCGGCCCCAATCTGGTAGTTCTCCCTGGCGGTGGCATCGTAAGCCACTGCGGCACGCCGGCGAGGGCGTCTCGGCTGCTTGCTGATATCTGTGGTGATGAATTTGATCCATGGAGGAACCTGGAGGTTCTTTCTTTAAGGAAGAAGGGGGAAGTAGAATTGGAGAAAGGCAATGCCTCTGAGGCCCTGGCGCTGCTGAATCAGGTGAGTGTCTTGGGCACATGGTTTAATGGATTTGGAAAGGAGAGACCTTTGTGAGCACTGGATTGTTCGGTAATATTTAGGAGTTGTTTGGTTGATTTAAGCTCGCTTTAAGCTGAATTTAGCCAAATGGTTTTTAAGGCTATCTTCAATCCTGAATTTCATAAATTTAGAATTTGGATAAAATCCGGAATCTCATAAATCATTTCAAGAGCAGGATTCAAGGTATTTGAGGATATAGGATTTAAGAAATTTGTAGATCATCAAACTTGCATCCAAATTTTTTTTCATATTAAACTCGAATTTAAGATATTAATGGCACAGTTTTAAGGTTTTAAAACTCCAGTTTTGTTGAATTTATATTCATAAATTTACTCAAGAAAATTATGTTAGTTCTTTGTGGAAATTGAATGTGTCTATCAATCGGGTTGTACTGATGTCTCAAATCTCAATTACATCTATCCATACAATGCCGCGACGCTGTAAATTCAACGCCAAGGTGTTTTAGATCTTCTGGGATAGAGAGCTCAACATCAAGGCATTGTGAACACAGCGTCGCGGTGCTGTGAACACAACACGACAGCATTGTGGACCCACTTTGGGACAGAGAACCTAGCGGCTAGCGGTGACATGCTACAGGTCAAACGCCGCAACATTGTTGGCCGGCTGAGCTAGTTTCTTTCATGCAATTTTTATACAGTTGTATCCTTAAAAGTGTGTGTACGGACTTGAAAGAGTGTGAAGACTGTGAGAGAAGGAGAGAGTAAGATCTGTATAATTTATCCCAATTTTCATATTTCTTGGTTTAGTATGGCTCTGTGAATTTTTCCATTTTTTGGTTTTTCCGCGTGAAATTATGGTATTCTTTCTCCGCCATTTGTTTTATTGTTTGTTTTGTTCTTTATTTACTCCCAACAAATTACTCTTACTAACAAACCCTAGAACAAGTAATAGACTAGATATTTATTTTTTCGGTGGGTGCCTTAATACCAGGCTATTGAGCTTAATCCTTCCGGAGGTCTGCAGTTCATCTACAAAGCCAGGTATTGTTTCGTTGGATAAGTAAATGATTGATTCCTTTCCCCTTATATTAATTTTTGTTCTCACTTTCTGTTGTAAGCTGAATGCGAAATCCCATTTAAAGTGCTTGAGTGATACTAAATTGGTCATAGGTATTTTGGCTTATGTGTGCATTGTTTATTCTATTCTAGATCAGCTGCTAAATTAGGAATGGGGGACAATGATGGTGCTCTTGAAGATGCTGAGGAAGTATGTAAGATAGCACCTTATTTTCCTCAGGTACGTCACTTTTGCTGCATCTATGCTCTCTATCTACAATATCAAAAATTTAATACTCATTAGAGTACCTGATAAAATTTATGAGAGATTGCCATGATATTTGGTTGACTGAGAAAAAGGATCCTTCAGTCTAAAGCAAGTTTTTCAATATTATGCCTTCATCCGCTTAAATGAGAAAACCATGTAAGATTCATTCACTAGTACTGGAACTTCAACGCTGGAATTGATATTAGGCTTATTACCTTGTGAGATAAAAAAGGGGCTTGTTAGCTCATGACTTCTTTTTTCTTGACTAGGTTACTCCTATTAAAGGCTAATATCATTGTAAGACTTTTAGAGAGAAAAGTAGGTGTTCTCAAAATCAATATTGGGAAAATCTTAGGATTGATATTTTAGAGAGAAACATGTAAGGGATCATTTATAGGAATAATCAAATCTTATTACATTAATTAAAGAGAATTTAGAAATGCATGCTAGGTTGGTCATGACTAATGATGACATAAATACTCTTGTATTTCTAGATGTTCATTTTGTACCACCATGCAATCAAATTATATGTTCGCTTATTTGTCATTATTGTCACCTAAGCATATAGCTTAAATTTAAATCATGTAATAGCCATTATTCCATGTTGAAAATCTTTTTGTACATGTCAAGAGGATTGAGGCCAACCTTTGTTTAAATCACATTCTGTCCAAGCAACCACGAAATGTTGGAACTACTTAATTATTCTCTCGTAGGGGGATGCTAGGATGCTCAACTTAGGTTGGTGTTGAATAATTTCTAATTGAAGAGAATGCTGGAGAATTTTCTCTCTTACTTTCTTTGGACGAAAAGGATGAATTGATTAAAATCTTGAGCAAAAGTATTAACATGTTAGATTCTATTTATGGATAAGGTTTGTGCTTGGATTCCCAAAGTAGTTACATGGAAATTGTAATCGAATTAAGGAGGTTGCACCATATTGGTATCAAAAAGACATTTAGTGACTGTATGTTGTATGAAACCCAAATCATTTTGGGGTTCTTTGAAAATCCCTGGTCCGTATGACAATCACACTAAGCAAACGCTTAGGACTCTCGCCAAATATGATAAACCCTAAGATGTACTTGGGGGTGGAGGAGAGTATTGATTTGGTGCTACATTTGCCTTGGGATTCATGCTAGGGTGAGATGTTGATCGCTATAAATCAAGGAGAGATGATTACTATTAGGTGCTTTGGAATTCATGCATGATAATCAGTCCCAGTGGGCATTACCTAGGTAATGGTTACTGATCAAATAGCATCTTGAGGTGGTTGGAAGAAAGAGAGGCTATTGCCAGGATAAAGTTGTCTAAAGCTTGCTTGAACTAGGGTTGGATTGGTTGAGATTGATCAACCAACATAGTTTTGGGGTTCCATCTTCCAAATTAGATGGGCCTTGCCCATAGGCATAGTGAGTTTGATAGGGTTTGAGATGAATTAGATTGGGTCAAAGGAGTGCAGAGCTTGCATAAACCCCACAATCTATATAATCCTACAAGAAGGTTAGGAAAACTTTTTTTGAATTTAGTTAGATTGGCCAAAATCATACATAGCTAATTTCATTGGGTTAGGCGTGGTGAATTATGGCATGATTTCCTAAACTCAAAATGGTGGGTGAAGTTATTTCGTTGGGCTAGGTCAACATAGAGCTGTGTACCTTGATTATTGTATAAGCTCTATAGTTTTTAGATCAAGTCAATCATATTAGACAACTTATTTATCTACTGACTAGATCTATATGCAAGGGTTGGGCTATCACCTCCTTTTGATTGGTGAAAAAAGTTTAGTTTCCATCATCAATAGCAACTTAAAACCATGATGATGATCCAACATGTAGCAAATGAGATTGGTGGGTTGGTCATTAAACACACCCCTTGCTTGTATCAATGTAATTATGTGCCATTGTTGGTCATAGGTAGTAATGCCCCACACTCTAAAGCACCTATGATATCTATACCAATCTTAAGATTAATTAATATAATTAATGTCAAATTAGGCTTATTTAAATTAAAAAATAGTTAAGCATGGTTTTTGTTTGAGTCTTAATCTTGATTGAGAGATGTCATGACATAATATATATACAATAGGCAATTCTTAACACTTATTTATTTTATAAATTATAATATTTATATTTTAGATCTGTAGGGGTATGGAGACCAGGGAATAGGGCCCTCTCAAGATGTAACGCAAGCGAGGTACAAGAAAGGGCCAACGAGTGGCGAGCTGATGCACAAGAGCAGGAGAGGGAGACTTTGCATGAGCATGAGGCAAAGAGAGCCATTGAGCAAATGAGCTGGCAAGCC
Source organism: Dendrobium nobile (assembly GCA_022539455.1). Taxonomy (NCBI): domain Eukaryota; kingdom Viridiplantae; phylum Streptophyta; class Magnoliopsida; order Asparagales; family Orchidaceae; genus Dendrobium; species Dendrobium nobile. The sequence goes on from CM039730.1 coordinate 43,588,356, forward strand.
TTGGCTTGGGATCGAGTACGTCACATAAACTGCAACAGATGATGATGGTGTTCAATTCTGCTTCTAGGGCTTGAGAGTTGAGAGTGAAGGAAATGGAAGGATCAAAGTGACTTGTGATAAGATGGAAGAAGGAAGATCTAGGACTCTTCTTCTTCCTCCCCATCCTAAGTGTAAACCATGGATTTATGTTTCTAAAAATTTGTATGTGATGTTGTTTGATGATCATGATCTAATCTACGTAGGATGCAAAATCTTTGTGATGGTTAGATAAGATTTAATAAGGAAATTTGGGATCCAATGATGTTATCATACTTATTGGGAGGCTATAGGTGGAAGATGCCCAAGAATTCTCCGAAGTAATTAGTGGCAATGATACCAGAAACATTATTAAAATGTTTTATGAGTGTGGAAGGCACGCAAAGGGGAGTGCCTTGGAGACTAATGTATCCTATTGGTGTTGCCAACTAGGATATAAATCGAGAGATTGCCCCAATTTCTCTTCCATTAAATTTGAGGACATGGTGAGCAACACCTTAAATAAACTGTTATGGAATGTCCATTAGCAGGAGTGGGAAGCAGAAAGCGGCAGCGTCCAGTCCATAGTTCAAGTTAGGACCAAGTAAGACACCATGTGGAATCATGAGTTTATGTCTTGACTTAATGGGAAACTAAGGAATCGACCAATTTTGTCAAAGTTATATTCTCATTCAAGATAGATTTGCTAGATTATTGTCTTATACATGAACATTCTTTTTTATTAAAAAATTTGTTAAGATATAATTTAGTTGAATCACACTTGCATGCTACATTGTCAGTTAATATACCAAATCAATCTCATGCCAATGATAGTTTTATGTGCCAAGTTAATCTGGTGATTGGTGAGAAGAGTTCTAGAGTGATCTTAGTTGTATTGTTCTTATTCGTATTTGATGCAATCTAATGAATGAGCTGCCTATCTAGCCATTTTGCATTTGTAGATTGTGTAAGATGGTAATCAAGTTCAATCTCCCTAGAAAAGAACAATTCAAATTCTATGAAGATTGAGGAATATCTTTAAAATAGTCGACTTAAGGGGTTTTAGCTCTGGTTAGAGATGATGTGGAACATACCGGAGTTACTTTAAGAAATTAAAGAGAGCGAATTAACAAAGTGTTCCCACAATAAAGTTACTACTTATAACAAGGATTGAATCTTGGAGTTCTTAGTTTTTAACTTGCTTAGACAAAGAAGAGCGAAGTCGATTACCCAAACAATTTAAGAAAACACAAAGATCAATTGTAAAGCTACGACGAAACACAAGAATCCATGATTTAATAATGAAAACTCTCACCTTTGGAGCCTTTACGCTCAAATAGTCTAGGCTTTAGCGGAAGAAGAGTCTCCACATTAGAATCAAGGTTGCTCCTAGGAAGAAGGAACCTAGGATCGTCGTTTTTGGATAGGTGGCCGGCGTGGTGGAGGATGATCCAATGATGATCTAACGTCCCTTTGATCTTTGCTTGTCGATCACGTCAACTAAGGTGTAATGGATACGGTCGATGTAATCCTCGATGGTGTCGTCGAAATCAAAGCCCACGTCAAAGAATGGTGATTGGAGGATGTCAACTTGATCTCGATCGTCATGCACAAATCCAAAGTTCCATTCGGGTTCCGCCATGCATTCTTGCCGGAAGGGAATGAAACACCCAAAGGGAATAGAGGGAGAGCTAGCCGTGAGCTAGGGGAAAAGAGGGGTTCATGGTTTTGAGAGGGAAGAAGGGGAGGGTGAGACTATGGGGGAAGAACACAAAATCTGAATTTTATTTCAGATTTCCTTAAGGGTAGAGAACTTAATTTCAATTTCAGGATTTTGAATTTGAAATTAAGCTAGGATGGAAGGGATTAAAGGTGTATTAAAAGAGAATTAATAGGTGAGAGAGAGAGAGAGAGAGGAGTGGCCGGCCATAGAGAGAGGTGAGGGGCTTGGGAAATAAATAAGTGGGGACCACATGGTTAAGTAAAACTAATTAAAATCTGAAGTAATTTCAGAATTTAATTGTATTAGGTAACTCCCCGATTCAAAGGCAAACATGAGGGAAAACGAATTTGAATTTCAAATAAGTGTAACTCCCCTTAATTAATTTCCTAAATTAATATGGCTTAATTAGGAAAGTCATCAAGAGAAGAGATTTCAAAATTCGAAGAGGAGAACTAGAAGGGGGCCGGTGGCAGGGGATCTAAGGGGTCAGCGGGCAGGCTGGCTGACCGGTGGTTGCTGGCTGGCGGGTTGGGGCTGCAGGCCGGCGGTCTGGGCAATCCAGGAGGGGCGGCGGCAATGAGCAAGGGGGGGAAGAGGTAGGGAAAATTCTAGGGATTCAAAGAGTGAGTTCCAATCTTCCACAAATGCTTCAACCCAAACCTCCGTGACAACGACAAGATCAAGAGAAATAAAGAGAAAATAGAAAAACAAGAAAACCTAGAACTCACAAAGAGATCTAGTTTCTCCTACAAACTCACTAAGAGATCGAGGAGGTTTGCACTCACAAAGAGAACATGAAATGTCAAATTTTCATTTATCCAAAAACTACTCTTACATGAGAAAATGGCCATATATATAGGCCTCAAAACGACAAAGAAAACAAAAGACTAAAATGCCCCTTGGGCAACAATAGCGACCAAATGCCCATAAGGGCAAAAACGGAAAAAACATAAAATAAAAATAAACTACTACATAAAATAACTAAAAATACAACTCATGATCGTGGCTGTCGATCTCCGGCGTCTCCTGATGATACATGTGTCGAAATCGCTGAAGATGTCCTCATCAAGAGATATGACCAAGTAGCTCAAGAATTTGGAGGAAGTTTCAGTGTCAAAGAGTACCCATAAATTTTTCTAGATGAGTTATAGTTTTAACAATTGGCTTGCAATCAGGTTTAACACCTGTGATGAGGGCACAACATCGAATGATAAGGAGCTTTGAGATTTGAAGAGGCAATTATTGGAGTTATGGAGAAAACTTTCATTAAAATTTGGCACATCATCACGAGAGTCTTAGTACTCTTAGTAAAAATGATGAAAGCTTAAGAGTTTGCGTCAATTATAAAGAATTGAACAAGCTCACAATTAAGAAGAAATGTTTTTTGTCTAGGATTGAAGATCTATTTGAACAACTCGAGGGAGCGTCTCTAAAATTGATTTGAGATTTAGTTATCACTAATTGCAAATAGAGATGAAATTGTGGATGAAATATATGGTAACCATAAGTTTGTGGTGATGTTTTTCAAACTAACGAATGCCCCTATGCATTTATAGGTTATGAACAGGATCTTTTAGCCATTCCTTGATTTGTTTGTTATTATTTTTTAATGATATCCTTATTATTTGATGAGCGAAGCAGGCCATTTTAACCTCTTTCATGTCGTACTACAAGCATTCTGAGGCAATAACTTATATAATAAATTCTCTAGATATGAGTTTTTGCTGAAGAGTGTTGCTTTTGTTGGTTATATAATTAGTGGTGATGGTATTAATGTAGACCAGTGGAAGGTTCAATCCATTGTTGATTGGATGAGATTAACTACTGTTATTGAGGTAAGAAGTTTTTTGGGTCCTTGCTAGTTACTATAAGAGATTTATTGAGGGTTTCTCCCAAAATGTGATGCCATTGTCTAGATTGACAATGAAGGCAATAAAATTTTTGTCAAGTGATCAGTGTGAAGAGGCTTTTTACAGTTCAATCTGTCTAATTATTGCTCGTGTTGATTATTCCCTTTGGCATTATAGGGTCTCAAATTTTTAGTGATGCATCATTAAGAAGTCTATGGTGTGTTTTGATGCAAAATGACCACCGAGAAGGGCGGATATGACTAAGAAAGAGCCATTTCCATTTCTAACAAATATCATTGCCATTGCAAGATTTTTTCCCACCAAGACATCAAACCCGAAGAAAAAACTTCTATACTCTGTAAAAAAAGAAAGACTGACCTTTTGTTTTCAGAAAGAACAAATGAAGATAGGCTGTAATCAATCGATCATTGAGGCGGGGGAATCTTTGCATGGTGATGCTCAGTCGTTCCAATGGGATATTTTTGGAATTTAAAATTCATGATTTACTATCATGAATTGTAAATCATGAATTGACAAATGTGACCTCTAAAAATCTCCCTGTATTTGCTGAACTTATTTTACTCTCAACTGTCATTATTCGTCATTTAAACCTATAGTAAGTAGATTGATATGATAAAAATTTGACTATTTACATAATCATGCATTCAAATTTGTTTATTAAGTTCACCTAAGATTTATGTTTACAGATGGACTAGAAGATGCTGACAACTATCAATGGTGTAGGCTTACATTTGCCAAGGTGATGCTTTACTGGCAATGGGGGACTTGAATGCTGCTGAGAAGGCTTATGCGACTGCTTTGGATATTGATCCATCTATTCGCAGGTCCAAATCATTCAAGGTACTACCAAATAAAGTAAAAGCCGTTTTATTGTTTTATATAGGCTTATAGTTTGTTCTTCCCGGAATGCAATGATTGCATAAATAAATGACGGCAATCCTGATATTAAACTCTAGTCAATGCTTGATACAGGACTGATGATGACCTTAGGTTTCGTTTGAGATGACTTTCTTACTGCTTCTTAAAATAGCTTTCTAGTATACAAATTTTAATTTTTTACTAGGAAGCAGTAAAAAAACCGTCCCAAACGAAACCTTAGTTTGAATTTTTACAGAGGCTAAGTCTTAGGATCCATTGGGTAGTTGCTATTTAACTCTTATAGTCTGTTTGAGGGTAATTGTAGCTATTGTAGAAATAGTTATGGAATTATTATGTTAAAAATAAAATTTTAAAAAATTTATTGTGATTTTTATGGATTTTAATTTTTATTTTTGAAAAAATTGTGTAAACTTTAATTCATACATCACATTTAGTAGATGTAGTTGTAAAAAATTTTGCTCACATAGAAATTTTTAATAAAATAAAAAACTAGAGATATGAAAGCAAAATAGTGAAAATTTGTCTCAAACGAAACTTTAGGCTTCATTTAGGGAAGCTTTCTTACTGCTTTATTTTTCAGGTCTTAATCATAATTTTTCTTTTATCATTGTTTTTTTTTCTTCTTCCTAAAATTTGTTATACTTAAAAGATGCTTTCTACAACCGATTTAAAGAATTATTTTTTTATGGCAGCTTTACAAATCAATAAAGAAATAGTTCCAAACGAAGTCTTATGTTTTGTTTGGGACGATTTTCTTACTACTTTTTAAAATAGCTTTCTAGTATAAATTTTTTTCGTTCAAGTAACTTTTGTATTAGAAGCTGCTTTAAAAAGCAACAGAAAATCATTCCAAATGAAACCTTATTAACTCAAAATCATAAGATTCAAACACTAATCCTTCGAAAGTTTTCATTGGCTGTGTAAGACTAGAGAAGGGAAGAAAAAAACCCGTTAAGCTCCAAAGTAGCGAGTGCTCCGCCCTATTGCTCTTCTTAAACTCCATTGAAGCTTTTCTCTCCTTGGCAGGCTCGAGTTGCAAAACTTAAAGAGAAGCTCCTCGTAGCAAGTACCTAATCCTGAACTCTTTCATAAGTTGAAGAGTGAGGCTGCTGTCTTTTTCGGAGTGCTGAGGTATCGTCGGTTGAAGTAAATAATAGAAATTGAAATGCTGTGGATTTGAATTCTATAAATCCTATCAGGGGAATTTACATTCATGCCATTAAAATCTCTTGTATTTATACATTTTAACTCCTGACGGATACTGAGAACTGAAAGGCTGAGAGTTCTTTATGTTTCTGTATATTGTTACTTTGTTCATTGCATTAAAAAGATGATGTGCATTTGAACGATCTGAAGACTGATTTCACCGTCAATTACTATTCAAAGGCCTGTAATTATGGTTTCATATTGCTGGATATTGGGAGCTGAAACTGTAGTTTACAGCTAAATCACCTCAGTTGGGGAGAAATACAAGGCAGGCTAACATGTCCTACTAAATCTGAAGCTCTGTAGATGTACTGGATTTGAATATTTTTTATTGCTTAAAGCTATTATCTAGTACAAAATGTTTAGAAAGCTGTTTTGAGAAATAGTAAAAAAGTTATCTCAAACGAAGCCAAGGCTTCATTTAGGGCGGCTTTCTTAATGCTTTTTAAAACAGCTTTTTCAACAAAAATTTATACTAGAAAGGTGCTTTAGAAAGCATTAAAAAGCCGTTCTAAACGAAGCCTAAGGCTTTGTTTGGGACAGTTTTTTTGTTGCTTCTTAAAACAGCTTTTTAGTACAAAAATTAATTTTTTTATATTAAAAACTTGCTTTAAGAAGCAATAAGAAAGTCATCCCAAACGAGACCTAAATGTCTATTTGAGACAGCTTTCTGATTGCTTTGTTTTTTAGATATTAATTATAATTATTGCTTTCTTATTTTTTTCTAGAAATTTTAATGATAGAAAGTTACTTTTTGTAATCATTATAATGAAATTATTTTCGATACAACTTCATAATCAATTTTATAAAACAAATACTCTAAAATTGTTGTGATAAAAGGATAAATTATTATATGTTGCAATACATGAAGATAATTGAAGTAAATACTTGTGTATTCATGAATTTTATCTATTTAGACTATATAGCGAGAACATAATAGTACATAACTTTATTTAAGAAAAAGAAGCTCATAGCAGTGTATATCTATTTTGTTTTAAAACAAATATTGTACGCAAGGAATATGCAATAATGTACTTTAACGCTTAAGATGGAGAGCTGTCATATATAGTAGTAGTTGACATCCTATAATGTCTTGTGATGTAGAGATATAAAACGTTTATATTTTATTAATTTAGTTTGTATTCATACAGAATATGCGCATAATTTAATACAATGAAATGCTTAATTACCCCATCGGGCTTAGTTGGGTTGGCGGGCAAGCGTGATTGGGAATCTCTCAACCCTCGTTCGATTCCTCTCTCAAGCGGCACGACTCTTTAAGTAAGGAGAAAATAAAGTAAGGAGAAAATAAGTGCGTGGTCCAGCACTTGTGGGGTTGGTTGCCGTTAGGTCCGTCGAGAGATTAGTTACTCCGCTAAGCATCTCTTCTAGGAGAGTGACACTGAGTAGATACATCGTTAAAAAAAAAAAAAGCTTAATTAATTGATCACCAGAAAGCCAGTTTTCCTGCTGGTATTGAGTGCAACCTACATCAATGCCTTAATTTCGGAGTTTGGAAATTTCTGCTGGTCTCATTCCCATTAACAACGAGGTTGACCAATTGAGGCTTGTCTGGGCATCCTATATATCAATTAAGGCCTGTACGTCTATTGTTTTTAATAATTTGAGCTTTTTTTTTGTGGCTGATTCAACTCCGTTCTGCCCCCACCAGGCTTCGTTAGGGACGGGTTTTTTACTGCTTTTTAAAACGGAGTTTTAATAAAAAAATAAAAAAATTTGTACTAAAACTCCGTTTTAAAAAGTAATAAAAAAGCCGTCCCAAACAAAACCTAAGATGAAAGTTTGACGGAAGCTCCAATGTTCTTGCGACATTTAAATATTTCTTCTAATTAAGACTTAGGCTTGTTTTGGGACGGCTTTCTTTTTGTTTCTTAAAGCAGTTTTTTAATACAAAATTAAAAAAAAATTTTACGAGAAAGTTGATTTATGAAGCAGAAAAAAAGCTGTCCCAAACGAAGCCTTAGTTTGGGACAGCTTTTTAATTGCTTTCTAAAACAACATTTTAGCATTTTAGCACAAAAATTTTTAATTCAAAAAAATTTTTAATTAAAAATCAGTTTTAAAAAGCGTTAAAAAAGCTGTCCCAAATAAAGCCCAAGTGAGCTAAATATGCATTGGAGAAATTTGTAAGCAAAAATAGCTCATCTGTGATTTGTTGGCCGAAAATTTTAGCTATCAACTAAGATGTTTTAAATTCGAAGCTTACATATGTGATGTACGTGTGTGTGAATTTATTCTTAATTGACTCAAAATAAAAAAATAAAAAAAAAACTATAATGGAAGCTTATTTTCTCCCAACCGACTGACGCCTTTCTTTCAACTGTTTTAATTGTTTTTAGGTGGGACATCAAGCTGGTAGTAATGATTGAGATTCATAGTTTTTTTATCTGGTTCACTTTCCTATTTATAGAAAATTGACATTGGGCTATTAAAGCTTCGTTTGGGACACAGCTCATCTTAGTCTGTTGGTTGAGAGCTTAGACTTCCAATTAAGAGGTCTTGGGTTTGAAACTTTGTGTATGCTTTGTGTGTGTGAGTTTGTCTTAAATGGCCTAAATGTCCCAAAAAAAAAAGCTTTGTTTAGGATAGTTTTCAAAAAAAAAATTTTGTACTAAAACGTTGCAGTAGACAGCGGCAAAAAAAATATTACAAATGAAGTCTAGATGTGATGCCAAAATCACCAATACAAGTTCTCACGCATGCTAGACATAAATATTATGGGATTATGCATCTATCATGTGGAGTTACAAAATGCGAGAGGTATTTAAGATGAAATTTTTGTAGGAGTGACTACAATGCTAGCAAGAAAATGGCTTAAATATCGAAGGATGGCTCTTATTATACAATCAAAGTGTGGTGTAAATCTTGACGCTCTAAAGGCAATTTAAAGTATTTATCAAAAGATTTAGATGATCATTTGAACTTGAAAGATCTCCTCAAATTAAAGAGACAAAATGCTTATAGTTTTTGAGAAAGCATTTTGGTACTCATTTAAATATTAGTCAACAATGAGTGATACAAATCATATCATTTCAGATCAAAATGCGACCATATGATGCTGATCATAGCCTGACTCAATTAACCTACTCGAACTTAGGCTGACTCAAATGATTGATGGTGGTTTGATGATGATTTGATTGTGGATATCTTTGGTAGTATATTAAATTAAGGATTTAACAAGTCACTAATAAATCCTCTATTAGAAGCACATTAGTGAAGACAACATGATTTTGTCTCAATAAATTGATCTTTTTAGCATGATTTTTTCAGCTTTTGTGACCTTTGTAATGGAAAATTAACAATGATCCAATTCTTTTGAATTGCTCCAAAATTCATACTTTGCATCAAAATTTATATTTGATCAAATGAATGTTATAAGAACCAACAGTTTTTCACAATTAAGAGGCATTAAATAGAATGATTCATGAATAAACTTAGGCTTCGTTTGATAAAGCTTTTCTTACTACTTTCTACAGTAGCTTTATGACACAAAAACTTATTGCAGCCAGTGAAAAAACAGTAGACAAAAGATGTTCCAAATAAAATCATAATGAGTGACTCTAAATGAAGCTCCACGAGTCAACTACGTCGAGCTAATTCAATTTAATTTCTCAAACGATGAATCCAAGATTTTAATATTGAAAGCAAAATTACTATTAAAATACTTACTCAAATTAAGTATTATTCTATCTCAACCCTACTATTATATTGTTCTATATATGACAAAAATGCCTTTCATGGGAGGCCCCACCTTTCTATGTGCATATGAGGCTATGAGATGTAAGGAGAAATTATTCTGTAAGAGACCGAACGCAATGCCATCCGGAGATCAACCAAAACGTGTCACATTAGCGGTACCGAGTAGTACCGAACACAGGGATGACGTGACGTATTATGATTGATCTCCGGATGACGTTCGACATCTGCACAAAATAATTAATCGAGATGATGTATGAGTTGAGCACTTGAAAGAAGCCAACACCAATTATACTATCTGCCTCCTCATGATCATATGAACAAAGTCCTGTGCATAAAGTTAATTTAATAATAAAAGCATACACACATTCATCGTTTCTTTTAAGGCCCTGAGCAGTAATACTTATCTCAGATTAAGCTCAGTCAAAATTCATTAGAAAAATGTCAACATTGCTTCATAGATCTACAAATGGATCAGACTTGAAACTCCGCCGCTGCATCCTCCGGCGCCTGGTTGCCGGGAGTCTGCGACGGCGACAGAGGTGACGCCGCAGCCGCGGTCGCGTTGATGATGTCGGACGTAGAATCATCGGCATTGGAAAGCTCCACGATCTGCCAATTCTCGACATTATCTTCATAATAAAAATCATAATCATCAAATTCATCGATGCCGACGGAGGCCAACTCGCCGACGAGGTTATGGTGAGCGGCGTCGACGAGGTCCTCGGCGCGGTCACATGTTTCCTTAAATAACTCCCATTTGTCCTTAAATCCCTGCATCGCAACGTCGCTCTCCGGCGTACGGAGGCCGTCGGAGGCGGCGCGGGTGAGTAGGAAATCCGTCGCCGCGTTGATGAAGTCGTCACAAGCGCCGCTCATTGCGTCCACGGCGCGATCCATGGCGAGGTGATTGGCAATGGAGGATTGCATAAATCGAATATGGAGATTTGGGGGAGATTCAATGGGGGGAATTGATGATTCTAAATTTGAGGGAATCAAGGTTTTCGTGTTAACATCATACAATTACTCTGTATAATTTTATAGAAAGTGGTTTTATTGTGAAAATTTTCTTGATGCGGATACTCATTAATTGGCATGATAATGGCATGAGTCAGTTTCTTCCATTTAGCCGTAGCCGTGCAACTAATTTTGGAAAAAGTTCTGGGAGTATTTTCTGATTTATTTGTATTATTCAGTTATTCTATAATATAATTGATAATAAAATATAATTAAATTCTTAGATACTATAATTTAATTATCAGATATTTCATATTTGTTGGGAGTCGATATTTATGCATGCATATAAAGAGCTATTTGGTTTACTGAAAATGGAATGCAAAGTTTTTCAAATGCAGATGATTTAGAAATTTAGATGTTTAATTTGATGAAAAAATCCCCCAAAAATAACTTCGAAGAAAAAGAAATGCCCAGTTAAATTTTGATAATTTATGATTCATTTTTATAATATTCTAAATTTGATAGTTTTCAGCGAGTTCTAAATACATCGCAAACTGACTCCGTTGTAGCCATCTGTCATTGAATGTCATTGTTGTTGATCACCTCCGTCTTCTTGCCATCACCTACTAACTCTCGACCACAAACCACTATCACCGGTCGGCTTTACAAAGCATTTAACTTAATGCAAACTAAATAAAATTAATAATATACTGTATTTATTTTACGCATCTAAATAACTTTGAATATCTTAAATACATTATATTTCTCTTTACATATATTTCGTCTTAGATGATTTGGTCACATAAAATACTTGCCTTCTGATGTCTCGATTAGGAGAATAGATGTATTAGATTTGACCTATGGTGGTAGTGGTAAACCTAAAAAGTCTTAGTTAAAAAATATTAGAAATGACTTTTTTATTAGATTTAAATGAGAATTTGACTTTTAACATGACACAATAGAGAAAAAGATTCATGTAGCCGACCTCGCATAGTGGGATAAAAGCTTGATGTTGCTGTTGTAGTTATTATTGTATTTCTCTTTTTATTTTTTTACATTATATTTCATTTTACTACATATATCTTTTTATGAAAACCAAACGGTCCACAATAAAATTAGCCCTATTCCCCCTCTTGATACTAAATGCATTTAATTTTGACACATGAATTTTTTTTTCTTAATTGCTTTGATTTTGGTTGAATTGAAAATATCCAAACAAGTAAAATGCTCTTCTCATCATAATTGTAATTATTATGAGCGTTATTAAAACTAATTATATAGATATTTGCATGTTAAAAATGCTCCTCATATACCAGTCTCTTCGCCAGAATCGTGTGTTCAACACATAATTAGCCGACAGAACTAGGCAATTATGCCACACTATCATGAACTGTAGAGGAATGCTTGATATGCTGGCGTTGCCACCTAGAGATCATATATAGTATGCTAAATCATTCTACTTGCATGAGAGGAAACCAACACGTATTTTTTAGTCTTTTTTACAACGGTTTTTAGGCAATTGCCCCCCTAAAAGTTTTAAAATACTATGGTCGTTAGGCTATTGACCCAACATAATTAAACACGTTGTGTAGAGATGTTATTGTTAGAGAATGATGAACCAAATACAAAGAGAAATAGTAAAGAGTATCCAAAAATATCCTTACAACCAAAATTTGTTCCAGGGCGCTGCCCCCGGAAATCCCCGTAGGGCCCTGCCCCTTGACTCCGCGACCCAACCGGACCACGCCGAGCAGTGCTGCCCCTTGGACCCCCGACATATCTGCAAAGCGTACAATGGTGAACAAATAGGAGTCAAGAGGCAGCGCGCCCTCAGAACAAATTTTGATTGTAAGGATATCTATGAAAAAAAAAACTCTAAACTTTTATTCGTAAGTTTGGACCCCCCCCTGAAAATTAAAGCTGGATCCATCCCTAGATGCGTGGTCTTATATTTTCGATGATCACGATGAATACTGATGGAGGGGGTAATAACATACATCATGATTGATGTTGACAGCAGACATCACCTTTGCCGGCAACAACAAATTAACATTACCATTGAACATAACATTCTATTCTCTTATGCATGCTTGCTTGCTTGACTGAAGCTCAACCACATAAATATTAATTTCCTGAATTGGCATTTTTCTCATTCTTTGATGTTTATTTGTATATAATGCGTCTGCGTCAACACCCTTTTTACAACAAGGATCAATTGAAGAAATGAAATGAATCGATCAACCACCAATTCTAAAAAAAGTCCATGGTTAGCGACAGCCATAGCTCTCTCTTGATGGCGTTCAGGGGTAGTTGGCAGAAACAAATAAAAGTGAAGCTTTGAATAGATAAGATAAAATTTGTGGCTTGCGTGACTTTGGGGCAAAGGAAATGCTAGTTCAGTCCAATGACATCGCGTTCTTTATGATGTCAGTGCTCCTTCTCATGTTAGACAAATAAAGTAAAGAAAACAAATTATCCAAAGATATCTATATACAGCTTGTTTGTTATATTAAGAATTTAAGAATCTTTTGGGTGGTTGCATGATGTGAAAGATTATATATATATATATTTGTAAGATTTATTGATTTTCATATGTTATTATTCTTGTCATATTTTTGCATATATTTAGTTAGGAGGGCCCTGATCATCAGTACTAAAGCTAAAAATGAGATTCATATTGTATGATTTTTATCATATTACATGATACACACAATATTATAAGTGATTATAAAGTTAAAACAACAACCACAACACCAAGTCTTTATCCCACTACGTGGGGTCGGCTATATAAATTTTTTTCTCCGTTGTGCCCGGTTAAGAGTTAAATTCAAAAAGAAAAAAAAAACAGAGAAATATAGTGAGCGTGGAGTAGGATAGTAACTTTCTTATAGCTACTGTACACTAATACATCTGGTTATAAAAAAAAGCTTCTAATATCAAAATTTCTTGAAAGCTATAATTAAATAAGAGTGTGATAGTAGCATGAAAAATAAAACAACGAGAAAACTATTCCAAGGAATTATAAATTTATTCTAAGACCAGTAGAAAACAAACTTTTATATAAAACAATAATCTAAGAATAAATTCAATATTTTTTATATTCATCCTTATAAAAACTTATATCAGAATATGTCAAAAAGTTTCTACATTAGAGGGGTTTTGGACAAAAATTCTACAAGAAATTTCTATGTAATTTCAAGGAGATCTCACAGAAAAAGGCCAAGACATATTGTGAATAGATAGATTTCCTTGTAGTTTCTTGTAAAATGTTTGTAGGTTTGTTCGAATGCTTTGATTGCATGCACAGAAGGAAAGTAATAAAGATAAAATTGGCACACTATAGCTGGATGGAGGATCTAATAAAGAAATTGAGATAGCTTTTTTATTATTTTATTTTTATACCAAAAAAATATTTCTATTTATCAATTACTTTTTTTCATATATATATATATTTCCAAATTTATACATCTAATAATTTACATAATGTTTAAAATATATATAATATATAAAAATATAGAATAAATCATCAATTAAATAATTGAAGTAATATTAAATAACCATTATATTGAGTTCTTAACCAGCACATTGTTAAACAGCAAATGAAAATATTCATAAATATAAGTAGACAAATACATTAATATTTAAATTTATTCAATTATGTATGATAAAATTTTAAATTTTTATTCAAATTTCTTCGATCATATAAATAAAAATTATATGATTGAATATACTAATTTACTTAACCCTAATTGTGATTCTTGCTTGGCTTAAAAGATCTCCCATTAGACGCTTTATTACGAAGTTCAAGCACAGATAAATGAGCTTTACGAATTATCGTATATATTGCTCTTTTTTTTTGGACATTTGGGTCAAGTAAGACAGATTACACATAGATTACATACGTAAGACTCGAACTCAAGACCTCTTAATTAATAATCAAAGCCTTGAACCGACAGAAAGTTTAGCTAGAACAAATTAGTGCTCTCATAAAATCCATAAGAGGAATTTTTTTTGGAAAAAAATTAAAAGAAAATCTATCATTCTTATTTCTTGAAATGGTTTTTGTGGGAAAATAATTCTCTTATATTATTTTTCTCATGAAATCAATGAGATGTGACTTCTGCTTTATGCTAGCTATCATGTTTTAAACGCAAGGAATTGCGAGAGCAAATAGGTTTGTGAAGCAAGATGAACAATTCAATTGAAACACTCTTTAATTAGGACTCACCTATAATCATTCAGGCAAACCTTTACAGCTTTTTTCCTGTTTTGGAGTTCAAAAATTATCTTAGAGTCGCTGAAGTTTTGGAATGATTGGTAAATAAAATAAACGGGAATATGAAACATCTTTCTTTTGACGACGTTGTTTTCCCGAGTTTGGCTTAAACCGAGGAGCATTACAGATGCGACAAAACTTTTGTTGCATCATTCTTGTAGTATAACATACATCCATTAATACAACAATCAATTTTTATAGCAGTGAGACTCAACTTCGATACTAATTTCTTCGTTCGGTACAAATATGAAGAAATTAAATTGTCCGTTGGATTAGTTTCCTTGAGAAAACCAATGAAGTCATTGAAACAATCACGAGGAATATTATACTAAGTTTTAATACTTTGCATCCTCACTACAATCGACAATTCTTAATGAGTATTGCAACTGTCCCAAATTAGTTTTTGAGCTGCATATAGTAACTCAAAAAAATTTTAGGTTTCTGCATTTAGTGGCTCTTCCACACTAGCCCTTAAATCAGGACCTGCTACATCAAAAATAAATTCTTATACGGTCTATTAATTTGATCTTCATCAAATGTTTCATAAGCCGTGGATGAACCGGCATAAGTATCTCTGTGTGGCTCTACTCGCCAAGTGATGTCCAAATCCAGTAGTTTGGAAGAAATCCCCTATGAAATTAATCAAGCTTCACATCATCGGGCTTGAGGAATGCTTGATTTTTATGCTTTGAACATAAACATCTAAACATTATATTAAACTTAACGGAAGGCAGTTAAGATGCAACTTGAATGAAAGTTTCAACTCCATGTATAAATTCATCTGTCAATCTTTTTCGACCCGATAACAATCTGTTATACATCCAATATCTCTATTCTTGGATAGTCATTTGAACGTTGAAGCAAACATCCCCCTACATAGTTATGAAAATAATTATTAGAAGATATGAACCCTTAACAAGTGTACGTGCTATACTTTCGAATAAGTGTACTTTACTTGAATTGGAATGCATTGTAGGTCTCACAACCATCTCATATGATATTTATTGATTTAGAGAAAGCATATGAAAAAGTTCCAAGATAAGTGCTATGGAGAGTTCTTGAAAAAAAAAGGAGTTAATAATGCTTATGTTGAGAAGCATAATACTAAGTTAAATGTTGCAGAGATGATGCTTAGGTCTACCTCTATCTTTCTTAACATAAGTCAAATCTAATACCTTAACTTTCCTTACCGGGTCATCATAAGGCATCTGTTTAATGTGACAAAACCATGTAAAGCGGCCCTCTCTAATCTTATCTTCCACTAGAGCTACTCCAACCTTATCATGTATATGCACACTTCGTATCCTATCTCTAAGGGTCAAGCCACTCATCCACCCAAGCAAAAACAAGTTAAAAATTTTATGGTGCCGAATGTTGGACATTAAAAGAGAAGCATAATACTAAGTTAAGTGTTGCAGAGATGAGGATGCTTTGGTCTATCTCTACCTTTCTTAACATAAGTGAAATTTAATATGTCTACTTTTCTAACCGGGTCATCTGAAGGCTGTTGTTTTATGTGACCAAATCATGTAAGGCGACACTCTATAATCTCATCATCCACTGGAGGTACTCCAACATTTTCATGTATATGCTCATTTCGTATTCTATCTCTAGGGGTAAAGCCACTCATCCACCAAAGCACCCGCTTCTCTGCAACACTTAACTTAGTATTATGCTTCTCTTTCAATGAACAAGATTCAGCACCATAAAATATTCCAAATCTCACCACCATCTTACATAATTTTCCCTTAAGTTTGAGGGGGACTTTTCTATTACACAACAAGCTCGATTTATTCCTCCATTTCAACCATCCAACTTGAATTGTGCTGATAATATCCCCTTCTATTTCACCATCACTCTGAACAATAGATCCAAGATATCTAAAATGTATATTTTTATTAATGACTTGATCACCCAAAGTCACAAACCCCTCACTATAACTAATACTACTAAAATTACACTTCACATTTTTAGTTTTAGATCTACTCAAGCAAAAACCTTTAAACTCTATGGTTGACCTCCATAATTCAAGTGTACCATCAACTCCCTCTCTAGTTTTATCAACAAGAAGAATATCATCAACAAAAAGTATACAACAAGGTACATCCTCTCGCAAATGTCTAGTGAGAACATCCATAACTAAAGCAAAAAGAACATCCATGCTCATTTCGTATCCTATCTCTAGGGGTAAAGCCACTCATCCACCTGAGCACCCTCATCTCTACAACACTTAACTTAGTATTATGCTTCTCTTTTAATGACCAAGATTCGGCACCATAAAGCATTGCAGATCTCACCACCATTTTATAGAATTTTCCCTTAAGTTTTTTTTTTAATTGTATTTTGAAGTTTAATATTTCTATCTAACTCAACTTCTCACTCTTAATCTCTCTCTACCTCTCTCTTTCTGTCTACAGAAAGTTCTATTTTTAGAGCGAGAGACCATTTATAGAAATTTCCCAACACTTGTATCCTAGTTTTTTTTTTAATTGTATTTTAATTTTTACCTGCAATGCATATCATTCCTGCTTGAGTTTTGGAGCTTCCTTGGGCGACTCTCTCTTTATTTATGTTGACAAATGCAGTGCCAATGCAGGTTTTCTGAGACGGCAGATTAAACTGGGCTTTTGCCAGTTTCAGGGATTATTAAATCCAGTTTGGGATGGCTCCTCCCGCTCATGTGCAAAGAGCACAAGCGGCTGTTAAAGCCATGAAGCTCATTGGGTTTGATCAAGCCAAAGCGAAGGCAGTCTTGAAGAAGCTGCTCAAAGTTTATGAGAACAACTGGGAGTATATTGAAGAAGAAAACTACAGGCTTCTGGCGGATTCAATACTCGATGACAAGGAATCAGTGGTAACTTCTGTGTTGGTTCTATCTGTTATTTCTTACTGTCGCTTGGTACCTAGAGTAGTTTACCGGTGTTTCGTAAGCCAGCAAAAATGAATTAAGTGAATTCTCAGATGATGAAAGATGGCTTATGAAAGAATGATTTTGATGAGCTTTTATGTTTAATGATTTGACTTTGAATAACGTCCTTTGTGAACCAGGACCCTGAGGTGAATGAAACAGATGCTGCTGCAAGTGTTGCACGTAAGGTATCACGGAAGAGGTTAAGGCATAGGCCAGAGGATTCTGACCATTTTCCATTAGAAGTTGAAGCCTCTGGGGAAACTTCACCCCAAAGACCGAAACTTGTTCGATCACCTGAAGACCATCCCACAAATTTCAGAGGTAAAATGATTAAGCCTGTGGAGGCTCAATGCCCTCATGACGGAGAAGGATCATCTTCATCGTCTCATACAATACGTGAAAATGAACTAATTAGAGAGAAAGCACCTCAAAATTCTCATAATTGTCAAGAGCTTAGCCTTATTTCAGGCCGTGTAGTTCCTCGGATGACGAGGTCCAGTAATCCTCCAAATGTACCATATTTTGAAAAA
This sequence comes from Dendrobium nobile, assembly GCA_022539455.1. Classification (NCBI taxonomy): domain Eukaryota; kingdom Viridiplantae; phylum Streptophyta; class Magnoliopsida; order Asparagales; family Orchidaceae; genus Dendrobium; species Dendrobium nobile. The sequence goes on from CM039730.1 coordinate 43,606,441, forward strand.
GGAAAGTCAAATTCGCTTGTGATGCAAGAAAGAGATAAACATCAACCTGCGGCACATCAGGAAATTTAATATGTCATAAAGAGCCAAAGATGGAACCCGACACTGAATTTCCTCGAGATATTGTTGCTGTTGCTTTTTCTTCTAATCCAGATATGTCCGTGGATGAGGTTCCTTGCTACATCTCTGATAATTATGTGCCTCTTGCATTGCCATCACCTCATGGAACTCCTTCAGGAACTGCTGGTATAACCATGCTAAAACTTCTTGAATTCATCAAATATAATATTTCTTTTTCTTGTAAGGCTGTGAATGTATATTTTGTTCCGTGACAATCAGTTTCTTTAGCTGCTCGATGCTTCATAAATAATACCCAGATTACAAACCTTTACTAATGATGTTCATAAATAGGTTGTGTAAATCCTGCATATCTAGCATTGGTGAAGAATTGCAGCTGCCTCAGCCACTTTATTGCGTAAATGAAGTTTTTGATGTGTGGCATAAAAAGTGCCAACCTTTTCTTTTGCAGTTGGTTTTTTCTAGAATTTTGTTTTTCAGGTTGAACATTACTTAAAACAAAATAAAAAATTTAGAAGTATTAGTTAGGAGTTAGGACTAAATCCTCACTTTCTTGATGCAGCATCATTAATTTGCAGTGCCATTGTCAAGCTTGAGAGCATAATATTCTTGTCTGTCTCATAACAGCATCTTTACTATGTTGACTGGCCATTTGTGTTGATTGCTGATTTTTAATTGCCAAATGAATCGCTCTTATTTTAGTTAGTTTATTTCCAAGACCGGATAAAATTACTTAGTTTGGGGGAAGAAAAGTTAATGGTATTGAGTAGACGGCTTATGATGCATTAAGCAAGGAGCTGTTTCACAACATATAATTTTAATTATGATTACTGAGAATACTTTGTTTCAACAAGTTTCTTCTCCTTATTGCTGCTCAACTTGTCACATTTCCTTGACCCTTTCACACTTCTTCCTACATTTAGGCTGAATTTGGGCCCACAAAATGCTCAGTCAGTTCCATATAATTAAGTCAAAAGGGTTGTTATCAGTCTGGCTAACTATTTTTTTCAACATACACTGGGTGTCTTTGCTTTCTGCTGATAAAATTTATGTTCTATGGTAATGTTTATATTGATTTTTCCTTGGCAGTTCATATTTTGATTAGTCGATTTACACTGTATTAGATGTGAAATTAAGAGTTTGAACTAATCTTTTATGATTGATTTCTCGCTGGTCGTACTTTATTGGTGATAATTTCTTTGGAATTCTGAGTGAATTACATCAAACCGGTTCAAATGGGGTTTTATTGTTAGTTCAATACCCTTTTCAGTTATTTTTTATGTTTTTTATTTTTATTTTGTTGGGATATGTTAATATGATAGTTACATAGCTGTTTTGCTTGCTTTTAATCTGTCTTGCTGATTAACTCTTAATTTTACTCTTATCTATATTGTCATTGCATTGCTTAGCCAATCATGGCACAGCACAGAAGGGTGATTTTCTTTGGGCAAATGCTTCAACTGGTTTAACTGGTGCAAACAGTGAAGATGCACCTATCAATGAGAATGAAAAATGCGTTAAAGTTTTAGTACAAAAGGAGATCACTAAAGATCATTCTGTCAGTGCTCCCCATCCCCTGCTTGATGAGAATGACATAGCAAAAGGTGAAGAGATAGTAAGAATTTCGCTTATCAATGAGTTCACAAGCGAAAAGTTCCCTGCTTACTTTCATTACATTGCTCGGAATGCTGTTTATCAGAATGCACATGTCAACTTTTCCCTTGCTCGAATTGATGATGAAGACTGCTGTTTGAACTGTTTGGTGATTGTTTAAGTGCGCCTATCCCATGTGCCTGCACCCGAGAAACAGGTGGTGAATTTGCATACACCATGGATGGTTTACTCAAAGCTGAATTCTTGAATGAATGCATTTCTATGAACCGTGATCCTTATAAACGTCATCATATTTACTGTAAGGATTGTCCTATAGAAAAGTCTAAGAATGAGCATACGCCTGAAGCCTGCAAGGGACATCTTGTTAGGAAATTTATTAAGGAATGTTGGATCAAGTGTGGTTGCAGCAAACAATGCGGCAATCGTGTTGTTCAACGGGGCATTTCACGGAATTTGCAGGTCATTTTAGTGTATAGTTTTTAAGATATTCTTTCGTTATGATATGCATGTTTTAATATTCACATGGCTTTGCAAGAAACACTGCTTTTTTATTTCTGTTGCTATCAGATTACAAGTAATATCCTTTATTTGCACTCAAAATCCTATTTTGTGTGCTTTAGGTGTTTTTTGTAGCTGATGTGAAAGGATGGGGCCTTCGAACCCTTGAAGAATTGCCTAGCGGAGCATTTGTCTGTGAATATGTTGGAGAGATTTTAACAAACATAGAACTTTATGATCGTACTATTCAAAAGACTGGTGGTGCAAGGCACACCTACCCTGTAATATTGGATGCTGACTGGGGTTCAGAAGCGGGATTGAGAGATGAAGAAGCGCTTTGCTTAGATGCTACTTTCTTTGGAAATGTTGGGAGATTTGTGAATCATAGGTACCATGCTTTAAATTGTCTCCTTCTATCAGATTGTATTTTCTAGAGATAGACTTGTCTTTCCATTGCACAGTTTTTGGCTATTGGTATAATTAAATGAATGTAAATATGTATTTCATGGGGTGTCTTGGATAACTGAAGTTCCTTAAATGCCAAAGCCAAAATGTTTATTTACGCTTGCATGTACTTTTAGATTTTTGTGGTTAAAATAAGTTATTTTTCTTTTTTGTTTTTATTGGAGCTAGCATCCTCCTTTACATGGCTATCTTATATGATAAAAGATACGTTCTGTTTTGACAGAGCAATTTTATTATGGGTTAGTCGGTTAGATTGTTTGTATGTTATTGTTGACCTCGATCACTGCCCAATGTCAATCAGATTATTGCCCGATGTCAATCAAATTGAATATGGCTAAAAAAGGTAGGCAAATGACTTGACTTTACTTGAATACTGTCTGAAATGTGTCGACCAAAAATTGAAATAGCTTGAACAGCGTTCGTTCGTGAAATGGACTGCGTTGATTTATTTGAGATAGCATAAACAATTAAGATTAACACTTATATTGTATGGATTGTCGCATGATGAAAATCATTATGAAAAATTAACGTGCGAGGTGGCGAAGGAGCTTTGATGTTTGTGAAGGAACTCAAGGAAGAGAGTTTGCTAAAAAAATCAAATAAAAACCTGACAAGAAGTAATATATATTTATTCTTATTATTTTTATTATTATGATAATAATAATTAAAAAAAGTAAACAAATCCCCCCATTTTGTCTCCCATTGTGCCCATTTCTTCCATTGTTGAGCCTAACCTCGGGCTTTAAAAAAATAAAATAAAAAAGGGGAAGAAAATGAATCCCCTGATATACCTATCTCAGTCTCTCATGCTTTTGTTCATCACACACACGTGAACACTCTCTCCCTCTCACTATCACTTCTCCCATCTTGCTCAACCCCACCGGCGATCAATACCAACATCTTCGCCCTAGTTGCTGCCTATGTCATTTCTCTTTTTTTCTCTATTACACTCTATCTGTATCACACACACTCGCTCTCTAATTGTTTGACATGTTTAAGGGTCTGACCTGGCAATTATTTAAGTGAATGCATTGTCTTTGAGATGTGCACGCAACTTTCATTTTGATTTAAATTTTGCTCGTGTTATGTCTGCTAGTGCCTATGTTGCAGATTTGATGGGGAGTATCACAAATTGAAATTCTGTGTTCTTTCAAAGGGATGATTTATTTGTATGTGATTTGAATTCTACTTGGGTGGGCCCTTCTGGGAGTCATTTTTCCTCTTGTAAATTGACGCCTATCTTAGTTTGTGTTCAATCCATCGAGTGCATTCTCAAGGGTTCTAAGTGTTTAGAAGAGTTTTCGGAGCATGGAAAAGTTCTAGTTCTGCCCGTAGGGAAGTCATCAAGTTTCTTGCAAGTCTCGTGTAAGTTTCATTTGTGTTCAATTACTGCCACACATTTCTGCTCTTTTTTCTTTTTCTTTTTCTTTTTTGAATTTTTATAGTTTTTATTTTGGAATTTTTACTCGTTCATTCATTTATTTTATCATTTTTTCCCGCACTCTCCTAATGTCTCCCTTGCATATGGGATATATTCAGGGAGTCTGTGCTTGCACACCACATAAGAAATAATGTGAATGAGAAATTTAAACACAATGACTATAGCAAGAAAGGCACGTATGAGTCTTCGTATGTGCATGAAAGTTTTGCAAACATGATTTTCCTACTACTTCAAGAAAGACTCGTACAAGCACTTATATTTTTGGCAGCATAATCTTGTTTCCCATTATGCTAAGAAAGATGCGGAAGAGTCTTCTCCCTACTCTCCAAGAAATTCATGTATGAGTTATGTGTACGATAAGCAAGAAAACAAAGTAGGCTTTCCCCAGTCCCCACCTTTTTAAGAAAAATGCTTACGAACACTTAAACCGATGTTGAGCTTGCTTTGCATTATGCCTCAAGTGCAGAATGACATTGAGGTGATGTGGGCGCATGTGCGGTGCACTGATGAGGCAAATATACAAACAAATTTCTCTTTTTTTGTTTTTGCTTTTTTTTCTCTTTTTAGAGAGAGAATGCAAGAGGGAGAGGGAGAAATTGGGCTCGAGAAATAGAGAGAAAGAGAGAAGTAGAGAGAGAGCAAGAGAGGAGAGTAGTAGAGAGAGCGAAAGAGAAAGAGAAAGAGAAGTGAGAGAAAGAGAGAGCGAGATAGAGAAAGTGGCTATGAAGAAGAAGGCAGAGGGTTGCAACGATCATTGGAGGAATTTTTGGCAAGGTTGTCATCATCGGAGGCGTTCAATAGTAGGATACGAGCAATATTTAACTTAAATATGCTAGTCTCCCAAACTCCCTAGCTCCTTCTCATGCTGTTGGTCCCTTTGTGCCTCCTCCTGCAGGCTCTCAATCATGACCACCCCTTTGCACACTACATGTTGTGTGGATGCTTTCTTCAGCGAACTCACTACATGTCTTCCTCTCTACATGATACCTTCTCCAGCGAGCTACGTTGTGCCACACCTTAGCTTCTTTCTTCATATCTCATTGACATCTCCCGCGAGCTCCTTATGCAATTTCTTTGCTTCTTTGAAGTAGGGGTTTTTTGGGAATTTTGAAAGAGTGAAGAGAGCAAAAGTAGAGGGTTATGTGCGAAAGATGGGAGAGGTGAGGTTGGCAGGTGGATTTGGTAGGTGAGATTTTTTGCTTTTTATTTTATAGTAGGTCAACACTATACATGCATTAGATATCCATGGTAGAGGAGTACATGTCCTTGATGGTAAGCAATTAGTTTGCCTTGTTCAAGGGCTTCCAAGTCTTCTTGAAAATCTTGGTCCATTATGTGCAATGTGTTTAACTCATGGTCCATCAAAAAGGGCTGTATGATCATGACAAGGTCACAAAAGTCATTCTGATTTATCAGAAAGCATGCTACCTTTTTTACTCAGTGCACCCCGTTTATATTTTATCAACAAATTGAAATTATTGCTAATATATCATCCTTTTCATGTTTTTTTTATTTATCATCCTTTTCATGTTTTATGCTTATTGTGACTACCATTAGGTTTTATAAATATTGTACTTGTATTTGATTTGCATCTTGATAGGACAAGATGAGATCAAAGTTGATAACATAGCAAGAAACATCCATCTCTAACTTTAATGGATATCTCATTCTGGCAAGGTCTAGTACTTGTGCTTAAATGGATGTTACATGTAGGGGAGGACTAGTACTTTTGCTTCGGTGTTATTTTCACGAGTAATTGGAAGGTGTTATCCTTTTTTTCTCCCGCTAGGAAGGGTGATTAGCAACTATAAGAGATGTTTTCTCCCGCTAGGAAGGGTGATTAGCAACTATAAGAGATGTTAAGGTGCAAACCAATACTAATAAATGATATATGAACTTGCCTATGAGCAGGATTCCATAAAACTCTTATATTTTAAAACTACAATGGACCAAGACCATTTCTAGATTATTGCTACCTTATTTGGTCTATGGAAAGTTCTCTATTTCCCATGATGAAACCTTGATAGACAGTTTAAGGTTTCTAAATCCACACTTCTTGAGATGACATATGAGATTGATATCCTCTAGAAGCTTCGAAGCTTATTCTAGGTGTTGTAGATGCTCTCTTGGCTTTTTCTATACATTAGTCTTCATGGTAAACAATGATGAATTGATTTTGGTAATGTTGACCTCAAAGACAGAACAAAAAAAAAAATCTACACCATACCCATAGAATCCACCGAAGACCGGTCGATGCTATAGTCATACCTCTGCAAACAGCGCCGAATCAGTCCGGATATCCAGCAAACTCGCCTCGATCGCAGCCTCCCGTCGCCAATAAAAGGAAGGTGAAGCGAGGCTTTTCATGCTCGCTCGATCTCTGCTGCTCCACGCGAAAACCCCGAGCAAGGTTCTCGACTCCAAGCCACAGCCGCTTCAGGCTCCTTCCAACTCCTCCATCCCGCAGAGAGAGAGAGAGAGAGAGAGAGAGAGAGAGAGAGAGAGCCGAATCCCCCTACCTCACGCCGACACCTCTACTTGCTCCAGCCCGTCTCCTCTTGCTGCCAACTCCACTTGAAGCCTCTACCTCCTGATTCCTTTGATCCCCACCGAGAGAGAGAGGGAGGGAGAGAGAGAGAGAGAGAGGGAGGGAAAGATCGCTCTTCTTACCTGAGCAACCCGATGACATCAAAGCCGACCCCAGCTTCTCACTACTGTGCCCTGTCTCTACCTCACTCAAATAAAACCCAACTCAGCTCACTCACCCACTCACTCCAACTCAGCCCAACTCAGCTCACTCACTCCACTCAACTCACTCAACCCAACTCAAATCCCTAGCTTAATTGAGGGGATCTCTCTCTTTCTCTTTATAAATGTATTATTATTTTTTATTTATATTAGTGTTAATACTAATATTAATATTATATTATTACTTATAATAATATTATTATTGGTAATATCATTAATGATATTATTAATAGTAATATTATAATAATGTAGTAATATAATTATAATTATAATTATATTATTATTATTATTATTATTATTATTTTATTATTTATTATTATTATTATTATTATTTAAAAAAGAGATTCTTTTCTCATGGCTTGCAATGGGCCGGCAAACCCCCTACGTGCACGTAGAGTTGTAGGGAGGGAAACCGGCGCAGCACTTGCGGCGATTTAAGAATCCCTCTTCAATATTAGCAGCGAGCCGGCAAACCACCTATACGCTCAGGTAGCGTTGTAAGGAGGGAAACCGGTGTGGCGCTTGCGACGAAGGGGATAAAAAAATATTTTTTTATATAAGTACCCCCGAACGCTCACGTAGTGCAGAGGGGGGAAATTTGTGCTCTTTCTAACTTGTGCTCCAAACCCTTAAACGGTCACATAGCGGGCGGGGATTTTAATAATTTGCTACCGCATTGTCTTTTGACATTTACCTGAAACGCTCGTGTCGAGGGGAAAGTTGCCTCTTACTTTTTCTCCTAAACGGGGAGACGCCGAGAGGTTGCCAAAATTTGGATTGAAAATCCAAGGACTTGGAACAATGTTGAATTTTATTTGGACACTAATTTGGACATCAATTGAATTAAATTCAAATTTGAATGACTAAGCAAATGGCTTAAGTAAAACTCAAGCAAAAGAAATTTGAACTTACACATCAAACTATACTTGAATTCAACAAGACAGCAAGGGACTACTTGAACTCGAATGAGTTGAACAAAGGACTTGATTGAAATCAAAAAAATCAAATTGGGACTTGTGGACTTGATTTAATTGAGTTAAATAAATTCAAATCTAAGTGAATATAAACTTTAAATGAACTTGAAAGACAACATAAGCTTTGACTTGAAACAAGTGAACTCGACTCGAACCCTGGTTTGAATTAAGTGCAAAGGACTTTGAATTGACTTGAATAGCATGAACTATAAAGAAATTGGATGGAGTAAATAGAACTGGGCTTTGGATGAATTAGCAAATCAAAGTCTAAATGCATCATGATCATCCAAGTGAATAGCAAGTACTCAACTACCATGATGACTTTCATCAATTAGCCATGTGTAGTCTATTTACAAGTGGAGGCATAATGGTATTTCAATGAACCTCACAAAACATGTGCAAGATGAGTCATTCACAATTTGAAGAAGAAAACCAAGTGATTATCAACAAGAAGAAAGAATGACTTGTGGATGAGAACTTAAACTTAAGCTTGCTACTTAAACTCTAGCAAGAATTAAGTGAACCAATGCAAAAGATATCTTGAACATGAGCTAAATAGCATCATGTGGAGTTTGGAATATTTGAACAAACAACTCTCTTATAACATGCATATGAAAATGAAAGGATAAATGAACGACAATCATCTCAAGTCAAATACAAAATAAATTATGAAAGGCATTGCTTGATGGCAAGGTCACTACATGAGGGCCTTAGAAGCATGATAATTGATTTGTAAACATGATTCATCCCCAAGCAACAATCAATAGGAATCATCACCTCAATTGAATGATTATCATATTAAAGCTCTAATAGATGTAGTTGACCCATAAAGCTACTCCAACAAAGGTGTAAATCTTCTATCAACAATAATGAACTTGACAGAAGCTTGTAGTGTCTTGAAGATACAGGCAATAGTTGCTAGAAGGATTAAAAGATGCTCAAGCAAATACACCAATTGCAGCAAACATACGCATATGCAACGATGACAATCAACAACGAATAACAAATGCTACAACATACTTGCAGTCAATAAACAATCAATGGTTATGAAATATATTGATTCACTGTAGGCAAAGATGAAAGATCTGCAACACATACAATCTCTCTATTAAGACAAATGTATGTGCACATGCCACTGATGGGTAGATGCAGAAAGACTTCAGTAAAAGCAGTATCCTGTAGTCAACCTCAGTCTGCAAATGAATACATCTACCTGTAGCAGTAGTAGACATGTTACAAGGGTCAAATCATAATGAAATGTACTAAGAATGCACAGAATGCAAGTCTGCACGAGGGTCTGAGAAGCAGGAGATTCGTTAGTGCACTACGATCCACCTGCAGAAAGCAATAGTAGTGCACGACAGTCTACCTGTATGAAGCAGCACACAATTTTATTCAGAAGCTGCAATGCTATGCCACCGGATCTACAACATTCATACAAGCAGACAGAAGGCGTCCAAAAACTATAACGCCACGCTACCGAATTTACAACATTTGTACAAGCAGACAGAAGACATCCAAAAATTATAACGCCACGCCACTGGATCTGCAACACTCGTACAAGCAGACAGAAGGTGTCAGCAAAGTTGAAATAAACACCCCCGCACATGTACCTTAATTTGTATACACATAGGTACACGAAAAGGGTGAGTATAATCAAACACCCGCATGGGCCCCAGCGAGCGTGTTATTGGTACACACGTGACTTCAAGGAATGCTGCGCGGGTTATTAAATTTGAACCTGATTCTTCTAAGTAGATAAAAGGAGTTTGACATGGTTCAATTATAAAATGCCTCAAAACACCCGCATGGGCTCCCGACGAGCGTGTTATTGGTACACACGTGACGTCTAGGGATGTTGCGCGGGTCTATAAGTGAATTCAAATTCGAGCCGATCCTCCTGTATAGGCAAGCAGGAGTTGACAAGGCTCGAGCCCTTAAATATTCGGTCGCGAGGTCGACTGAGATATTTATTTTATACATTCATATTAGGCCATCAAGGCCTATAATCAAAAGAATTCACAAATAAGGGCATAAAGTCTTACGAAACCCGATCCTCTGTCGACAGCACGACAAAGTTGACAAGGTTCAAAACCATAAATATTTTCAAATGACCCCAAACACTCTAATGATGGCCGCGTTGAATGTAAATTTCAACCGGAGGGTGATTCATAATATCTTCAAATGCCTCCCAAAAGTCCATTTCAATTATTCTAACTAAAGCTCCACCCAAATATCCACAAAAATCCAAAAAAATCTCAAAATCCCAAAATCCATATATTTAAAAAAAATGAAATCCATCCATCAATAATTAAAGAAAAATCCATCTTCCCTCTGCAACAGTTTGTCTGGGTGGACAAATTAAAATTTACTTCAGCTCACAAAGAGCCAAATGCCTAGTCGAAAATATCACAAGGATCCATTCTCAAACAATCTCCTGCCAATAAGGACGTGATACGTGTCCTCTAACCGGCAGTTTTTGCTTCAAATGGCACTGCAGGTAAACGGTTATGACCCGGGGGCCCTCTGAACCGATTGGTTTGTCGCCAAATGGCACCACGCAATACCGGTTATGACCAGAGTCAATACGCTCCTTAATGGCATCAAATCCTTAAGATACGAATCAATAGGATATGATCGATAGGGTACAAAGCCCTCTATTAGCTAAGGTGGATTCAAAATTTTTTTCTTAGACAAATATTCACCTCAGGTCTACAACGTACCCTTGGATGAAGCAACCCATGGCTGCCGACGAGGATCCTTCCTTCAGGTTGGGTCGACTACCTCCTCTGACTAAGTAGACCAGGCACGATGGCCCGGGACGACGGAACCATGGGATCTTGATCGGGTTCATCATCCATTCCCCCACCATCCGCTTAAATGCAAGGTGGTGAAATTTCTAATTTTAAATATCAAATCTTCCAACTCTCCAATTCTCCGACCATTTCCAAATTCTAAACCCAATACTGCTACTATATGCCTGATATTATGTATCTATGGATACAACGTATCTGATTGACGACTAGCCTTAATCAAAAGTTCTCTCTCGTGATCGAGAGGGGTAATTAACTATAGGGGCTTGCGCCTATAGAAAACTAGAACTCAGATCATAAAGTCCTCGCAAAATTGAGGGCGAAATCTCTGGGTAGTTTCTTATCTACAAACCCATTTGCTTTCCAAAATTTACCCATAAACTTATTCTGTTAAAACTCCTCTCTCGCCGAAAAGAAAAAGCACAATCATGTGCGGGCGGAGGCCGGGGCCGAATTTTTGGAGCCCACAGGTAAATCCACTCTCTTGTTGTAGAAGCATCAATTTTCCTTCATTTCACCTTGAGGACAAGGTGAGTCTTTGGGAGGGGGGGGGGTAATGTTAGATCAGCTGGGCTGGCTGAACCGGTCCCTCCTGGACTGGTTGACTTCTATAAGAGGCCAACCCGAAGGAAGGGGGGTGGAACAGGGGTGGGGTCCACCATTGATTAGAGCAAGGGTTTAGGGGGGGAAATTGAAAATTGGGGGTTGTTTAGGGATTTAATTAATTGTATTTGCTCTAAGTAATTTTCTTTTGGCTAGGGTAGGTTATCTTGAATTTGGAGGTTGAATTTAAGATTTGGTATTTTGCTTTTGGTCTTTAGGCTTTGGCTAGAGATTTGGAGAGTGGAATTTTCCTCTCGAATTGAAGATTCTTTGTGTTGGATTGCTATTTTTCTTCTTCAAGTGATTTTTCCTTTTATTTCTCTACAAATCTTGAAAACCTGCACCTTTCTGGCTGAATTTCTCTCAAATTTATGCATTATTGGTGGTTGTTCTCTATCAAACTCTTTTTTGTTAAGGCACGAACTTTCCATATATCAGAAAACATGTCTCAGTCATGCAGCATTTGTGCGGAGACTGAAGTACATGATGTTACAACCTGGCTCCGGAGTTTGGAATACTAAGATAGGATTAGATGGTTGACAATAGTTTAATTTCTTTCTAGTAATATGATAAATGGTTCATAATAACATATTCTATAAAAAAAAAATAGAGCCATAAAACAATATAGCTTTTGTTTAAGCACAAATCTTACATAAATAATTTTGTCTTATCAATTTCAAAACTAGAATAAATTATATATTTTCTTTAATATTTATTCTCATTTGCACTTCTTTTGCATCGGATTTTTTTTTAACCATTTTACTTAAAACTAGACTTTACTTAAAATGAATGTCAACTAATGGGGAGAGTAAAAACAATAACTCATTGGGTTAATATTAGTTTTATTTAAGCAATTTCAGGAATTTAAATAATATGAATAGAAAAGAATAATATCTTATCTATCGTTTTTTATATAATGCATCCACTACAAGAAAAAAGGTTATTAGCGACCATCAAAATTGGTCGCTAATAAAGATAATTGGGTCGCTAAAACAAATAGCGACCAAAAAATTTGGGGGTCGCTGGCTTGTAGCAGTAGCCCCGTCGCTGAGCCTTTTAGCGGCCAAAATTTCTTTTGTTTGCTAAATTAGTGACCACCAATTAAATGGTCGCTAAAATGGTACATTTTAGCGACCATTTTTTTGACGCTAAAGATTAATTATTGGATGCTATTTATATTTTCAATTATTAATTTTATTTATCATCTTTGTTAATAGCGACCAAAATAAAATTGGTCACTAAAAAAATCACAAAGTAAATCACAAGCCCCTTTAATTTCATGAAATTGGGTTCTTAATGCATATCAATTTTGGTCATATTTAGTAAAATTTATTTATTATTAATTATTATACATTTTCTAAACATTTAAGATTAATCAATCACTCTTTGATATTATCACATCTAAATTACTTCTCATTAATTAGACATATAAAATACATATTAAAAAAAAAACACTAATTTTATTACATTGAGGTAACAAAAATAACAAGTAATGAATTAAAAAAAATCATTCTTCAATGTAGTAAACAAGAATTTGCTAGAAGAAAATGAAAATTGTATTCATTCATATACTTTTAAAATACATTCATCAATTAAAAAAACAAAATATAATATTTGAAATATCAATTCTAAATTTTAAATGTTTTACAAAATAATCAACTATAACTTCTATAGTTGAACATTGCAAAGGTCATCAACTATAAGGGTTGTCACATTAACAGCTTGTCCGACAAGGAATCTCACTCCCATAGTAAAAGTTGATTCCTTATTCCCACATGTTGTAATCTCTAGCTACAAACGCCATGAACAACCCTGCATGCCCATTACCATCTTCAAATGTTCATGTTTGATTAACAACTTCTTATGCAAAGAATTTGGCTTTTTTAGCATGAAGACGTTGTATCTTCTACTTTCTAAAGCTTCTTCATCAATGCCAATCATGCTATCTTGAGGATGCTGATCATTGCCAACAAAATTAATAGTTAACCATCTGCAGTTAAATACTAAATTTAAAGCTTTTTAATTATAAAAATGGCTTTGAGGGAATGCAAACATGAAGACATCTTAGAAATTAATGTCCACAATCTAGACAAGGTTCTAGCTTTACAAAGCAAATAATAATAATTTTTAAGATTCAAAGAGCATATTATTTAAGATCTCGCTGGCTCTTTTGATGGTTTAGCTAAGAGAATCAATCACTAATATTTAAATATGAATATAATATCACGCCTATTATGAAAGGGAACATGTGTTCAAAGTGAAATATATATATATGTTATTCACTATTGAGAAGAGAATGGAGTGTACAAGCCAATATTCAATTTCATTGAAAGATGCAAAATTTTCAAGTTCGTCATAAATATTCACTGTAAATGATAAGAATATGTTGGGTTTCTTCTCTCAGTGTTTACAATGGGCATACTGATCAATAATAGAATAAATAGAGAACAAAGATCATACAACAATTGGACAATTGGCACAATTCTCCACCATTGAACAAGAAATCAATAATTCACAATAAT